>LR990363.1:12731558-13356558 GCA_905147345.3 Mythimna impura
AGCAAAAAAAAACTGGGCAAGTGCGAGTCGGACTCGCACTTTGAGTGTTCCGTATAAACTAGCTTATGTAAATAGTTCAATTCCCGAATTGAGTCTCAAAGATTTTTCCGAATAGAAGAAAGTATTTTTTTGTGACTTAACTAAAAATTTGCAGTTTTCAGATTTATTCCTATACTTGTGCTATAAGACCTTGTTTCATGCCAAATTTTAGGGTTCTAGGTCAACGGGAAGTACACTATGAATTTTAATTCCCTTGAGAGTGTCGAAATACACGTTTTTTTTTGCGACATAAACGGCCGTATCTTTTTTCTGTTATCTTAGAAGTTTGATTTTTTCACAGCTTCGAAGGACCGCAAACTTGAGTATACGGTTTTAATTTCAATTCGATGCCTCCACGCGTTTCTGAGATAAAGGGTCTTGACAGACAGAAGGACAACTAAGTGATCCTAAAAGGCGTCCGGTTTTTTCCTCCGGTTTACGGAACCCTAAAAAACAACACAAAAAATACTCAATTAAAAATTGCAATTCAAAAGTTCCTTTAGTTATCCTTTGCGCGTTCCAGGGCCGTGGTAACTTTTGCGAACTTTCCTGCAACCCAGCAGCACCTACATACTAAGACTCTAAAACTCATTTCAATACTTACATAAATAAAATACCTGGCTGTAGCCTGTATTCCTTACTAGTCGAGCTCAAGGAGCATACCCCGAAACGGTACAAAGCATTCCTTGAAATACTCAGCTCAGACACAATATGCGTGCCCTGGGATATACAGGCTGTTTCTTTTTTAGTAGCTTCACTTTGGTACTTATCAAAGCAGTTCAAATGTTTTGTGTCTATAGGTCTGTAGTTTAAAAAGCTTAATGGTGAGTTTCGAAATCAGTAGTGTTTCTGAAGTCCACAAATCAAAGATTTGTAGTTTGCATTGGTAACATTTTATTAGCGGCGTCAACTGTGAGAACTTAATTACAGTCAACAAGTAACATTTGATGAAGTGGAACTGGTGAAGAAGACCAGAAATGGCCAACGGAACTTCATACTCACATAGATATCACAATAAAGATAGTTAAGCGACTATGACAATACAAATAAATAAATGGTTCTGAATAGTTATGTTGAAAATGGTAGCATCGAAGTGACCTGATGATGATGATGGAGCTGGAAGATTGGCACCGGAACTCTGTGATTAATCAATGTATCCTAGCCGTGTTCGGGCTTATTAGAATTGTCATAAGATGCACTTTGACTATAAGGTCCTATCGAAATGATCAGATAATGGAGCCGGAAGGTGGAAGGTAGACTAGGGGACTTCATAATAAAACAATGTATTCTAGCAGTGTTTGGGTTGATTGGAATTGTCATGAGAAATTAGCACTCTGGTTATAAGTGTATTGCAACTAAAAAGTGTGAAATAAAAAACTCTTAAAAATAAAAAATAACCGTCATCACTAAAAAAAAAAATACTAAAAGGATTAAAATAACTTTATTTCGGTAGTAGGTGTTAAATAAGAAACAAACAATACCGAGAAACACCCACTTTATTCTTCTCTTGAGGTGGAAAATCATCAATTTATTTCTCCCGCCTTTAAATACAATTGAGGAAAAAGACAAAACAAGGGAATGTTCCAAACTTAAATTACACAATATTAGACACTACTTTTTTTTCGAGGAACGTGGGTGAGGTGGAACGAGAGCGCGTCTAAGACTTTTACTAACTAAAACTAACCTATGTACTTCAGTTGCACTTTGCGTTTTCGGGCCATAAACTCTTTCAAACGTTCCCGTAGCTTTAGCAGACATCGGCCCTACTGGGCCCCTTCAGTTCTACTAACACCCCTTTGAGGTACGAGTCACTTCGCGCCGTTGACTCGGGCTTGGTCCTTACCAGACGGCCGGACGTCGAGTTACTCATTGCTCCCTGCAATTCCCAACCAAACGCCCGTGGCGTCCCTTTCAGCAGTGGCTGGGGCGGGAAGATGTTCGTTCCCACACAGTTTGACTATTACGTGTTCTAAGTCGGAAAGTAGGTAAAAAGTATTCTAATCCAGGTCGAAGTCTTCCTTTGCTCATACAGATCTGTTCAGCCGTTCGAGTATTCTAATTACTTATAATTTTCTTTAAAAAAATTATAATTACTTTTAATTTTGTTTAGATTGCTTTATATATTTTTTATGGACCACAAAATGTTATCTTTGACAGACAGTATTAGTAAGTATTATTAATTCAGAAAAGACAATACTTTGTAAAAAACACAAGTGTGGAAATGATCCTTGTCGAAAAAACACACGCTGTGTACTAGTGTGTTGCTACTAGCCAGTCGGTTCAGTCTTATTTATAAACATAACGGAACATGACGACACAATTATAATATTTAAATAAATGTATGCAGAATATATTATACATTATGTGTATAAATACTAGCTGTAGCCCGTGGCTTCTTCAGCGTGAAAAGAATTATTATCCGAAGGGAAGTTACTACTGTCGTGAAAATTACAAATTCCTTTATTAATTCCTTTGTGCTTCACACAGTAAATGGCGTGGTACTTTGAAGTAAATTAGTTCTGTGTTATAATATCACCAAAAACAATTTCCCTGCTGCGGTCTTGTTGTCGATGATCATTTTTAGAGATAGATATAATTATTTTGATATTTAGTGGATTTATGATTTTATTAATAGTCGATTTATTTTCTTAACCTTTTGACGTGCGTAATTAGAGACACAATAGTAAGACAATGGCTTGCGGGCGCCGGCTACCGCCTGAGCGTTAATGAATTAAAGGACTTGTGTCTGAATTTAAATACGCTATTTATTTAGATTGGCAACACTGGTGTCGCACTACTATTGGTCCGTTGCAAACTTCCGGGGCAATGGTGGGGCGACACTAGCCTGTGCATAATAATAATAAACTGTCGACAGATCGTCAGTTGTCAAGGGCTTAATACACTACTCGCTATTCAGACAGTCTAAGGCCCGTATTATAGAACTACAATCAAGACTCAAGCATTACTTAAAACGAGTCTCAGTTGGAGTTTTCATTTTTGAACTTGACTTGAGCAGAGAAACTACAATCAATAATCACCTGAGCAGTGTCACTTTAAAATGACATTTTTTACGTATTATAGAACAGTGCTTGAGTGAGCTCCACTCAATGTGTCCTTATTTTAAAATCACAATCAGCTCAGAATCTCTGCTTGAAGCGAGATTTGATTTTTGTTTTCGCAAGTGTAGTCGAGACCACGCTTGAGCATAGAATCTCATGGAAATTGTGGATTTAAATCAGAGATCAAAATCTCTACTCAAGCGTAGTTTCGTTTGATTTGAATTTGAGGATAGTTCTAAAATAAACTGAACGCCTAAGTCGAGATTCTTCGCTCAAGCAGTAATCGGTGGAACGCAGTTTAAGTAGTACTTGAGTAAGGTTCTGTAATACGGGCCTTAGTCGATGTCGCGAAGTGTATTACGGGTTAGACCGGTCTTACTCGGAATAAAAAATAAGACAGTCTGAATATCGTGTGCTGAATATCGCGTAGTGTAATAGGCCCTTCAGTTATTATAAGTATAAATGTTGTGATTATGTTTTGAGGTTAGAATAACGTTACACGCGTTCACTTGAATTTATGTAAAGTATTTGATTAAATATATATTGGCAGTTATTCAGTGTTTCTCTGTAGAAATCCTTATAGTCTTCCCATCCGATTATAATTTAGGTGTCTTTTGTCAAGGCTAGAGAGAGTGAATAGGTTCTTAATAAACTAGTGCGCTTCACCATCAACGATTGCATTATCTATTGCTTACTATCAGGTGGGATCGTAATCAAGCCCTAGTCTAAATGATTTAAAAAAAAAATAGTAAAAGCTCTCCTTTTAACTAGTTTTCAGTATAAACCTTAACTTCAATGACTGTGAGTGTTAATGTTATACAGTCTAACAAGTAATGCATGCAATTATCTAACCGTGTACCAAATTTCTTCAAAATCAGTTTATTGGTTTAGTCATAAAAACGTGACAGACAGACCTACTTTCGCATTTACGATGTTACTTTGGGTACACATAATATATGTATAGTTTACCGGCACATTAAAGTATCTTGCTCGATTGGTTAGGTATACATAGTTTAATGTGTGTAGGCAGGACTTACGTCCGGTGCACCCTGGGTAGTCCCGTTATCATTTTACTAGTTTGCTTATATTTTTACTATGACCTGAGCAGGTGACCTGCTTCTATATCTATTTAAGTACATACCTACCTATATAAATGAAAATGAATGGCTAAATGTTTGTGGTTGCTAAGTGCAAAAATTGTGAATGATTGAATTAATTTAGATGAAATTTAAAAACTGTTTTAGAACGTTTCAAGAAAAATTGGAAAAACTAATGAAAACCATAAAAAACATATTTTTTGGTTAGTTGTTAATCTTTACTAAAAGCTAATTTAGTTTATTGATAGACTAGCTACTGTCTAAAGGAGGCGTGGCCTACTCGAGGCGTTCGACGCAAACGAAACGATCGTAACTTGGCTAGGGGGGGCTGATATTAGAATAGAACTAACTAACCTAACCTAACCGAAGTTCTTTTTAAACTATACATTATATATGTATAGTTTACGGTGCATTAAAGTATCTTGCACGATTGGTTAGGTATATAGGTATACATAGTTTAATGTGTGTAGGTAGGACTTACGTCCGGTGCACCCTGGGTAGTCCCGTTATCATTTTACTAGTTTGCTTATATTTTTACTATGACCTGAGCAGGTGACCTGCTTCTATATCTATTTAAGTACATACCTACCTATATAAATGAAAATGAATGGCTAAATGTTTGTGGTTGCTAAGTGCAAAAATTGTGAATGATTGAATTAATTTAGATGAAATTTAAAAACTGTTTTAGAACGTTTCAAGAAAAATTGGAAAAACTAATGAAAACCATAAAAAACATATTTTTTGGTTAGTTGTTAATCTTTACTAAAAGCTAATTTAGTTTATTGATAGACTAGCTACTGTCTAAAGGAGGCGTGGCCTACTCGAGGCGTTCGACGCAAACGAAACGATCGTAACTTGGCTAGGGGGGGCTGATATTAGAATAGAACTAACTAACCTAACCTAACCGAAGTTCTTTTTAAACTATACATTATATATGTATAGTTTACGGTGCATTAAAGTATCTTGCACGATTGGTTAGGTATATAGGTATACATAGTTTAATGTGTGTAGGTAGGACTTACGTCCGGTGCACCCTGGGTAGTCCCGTTATCATTTTACTAGTTTGCTTATATTTTTACTATGACCTGAGCAGGTGACCTGCTTCTATATCTATTTAAGTACATACCTACCTATATAAATAAAAATGAATGGCTAAATGTTTGTGGTTGCTAAGTGCAAAAATTGTGAATGATTGAATTAATTTAGATGAAATTTAAAAACTTTTTTATAACGTTTCAAGAAAAATTTGAAAAACTAATGAAAACCATAAAAACATATTTTTTGGTTAGTTGTTAATCTTTACTAAAAGCTAATTTAGTTTATTGATAGACTAACTAGTGCAACCGGTTTCACCCGCATGAAATATATGCCTATGTCACTCAGTGATAAAGTAGCTTGAATTGTAGCCACTTGTACTGGTGAAAGTGTCAAATCGGTTTAGTAATTTTTGAGTTTCTTCATTACAAACCAAAATACAAATAAATCTTTCCTCTTTATAATAATATTACATATACAGCGATATTACAGAAATACAAAACACAAAGAAACCAATAAATAACTAATTTCGGAAAAAGAATAACTGACATTTTTTATATCAAGTTTATTTGAACTCATAATATCAAGTCAATTCGAAGATATAAGAGTTCAAATTAACTCGTTTTATAAAACGAAAATGTCTTAGGTAGGTATCCCTGCCCCCCTAGTCAAGTTACGATCGTTTCGTTTGCTTCGAACGCCTCGAGTAGGCCACGCCTCCGATTTCTTTGTTCTGACGTCATCTCAACGCTCAGTCACGTGGTCAGAACAAAGGAATCGGAGGCGTGGCCTACTCGAGGCGTTCGACGCAAACGAAACGATCGTAACTTGGCTAGGAGGGGCTGATATTAGAATAGAAGAATAGATTAATTCCTTTTTCTTTTTACGATATAACGTTTTTCTTTTGCTAGATAGATGATAATCCTCTTGTCAGCTTATAATGGTGCAAGTATCATACCAATAATAGTCCTTTGAACCAGTGTGATGATAATAGGCATAATGCTTTTTTGTGTTTATTATCATGTCATTGGAATGTTCAGACTTTAGATTCAAGAGAAGAGAGAGATTCATGGAGTGATCTATTGCGTTCTTGTACTAAATTAGCATTATTAGTGAAGTCGTCTCAAAAAACCCCTTTCTTTAAGTATATAAATAAATATGTAGGTACCTATATATTAAATTAAATATATATATGTACCTATAAATACATACTTTTGCACTCATTTTTTTTTATGCACGTGTCATGATTTCTCTCAGGCATTAAGTCCGCCTTTGTACCTTTGTCTTGCATAAAGTTTTAATAAATAAATAAATATTATTTAGATATAACTAATTTATTACACTGTAAAATTATAAAATAAACAATAGATTAAAATATTCCAAGACAAAACAATATTAAAAACATCAAAAGTACACCTACATCAATTCAATTCATAAAATTATGATAATGAACCAGACGATCTGCATAATTATTCGTATTCTAGCACAAAAGTAAAACAATAAAAATTCCACAAATAACAAGTGATTTAAAAACAATAAAACCACAAAAAAAAGAAACGTCATAAATTCGTGGGAAAATGTTGTTCTATCAATCAATAAACTTATCGATTGAACTAGAATCCGTGATTCGTGTGCATATCGATATAAAGCGTTAATTTACATGTCAACGAGTCGTCGTGTGTAATTATTAATGATTATAAAGCCGCCTACGCAGGCACAATGGCTGCGGGCGTCAAGCCTACGCGAACCAGTGAATGGGCGACGGCGGGCGATCAATGAAACTGTGTGTAGTACAATCGATTGTTGCTATCGCTGTGGCATCGATTGTACTTATCGATATGGGAATCGATTTGTTTACTGCTTGTGGTTTTGAGTGATTTATGGTTATCATAGGGTTGGTTTTGATGAATGGCGCTTAATTGAATTGATACAGATTTATGGCTATCTTATCGGTTTACTAGTACTTGTGTACTGGCCAAAATAATAACAATATTATTTTTAGTTATGAGGAAATAAGTTAGGCTATGTTGTGTCTATGTTTTCAATATCTACTTCATTAAAAGAAAGTTGGCAGTTACTACTATTCATGAATATAAATTGATTAAACATAATTAAACAACCATAAGTCATTTCCATAAGTATCTGCAAAGAATGTACCTACTACTAGAGTAACAATATATCCCAGAAGAGCAATTAATTTAAAAAAAAATTAATTGCCTCACCCACACACACTGAATGCATTTACCGATATTAAACATACATTAAAACACTATTAAAATTTGACAGCACACAATTTGAATAGATCGCCTATCGATAAGTTTTTATCGATAATTTCTTAACACTATTAAGCACCAACAGCTGAATAAACGGATTACCATAACCTAGTGTTGTAATCTCAAATTTTACGTTCGGTTGGTATCACGGTAAATTTAGTCCCATTGACAATAAAAACTTTGTAATAAAAAAGTAATAAAGTTGTAAAGCTTTGACAGTTAGTGACAGAGGCATAATATAGGTAGAATGTTAAATAGGCAGGTCTATGAACATTCATAGTATATATATGTCTCGCTAAAACTCAAAAACGGCTGGACCGATTTGGCTAATTTTGGTCTTGAAATATTCGAGATAGTCCAGGAAAGGTATAAACGGTGAGAAATAATGGAAAAAATCACGAAAAAAATCCGAATACAACGCCATCTCTAATTACAATGTCATTATAAAATGAATTATACTGTTCTGGTAATGCCAGTAGATGGCGTTATCCTTACTATTAGGCGGTAAGAAGTTCGCCGGGTCAGCTAGAGTAGTATATAAATAAGAGTTTATTTAATGTATGGATGACCATGCACTCCATACCATACTAACATTTTAAACGCGAAAGTGATGCTGTCTGATACAGAAAGATAACAGTGATAGCGTAAAGGATGACAGGATAGAAAGTAAGACAGAAAAAGGGGGACAAGAGCAGGAAGACGATAATGAACTTTGTCTGTCTGTTTTTTACCTTTCACGTCTTAACGGCTGTACGCATTGGGATGAAACTTGGCACACGAATATACCATGTTCTGTAACTACACCTAGGATCCTACCTTCTACGAGTATATTGGGAATGTGTTCATAGCATAATCAGCTTTGTAATATTCCCACTGCTGGGACTCCGGCGGCGGCGATCTCTCGCGCCGGGCCTTGGTACAGGCCATGGTCCGGAGCGAGGAAGAGTGGCAGGCGGTCGCCTCCTTCTGCGAAGCAGTAATGCTAGCAAAGGAGGCGGCCGATCGCGTGAGGCAACGGTCGTCACGCCCCAACCGCCGCCGGGATTCCGATCCCGATTTCCGGCCACCGTAGGCGAGGGCTTGCGGACGGCGAGCAATGGGTGGCTCGCCGTCCGATCGTCCGGTAACCGTCCGGACCAAGCCCAAGTCGTCGACGGCGCGTATTGTTCCACGCGCGCCTCAGGGAGATGTCAGCAAATCGTAGGGGCCCAACAGGGTCGAAGCCTACTGGGGCCACGGGTAGTGTGAAAGCGAAACCCGGGGCCCTGGGACGAAGGCAACGAAGGAACAGGAGTGGGTTTTTAGTCAGTAAAAGTCTGACACTACTTTCCGCTCCGCCCAAGAGCGGGATTTGTCATAAGATGATTTTCCCAACTAAAAAAAAAAAAAAAACTGCTGGGACTCAGGCCTCCTCTTTTTAGGAGAGAGAATGGGCCGTAATCCACCACGCCGGCCCAGTGCGGATTGGTGAATGTCACATGTCTTCGAATTTTTGGTTCTAGGACATGTCGGTTTCCTCACGATGTTTTCCTTCACCGTTTTGAGAGCAGTGGTGATGAAATAAATTACACAAAGTAATGCGCATAGCTGGGTTTGAACTCGCGACCTACAACTCGTAAGTCCGGGCCGTTACCACTCGGCCACCACTGGTCTCCTTAATATGTTGTGTATGATATGAATATGTTCCCTTGTGGTAATTTCCAACTTTCACGGAAGTGAAGATGCTGGCATAAGTTAGTTATGGATAGATTACAAGAGAATTATTTGAATTTACTAGTACATGAGGACCAGAATAACATTTTTATTACACCTATTTCCTTTGCGACGACAATGTATGTATCTACTCCTTCACGTTCAAACAGCTGGACGGATTTTGTTGATACTTTACTTTAGAGGTATGCAGAACAAAATGTAAAGTCCCACAAATTTCTGTTGAAAAGGAAGGATGGGAAAGGTGTTGTGTCTGGTCCGGTCAACTGCCCGTTAGTTGATTTCTGACTGATGTACATGTTCTAATCGCATGGAGAATTCTGATATTGCGATGCCAGATTACGTGTTTCGGTTTCGGTTTAAAGATATTTATTCTCATAAAGAACACAAATAGTTCACTTAAATATGAGATTATAAATAAATCATGCAGTTATTATAAAGCACATTGTGACTCCGTGAGTCGATTTAGATAGAAAATAACGAAAATCACACATATATAGAGTTCTAAAGAATTAGGTACACGTGCTTTGTTATAAAATTTTAGACACATAAAATTTAAATTTTTTTTAAAGATATTTGTACATTTTACATTAATCATATAATCTGGTAATTTATTATATAACACCGCTCCCTCGTAAAAAATATTTTTCTTCCCGTGATTGGTTCTGGGTGGTCTGAGTTCTAGCTTGTTATTTTTAGTTCCTATTTGGCGTCATAGATGTCGCTAGACAGTAGTAATAGTGTCTTCATCAGAATAACATTATGATCATCTCTCTAATCTTTTCCCAACTAGCTCAGGGTCGGCTTCCAGTCTGACCAGATGCGGCTGAATACCCTCGTTTTACATGGATCGACTACCTATCAGACCTGTACAACCCGGTTATTGGGTAACACGATACTCCTTGGATAAACTGATGGTCAGACTTTCTGGCGTCTGACTATGCATCATCATCCGTGATCGTGATGCTAAAAATATATCTGCCTTCAAAAAGCTAGTCAAAGAACATTACCTCTCTACCAACTCGTAAGTTATATATTATATTTGGTATGTATTTTTATAATTTAATCTATGTTTGTTTCTATTTATGCGTTCATTTATTTACTGTTATTGATATATATATTATATTATTGTATTATAAGGTTTAATTTAGATAATTTAATCTATTTAATTCTTCGCTATATTATTTATACACACTACGTCTACATTTCTCATCTAACTCTCCTGTCGCAGGTCTGCTGGAAGAAATTTCGTTAGAAATAAGCAGTACCTTTGTACTCTTTTATCTGTATTTGTTCTTTTCGATATTAAGTGTTTGTGTGTACATTAATAAATAAATAATAATAATAATAATCATCATCATCATTTCAGGCGAAAGACGTCCACTGTTTATTTATTTATTTATATTATATTATGTTCTTTATTGTACACCACATAAACAAAAATACAGGACAAACATAATTAAAAAAAGTGTACAATGGTGTACTGTTCGACATAGTCTCTCCCCCAAGTGTCGCCATAACGACCGGAGCTGGTGCGTCTCTCATCTGTCGGGTTCTCGCGACTCTCACTAGTCATCGGTCCACCTTGTGGCATATATATATGTACAGACTACAAACTATAATTTATAATGGGAGAAGTACTATATCCATACGGGCTAAGCCATTGGCAGAAGCTATTAATGATGGAAAGACCAAATCAAGGGAAATACAAAGAAGAATAATGGCCAGTACTAATACAGTTAGTGAATCAAAGATGAAGACAATATAATTCTATACCAATAAAGAATAGGCCATCTACATACTGATGAGCAGTGGTGGCCGAGTGGTAACGGCCCCGACTTTTTTTTTTTTTTTTCTTACGAGTTGTAGGTCGCGGGTTCAAACCCAGCCAGGCGCATTACTTTGTGTAATTTATTTCATCACCACTGCTCTCAAAACGGTGAAGGAAAACATCGTGAGGAAACCGGCATGTCCTGGAACCAAAAATTCGAAGATATATGACATTCACAAATCCGCAATGGGCCCGCGTGGTGGATTACGGCCCATTCCCTCTCCTAGAGAAGAGGCCTGAGTCCCAGCAGTGGGAACATTAAAAAGCTGATTATGCTTATATGCTATGCTATGCATCTACATACAGACCTTTGATTGTATAGTCATTTTTTTTTTTTTTTTTTTTCTCTTTATTTATTTAAAGGGGCTTTTACGCATAGCGTATGTCAGTCCCATCGTATCCTAAACAATTATACATCACAAGACACGGGCCATGAATTTGAACAAATCTTTCGCATCGTCACTACTTGGTTGGGATATAATGTTATGGAACATGCCTACATCAGTTCTGTTCAAATTCAGAGACCTTATCAAATTATTTCTACTGGACTCATATTGGACACATTCCATCAACAAATGTTGTAGGTCCTCGACAACTCCACATACCTCACAATTAGGTGAAGTGATTTTCTTCATCATGAAGGCAAATTTCTTGCATGGAATGTGTCCAGATCTGAGTCTAAGAGCAGTAACAATCAGTTTTCTACTAATATCTCTATTCATAAACCAAGGCACGCGGAGAGGCTCACACTGTATCGTTTTATACCATAAACCCTTCTCTAATGACCGTTTATTAAAATATTCTTTCCAATGATCGTGGCACACATTTTTAAATTTAGGTAAAAATTCAGAATAATCTAGTACAATATTTATTTCTTTTCCATTCCTAACCGCTAATTTCGCCAACATGTCAGCCTCTTCGTTGCCCCGCAACCCAATATGCGATGGAACCCACTGCAACCTCAGTTGGATACCTTTTAAAGTGATTTCATCAATTTGAGATAAAATAACATAAGCTATCGATGCACCTCTGTGGCCAGAGGCGCATCGAGCTATGTGTTGTAATGAACTTTTGCTGTCTGTGCAAATGACAACATTTTTATATCCATAATGATTAATTATATAAGTCAAAGCCGCTGAGATTGCAATAAGTTCCAACGTCATAACGGATGTAGGTTCACATATTTTAAAGCAATTATCCAGAGTGCTCATATCTATACCAGGTATATAATATGCAGAACCATGACCTTCTTCACTCTTCGACCCATCAGTAAATATGTAAAACCAACCACTATACTTTGTATATAATTCTCTAATAACTTCAAATTTTAATATATTGCTATTGTATGAACCTTTAGATTTTTTTATTGATTCTAAATTAACTATAATTATTTCATTTACATTAATATAAGTTATCCATGTTCGTAAAGTATACATTAATAATGGACAAGAAGAAGCTACCTGCAATTCTTTAACCTCATTCCAAACTGCTACTAATAAAGGAATGTTTTTATTTTTCCAATAAGAATTTTGTCGAAGAGCGTACAGCCTCTCTAGTAACTGACAAGTTAAATTATTTTCTATAGCTTTTGACTTTAGACAGAATTTATAGGCTAAATATTTCCTTCGTATATGCAGTGGAACAACACAAAGCTCACTTTCCATTACGTGAATAGGTGAAGTTTTGATAAAACCTCCTATTATCCTCATAGCCTGATTTTGAATTTTATTTAATTTATCTAGATGGCATTTTGCGCTCGCATCATATAAATAGCAAGTATAGTCTATGCGACTTCTGATTAGTGCAATATATATACGTCTTAGGTGTTTAGGATGTAAGCCCCATGAAGCTCCTGCCAAAACCTTAAGTAAATTAAGACTCCTTTGCACCTTTTCAACAGTCATGTTAATATGTTTACTCCAGCGCAACGATCTGTCCAACCACACACCCAAATATTTGTAATTGTCTACTATCTCTAAATTGTCCTGATCTAGTTTAAGTTCTATTTGTAACCTTCTAAAACCTCTACTAAAAATACATACCTTCGATTTTTCGGCTGACAATTGTAACCCCATTTCATCCAAAACAAGACAAAATGCATTTAAAGCTGTTTGAAATTCTATTTGACTTTCTCTTAGGTTTCTGGAAGGGGAGTATAGTACAAAATCATCTGCATATTGACACATCGTTACATTTCTGATTTTCTCAAAACATTTAATTGTAATTACGTTAAATAGAACAGGCGAAATCGGGTCACCTTGCGCTAAGCCACGATTTGTGTATCTTATAAAGTACTTATTTGGATCGGTTTCATCTTTAATAATAAGGTGCCGTTCACTCAAAAAGTTCCACAGATACTGACAAAATTTTTCCCCAACACCTATTTCATCTAGGATTTTTATCAATACCTCTATTAAAACATTATTATAGGCATTAGTGATATCCAAAAAACACGCTATAGTCGAAGTTTTACGCGAAAATCCTAAGTAAATTTGGCTTACTAGTTTGACCAGACAGTCCTGACACGACTGTCCTCTCCTAAATCCAGAAGTAAATGGAGACAACAGTTTATTTTTCTCTATGTACCACTCTAGCCTTTTTGTCAACATAGCGTGAAATATTTTACATATACAAGAGATTAGGGAGATTGGCCGGAGCTTAGTACTACCGTTATGTGAAGGTTTTGGTATTGGCGTCACTAATATGTCACGCCATTGTGTCGGAATACTGCCGGTATTAAAAATGCGATTGTATAGATGTAGTAAGTATAATTTCCCTGCCGGAGGAAGATTGTATACGATGGAATAAGTAATTCCGTCGTTACCGGGTGCTGTATCCTTTCGCTTAAAACAGTTACACATTTCTTGTAAGGTAAAATTGGCCTCAAGTGATACATTATGTGAATCAAAATGTTGGGTATTTAAAGAGACATAGTCTGGAGCGAGATTGGAAAGAAGTTCCAACCTCTGATCATTTGAAACGCGAGATTTAGATGAACTGACTCCCTTGATCCAGCCCATGCGTTTCCACATCTCTGAACTTGACGTTTGTTCATCAATGCTACTACAGTAACTTTGCCAATCTTTCGTCCTCGCTTGACAGATAGCATCTTTTGCTGATTTAGTTTTGTGTTCAACTATAGTTAAATTACTTGGTGTAGGATTACTTCTAAAATTTTTTAAAGCCAGCCTACGTTGTGCCACTAAATGTGAGAGTGTTCTGTTCCAGTAAGGTTTAGGTCGAAAGTTGTTTTTTGGATTATCACAACTCCTAATCCAAGGTATGTGTTCATCGGCTGCTTTATTTATTTGCTTGATAAAATTATCATACAACGATTGCACATCACTTGTATCTAAAGATTGTAACAGATAATTTTCTAAAGATTTCCTATACTCTGACCAATTAGCCAATTTGAAATTTTGCTTTTTATGTATACAGCCAGCGTTCATATTATTACTATATTTATATGATATCTTAATAAACAGATGATCACTTCCGAGATTTTCGTTCATCACATTCCAGTTTAGTAAAACAGACAAATCGGCTGAAACAAAGGTCACATCGGGAGATGTTCTCTGAACAATATTATCTACTAAAGACACTCTAGTGGCACTTCCATCGTTAAGAGGAATAAATCCAGCATCTAACGACGCGTCATAAATTTGGATTCCTCTCCCATCGGCTTTAGAGGACCAGGTTGCATGGTGGCCGTTAAAATCCCCAGCTATTATGCATTTATTGGGATATAGTGAGAAAATTTGTTCCCAGTCAGCAAGGCTTGTGCGAACTGAAGAAGGGCAATATAACAATATTATGTTTTTAATTTCATTACAGTTTAAAAGCTTAATTGACATAATTTCCATACCTGAATTTCTAGTGGAAATAAAACGTTGTTGAACATTTATCGACTTACAGATAATAATAGCTATCCCCCCATATCCGTCCTCCCTATCTTTTCTGAAAATATTATACCCACTTACATTGAAATAAGATTCAGGTTCCAGCCATGTTTCAGATATTAAAGCTATGTGTATTTTTTCTTGCGTCATTAGCAACTCAAACTCATTACGTTTAGGTCGTAAGCTTCGTGCATTCCACTGCACAATACGTAAAGCAGACATTCTTGACGCATTGTTAGCCATTGTTAAATATAGACATAAATTTAGCATAAAACTCATCTTTCTTCAAAACTTTAACAATCAATTGACCTACTATTTCCATTACCAGTTTACCTATTTGTTTCAGTTTGGTATTCCAATCGGTGTCAGATATACATATATCTTTGACTCTCCTGAAGGTACTAAAAAAATCTAAGCTGATGCTTAAGTTTTCCGCGCTTTCTGGGTTTTTTCCTTTCTCTAAATATATAGGCTCATAGGAGGGTGATGCTAATGAATTCTCCTCGATTAAACTACATCTGCCCGATACTCTAGTGTCCATCGTCTTCTTTTTGGGTACATCGCGTTCTTGCTGATGAATGCTTTTTCTTGAGTTCCTCTCTTCAGTAACTTTATTCAATAACATATCATCACTTCTACTGCTATTAGCCATTCGTCCTGTTACAAGTATATCTCTGTATGTTTCCTGAGAATTCTGTCTATTTCCGTGTTGTGAATGGATGTCGTTACTATTTGTTTCAATTTGCCCTTTATCAGTACTTGTTTGTTGACCTCCGTTTTCTTTCAAATATACCTCTAATGCTTTTCTGTAGGGGCAGTTTTGCTTTGTCATGATGTCTCGGATTTTTTTTTCTTTTAGAAAAATAGGGCACTTTTTATGCATGGCCATATGTGGTCCTTTACAATTTACACAAACATAGTTATTTGTTTCACAATTTGAGTGATTACTCCCGCATTTGGGACATATAATTTTTTTAATTGGACATTTTCTGGAAAGGTGGACAAATTTCCAGCATCCCGAGCATTGAGAAACTGGAAACGTATAAGGCTCCACTTTAAACCTGCAACCGTACCCAAATACATACGGCGGTAAAGTGGCACCTTTAAAACAAATTCGTATTGTCTCTGAATCTATCCATTCCCCACTATCAGACATTCTCTTTAGCCTTCTTATTGATATTATATCGTGCTCACATGACAAATTTTCAAGTATTTCCGTTTCTTCTGTTCCTAGATCTATTTGTCTTAAAATACCATAACATAAACTAGTTTCATCAGTCCTCTGAACTCTGTACCCTGAACTGGCAAAACTTTCACAATTTAATAATTTCAAAGCACTTTCCTTATTTTCAAAATAGATCAAGACTCTGAATGCACTTTTATATACCATCTTTACTATTTTTTCGATTTTTAATGATCTCAAAAGCTTTGCCATACCAAACTGTTTTGGTAAAATTTCTTTTCCTGTCACACATAAACAAGTGTAGTTTCCTTCACTGCTTTCTCCCATTAAATTATCGCTTATAGAATCTTTCCTATTTGCTCGTTTATGGCTTCTAATTACCGTTACAAACCCATCTTCTTCTACTATTTCTTCTTCATCTTGTCGCCCTCTCTTTGCAAGTCGTTGCTCACGTTCTTCGTTCATCTCCATTTCTTCGGTCAAATTTAGGTAAACTTGTTGTTCTCTTAAATGCACTGGCTCCTGCACTATGTCCTCACTACCACTTTGAGGGCAAATATCAACATTTATGCTTATATCAGCCATTTAGAAGTAAAATAAGATAATTTAAAAACATATTTCTTATGTGGGTAGTTGTAAAAAAAACACGCGATAAAATTGCGATGCAGCTAACGTGTGCGTTCGACTCAACCGCTCGCGCGCAACTCTGTATAGTCATTGAATCACATTGAAACCGTAACTTGAAAGGTTTTGATTAGAGCAAGCAATCAAAACATTTGCTTGATATAAGTGAGGCAGACGCAAATAGCAATCAGTGTGAATCTAATTATAACTTATTAACCCCATGCCCTAATTGACCATGGAAATATGAGGAAGGGATTGAAACGGATGCGGATGATGGAGGAGGTTGAATAGGGAATAAATACACAGCAATAGAATACTTACTATGAAAACAATATCAAAATTGATAGAAAAGCAAGTAGGATTTAACAATTTTAAACAATATATCTGTCTCTTTCGCCAAGACGCCGTTTTCTATGGCGGTCGCACGGGTTCTCTTTCTTATTAGCACACACCGCTCCGCTACCGCCTTAGCCTTTTACCATAACCTATGCCGGAGGTCGTGGGTTCGATTCCCACCCAGGACAAATGTTTGTGTGATGAGCATGATCGTTTGTTCTGTCTGGGTGTAATTTATCTATAATATGTATGTATTTAGAAATATATAAGTATGTTTATCAGTTGTCTAGTACTCATAATACAAGCTCTGCTTAGTTTGAGACTATAGTTTGGCATTGTGTGAAAGTTTTAGAATATTATTATTATATATTTTATTTATCTCAGGACCCTGAGGTCCTGGACCTTTGGGAGGCGTACGAGGAGCCGAAGCCAACTCGCAGAGGCCCTTTAGATAATTATAATGGAACATGATACCAACCGACGATTATCCCTGTACGCGCTATGCTAGTGCACCCAAGGACAACCCCCGGTTATTGAAAAACTGTTGCGACATATGGAGAACAAAGATAATAGGGCTATGGTTTTTGGAGTCTTAAGTGGACTGGTAACATGGAACTATGTCAAGACTATGGCCCCTGCCTGAACAACGTTATTAATATGCATCGAAAAAAGGCAGGGGGTGACTTGCACACTCAATAAATGGGCCCCCAAAAACGGCCGCTAGCACGAAGTGACGTAGCAACAAGAGGGCAACATATCCTGAGGTGCTTGAGGAGTGGAGAGGTATACCACGGCTATCAGGACAATCCCGGAAGTACGGTCAAGATCCCTACCAGCACCTTACTGGATTATACATCCTTCTCCCGAGCACGTTTGCTCTTGCGAATCTCCACTCAAGCCAGCCAATAAAGGCAAGAGAGAGGTGGGAGCTCAGTTCCTCGTCAGTGTTCACTACGGCCGGCCAATAAAGGCAAGCCGGAGATGAAGAACAAGAATTCTTCCGGGAGATCGGGTCCGTGGGGTCGCTAATGCCCAACAGTTCGCCACAAAACTGCACTGCAGATTGTATCTCTCTTAGTCTGGCCCCTCACCCTAGGCATATTACGGCAAAGCAAACTTTACCGATACAGACCTAGGGTATATTGGAGCACGCAAGCCCCACCACGACGTCAACGTAGAGATACGGCGATGGGGATAATATATATTATTATTATACAGTAAATAAATCATTCAAAATCAAAAGAGGCTTTGGCTAATAGCAAAAAGCTATTTAGTAAATCGGCAAAATCTAAAAATATGTCAATTAATGCATATAGGTCAATAGTTTTCGGTGAAGTGATATTCGAACAAAAAACATTTAAAATCCGTGTAGGAATCGAAACCGCGACATGCAGCGCAGCAGCCAATCGCTCAACCACTGCACCAACCGTACCGTCTATCGTGCGAGGGATCGGCCCTCACGCCCCAGCCGCCGGGATCCCGATCCCGATTTCCAGCCACCGTAGGCGCTGGCTTGCGGACGGGGAGAGGTCGACGGCGCGTAGTTTTCACGCGCGCCTCAAGGAGATGTCAGCAAAACTGTAGGGGCCCAGCAGGGTCGAAGCCTACTAGGGCCATGGGTGATGCGAAAGAGAACCCCAGGGCCCTGGAACGAAGGCAAAGAAGGAACAGGAGTAGGTTTTAGTCAGTATAAGTCTGACACGAAGGGTAGGAGATGTCATTAGATGATTTCCCACCTAAAAAAAAAACCGTCTATCGTCATCTCTGTAGTCACGTTTCTATAAATATTATCTTAAATAGAATCCATGTTTATTTTCTTTGGTTTGGCAATATGTCAACCCTCATCCAACATCCTATGATACAGATGTTCAGATTTGGACATCCTAGGTAGTAGCGTAGCTAAACATAGGCGAAGAGGGCCCTCGCCCACGGCCTCGCACCCAAAGGTGCTTTGCGCAAGGGAGAGCTCTTTAAGAACGAGGGTTCTTTTTTAATTGATAGACTCGCGTATGACCCCTACTTCACCGGTAAGCGACGATGTGGTCGAACACTGGGTTGCGACAGTCGCTGTCTCGTTTTCGAATTTATGAACGAAGAAGGCCTGACTGATGCTCCTTTGCCCATGTCTAAATTAATCCACGCTACGCCTCTGATCCTAGGTCACCAAAGTCACGGTAATATTATCTATACAGTATTGTAACTCGGCCGTATCTTTGAAATAAATGCTTACAGCCGCGCGGTACGTAAACATGCGATAGGGCTGCCCGCACTATGGCTGCCCGCCTCCACCATTTTAATTACATTTGCCTACTTTGTGTTGCCATTTAGTTTTGTGATAATATACTTTTTTTATATAAACAAATAAAATACTTTGTGAATTGAATAGGAAGTGCTCAATATTTGCGACCGAAAAATATTTGCGCCTCGACTGAGACGTACCTACGAAATGCTATATTATTAAATTTTAAAGTACAAAAATCCGCATTCTAAAGCTTAATTAAAAATTGTTTTGGGAAACATGGACAAGGTGGAGAAAAAGGAATATCTTTTACTTGGTTATAGATACCTGCAGCTACTTTACAATTTATATGTTTGGTTTTAAATGAAGAATTCATGCAACCAAAAACAGCACAATATATCCTACCCGTCATATTAAATATATAAATATGTACTTGAACTTATTTTTATTGAAAAAATCGCGCGGCACAGACGCGACTGTCTGCATCCCGAGCGCACCTCGAGATCGAGGCGCGTAGGTATAGCTCGCGTTTCGACCGTTTGTATGAAGTTGGAATACTGTATAGATAATATTACCGTGCCAAAGTTCTCAGAAATCTAGATTTCTGAGAACTTTGGTCCAGACCAAAGTTGCAAATCTCACCGTACAAGGCGTTGACTAATTGACTCCGCCATTCATCAGTTTTGATATTTATCACATAAATAATGTCTAGACGTTGTAATTAGATCTTTATCATTATTGGGATCAACCTTGAGATTTGGTGGATACCGGATAGAGTATATTTTAAAGTATGCTGATTATACACTATATCTTCTAGTTTTGATGTCATGTCTAAATTATATTTTTTTTATTATTTTCTTAATTTCTGTTTCTTTTCATTTAAAAAAAAGTGGTCAAGTGCGAGTCGGGCTCGCGCACTGAGGGTTCCGTACAAACTTACCTATGTAAATAGTTCAATTCCCGATTTTTTTTTCCGAATAGCTTAAAAGTATTTTTTTTTGTGGCGTAACAAAAAAAAATCTGTTTTCAGATTTATTCCTATACCTGTGCTCTAAGACCTTGCTCTATGCCAAATTTCAGGATTCTGGGTCAACGGGAAGTACCATATGAATTTTGATTCCCTCGAGTGTGTCGCAATACACGTTTAGCTCTACAAGTCTAGTTTCCATATAAAATGTATGAAGACCGATGCGCCCAGATCGCCGTGTGTGGCACACGTGTGCGCAGTGTAGTTCTAGCTTTAAGCTAGAACTACATTAGACCGACGCACACGTGTAACACGCCTGACTTGTGCGTAGAGCGAGCGACGTTGCGTGGCCTCGCGTGGCGTGGATCAAGTGTCGCTCTACAAGTCTAGTTGCCATATAAAATGTATGGAGACCGACGGGCCCAGACCGGCGTGTGTGGTACAAGAGTGCGCAGTGTAGTTCTACCTTTATTCGTATATACTTAGATCGTAGGTTTCCAACCTAGGCAAATACTTTGTGTAATTTATTACATCACCATTGCTCTTAAAACGGTGAAGAAAAACATCATGAGGAAACCGGTAAGTTCTAGAATCAAAAGTTCGAACACACTTGACATCCACTAACCTGACCCTCGTGGTTTATTACGGTTCTTTCCCCCTCCTAGAGAGGATACATGAGTCCCAGCAGTGGGAACATTATAAAGCTGACTATACAAGTTAACAAATCATAATTTGGTTTCCTTTCTACTAACCTTCTATTATTTATTTCGTCTGCTGTTATAAGGAAAAATGTGCTTCATTAGACTGACATCTTATTTCTTATTCCCACCATACTGCTTGATAAATCATCAATATATCACCAAACGATAGAAAAAAAAAATATAAACATTTAAAGACCATCAAAAATTTATACGAAATGATAATTAATTAGAATATCTAAGTGGCATTTCAACCTTTTAAACAAAGAAAAATAACAGATGTTTTATCAGACAAAATGAATTTGAGACCGGTTTCTAATTATAATCATATAAGTTTATGCAAAATTACTTCCATGTTTGGTTTTAGTCCACATTCGATCGCCTTCTCATAGAGAATGTATTGCCTAACTAATTTAAATAAATTGTGGGATATTTGTTATAATAATTATGTATTTTTTGAGACTGCTGTTTTATTGATAAGCGGTCGCGAGTTAGTTGTAAAGCGCTTTGTATTACGCTCCAAGCTTTCAAACATGACAACCTCATTAAATTTCTATCTGCAATGTATTATCAAAAATCTTGATTCCGTACACTGACATGCGATTAATAGTTCAAACCAAGAAGCATGAAGAATTGCACAAGATATTAGATATTCTTAAGTAGCAAAAGTGAACTTTAAGAAAAGATTTATGAAAAAGTCAATCATTTTTTCATCGCCTAAATTAATCTCTAAATAGAAACACGTGATTGTTTTTCATTTCCAAAATCTTTTCTTAGAGTTTCAACTCTTGAGTTGAAAGCCAAAACGGTCGAAATACGACGTGTAAAAGAAATCACTACGTGTAGTTTAATTAGGTTCTTAATTTAAAATTTTCGATAGAGAATTTAAATTTAGAATCTATTTAGTCAATATTTAAACTAAGCATATGGTTAGCTTACCCACGGTTTAGCGGTCGTAGAGTAACATTATGTAGCTTATAGCCTTCCTCGACAAATGGGCTATTCAATACTAAAATATTTTATTAATTCGAATCAGTAGTTCTTGAGATTAGATCGTTTAACCAAACAAAAAAAAATTCAGATTTATAATCTAAAAATACGTATATAAAAATCTCGTATCACAAAGTTTGTTATTGGACTCCTCCGAAACCGTTTCACCGATTTTTATGGTTTTTTTTTTTGTGTATCGTTGATAGGTCCAAGAATTTTTTTAGCTTTCTAACCCCACTGTCTATTGTTTTCTTTGATAAATAATAATTTATATGGCAGAACAAAGTTTGCCGAGTTAGCTAGTATTAGTATAAATTTGCATATGTATACAATTTTAAAATGACTTGACAAAAACTAACTTACAAAATCGCTACCGCTTATTACAACCACCATCTAATTCACCGTTGCCTCCAAACAGAATCACGACCGTTCTGTCATTGTAGTCGTCGCCTACGCAGCGTGGGCGCCGAGTGAGCCAGCACCTTTACTTTCCAATTTTAGATGCTATATCATGTATAATGAGTTGGTCGCTTTGTAACTATGAATGATGAGGTAAGATGCTGATGGGACAACTGGTTTTTCTGCTTGGAATTCATTTTGGAATCTTTACAGGCCTCTGAGTAAATAAAATATTTAAAAAAAACCTTTTATTCCATGCAAGAACACACAACTACAACAGACGTATTTCTACTTGGAAAAAAATTTGAAAAAATATATTTTTGAATAGGTAATTCAGGTTGATTCTTTAAACATGCAATTATTTATATTATAATAGTTTAGTAACATGTATACATGTGTTCCGTATGTGTTCCGTATGGTGTTCGGACGTTAAGAATAACACCATCCCATCTCTTCCCGAGGGTGTCGTAAGAGGCGACTAAGGGACATACCAGAGAATGGGCAGCAGCATCCTCTGTGCATTACAACAACCAAACTGCGATCGCCAACCCGTCTGCCAAGCGTGGCGATTATGGCAACCCCCCCCAACATGAAAAACAGAAGGAAAAAATGGCCCCTAGTGCCCGGCAGCCCGTCTACCCTTGACTCCGGTAGCGGTCAAGGCCACGACGACGCAAGGGGTGCGAAGAATCTCCGGATGAGATTTGGCTACCCATCTATTAAACGACTCGACCTGGCAACTTTCAACACGCGTACACTGAGGACTGACGAGAAGATCACCGAACTGGAGGAGGAATTGAGCAGGTTGCGATGGAGTATTGTGGGATTGTCTGAAGTCCGAAGACAGGGGGAGGATACGATAATTCTCAAATCCGGTAACCTGCTCTATTTCCGGGAGGGTGACCAGCAGTCCCAGTGTGGTGTCGGGTTTTTCGTCCACAAGTCCCTTGTGAACAATGTCGTGAGGATCGAGAGTGTGTCGACCAGGGCGGCGTACCTTATACTCAGAATATCATCAAGATATTCGCTGAAGGTCATACAGGTCTACGCCCCGACCTCGACACATCCCGACGACGAAGTAGAATCCATGTATGAGGATATATCAAGAGCCATGCATGGTTCTAAGACTCACTTCACCGTGGTCATGGGGGACTTTAACGCGAAACTGGGCAAACGAGACGGTGACGAGCTGCGAGTGGGGCAATTTGGATTTGGACGTCGGAATCACCGGGGACACCTACTGGCTAGCTTTATGGAGAAGGAGGGCCTCTATATGATGAATTCCTTCTTCAAAAAGCGTGAGCATAGAAGGTGGACCTGGCAAAGTCCTGACGGTGCAACTAGAAATGAGATTGACTTCATCCTGTCGACGAAAAAGCAAATATTCAATGATGTCTCTGTGATCAACGCGGTGAAAACTGGAAGTGATCACCGCGTCGTAAGAGGCACATTGAATATTAACATTAAGCTTGAAAGGTCTCGACTGATGAAGTCTACGCTCCGTCCAGCACAGATCCAGATCCAAAACCCCGAGAGCTTTCAGCTCGAACTCCACAATCGTTTTGAGTGCCTAGGAAGCTCCGTGGATGAATATAACGATGGGTTCGTGGAAACTGTCCATACGGTCGGGTCTAAGTTTTTCAAGACTCACCGTACAAATAAAAACAAGAAGCTCTCCGATCCGACCCTCGAGCTAATGAAGAAGAGGCGTGAGATGATTCTGCAGTCTTCAGACGATGCGTGCATATACCGGCAGCTCAATAGACAAATCTCGAAGTCCCTGAAACGTGACCTTCGCCGCTTTAATACCGCAAGGATTAAGGATGCGATTGAGCGGAATAAGGGCTCTAAAGTATTTGCACGAGATCTGTCTATTGGGCAAAGCCAGCTCACGAAACTGAAGACCGACGATGGCAGAGTCATATCCGCCAAATCGGAGCTTCTGGGAGAGATCGAGGCTTTTTATGGACAGTTATACACGTCTACCGCTAAACCCGCTGTAAATCTAGTAAACGACCCAAGAGCTAGATTGACTCGACACTATACCGAAGATATCCCGGACGTCAGCCTGTACGAGATTAGGATGGCTCTGAAGCAGCTGAAAAACAACAAGGCGTCGGGTGAGGACGGAATTACGGCCGAACTCCTGAAGGCGGGTGGAAAACCGGTCCTTAAGGCCCTTCAGAAGCTATTTGATTCCGTCATACTCGAGGGGAAAACGCCACAGGCGTGGAGCAGAGGCGTGGTGGTACTCTTCTTTAAGAAGGGCGATAATGCCCTGCTTAAGAATTATAGGCCCATCTCGCTTCTGAGCCATGTCTACAAGCTGTTTTCCAGAGTCATCACGAATCGTCTCGCGCGCAGGTTCGACGACTTCCAGCCTCCCGAACAAGCCGGATTTCGAAAAGGCTTCAGCACCGTGGACCATATACATACGCTGCGGCAGGTTATACAGAAGACTGAGGAGTATAACCAGCCTCTCTGCTTAGCGTTTGTGGACTACGAGAAAGCCTTTGATTCGATTGAAACTTGGGCTGTACTGCAGTCTCTCCAACGGTGCCAAATTGACTATCGGTATATCGAAGTGCTGAAGTGTTTGTACAAAAACGCCACTATGTCAGTCCGACTACAAGACCAGACCTCGAAACCTATCCTCTTGCAGCGGGGTGTGAGGCAGGGAGACGTTATTTCTCCGAAACTGTTCACGGCAGCAATGGAGGATGTCTTCAAGGTTTTGGAATGGAGAGGGCTAGGCATTAATGTCAATGGCGAGTACATCACTCACCTTCGGTTTGCCGACGACATAGTAGTCATGGCTGAGACTACGGAGGAGCTCAGTACAATGCTTGGTGACCTCAGTAGAGCTTCCGAAAGAGTGGGACTTAAAATGAACATGGACAAAACCAAAGTCATGGTAAACAGCCATGTAGCACCCACTCCTATCAAGGTCGGGGACTCTACACTCGAAGTTGTAGACGACTACGTTTATCTGGGACAGACGGTCCAGTTGGGAAGGTCTTCGAACTTCGAGAAAGAGATCAATCGTCGAATCCGACTCGGCTGGGCAGCGTTCGGGAAGCTGCGCGGTGTCTTCTCGTCCAATATACCACAGTGTCTCAAGACGAAAGTCTATGACCAGTGCGTGTTGCCAGTGATGACATATGGCTCCGAAACGTGGTCGCTTACAATGGGCCTCATTAGAAGGCTTAAAGTCACCCAAAGGGCAATGGAGAGGGCTATGCTCGGAGTTTCCTTGCGTGATCAAATCAGGAATGAGGATATCCGCAGGAGAACCAAGGTTGCCGACATAGCACGAAGAATCGCCAAACTAAAGTGGCAATGGGCAGGGCACATTGCTCGCAGAACAGATGGCCGTTGGGGCCGAAACGTTCTGGAATGGCGACCACGTACCGGAAGACGTAGCGTTGGAAGGCCTCCTACAAGGTGGACCGATGACTTGGTAGCGGTTGCGGGGGTCCGATGGATGCGAGACGCACAGGACCGTTCGCTGTGGCGACGCTTGGGGGAGGCCTATGTCCAGCAGTGGACGTCTTTCGGCTGAAATGATGATGATGAACATGTATACAATAATTCTAATAATGTAATTGTCTTATTTTATTTATATCATAATTATCATTATATTGTTGATTTTTCTTATTTACATAATATATTTCAATTTGATTTTTTATAGGTAATTTTTTATATTTGTTTTTAATGCACATATAATTTTATATTTCAAAAAAAGATCTGTGTGTATGTTTGTAATTCACTACATATTATATTAAATGAAAAATTATATTTGGCAGTGCCTCAGAAAATAACAAACTCAACTTGTTGCTAAAATCTCCACGATCAATCACCAACACGTCGGTCTTGTTCAAGGCAATTTTGTGAGTTCAGTGATTCTAGATTCCAAGGAACCAAGGCCGCGATTTTTATGGGACAGAAAATCATGCATGTGTATCTACCAAACAACTGAATTGCTCTAGTAGATTCTGAGCAAGCTCGCTGTGATAGACGGACAAATAGACAAATAAACGAGTGATCCTATACGAGTTCTGTTTGGTCATTTTGACATTGAGAACCCATTTTTAAGGTGGAAAATAATTAAATAACTTTTACTGCTCTGGGTCTGCGAGAGGGAGTGTCAGACTTTTACTGACTAAAACCCACCTGTGTTCCTCCAGTTGCCTTTGGCGTTCTAGGGCCGCGGTAACTCTTTACAACTATCCCGCAGAAACTATAATAGCTTTCAAAACTGAACTAATGTCGCAATAAGTAAGTATACAGCTGTTCACATAGAGCATTATTGACTGCCTATAATGTCAATGTGACCGACTAGTTTCTAACTATATTTGAATATGGCATTTGAAATAAGAACTCTATAACAAACAAAACAAAGTTTAAATTCCATTGTAACCGACTCTTTTCTTATAGGAAGTTCCTAAAACAAATTGTCAGTTAAAAATCAACTTAAAATATATTCACATTAAGTCGATACTTGAATTGGTGACGATGGTTTGAAATGATCTCGAATTATTATTTCAAGTGTAGTCTATTCGATACTACTTACTACGCTATAAACTCCGAATGATTCGATTAATACTTTTTCTATCGATTCATAAAAAGAAAGTATGCTGTGAAGCTCAGGTGACAACAATTTTAAACTATCTAAATTGTCATCTAAGGTAAAGTGTCATAAAAGTTCCATAGTTTCCCATGCCATGGAAATCAGACTAAAAGTATTAAGCTTAATCATTTTATTGTTTTGAAGAATATAATAAGCTTTGAATAGGCTCTTATTAAACTAGTGCGCCTAAAAATCAACGATTGAAATCACTACTTACCGTCAGGTGGGATCGCAGTCAAGTACTGGTATATTAATTAAAAAAAAATCTTGTCCTATTAAAGCAGAAAAAACAATTTCCATAAAATTACCAGTATTAATTTACTACGGCATTCATATGCTTGTTCCACGGTACTGATAAATTAATCAGGAATATTCTAGTTTTGACACTGCTTAATTTTGATATGCTTTACCGAGGCCGTAGATGCCTGGAGACTCATTTGCCCGAATACAAATCCAACGTAAAAACAACGTATCGTTCCAGAGACTGTGGGATCAGAAATCAGAAACGTTTATTCCAAATATACCATTTACAGGCACTTTTGAATTGTCAAAATGCCAGTCAGTCAAAAAAAGTGAAGCTAAATTGCACGTTCCAAAGCGTAGATCTTACAGGCACTTTTGAATTGTCAAAATGCCAGCCAGTCAAAAAAAGTGAAGCTAAATTGCACGCTCCAAAGCGTAGATCTTACAGGTACTTTTGAATTGTCAAAATGTCAGTCAAAAAAAGTGAAGCTAAATTGCACGTTCCAAAGCGTAGATCTCTATGGAAAAGAACGTGCAAGAAACACCATGGTAACCTAAACATGATAAAATTCTGTGCAAAGTAGTTCAGGAAAACGTAATTGCCTAATCTGTTACTACAGCGGAGCGTGCGCGCCTGCTGGCTGTGGGAGAGTGGGATTCGGCCCTCTGGCTTCACGCACTACCTTCGTCGAACATAGGCACCTTGTCCGATGATACTACTTTCCGTTTTGCTGCTTCTTCCCTACGCATAACCGCTCTCTGTTCGTCTCATCGCTGCTACTGTGGTGAAGTTGTTAACAGCCTCGATTACACACGGCCTATTATGCAGCCGGCCAATCACATCTTCCAACGAGCTCTGGTCACCGTCGGCGTTTCGGCAGTTTTTGAACCTCATGGCCTAGCTTGCGTCAATGGTAAGAGACCGGACGGCATGTCTTTATTTCTGTGGAAGATGGGTAGGTCTTTAGTGTGGGGCGCTACCTGTGTCGGTACTCTTGCGCCATCCCATCTACCCAGCTCGTCGTAGAGTGCTGGTACTGCAGTTACGCTTGGAGATAATTTTAAACAGTGGAAATATAACAACCTCGTCGGCGGTTACATTTTCAAGCCGTTTGAAGTCAAAATCCTTGGGCCGTGGAGTCCGAGTGCTTATACACAATTCAAACATTTATCCAAACGCCTAGTTGACACACTCCATGAGACCCAAGGGCTAGCTTTTATTTCAGCCAGAGATTAAGCATTGCCATACCTCGTGCACATTGCCGCCATTCTTTTGTTTATTTTTTCAGTCTAAACCAATGAGTGAAGAGTGAAACCTAGGTAAATGCTATTTTCCTTTATACCAGTCTACCAGCCCCACAGCCAACATTAATTGATTAAATGCATATTAACACAAACGCATACTTGGGAAGCTTTTCTTTGCTTTAAAGCAAAAAGACATAGAAAGAAAACTTGATCTCAGTACACATTGGCATTCCTTCTACGGCTAGCGCAGTTTACAATGTGACAGTTCGAATGATTCGCATATATTGCTGCGAAGTATGAATAAGACAAGGTATATGTAACCAGAGCTGCGGGATTAGTTGAAATAGTCAACGAGAACCTGGAACGTAAAGGGCATGTGAAGGAACAGGTTTTTTTTTTCTTAAAACCTTTCCCCACCCTACGAATAACTCGTAATAACTGTATCGTGGGTGCGTTCATAAAAATGTAAACTTACAAACACAAGACTGTGTGTCTTGTTTTGACCCGGATCACCCGCCTGTAGGAAAAAAAAAAAAACAACTAATGGGCAGTTGCCCGGACCAGACACAAAACCTGCCTGGTCATGTCTTTTCAACACAGAAGTCTTGGGGACTTTACACCTTGTTCCTATGCGGAACAAGGTGTAAAGTCCAATACAACCCTACCAACCGACTTACCAACGAATTTACCAGCGCTCTATATCTTGCCTTTACACTCTCACTCGCTACTGATATCAGGTAGACCCCTGATCAATACATTGCCTTGTATCGAAGATAAATGGGCAAGTACATAGTTACAATCGCTTGTAGTAATAAGCTATTGGCAATGATTAGTACGTGGCATGAATGATGTATAGGTACATAATGTTGGAGTGATAGAAATAGATCACGTGTTACGGTTAACTCTGTAACTACAATGAGAGCCTGGTAGCAAGTGGATGTAGACCTATTTAGGGTTCCGTACCTTAAAAGGAAAAAAAACCGGGCAAATGCGAGTCGGACTCGCGCACTGAGGGTTCCGTACAAACTTACCTATGAAAACAGTTCAATTCTCAAACCGAGTTACTAAGATTTTTCCGAATCACCAAAAAAGTTTTTTTGTGACGTAACTACTTTACAGTTTTCAGATTTTTTCCTATACTTGTGCTATGAGACCTTACTCCATGCCAAATTTCAGTATTATAGATCAACGGAAAGTACTCTATGAATATTGATCCCTTTGAGGGTGTCGAAATATACGTTTTTTTGCGACTTAAACGGCCGCATCTTTTTTTTCGTTAACTCGCAGTCTGTTTTTTTACCCGACTACGGAGGGTTATGATTTTGACAGGCTATGTATGTATGTGAGTATGTTCATCTGTTCCCTCATAGCTCCTAATCTCCTTATCGGAACTCGACATATGAGGTATCGTTAGAATCGCCTTAATTGTCCGCTGAACATAGGCTACGTGACGTGTCACAAAACTCGACATGGCGCCCTCTAGCGGACAAAAAGTATGTGTTAAAAAATAAAAATGGAGATAAATACGCCGTGTTTGGTATCATTTGAAAAGGCTATATTTGTACATTTCGAAAATATTGCTCAAATTTAAAGTGACGCCCTCTAGCGGATAAAAAGTCATGTGTTAAGTTTAACACCAAAATTGTTTAAATAAAAATAAAGTAAAAAACTAAAACCCGACTACGTTGTTCTGTTCGAAGTATGAAAATCTTGTTTCATACTTTTTCAGCGTCGTTTTTTTTTTGTCGTAGTCGGGTTTTAGTTTTTTACTTTATTTTTATTCACAGTTTCAAAAGGCCGCAGAAAGGTTATGGTTTTAATTTCAACTCGATACCTCCACGTGTTTCCGAGATAAAGGGTCTTGACAGACAGACAGACAGACTGACAATAAACCGTACCGAAAAGGTGACCATCTCAGCATTTGCTGGGCGTCAGACACCCAACACTGTTTTTCAGTTTGGCACCCCGCAGTGACGCACGAACTTTCGACCCCCGTTTCACACCTTTAAAGGGTGAATTTTGTAAAATCCTTTCTTCACAAAACTCGACATGGCGCCCTCTAGCGGACAAAAAGTATGTGTTAAAAAATAAAAATGGAGATAAATACGCCGTGTTTGGTATCATTTGAAAAGGCTATATTTGTACATTTCGAAAATATTGCTCAAATTTAAAGTGACGCCCTCTAGCGGATAAAAAGTCATGTGTTAAGTTTAACACCAAAATTGTTTAAATAAAAATAAAGTAAAAAACTAAAACCCGACTACGTTGTTCTGTTCGAAGTATGAAAATCTTGTTTCATACTTTTTCAGCGTCGTTTTTTTTTTGTCGTAGTCGGGTTTTAGTTTTTTACTTTATTTTTATTCACAGTTTCAAAAGGCCGCAGAAAGGTTATGGTTTTAATTTCAACTCGATACCTCCACGTGTTTCCGAGATAAAGGGTCTTGACAGACAGACAGACAGACTGACAATAAACCGTACCGAAAAGGTGACCATCTCAGCATTTGCTGGGCGTCAGACACCCAACACTGTTTTTCAGTTTGGCACCCCGCAGTGACGCACGAACTTTCGACCCCCGTTTCACACCTTTAAAGGGTGAATTTTGTAAAATCCTTTCTTATTGTTTATACACAACATCACAAATTTTCATGCGGTTTTCGCCAGCAGACAGAGTGATTCATGAGGAAGGTTTAAGCGTATAATACATGCATATTATATTATAGAAAAGCCGAGAATTTCAAAGAATTTACTATAAAATTGTCATCATACCATACCCTCCTTCCTTCATCCCCCTATAAAATCCAGACCTCACACCTCCGGGTTTTTTTCCTCTGGGGTTATCTGAAGAAATCCATATCTGAATTGAAGGTAAATATTAAACAAGAAATCATCAACATTCCTACTCAACTTCTGAGGCGCGTTTTCATGAATGTTAGAGATCACTTTAAAGAGTGAGAAAAGACGGCATTTAAATAATGTTACTTTCAAAAAGTAACCATCCCACTTTCTTCAGTTTTTTTTTGTAATTAAACTCGTATATATAAATATATTTCTCTGTATACACAACATTATTTTTAATTTATGTGAAACCTGAATATTTATAGTTTGTTCAGAATCAGTAACTGAATGGATTCCAATAGTTTTTATACCATGTTATATTTTTTAAAAAGGTCGCAAGTTGGACACCACCGGCACTAAGTAGGTACAGCACAGGTCACGGCAGGTTATAGCGGGTATTAGGCGCCAACAAACAGCTGGGTGCAAGTGCAAAACAACCCCTCAGTCGCCTGGATGGCCCAGTGACTATGTATTTTTGCTGACATAACAAGCTTATAACTTTGTGATTTTTCGTGATACAGTAATGAAATTTTGTACATAGATTCTTTACATAAAAATACTAGACACATGTTTTGGGTTTTGCATATACTGAAACTAATGTTGTATATGTTGTGGCCAGATCATAGAAATTGATCACTTCATGATATGGCCAACTAAAACTGGCCAGATCATAAAACGTTAACATTTGATGATATGTCGATCCTCGTTTGGCCTTATCATTGATGTAGGATTTCTATGATAGTAAAAAGTCTAAAGAAAGTAGGCCAAACGAGGATTGAAATATCGTCGAACTTTAACGTTTAAAATGATCTGGCCAGTTTTAGTTGGCCTTAACATGAAGTGATTAATTTCTATGATCCACGACATATATAATTATAAATCTAACTCTCTTGTCCTGCGACCTGCGTCAACTGGAAGAAAATTCGTTTGAAATAACCAGCACCTTTTGTGCTCTTCTGTGTACTTAAGTAAATAAATGTTTGTCAATTTTTTATGCATCTATAAAAGTTAGTTTTTTCTGAGACACACTGTATATAAATTCTTATCAAGACCCAGAACTGCCAACGTAAGTCAAACACTACATGTATTTCGAAGAACACATGAAACCAAAATAAATTATAAGTATCGATCCAAGCTCTCGTTAGCCAAGGTAGGCCGAAGAATCGTTGGAATCAATCGCAAAAACTATCGCGAGCCAATCGATAAACGAACGACTGTCAATGACCTAGCGACGTGGGAATCTCGTCCGAGTGACATTACAGGGCTGCATTGTTCGGCTTTTTGGCTTCTTTTGAAGGCTGAGACAAATGTCGTACTACCTGTGGTGTAAACAGGGAGGATTTTGGGTATAGTGGTCACTTAGAAATAGCTTGTTTGGTGGGATTGCTTAGTTAATTAATGTAGAGATTTTTATTTTTTATTATTAATCGGTTGTCTCGGTTTCTTTCCGCGATAAATGGGTTATCTAATCTAAAACAATAATAATAATATATATTTTTTTTAATTTTCAAATTTTTTTTCTTGTTACCCGCATGACATTGTAGTTTTTTTTTTGTTTAGTTTATTTGAGTACTTACCTACATTTCTCATGTCAACGTATTTAGTTTAAGCATAACTTGTATATCTCATATTAAGTGAATTGTATTCCTTTTGAGAAATAAATGCGTCTTAAACCGTAAAACAATTGTCATTTCAAACCAGTGGTTACTGCGAGTTTAAACAAATGAACACTTTTCCTCCGCAGCGGGAATGAGATAGATGCGAGACGCACAGGACCGTTCGTTGTGGCGACACTTGGGGAGGCCTATGTTCAGCAGTGGACGTCTTTCGGCTGAAATGATGATGATGATGATAAGCACTTTTCAGCTTTTTAAATAAAATATATTTGGGAATGAAGCAGCGCAGCGTAGCAGCCAATTGCTCAACACCGCGCCAACCGTGTCATCAATTTGTTTTTTAAATTGATATAAACCAGTGCTTGACTGCAATCCCACCTGATGGTAAGCAGTGATGCAATCATTGATGGTGAGGCGCACTAGTTTATTAAGAGCCTATTCACTCTAGCCTTGACGTCACCTAAATTATAGTTGGACGGGAAGACCTAATAAATTTTGAAAACATTGAAGTTTTTTTCTCCTATCCTCCTCCTCCTAGCCTTAAGTTCTGGTACTGATCGAAGATTCTCTTTGTACCATAAACAGGGTTCGATCATTCCGTACCGGTGAGTCAGCATTGTTGTTAATTTGTGGACGACAACGAAAAGGAGGGTCTGTAAATGTGTTACATTTATTGTATAGCCTGTTGAATACACATGTCTATATTGTCATTGATATTGAGCTTTGGAAACGTCCGAATTATGCTTGCAGGAATGTTGATCTATTCATGAATGCATTCGTGTTTTGGTTTCAGTGTGATTTTTTTAGGCTAACATTTGTAGAAAGCTACCTTTCTGTCAGACTTTTACTGATTAAAGCCACACCTATGTTTCTTCAGTTGCCCTTTGCGTCCCAGGACGACGAGTAGCCCTTTCAGAAGTCGACCCATGGCCTCAGTAGCCTTTGGCCCTGCTGGGCCGCTACGGTTTTGCTGACGTCTCATTGAGGCGCGCGGCGCCGTCGACGACTTCGGCTCGGTCCGGATGGTTACCGGACGACCGGACGGCGAGCTAACCATTGCGCCTCGTCCGCAAGCCCACGCCTATAATATGGTGGCTGGTAGTCGGTGTTGGGGTCTCGGCGTTTGGGGCGGACCACCAGAAAATCAGCCAAGTGCGAGTCGGAGTATGAACTTGCTTACGATCGATATAGTGCTACAAAGGAGATGTTTTCAAAATGTTTGACGCCCTAACCAAGATTTTGTACAGTGTATAGTAAGTTCCACCTGGGCAAAGCCGTGTGGCGAACACGTGAATATCATGAGTCATGACCAGGAGTCTTTCATGTACTTGCATCGAAATGTTGATGTTAATATGGATCTTCCCGGGATTTCTAATGAAAAATCCCGTGTGGCCAACAATATTACAAATAAATAAACAATATTAAAAACAAAGATAATCAACATACAATTTTTATTAGTATTTTTCATTGAAAAAGATCTCTACGTCAACTGAGTTGAGGTTAACAAAGGAGACAATTTTTTTTGTTTGGGGAATAGGCCCACCACAAATTGTGGCGTATAGCAATGAAATGCACGTTAGTTTATTCCTTATAATCTCTAGATTACATTGGTAATATTAGCAAAACTTTATGTAACTGGAGTACCGTGAAATACGACAGTCAAAACATGACTCTCATAATAACCTAAAATCTCACAAGAGCGATTGTCTAATGAGTGGATAGGTCTCCTTGGTATTTTAAGTTAAAATAGTGCACTGTTCAATAATATAGGTACAGTATAAAACAAAGTCACGTCTGTACCGTGACACAGACTTTGATGTGATTTACACGATTTGATAGACTTATTCATGAAAATGCGTAGATGTATTAATTTCGAAATAGCGCGGCTTTTGCCGGCCATTGACTGTAGATCTAAAATAATAAGGTGATGTGTTTTATGCTGGTTGTGTAAGGAGAAAAAAAAACACATTATAGGTACATCACAAGTATTTATTACTGTTCATCATCATCATTTTCAAAATCATCTCTTAAAAGCAGTATTTCATCTAAAAAAGATGCAGGTGGCTCAACCTCACCTTGATGCCGCGCCCAAGATAAAAACCACACTATACACATCACATATGCACAGCAGCCAACAGTGCGTCTGCCCACTGAATAATTACAACAGTATCCAGCAAGAGCAGTATTCAACATTCCGTTGAAATCGTGCTGCACAATTGATACAACGGCTTTGTGGATTATGCATGTATCTACAGATGCCATTTTCATAAAATCTTTCGAATAAAAATACGAAAAGAACAGAAGAAACATGCAACTATCTAGTAATCGGAAACAATAAAAATGTTGTCTGTAGCGGTGGGCGTTTCAACGATGAACAGTTTTCAAAGACCGTTTTTTGTTCTGCAACGTAATAACCGTTTTCCATCCTGTGATCAAACAGTTTTCGTTGCACAAACCAGTCTTCGAATTACTGTATGCGAATTGTTATCTTACTTTTAAGAAAATAAGGTCGAAAATCCATTGCTTCAACTATCACACTCGTCGCGTCGTCGTTTTTAAAACCAGTTATTGCAATGAAAAATGAATTTTATGTTTATAGTCATAAAGTTCATTTTTTATTGTAATAACTGGTTTTGAAACGACGACGCGACGAGTACAGAATTTATTACCGTCCTCAAACTAGTTGCGACAACGAACGTTTTCTGCAACTACTTCACTCAACGATAGTTTCGTCTTCAAACCAGTTGCGACGACGACCGTTTTCTGCAACCGTTTTTGTCGTCGCCAAAACGGTTACGTCTCGTCCGTCTAAAATTCGACAACGACCCACCACTAGTTGTCTGTCAGTGTCAAACTGATTGAAACTGGACCACAGAGCATCTGCAACGGGCTATTAATTACGTTTCGTTCCACGGTGATTTTTAAAGTACGTTACAAGTACTTGATATTTGTGTTAACCGTTAATAACAGCATTAAAAACAAGTTCGCTGTACCAATTAATTATTATCTCTTGAGACGCATTTAAATCCGATGTCACCGCTGCGCACTGTAGTAACATATTATTTTTCACGTTAAAATAAACTTGAAAACGCTCCTAAACAAGCATTTTTTGCCGTAACACTTTTTTACTATTATTTCATTATCCCGGTTAGATTTCTATATAATTTTTAGTCAGTTAATTTAAATAAGATGATCGCTTTTTCCATGTGTAATATGATTAATAAACATAACCGTTTAATAGTGGGCCCAAAAAAAATTGTCTCCTTTATACACTTCCTTCTCGTCATTAATGCAAGAATAATTTTTTTCTGCCATTTTTCTGACAGTGTCATAAAAAAAATCTCCTCTTTAAAATTAATCTCGGGATTTGAGACATATCCACTTTATTCTTTCGCTGTATGAAATCAGTAGGTATAAGCACATGAATAACTCTACCTAATTCCGTCGTCTGGTCATGACACACCTTTTTCTTTAGTGAGAAATGATTAAATGATTCCTCCCGCTTGCGACAGAACGAGAGGGAGTGCCAGACTTTTACTAACTAAAAACAACCCGCGTTCGTTAGTTGCACTTTGCTTTCTGAGACCACCTCTAAAATAGTTCTACAACTATAACAGCCCAGAGGGCTTAGCCAAGTTGATATCTACGATCGTTAACGCTAGTAGAAAACTTTAAATGTATGGGAATGACGTCATCTCAACGCTCAGTCACGTGGCCAAAACGAAGGAATCGGAGGCGTTGCTGACTCGAGGCGATCGACGAAAGAGAATCGAAACGAAACGGTCGTAACTTGGCTGGGCCTTCAGACCTGCCTAGTAAACGAACCCATATTGAAATAAAATCTGTGCTACTTCTAAAATAATAATAAAGCAGTTTCCTACATTTCTGGCAATAAAAAACTATTGTTATTATGAATAAAACATTAGTTTATTGTTTGTGTGTAGGTAGAAAACGACTGTCTGATGCAATGCGCTGCCCGTTACGTTTGCTGATGGGACATGTAGTGTTGTTCTTTATGTCTAAACCAGCTTCTGCCATCGGCTTTTGCCAGCGTTTTCAACGAATTATGGGAATTCGTTGAATACCCTGTTCATTTTGGGGCCATGGGTAGTGTGAAAACGAAATCCGGGGCCCTGGGACGAAGGCAACTGGAGTGGGTTTTTAGTCAGTAAAAGTCTGAAATTATGTCACGCTCCGCCCAAGAGCGAGATTTTTCATAAGATGATTTTCCCAACTTAAAAAAAACCCTGTTCTTTTGAATATTTGCCGACGAAAATTGAGAAAAGTCGAAGTGTTGGTAAAAAAATGGTTGCTTTTTCCGGCAAATCAGGACATTACAGTATCGCTTGAGGATGGCTCTGAAGCTGCTGAAAAACAACAAGGCGTCGGGTGAGGACGGAATTACGGCCGAACTCCTGAAGGCGGGTGGAAAACTGGTCCTTAGGGCCCTTCAGAAGCTATTTGATTCCGTCATACTCGAGGGAAAAACGCCACAGGCTTGGAGCAGAGGCGTGGTGGTACTCTTCTTTAAGAAGGGCGATAATGCCCTGCTTAAGAATTACAGGCCCATCTCGCTTCTGAGCCATGTCTACAAGCTGTTTTCCAGAGTCATCACGAATCGTCTCGCGCGCAGGTTCGACAACTTCCAGCCAGCAAAAATTAAAGACAAACTAAGAGGTACACGTTTTACGAGCCCTGAATCGCCGGTGAATGCGTTCCATAAAGCCATTGAAGAGGTCCCTAAAGAAGACTGGTCCAACTTCTTTGTAAAGTGGTTTCAGTGACTGCAAAAATGCATTAATTGCGGCGAGCGAATATACTTAGAAAAACAATTAATGTATCGTAAGTCTTAGATCTAGTCTTATTTAGCAAAATCCAGAAACTCAGTATGCCCTAAGTAATTATGTTTTGAGTGAGTAATGATTTTTAAAAAGTGCAAAATAAACGCAGTAAATTGAAATAATTGAAACGTGATGCTATTGATCAGAGCAAATGTGCTGTCAAGTCTATGACAACAAACACCATATGACCGAGTGTGTATAATTCTAGTGTAACTTAATTATGTGTCTTACTTAGTGGACGGACAGGATACTTGATAGTTTGTTGTCATACACTTTGACGTCATACCAGGCGCGTCAAAGTGGCTTTTAAACTACCCGTGTCGGCAGGTTTAAACTATTATTTTAATACTTTCAATTACTTTTTTGAAGTTGTATATTTTTTTACTATTAGGTATATATCGATGTGAACTATCGAATAAAAATAATATAGGCTCAATGGGCACGGTAGCACATCTCCACCGAATACTCGCGCGGCGACCACCTCTCGCATCGGGCCTTAGTTCAGGCCATGGTCCGGAGCGAGAGGGAATGGGATGCAGTCGCGATCCCCAGCTACCACACCGTAAGGGCGGGCTTGGGGACGACGAGCAATGGGTAGCTCACCGTCCGGACGACCGGTATGGACAAGGTGTTTCTTAAGTTGAACTTTGTGTTCGAGAGCCGCGGTAAAGCTTTCGAACTATCTCGCAGCACTAGTCGAATAGTAATAGTGAATGAATTCAAAATCGAATAATTTGTTTGATTTCATAAACAATTTAATTTAACAAAACTAACATTTCAAATCAATTTACCATTTAAATATGGAGGCTATTTGGAAATAAACAAATTGGTTCATTCAATCAAGCGTGCACAATTTTATTCGAAATTCAAAACAATGAAGGCTAACGAGTGTGGTTTATTTATTTTTATATACTTTATTGTACACCAATATAATAAATAGTACAATTTGAGACATAAACTTAAAACATTACTGTTTTTCCGCTAGTGGCGCTAGTGTAGAGTGAGGTCTTCTAAATGTTAAATGTCACTGTAAATGGGCTTTTAGCACGTGTTTTTTTTTTACTATTATTTGTGAGTTTTGCGAAATGGCAAATTGAGATAGTTCTATCAATCCCCTTTTTAAGGTTGGACATCATCTAATAATTTCTCCCGCTCTGGGTGGTACGTTAAGACGTATCAGACTTTTACTAACTAAAACCACATCTGTGTCCTTCAGTTACCTTTTGCGTTCTAAGACCACGGGTTTCCTACGTAGCTGTAAGGTTTTTCAGAAAAGGAAAACCCTTCTGAAAGAGAGTTTTGCTGCGTCTGGTGTAAACTGACTCTTAAATTAATTTTCCTACGGAAACAAGGCGAAATTTAAAGGCGAAAATTAAGCGAAGACGTGTGACATTCACCAACCCGCACTGGGCCCGCGTGGTGGATTACGGCCCATTCCCTCTCATAGAGAGGAGGCCTGAGTCCCAGCAGTGGGAACATTAAAAGGCTGATTATGCATAGATGTTATGGGAACAATGGAAAATATATAAATTACAACTTTAACGCTTTTTAGACACTTTTGAATTAATGTTATGTCGCGTAGGTTTAATAAAAGTGTCTTGTTTTAATATATATCCGAATAACCGGATGACTTTCCATTTCTAGCCCACGCTGAAAACCAGCGCTGTGAGCTCATCGCACTATGTGTGAGGCCGCAGTTTTATGCTGAGCGTTCGGCCGTCTTCGCGGATGTGACGCATATCTTCCCTATCTATAGATTATGTTTGTTAGCTAGTTTTAAGATTGCTTCATTTCGCGTAAATAAACTATTTTTCTTTTTTTAACAATGTATTCGGTTATGTAAAAAAAAAGTAGCCGATTTCATCATCTTCCTGCCCTTGTCCCGTTTTATTTGGGGTCGGCGCAACACGTTCTTTTCTTCCATTCTGTCCTGTCACTCGTCACGCTATCACTAACTCCCCTTTCTTTCATATCACTTCTCACACAATCCATCCATCTTTTCTTTGGCCTGATCACCCTCTCCATCCATCTCCATGTAAACTCATAACTCTTTTAGCAACATGCGTTGACGATTTAATTAACGAAAATGTTTACTCATGAGAAAAATGGTTTTCGTATTTAGTCCTATGGGATTCGGTTAATCTTACTATATCCGCTGATAATAATTTAAAATAATCATTTTCAGATTTAAAACATAATATCACACTAACACTCGGTGTCCGTCCGTCCGGTAACTGTCCGGACCGAGCCCAAGTCGTCGACGGCGCGTATTGTTCCACGCGCGCCTCAGGGAGATGTCAGCAAATCGTAGGGGCCCAGTAGAGCGAAGCCTACTGGGGCCACGGGTAGTGTGAAAGCGAAGCCCGGGGCCTGAAGGCAAAGAGGGAACAGGAGTGGGTTTTTAGTCAGTAAAAGTCTGACACTAACTACTAGTAATACTAGTCTAACACCCGGTGTCTGAAAGGCTGATCAAACTGTCGTTCAACTAACACTACTGTTACTTAACAAGAGATTTGACAGCTAGTTAGTTAATTTTTACGTTGATCGGCCTTTCAGAAACCGGGTGTTAATCTCTCGAAAGTACGGTTGGCGCAGTAGTTCAACGATTGGCTGTTGCGTTACGTGTCGTGGGTTCGATTCCCGCACAAAACAAATAGTTTTTATATGGCCTACAGATAGCTATTCCTGGTCACCCAGGTTACCAGTACTTTCAGAGATTACCCCCTACAAATAAAAACAAAAATTTTACCTCTTCATAATATTAATGTAGATAAACAATTAATAAAATTGAATCGTGTATTTTAGTTCATCACTATTGTTCTCAAAACGGTGAAGGAAAACATTGTGAGGCATGTCCTATGACCAAAAATTCGAAGACATGTGACATCTACCAATCCGCACTGGGCCCACGTGATGGACTACGACCCATTCCCTCCCCCAGAGAGGCGGCCTGAGTCCTAGCAGTGGGAACATTAAAAGGCTCATGCTTATACTCTATAAATCTTTTGCCGGCTTTTGGTCCTCTTGAAAGTCAAAAATGCTCCCACGGTACAACCGGAATCAAAAGTATCGTCAATGATTCAACATAATGCCTCAACTGATGAAGTATTTATAGAAAAATGCTCTAAGTAATTTCAAGAAACCACTTTTAGGGAGATTTCTTACTACAAATTCGAGTTTTCGAAGTTCCAGAAACCAACTAAAACTGGTTTAAAATGAAGAATTTTGTAATCTGTCAAAACCCAACTCTTAAAATTCCAAAGAAGATACAGAAGCCACCTGCCTGGTTAAGTGAACACTTTAACCAATTTTAATACGAACTTACCTTAATTATTCAATTTAATATCGATAAACAATTAATAAGAAGCGGTATATCGATTATCTCAAGGGGGTTCTCTTAATTAATGTCAATTAGATCGCACCTGAGATAAGGATGTTAATGGGACCCAAATGCAAATCAGTTCGGATTCGAATACCACTTTTAGGAGGTCGAAATTAGGTCATTGTTATCTACCATATTTATGCCAAACTAACGGGTTTCCAATACTGTTTTGGGTGTTAACTCGGATGATTCTTTTTTTTTAGGTGAATCATCATATAACTTCTCACGCTCTGGGTGGAGCGTAGAGCGTCCAACCCGAAATACATTTTCATATAACCGCTCTTACGTGATTATGACGTTATTATACATCTTTCTCTAGATATTTTGGAAATACAGGTATCTTGTGAATATTATCTAGGTTCCTACTGAAATCAAATCATGTATACTAGAACTAATCCGAGGAACACATCCAGCCCCTTTAGCCAAGTTACGACCGTTTCGTTTCAATTCTCTTGCATCGAACGCCTCGAGTAGGCCACGCCTCCGATTTCTTTGTTCTGACGTCATCTCAACGCTCAGTCACGTGGTCAGAACAAAGGAATCAGAGGCATAGCCTATTCGAGGCGTTCGGCGCAAGAGAATCGAAACGAAACGGTTGTAACTTGGCTAGGGGGGAAGGTCGTCCTGCCATCTCCTTCGTGGTTTGCCGCGTCTCCCACGCATGTGTCGCTGTGTCAGGGCACTAATCCTGAGTTTTACGGACCCACAGCTGGTTAGACTCCTATATTAAGTTCCAATCTACATCAACAAAGTTATCTTTTGTAAAAACTCAAACGCAAATAATCACCATCGTAAATGGTCAGGTTACCAGGAAGCGAGTGATGCGACACACAACGATAAGTATGGACCGAGCACATCACTAACTGTCACTGCGAAAGGATAAGGATGGAACTGTCTTATTGTACTGTTCTGGTGCAGTTTATGGACTTTATAAATCCAGTTATGTGCTGGGTTTGTTTTAAGTTTCGAGAAATGCAGTTTCAATTTTTCAAATGCAGTTTTTCCTCTCATAGTGCCTTTCAAGAATTTTCTTGTAAGTTTTGGTGTTAGTTAAACGGAGCTATAATAAGTTTAAAGAAGGTTTTTCTACCCTAACTGACGTCACACATAGCAATTGATAAAGATCTACAAATTACAGCCGGGTTCATCTAGATTACTGCCAGAGCTCCGTAAGAGGTGCCTACAGACCTTTTTTTTTGTTTTCTGTTTTATCATCAAACAACTTCTACCACTCTACTAGTGGTGCGAGAGGGAGTGTCAGACTTTTTCTGACTAAAACCAACCCATGTTCCTTCAGTAGCCTTTAGCGTTCCATGCTCGTGGTGACTCTTTAAATCATTCCCACAGCCCGTGCTTACAGCCCTTTTTTGAGGTCATCATTCAATGACTTCTCTCATTCTAGGGAGGGCGTTGTAGACTTTTATCGACTAAAACCATACCTTTCAGTTGCCGTTTGCGTTCTAGGACCACAGGATTCCTTTCAAAAATTCGCCGATGCCGGTCTGCTACGGTTTGATGATATATTATCTCTTTGAAGCGCGCGTGGAACGCTACGCGCCGTCGATATCTCGGGCTCAGTCCTTACCGAAGTACCGGACGGCGAGGCATTACTCTTTGTCTGCAAGCCCGCGCTCATGGTGACCGGGGACCTCACAGATCATTTTGCGGGTATTATGTTTTATCCACAAGGAGTGCCAGACTCTCACTTTATCCGCTGTAGCTATGCATGTGGATGGATAAAAAGGGAGAAGGAGGCCAAAGAAAAGATGGATGGATTGTGTGAGGAGTGATATGAAAGAAAAGGGAGTTAGTGATAGTATGACGGGTGACAGAATAGAATGGAAGAAAAAAACATTTTGCGCAAATTTCAAATAACACAGGACAAGGGCTGGATGATGATATTTTTTTTATCCACAAGCTTCCTTCGCATGTATCGTATTTAATTGATCATCGGGGTCACACATTCGTGCTGAAAAAACTGCGTGAAAAAATTGAGATTAAAAAAACTCCTATCGCCATGAGAACGCTCGTCTGTCATATATATACAGTAAAAAAAAATACTATATACCTACAAAATACGTTCCGTAGATTGACACACGATGCACGGAACACTCAACGCGGAAACATTTTGTATCGAACGTGAAAATAAAATGGAAAAAAACGGAAAAATGTTGATCATCAGTTGTTGCGTCGACACGTACGAAATTAATATTGAAGTTTGACGTGTGGGGGTTTTTGTTTTTTTTTATATCATGTTCTCTTATATTGGCTTTATCGATAAAATTTTCTAATAATGGAACTTTGGCATTGTCAGGTTTTTAAAGTCAGATTTTTTGTTTGATTATACACTTTAATCTTTCCCACACTATTAGTGAAAACTGCATGAATATCTGTTTACAAATAGAGTTTTTTCGTGTTCAATGAACAGACGCTGCACTGTATGGGGACTTTGTTTTATATATGTAAGGATTCATCATTCATCATCATCATTTCAGACGAAAGACGTCCACTGCTGGACATAGGCCTCCCCCAAGTGTCGTCACAATGAACGGTCCTGTGCGTCTCGCATCCATCGGACTACCGCAACCGTTACAAAGTCATCGGTCCACCTTATAGGAGGCCTTCCGCTACGTCTTCCGGTACGTGGTCGCCATTCCAGAACCTTTCGGCCCCAACGGCCATCCGTTTTGCGAGCAATGTGCCCTGCCCATTGCCACTTAAGTTTGGCGATTCTTCGTGCTGTATCGGTGACCTTGGTTCTCCAACAACCAAACTGCGATCGCGAACTCGTCTGCCAAGCGTGGCGATTATATTCAGTAAAATATATCTCTCTAAAATAACCTATCTACCAAAGAGTGTAAAACAAACTGAGTTTATCCTTAGCTGCCCGCTACTACAGTTTTAACAAAATAATTTGGCCACAGAGATATGAGAGCGGTAAGAGTAGTGACTTATATCATAAGCCACATCTGTAATACAGCTGGACGCGGAGCTGACGTTATCCCACTGGCTTCCATCACACGGGGGCTAGACTGGAGCCTTGCTAAGGTTGCCTCTTCAAATGTAGCAATTTTATTAGTTGGAAAATATAGTTGGAACGAATACAAATTATCATCATCATCACCATTTCAGCCGAAAGACGTCCACTTCTGGACATAGGCCTCCCCCAAGCGTCGCCACAACGAACGGTCCTGTGCGTCTCGCATCCATCGGACTCCCGCAATGTGCCCTGCCCATTGCCACTTTAGTTTGGCGATTCTTCGTGCTATGTCGGTAACCTTGGTTCTCCTGCGGATATCCTCATTCCTGATTCGATCACGCAAGGAAACTCCGAGCATAGCCCTCTCCATTGCCCTTTGGGTGACTTTAAGTCTTCTGATAGCATCCTCTGTGCATTACAACAACCAAACTGCGATCGCCAACCCGTCTGCCAAGCGTGGCGATTATGGCAACCCCCCCCAAAATGAAAAGCAGAATACAAATTAACTTAACTTAAATTTCGTATGTCGTAGCCATATCGTAGAATCGACCATTTCAGGATATGGTCGAGGTTAGGTTAGGTTAGTTTTGAGGTGGTCAGACCACATCGGACCACCTAACATACGGCGAGTGTCCACCCTTACATACCTTTTATACTTTGCCATCCTAACAATAACGTTCAGGGTTCTGTGCGCTAAGTGCGAATTGCTTTTACGTTAACGCGATCGAAAAGTTTACCGCGTTTGACTCTCTGATTGGTTAAGAGCTTGCAGCGGGCCAATCGGAGCGCCGAACGTCATTAACGTAAAACAAACTCGCACAAGGCACTCCGATTGATTTATACAAAACCCTTCACCACTGCAGTGGTGCTTCAGAACAAAGAACAATGCTATACTAACCCTGAATTTCAAAATCGAGCTTTTCCTCCCATTTTTTCGTACAACTTCAAAGCCCAAAAATTTTTAGACAATTTCATATCCGTGCAAGCCCTGAACGTATGAAAATAAAACAGAAATAAACCGCATGCAGTAATATCCGCCGCTTTGAAATCTGTAACGAGAGGACCGTCCGACCGTTCGCGGCGGATGCGGGGCACGGAGTAGATAGGAATAGAAGGCCGAGTCCATACATCTAGCAAAACCAAGCACACACACACACACATACACACATAATTAACTTAAAGACTTGTACCGGTACACCTGTACTGTTGATAGGCTCGCACTTGACCACTATCTCACCTGATAGAAAGCGATGATGTGGTCAATGATGGAGCACGCTTGCCTAGAATTAAAAGTAAAAGTAAAGAAAAAAATAACATTTTGTGCGTGTGGGTGAGATGTCCATAATATCGATGGCGCCTCGTCGTATTTGGTAGTTCCATGATGGATCGGCTTGGTGAAATTAAGTTATGCGATTCAGACGCACACTCCCCGGGATGCAACCGGTAGAAAACCAACAGGCTAGCAACTCAGCGTCGATGCTTAGATTTTGAAGCTTTAACTCCACCAATGATCCTCTTGGCTCGTTTCTTAATTGACTCAAGCGTATCAAGTTGTTATCTGACAGATCCGTCACAAAAATGAGAGCAGTACTCTATTCACGACCGAAACTGCGCTTGATAAAGTTTGAATAGCCGTTCCTGCGTGAAATACTGTGTACTTTGCTAGGATTAGGAGACGGTAACCGTTTCTTCCTACCTCTCTATAAAGCCACAGTGTGTGTGCATTTTCACTCGATATATGGAGTTGACCTTCTGTACCATTCTATTCTGTGTTTGGGGCGCGCAACGTAGGATTGCCAACAAGCTTTTAATTCGATAACGTTATACAAACGTTTTAGTGATATGAGAAATTGATGGATTACTGGGTTTATTGGACCTGGGGGAGGTTTTGGGGTTTTTTGAGGGTTCCAATTCGGGTGCAGAGTTATTTGGCTTTCTGGTCTGTAGGACCGGACATTACAAACAACGACCTTTATGGATAATCTTCTTTCAAATACAAACTACCTGGATTCAAGTAGCTTTGTGAATAATCAGGGAAGAAAGTCCTGGGCACGCCATAATTATGGCGGTAAGTCCCCTCTTTGAGTAGTGTCTGGAAAGACAACACGTCGTCCTTACCTTCCGCATGACGCAGGTCCTCACCGGACACGGTAAGTTCGGGAGGTTCCTGCACCGGATATGTGCGGAGGAAACGCTCGGGTCCATTGTGTGGACCGCCCGGAGGACACGGAGGAGCAAACGGTAGAGGTGTGCCCCACTTGGGCAGAGCACCGCCGTGTCCTCGTGGGGGCGATCGGCGGCAATGACCTCTCACGCCGGGCCCTGATACAGGCCATGGTCTGGAGCGAGGAAGAATGGCAGGCGGTCGCCTCCTTTTGCGAAGCAATTGCTGCGAAGAAGGCGACCTCATGTGCGAGGGTTTGGCCCTCACGACCCAGCCGCCTGGATCCAAATCCCGATTTCCGGCCACCGTAGGCGTAGACTTTGTAGGGTAGCACGCCGTTCGCTCGTTTGATAACCGTCCGAACCGAGCCCAAGTAGTCGACGGCGCGTAGTGCTCCACGCGCGCCTCAAGGAGATTTCAGCAAATCGTAGGGGCCCAGCAGGGTTGAAGCCTACTGGGGTCATGGGTTAATTATGAAAATGAACCCCGGGGCCCTGAAACAAAGGTAAAGAGGAAACAGGAATGGGTTTTAGTCAGTAAAAGTTTGGCACGCCCTCACGCTCCGCCTAAGGGCTTTATCATACAAGCGAATTGCTAGCGTCCTCAAAGCGGAGCGGGTGCGCAACGAATACGTCACGGGCGCACAACGATTACGTCGCGCATGCACAGCGATTTTGTTGCGAACGTGCAACGAGATCTGGCAACGAGGTGCGGGTCTGTGGCGTCTTGGAAGTAACAAAGCCAACAGCAGTGTCTCCTCGTCGCAATCCATTTTGTTACTGAGTGTATTATATATCGTTAACTTGCTACAAACACGCCTCGAAAACGTTTCAAATTTGCCACGCGTCCTCGACGTCTTCGCTGTGCAATCGCGCCGTGCTCGCGACGCATTCGTTGCGCGACCGCCCCGTCCCGCAGCTGCTCGCAAACCGCTAGTGTGATAAAGCCCTAAGAGCGAACAAAATAACTCTGAAAACAGTAAATTTGTTGTTACGCCACAAAAAAACTTTTTTGTTATTTAGAAAAGTCTTCAAGACTGCATTCGGGAATTGAACTATTTACATAGGTAAGTCGCACTTGCCCAGTTTTTTTTTCGAATTACCTATAGTGTTGATCCCATTATTAAAGTTGTTCATAATTATAAGTGCCCCCTCCTTCTCAATTTTGAGCTGGTGATTACAGTTTTAAACTTGGAGCTTTATTAACTTGTTTATAATGTTCTAAGCTTAAGACCTAAGTGTGTCCTAAGTTATGACATGAAATAAGAAAGATAAGTTACTTTTCAGCCTCTATTACTCATAAATAAGCTAGACACCTTCGTCTACAAAGTTTAACTCAGTACTAATACCTACCTACCTGGGTAGGTACATCTTTTAGTACCTAACTTACTTGTTCTCCCGAAGTACACGTATGTAGTTATAATAAATGTGGTAAGAAGGTTGCTGTAATGTTCATAGGGTATAAGCTACACGTCTATTTGTTTTGCATTATTAATCCTAACTTCTAACTTGTATTGTTCAGCAACTGTCTTTACAGTTTTACTTTATCATAAATGGCGAATTGAATGACGTGTAAAATTCGTCTCTGCTTAACTTTTCGCTGATGTTTTTTTTTTTTTTATTTATGTTCAAAATCGCAGTACTTATACATATTTTTTTTAATACTAAAAACCACAAAAGCCTTTAATTGGGTTCGTGTTTTATGATTGAAAATCTGATCTCACGAACTCATTTGGTGTCCTGAATTGAACTGTTAAATGAATAGGGTGTATAGCTACATCTCACTTTCTTGCTCGCATTCTTGACATTTTAACAAAGAGTGTCCATAGAGTTTCTTGCACATTCTTCTCCATAGAGATCTACGCTTTGGAATGTGCAATTAGCATCATTTTTTTTTTCTGACTGACTGACTTCTTGACATTTCAAAAGTGCCTGTAAATGGTTTATTTGAAATAAAATGCTTTGAATCTTTGAATCTAACACGTCATGGTAAGACCCCTGTAGTCAGAGGCGTAGCGTGGACTAATTTAGACGTGGGCGAAGGCACATTAGCGAGGCCTTTTTCTTTAATAAATTCGAAAACGAGACAGCGACTGTCGCAACCCAGTGTTCGACCACATCGTCGCTAACCTTCAGGTGAAATAGAGGTCAAACGCGAGCGTATCAATTATTAAAAAAACCCTCGTTCTCAAAGAGCCCTCGCTTGTGCGAGGCCCCTTTGGGTGCGAGGCCTTGGGCGAGGGCCCACTTCGTTCACGCCTACCTACGCTTCATCTAAGTTGGAAATTAACGCTTAATATTCAATAAAAAAGTACTGGCTATCGTGAATCTAGAACATAAAATCTGTTTTAAAACCACAAATTCTTCTTAGTCTCTTTGGTGTACTTCTATATTTGACGAAGTAAAGCTTTTCAGAAGAATGAGTTACGAACGCCTGCTGAAATATTTATAGCAACATTACACACGGGAGTGTATTCGGGCAAAGTTTCTGTTAGGCGCTACTTGACTTGCTAAGAATTTCAGCGTGGTAATTAATAAATGCTAAGAAAATGCACGATCAACTTATTACATTGTTCTATGTATTTACCCTTTTTTAATGTGGGAAATCATTTAATGACTTCTCCCGCTTTTAAGGGGTGACCAGACGGTTGCAAACTAGCGTTCCAACCAAGGTCACCTTGGTTTATGTATTTGGTTTGTGTTGCGGCTACATGAATGTAAACCACGTGCTAACACGTTCGGTGGTTGGGAAAACGCGCCTCCCAACCAAGAGCATTGGTCATGGTTTACAACTGCTGTCTACACGGATTGAAACTAGCAAGGTCACCTTGGTTGGGACGTTAGTTTGCAACTGTCTGGTTACCCCTTAAGGAGGAGCAGGAGGGTGTATCAGACTTTTACTGACTATAACCACACCTATGTTCCTTAAGTTGCCTTATGCGTTCTAGGACCATGGGTAACCTTTTCAGAAGTCGACCTTTAGATAATAGGCTTCGGCCCTGCTGGACCTGGACCCCTACAGTTTTGCTGACATCCCTTTGAGGCGCACGTGTAACACTACCCTTGGTGAAATATGGATGTACAGTCAGGGATCAGAAGTGCAGTTGCACTCTAGCAATGCTAAAGTGTCTAAAACTAGTTTATTCAATACTTTAGATTCTATGCTACCAATTAAATCCGTCATGAACCATTGACCCTCTTCACATTGGTAAGGAGGAACTGCACTTTTTACCCCTGACTGTGCCTACTGTAGTTGCATCTGAACCTTAGTCTCAACGTAATGTTATATGGCTGCTGGATTCTTCGAAAGCATCAGCACGGCCCTTTTTTATGGTGAGAAATCATCCAATGACTTCTCGCGCTCTTGGGCGGAGCAGGAGGGCGTGTCGGACTTTTACTGACTTCTTCCTTCCTTCTTCCTTTTTTTTCTTTTTTTTTCCTTTCTTTTTTCTTCTTTTTTTCTTTTTCTTTTTGTTTCTTTCACAGAACATTTGTTCTGTTCATGTACACATTTTATTTTTTTAATATTCGACAACGTCGTCTAGTTTGAGCTAAGCAGAGCTTGTGTTATAAGTCCTAGACAATAGCTAATAAACATACTTATATATTTCTAAATATATACATATTATAGATAAATTACACCTAGACACAGAACAAATGATCATACTCATCACACAAACATTTGTCTTGGGTGGGAATCGAACCCACGACATCCGGTATAGCAGTCAGGGCTAGTAACCACTAGATCAACAGGCCAGTCATTAAATATAAGTAAAATATATAAGTATGTTTATCAGTTGTCTAGTACTCATAGCACAAGCTCTTCTTAGTTTGGGACTAGATGGCGTTGTGTGAAATTTGTGGAATATTATTATTATTACTTTAATTCTTTGGAGTGCATTAGGGGTGATTTTGTGTTACACGAATAAAACCCACATATCATTAGAAAATGTAAATAACCTTTATTAAAACAAATGAATTCTAAAAGTATAAATATAGAAAACTTTGGTCCTATCTTATCTAATTTGCATAGATATAATTAAATATACATAATTTTACGAAACTACAAAATTATAATAATATTCAGAATTGTACGTTTTATGAATACCTAAATTTAGTCATTCAAGAAACTTATAGGGTTACCACAAGGATAATTAATGCAGAAGATTATGAACTTATGTTTCAAATAAAATGTTTAAGAGGTTTATGCTAATCTGTACTCCATTCGCAATACGACGAGATATTTAATCAAACTATTTTACTGCCCGTTCATCCCATTTTGACTTCTATTGCGTTGGCAGCACGAAAAATGGGAGCTGCAGTAAAAAGTTGGTATTGTAACCACTTTATTTGCTTTGAATGCCATTCTTATGCTTACGGAATAGAAGTCAAAATTGGTTGAACGGACAGTGAAAGAGGTTTGTTAAAATGTCTAATCTTATTGTGAATAAAGTGTAACTGTGTTCTTTGGTTTCACCCGTGTCTTTGGTTACTGTTCCACTCTTTTTGGTCATAGCGTGACATTATATAGCCTATTATAGTCTTCCTCTATAAATTAGCTACTCAATACTAAGATTTTTTAAAATTTGAACCAGTAATTCCTTAGATTAGCGCGGTCAAATAAACAAACTTTTCAGATTTATAATATTATATGATATAGTTAGATTAAATAGAAAATCTATATTAATTTTGGTCTCATTAAAGCGAAGAAAATACTTAAAAAGTTAAGCAGGCCTTTTATTGCATGTTACCTATAATCTGGGCATATTTACATAAATAAATTCAGTTGCTTATTATTCCCCAAAACGATACCTTAATAAATATGTAGTTCATGTCAATTATTAAAAAAAAAATAGCTTAACGTATTTAGTTTGCTTGTTGTGAATTATATCTGTGGTGTCAAAAATATTGAAAGATGAGTTACTTACATAAATGTATCCTAAATCTTAATAGCCCTTCTATTTACATTTAAATACATTTATATTGATTGAATAGATTTAAATTGATTTGAATATAAGCCCATATTCAAGTCAATTTAGTGTATTTTATTTAGTGAGGATCAAAGAACAAAACAAGTCCAGTTATAAAAAAAAAAGAGTTATTATATATATATATATTCCACAACAATCACACAACGCCGTCTTATCTCAAGCTATGCAGAACTTGTGTTATGAGTACCTACTAGACATCTGATAAACATACATAAATATTTCCAAATACATGCATATTATAAATAAATTACACCCAGACAAAGAAAAAATGATCGTGCACAACACAAACATTTGTCCTTGGTGGGAATCGAAATCACGACCTCCGGCATAGCAGTCAGGGCCACATAACCAGTAGACCAACAGGCCAGTTAAGTTATAGTAACTACTGTTGTCTCATTTTTTTATTGTTTGATTCATCCCCTTTTACCTTGACACCACAGATATTATCTACCACATCTTTTTCCTTTTATTTGTAACAGGTATAAAAGCCGGTCTATCTTCTCGCTTTAATAAAAAATCCTTAATAATAAAATTAAAAATTAACAATCGTTCGAGCACTTTCCGTTTTTGGTCCTTCGGATCTCAAAGGATCCACTTTCATATTCATCAAAGTTTCATACAGTTTTTTGGTAACATAAGAGTTGCTGTCACAAAGAAAAAAGTGACTGAGAGACCTGGGCTAAAGTCTGCTATTACAAATAGTGCCAGAATGGTCTATCATTGATTTCATAATTGTTGATTTTGACAAGTTTGGTAATCTACTAATAAAATGGCGTCATTATGACTTTCCAATGATCAACCATAGACACTTCATTGAAAGAAAAGGCACAGAATGGTAATATAATGACAAATTAAAGTCTGACGTATGAGGTAATCTGCTAAAATTTTGACAGTTCCTTTGATCAGTGACCTCCCATTAGAACGTCACTGTGCAGTCATTGCTTTTAATTCGTTACAAGACAGCTCGTACCACAATTCTATTACGAGACCACTGATCGATCAATGATCGGCCATTATGAATTAAGCGATTACGAATTTTTAGCAAAATGACAATGGAATTGTGTTGGAATGACGAATTTATAAAAATAGCGGACTTGGGCCCCTGGGGCCTTACTAAGACGCGTTCAAAGGTCAAGCGTACGAGCGAAAAAGAGGGATGGAACTATACACCCTCTATAGCTCCATCCCTTTAACAGTTCAATGTAGTTCGTCTAAAGGATCGTGTTAACAGCTCATGGTAGGGCCTCTGTATATTTTGTGAAGATCGTAGTGATGATGGTGACATTACAAACCTATGTCGTGGTCCAATTAGCAAGCAATTAGCAAATTAATTCTGTTTTTGCAGAATTCTAATTGGACCACGACACAGATGCCTGCCCCCCTAGCTAAGTTACAACCGTTTCGTTTCGATTCTCTTTTCATTGATCACCTCGAGTCGGCCACGACTCCGATTCCTTTGTTCTGATGTCATCTCAACGCTCAGTCACGTGGTCAGAACAAAGGAATAGGAGGCGTGGCCGACTCGAGGCGATCAACGACAAGGGAATCGAAACGGTTGTAACTTAGCTAGGGGGGCTGTTTTATACTTTTCGTGGTCGTATTTACTTCACATTCGTATAGGAAATGCTCAATCCAATCCTCTTGCCTATGGCATGAACGACTTAGCAAAATAAAAATGTCTTTACATTATTAACATAAGGCCAGGCCTTCCGGTGAGTGTCGATGGCGTAAGTGAACCAAAGGACATAGCAAATATATTTAGGTCCCACTTTTCTGTACAGCCACTATTGGACAGACAGGTTGCGGTGGTCAATGCTGAGGGCCCCATGGGCGAAATGGAGACGTGGTTTTCAGCCAAAGAGGTACGGAAAGTAATAAAGTGTATGTCGAAGGGCAAGTCTCCTGGCCACGATGGCCTCAGTATTGAACACTTGCAGCATGCTGGCCCGCATGTAACTAGGGTCTTAGCTATGTTCTACTCGCTATGCCTGAGCCATTCCTACCTGCCGTGCGATTTTATGAGGACAGTGGTAGTGCCTGTAGTGAAAAACAAAACGGGTGATCTATCCGATAAGAGTAACTACAGGCCCATCTCCCTTGCTACTGTTATAGCTAAAGTGTTTGATGGTTTGTTGGATGCACAGTTAAATAAACACGTGACATTGCACGATAATCAATTTGGGTTTAGACCCAAACTGTCAACAGATAGTGCAATACTGTGTCTCAAGCATACCATTAGATATTATACGGATCGTAAAACACCTGTTTACGCTTGTTTCCTCGACCTGTCCAGGGCCTTTGACCTGGTGTCGTATAACGTGTTATGGCAAAAGCTTGAGGGTATAAACTTGCCACGTGAACTTATTTACATTTTCAAGTATTGGTACGCACACCAGGTTAACAGTGTCAGATGGGCGGGCGTGTTGTCGGAGCCGTACAGGCTTGAATGTGGAGTGAGGCAGGGTGGGTTAACCTCACCCACCCTGTTTAATTTGTATATGGATGCACTCATCGTCGCTCTTAGTGGTCACCATGTTGGCTGCTACGTTGATGGAGTCTGTGTAAACAACCTGAGTTATGCGGGCGACATGGTGCTACTGAGTGCGTCTGTCTGTGGCATACGAAGGCTGCTAAAAGTGTGTGAAGAGTACGCATGCAGACATGGCCTCTTGTACAATGTCGTTAAGAGTCAATACATGGTCTTTCAGGCTGGCTCCAAATGCCCTCAACATGTACCACCCATACGCCTGAATGATGTACCTTTGGAACGGGTGGACCAATTTAAATACTTGGGGCATTGGGTAACAGCTGACCTGAGGGACCATGTCGACATCGAAAGGGAGCGAAGGGCACTGTCTAAAAGAGCAAATATGATAGCCCGTAGGTTTGCACGGTGTTCAAATGAGGTCAAGATCACACTTTTTAAAGCTTTTTGTACTTCATTGTACACGTGCAGCCTATGGGTTTCCTACACATAAGCGGTTTACAGTGCCCTCCGTATCCAATATAATAACGCGTTCAGGGCGGTGTTGGGGCTGCCCCGCTTCTGTAGTGCCTCGGGCATGTTTGCGGAAGCGCGCACCGACTGTTTTCACACCACCATGCGCAAGCGGTGCGCGTCCTTGGTGCGCAGGGTGCGGGGCAGCTCCAATACAGTACTGGCGATGATTGCCGGCAGATTTGATTGCCCTTATATCGGACATTGCTGTAGCAGACATGTTGCGGGCTATGTCCGATAGTGTAAAATGTGTATCTCTTTGTGTGTGTGTTTTGTTTTTGTGATTGTTGTATGGGTGCTAAGTTGCCTGAAATAAATGCTTTTTTTTTTTTTTTTTTTTTTTTTTTTTTTTTTATTATTGGGTTTAAATTGCGGTAAAAATATATTCATGAGAAATATTACATACGATTGGAGATTATCGTTTACGGTAAGCTCTTTGATAGCATTGTTAACAAACTAGAGCTCCATCAATAATTCTCATATGTTTTATTGTATGTATGTTTTATTAATTGAAGACATTGTAGGGTGATATGATTATTGTAAAAATAAATGGAACTTAACAAAGTAAAGTGACAATGTGTTTATAAATAGCGTGGTACATACAAAGTATAGTTGAAATAACTGAAACCTCAAATAGGGTTATTGTACTCATACATTATAACTATGAACGTACTGAGTATGGTACCAATTACAAAGTCATATGTTCTCTACGTCTGTCTAATTATGCGAACGTAAAATTATGTGAAGTAGCTAATATGTTTTTACTAGAGATGTTGCGGATGTTCGATTCCGATTTCGAAAGTTCCGAACTTTCGATTGATTTTGCACCTTCGGTTCCGATAAATTTTGATCGGAATTTATATCGGAGATATAAACAAGTTTATACAAGTTATATTAGTTTTAGTAGTGTTTCATTTGACGCTTCTGCCTCCACTTCTGCTTCCGATTTCGGTTCCGATTCCGACCAACCAAATTTAAAAATTCCGGTTCTGATGTAAGCGCTTTCGTTACATTACTAATTTTTATTCGCAATATTAGTGTGTTTATATTATTATCTCTCTCCCAACCCTTCTGTCTACGGTCTGTTTGAAGTTTTAAAGAAGTAGCACTTTCGTGCTTTTCTATCTGTGTTTTCTGCACAGATCGATTTTCGGTAAAAAAAAAAAAACATAAGTACCAAATAAATAAATAATGTCGGTGTAATTAAACATAGTTGTCGTGGAGTTTCTTGTCGGTTCTTCTCAATAGGAAACGACAATTTGGAACCGTGCGCTAGCTTCTGACGATTTATAAGTGCCCATATATGCTTAAGTGAAATAAATATTTTTGAATTGAAATTGGTGCCATATAAAAAGATGATACCACTACAACTTTACGAGGTTTACTGGTATTTCAATTACAAATTGTATGTATTGTTTAAAATTAACTCAAAATAACAAAAAAAATTATTATATCATTAACAAAAAAAAAAAACTTTCATTCAACATCAACCTGGCAACATGTCACCTGTCAAAAAACTTATTCCTAATTTAAATTTACGTTACAAATTAACGAACACGCGGGTAAAAGGACCAACTGGTCTTCACGTCTAACATCTTGACAAATCCGGGAGACTATTCTCCTTGCAGTAGGAGAAAGATGTCGGCCAAGCCTTGAAGCCGACGCGGTCGTATATACGCTTGGCGCATCGCACGTCATCCGCTAAGTCTTCGTTCAGGAGATCTGGAATTTTTTTTATTAATGGTTAATGGATTTTGAAGTATGGACTAAAAAAAACGTTGCGCTACTGTGGACCGATGACTTAGTAACGGCTGCGGGAGTCCGATGGATGCGAGACGCACAGGACCGTTCATTGTGACGACACTTGGGGGAGGCCTATGTCCAGCAGTGGACGGCTTTCGGTTGACATGATGATGATGATGACGCTACTGTAGGAATTCTCCTGTATCGTAGGTGCATTCACAAATATATAAACTCACGTACACAAGACACCCAGACGTGGTACAATTATCTGTAGACCTTATAAATAGTTGTCCCGTGCGGGAATCGAACCCGCGACACGTAACTCAGCAGCCATTCGCTTATCCACTGCGCCTTGTTAACCGACTTCAAAAAAAAGGAGGTTATTCAATTCGGTTGTATTTTTTTTTTAATCATTTTTTTATGTTTGTTACCTCAGAACTCCGTCGTTTATGGGCCGATTTGCAAATTTTTTTTTCCCTTTATGGGATATGCTTCCAGATTGGTCCCATTTTTTTCAAAATCCAATTCAGATGATGGGATCCATAAGGAATCGAGGGAACTCCTCAAATATTATAGGCAACCATATAGTGATTTTGGTATTTTCATCGAGAACTTAAGCATTTTTTAAACTTTATATACAGTAGCGGTACATAGGTGGACTTAATGCAACAAGGCATTCTGTACTAGTCAAAACCTTTGTGTTTGTAACAACAAAAACAAATAATAAATAATATTTTAAATCGAAAGAATCATCGTAAAGAGTACCTTACACTACTTATAAAATAGGTACATAATTTATGCTAAAATAAATAAATTCATAAATAGTAGCAGTGGTTTCCGAGTGGTAACGGCCCCTTACGAGTTGTAGGTCGCGGGTTCAAACCCAGCCAGGCGTATTACTTTGTGTAATTTATTTCATCAGCACTGCTCTCAAAACGGTGAAGGAAAACATCGTGAGGAAACCGGCATGTCCTAGAACCAAAAATTCGAAGACATGTGACATTCCCCAATCCGCACCGGGCCCGCGTGGTGAATTACGGCCCATTCCCTCTCCTAGAGAGAGGAGGCCTGAGTCCCAGCAGTGGGAACATTAAAAGGCTGATTATGCTTATGCTATAGTTAATACCAAATTAAAACAGCATATAAGATCTCAAAATATAACTATTATGTGGAAGATCAAATAAATTTTGAGATGATTTTCTGATGATGATCAAGCTCTGCTGCATTATAGACGGTTTTGCCCTCGTGATAGAAGAAAATGATCACGAATAATACTCTTGGGATAAAATGTATCATCATCATTATCATTTCAGCCGAAAAACGTCCACTGCAGGACATAGGCCTCGCCCAAGTGTCTCTATAATAACAGCCCCCCTAGCCAAGTTACGATCGTTTCATTTGCGTCGAACGTCTCGAGTAGGCCACGCCTCCGATTTCTTTGTTTTGACGTCATCTCAACGCTCAGTCACGTGGTCAAAACAAAGGAATCGGAGGCGTGGCCTACTCGAGGCGTTCGACGCAAACGAAACGATCGTAACTTGGCTAGGGGGGCCTGTCTTATGCGTCTAACATCTATCGAATGCCTGCGACCCTCCCCAGGCTGTCGATCTACCTTATGGGAGGCTTTCCAACGCTGCGTAAAAATTGCTGCTTAAAAGCTTTCGCTGTCTATCTGTGCAGCAAATCTGTTCAGCGGTTAGGGCGTGAAGAAGTAATAAACACACATGTGTACATATAATTCAATTAATTTTTTTAAGGTTATGGCTCCATCGACGAACGTCCGGTGATTTTGCCGATGTCAGGGTATGAGGTGGAAATGGTCAGCACTTTGTCAAGAATACTGTTATGTAACTATTGATCAGTTTTTGTAGCGATAGCATCCATTGGTCACCAGCACACTTGCAAATAAATTTTCGCCTTTACCTAGTAATATGAAGACCACAATAACGTGCGTCCCTGATAAGGTCTGAGGACATCGCGACAGACCCAGGTAGGCCGAGTTTGACGCCTGATGTAGGTCTCTCATAGGTATGGCCGGGCATTAATCTTATTCAGACTATCCTCACTTCGTAAGACCTTAGTTTCGCGGGTGTGTTTTCTCGTTTCATTTGTCCTGACCATTTGTTTAGAGTTAATTTAACAGCAATCTAAGCTTATAGATTATCGTAATCAGCTTTATGACGTTGTGTTGACTGAGGTTGAATCGCTCAAAACCAGATTCTGTTATGCACACGGAATGATGCACAATTACATTTACTTGCAGATTTGGTAAATTTGATGACATCTCTTTTGGTTGTCTAAATATTTTATTGTTTTGTAAACTGAACACATATTTACATATATTTACTATTTTATCATTTACCACACATAAACATATGTGTTTTATTCACCTTAAACTGATTACTAAATATCGTTAGGTAAACTCATTTTCATCCGTAGGTACACTCTTAATAAGGTTCAGTTGAAAACCAGCGTCAGACAACTACCTCGTAGTTGTCTGGCATTTTCGCTGAACTGGACCTTTTTGGTGCAAACGTGAGACACGCGATTTTAGTTTTTTCTGTTATCTTAAAAAACAATAAAAAGAGTTGTGTTAGAAAAAAAAAAAATTTTCTGTCTTTCCTTATACTGATCCTAGTGTTGGGACTCAGGAATCCTTTCTGGGAGAGAGAATGAGCCGTAATTCTCCGCGTGAATGTATGGTTCAAGGATATGCCAGTTTTCTTACGGTGTTTTCACAATTTTGAGAGCAGTAGTGATGAAATAAATTACAGAAAGTGAAGCGCCTGCCTGGGTTCGAACTTGCAATGTGCGACTCGTAAGTCGGAGCCGTTACCACTGGGGCAACACTTTGTTTATTTTATTTAAGCTTGATAGTACATTTAAGATTGAGTATTGATCTACGTTTTTGCACTGGTAGATATATAGGGTTACTGGCAATTAGTGTACGATACTTAAACACGTGATTGTGCTCATGATAACAAACAATTTTTATTATGGGAGCAAAACCGAAAACGCGAAAAAAATATTAGCTGTTTAGTACATTAGGCAAACATAAATGTACTGAACAGCTGATTTTTTTTTTCGCAATTTCTGGTTTGTTCCCATAGTAAAAGTTGTTGGTTATCATGGGCCTAATCACGTGTTTAAATATCGTACACTAATTATCAGTCACCCTATATAGCTTCAACTTTAAACTAACCGATTCTTGACTATTAAAAAAGTGTTAATAATGGTATAATAGTAATAATTTTAGGTTTTAAGTTAGTTATTTGGGGCTACATTTTTTTTACCAACTCTATCACACAACGCCGTCTAGTCCCAAGCTAAGCAAAGCTTGTGTTATGAGTACCTACTAGAGAACTGATAAACATACTTCTACATATATTTCTAAATACATACATATTATAAATAAATTACACCCAGACACAGAACAAATGATTGTGCTCATTACACAAACATTTGTCCTAGGTGGGAATCGAACCCACGACCTCCGGCATAGCAGTCAGGGCCAGCAACCACTAGACCAACAGGCCAGTAAAATTGTAATAAGTAGAAACAATATAATATATACTGTAAGAGCAAAAGTAAAATAAAGCAAGACAAAATCGTTTTTTCGCCAAAACCAAAAAGACAAGTTAATTAATGAGCGTATTAAGATTAGGATTGGAATTACCACCCATTATGAATGAACGATGAAGAAAAAAGAAAGATAAAGTGTGAAGAATAAAAGTATGACAGAAATAATTGCGGGAGCTGGTATGAAAGGGTATAATCCCAACAAAGTCTTCAAAATTAAACAATAAAAATACAAACAATTAGAAACAATAAACACACACAATCAAACAACACAAATTCAATCCAGGGACTCAGTTTTGTGGGTGATGGCTGGGTATCGAGCAATAAACAAACTATTCCAGAACACACAACTGATTTAATATGATGCAAGCTTTAGGTATTTACTTCACACAACGAGCTGTGAGACAGTCCCCGAGACTAGACGTTGTTCGCACGGCTGCCAACAGAGGAAAGAGCCTCGGGCCTCTGCGGTTTTATATAGCACTTTTATATGCTCGGTTCGTGCAAACGTCAGCGCAGATTCTGTCAAAGTAACATGTGTCACTTTTTACTTAGCTCGTTCATTCGTTCTCAAGCTTCCGTACTATTGACTTCACCGACATACTTATTAAAAAAAATAAAAATAATTTGAGTTAGATCTAAGATCAGATTGGAAAAAGTAAATCATTATTGACCGCTCATACACTATAAATATACCTGAGCTTTCTCTCTGCTCTGTTATTAGGTCGGTTTTAGATCAAGCCAACAAGTCAACAAAGAAACAAATTCCACGTCTGCCAAATTTTTTAGACGGAATAAACCCAATTTGGAAAACTGAGATTGAATAAAAAAGTTTTCTATTTGAAATAAAATGGACACCAAGCAGTAACAAGTTAGGAACTTTTCTTTCTAATATTATAAAGATATTGAATTCTTTGTCAAGTTGCTAAATAATAAATTAGAATTGTTAGTAGGTTCGATGAATCATTTAAGTTTCAAATAAACTAATTGAACTGAAGTTGTTTAGTAGGTATGAGCCTCCCACAGGGTGGACCGAGGAATCCACTGGATGTGAGACGCACAGCCGGCCGCATTTGGGGGAGGACCATGTCTAGCAATGGACGTCTTTCAGCTGAAATAATGATGACGATGAATGATAAAACCACCATCATCCTCATCAATTCAGCCGAAAGACGTCCACTGTTGGACAAAGGCCTCCCCCAAGTGTCGGCATAGTGATCGGTCCTGTGCGTCTCGCATCTATCGGATTCCCGCGACCCTCACAATGGGCCTCATCAGAAGACTTAAAGTTGGGTGACTTTAAAGGCAATGGAAAGAGCTATGCTCAGAGTTTCCTTGCGTGATCACATCAGAAATGAAGATATCCGCAGGAGAACCAAGGTTATCGACGTAAAGAATCGCTAAACTTAAGTGGCAATGGGCAGGGCACATTGCTCGCAGAACAAATGGTCGATGGAGACGAAAGGTTCTGGAGTGACGACCACGTACTGGAAGATGCAGCGTTGCAAGGCCTCCCACAAGGTGGATCGATGATAAAACCAACAGGAATAAAATGTTTTATACCTTCACATTTGATATTGCAATGTCCTCCTTTCCTGCCCTTCTTGCACCAATCTTTATTGTTGATCTGCGAAAACAAAACACTATCAGTGATGTCATAGAAATTATGTCAAAGGTCTTGGGGTAAGGCTCGGCGCAAACGGGCCACCGAACACAGCCAGCGCTAGCTGTCGCGCCCTACTGCCGCATTTTTAAAAGTCATAAGCGAGCGACAGCCACCAGTGTTCGGAAGCCACCACATTTTATAACCTGCTGCCTGCTACGTAATCTTAAGATGTACTCCGACAAGGAAAGTTTCTATTGAGGCGTCGAACTCCATGGTGACAGGTGCGATACGTAGAACGACTAACGGTTAATTGCGTGGGGGGTGGAGCAATGCGACAGTTGCAGGTGTCAACGTTTTGTGTAGCCCGTGGCGAGTCGCGGACACTGCTGTAGTGAGTGGCTGCAATCGGCTACACGTGTGCGGCGCGTCTATACAAAATATATGAAAAAGTGTGCTAAGTCGCTGTTGCTGGCCACCAGTGGCTGTGGTCGGTGGCCCGTTTGTGCCGAGCCTTAAAGTAAGCTACCTTCTCTGTGCCCGGGGCTGTTGCAAGAGGCCATAAAGCAACGATATCGGGAAGATTGGCAGCAACGGACACCTGAAAGTAATATTCTGCGATCATGAATCCATTTGCCAAGTATTGGTTATAAGTTGGGGGTAGGGAGGGTTCAAAGAAGGTAGCTCAGAATTATGCAGTTATTTAAGATAAAATGACCCTTGGAAAACTTTAGGGTCTAACATACTTAATTATATTTACATGTGGAGATTTATACATTTGTTTAAGACTTTACATAGTTCACATACTTTCTCTTACAAGCTATCGTATACATTTTTTTAATTCCTCCTTTCGCAGGTCTGCTGGAAGAAATTTCTACAAAGAAATAAATAACGAAATGCAGAGTTCTTTGGTGTATACATAGGCTTCTAAAATGTTTCCAAGTGCAATTTAAATATTAACTAATTACTTAGAGCGCCATAGTGGTTGTGGAACTAGACCAGCATTCAGCCAGGCATTTTTATCTTCAATATAATCCCCTAACTTAGAAAATGCTTTTCTAAATAGTGTAGCAACAAATGGGGTAAATCATATAAGACAATAAATACCTTTTTACATTTGGTCATCTCTCCGCTGCCACATTTTATTTTTAATGATTTGTGCTTTTTTATTGTTTTTTTTTTACTTAGATGCTTTTTACTTACACGTCTGTCTACATCGTTCTCACATATCTATCATCTATATATTATATAAAAATGAATAGCTGTTCGTGAGTCTCGCTAAAACTCGAGAACGGCTGTACCTAATTGACTAATTTTGGTCTTGAAATATTTGTGATAGTCCAGGGAAGGTTTAAACGGTGAGAAAAAATGGAAAAAAAATCACAAAAAAAATCTTAGTACAACGCCATCTCTAATTAAATGTCATTATAAGATGAATTTTGCTGTTCTGGTAATGCCAGTAGATGGCGTTATCCTTACTATTAGGCGGTACGAAGTTCACCGGGTCAGCTATTAAATGCCATAATTTTGTAATGTTTTACTGATTTAAAAGAGTGGTCATAGAGTTTCTTGCAGGTTCTTCTCCATAGAGATCTACGCTTTGGAACGGGCAAATAGCTTCACTTTTTTTGTGACTGACCGACCTTGATAATTCAAAAGTGCCTGTAAATGGTTCATTTGAAATAAACGGTTTGAGTTTGAATCTATACATATAATAAATCTGTGAAGTTTTTAGTTGTGCGCGCATCACGTAAAATGTACGAAATCGATGTAGGTAACTTTTGTAACTTGATATATTACTTAGGCTTTGTTTCATCGCAATCGGTTGACTATATCGAAAGATATACTACATTCATTGACTGTTAGGCTGTACGAAGTTCGCCGGATCAGCTAGTCATAATTATTATTATTATTATATCGAGACACCATAAGGACAGCTTCAATACAAAACCATACGTTTTGTCCATATTTGAAAATACAAGCAATAATCGCGTTACACCGTTCATTACCATTATCTTCATACACATAATGTTCTATGATGTCAGTTAACCTCATAATCATGACACTGTTGGCCGCAACCAATCAACACGCCGCAAATAAGTAGCGAAATGGATAATATCGCCAGCGGCCAACACCGTCAATATCGACGGCTAGAGATGACCAGTACTGGAAAAGTCCGGGTCCGGGATGCGGCAGTAGAAATTGGTTGTAGCTCACCTTATGACCCGTGTGTGCCCACACGGGTCATACGGTCAGGTCCGCACATGGACAAGCGTTGAGGCAGGTTTTTATCTTCTATATATTCCCCTATGGTGACAGCACACCAGAAGACGCAGCGTTAAAAGGCCTGGTGAGAGTCCCGGGAATGGGTAGCGAGACGCACAGGACCGTTCTTTGTGGCGAAAATTGGGGGAGGCTATGTCCAGCAGTGGACGTTTTTTAAAAAACTACACCTGTTTCTTCCAGTTGCCCTTTGCGTTCTAGGACCATGAGTTTCCATATCAGAAAAGCCTTATCCTTATCCTTTCTTTTGGGTTAAACAATGCTTGTTGAAGAGAGAGTTGTTCTATGGTCATCATCTTCCTGCCCTTGTCCTGTTTTATTTGGGGTCTGCGCTAAACGTTTTTTTCTTCCATTCTGTCCTGTCACTCGTCACGCTATCACTTCTCACACAATCAATCCATCTTTTATTTGGCCTCCCTCTCCCTCTCCATCCATCCACATGTAAACTCATAACTCTTTAAGTAACATGCGTTTCATCCCTCCTCTTCACATGACCATACCAAGACAAACCATTCCCTTTCAACTTTTCAGTCACTGGCGCCTGAAGTTGTTTTATGATCCATTATCTACCAAGACTCTTCCGTGTCTTGAACAGTCATTACGGGTAGTCAGAAGTCAGATTATGACTATGATGACACCAGCCTTGCCAAGAGATATCCAATTAAGAGTTACAGGGTTATTGAGGCCAGATAAGAAGTCATTCCATGTAAGTTTGTTTGAGAAAAATGCTGAGGAGGAAGGGATGGTGATCGCTTCCTTCTGCGAGGCAGTAATGTTAGCGAGGGAGACGGCAGCACGCGTGAGGGAATGAACGTCCTCACAACCCCGACTACTAGCCTCGGTAGGTGCGGGCTTGCGGACGAGCAGTGGATAGCTTATTGTCCGGTAACCGTCCAGACCGAGCCCAAGTCATTGACCGCGCGTAGTTCCACGCGCTCCTCAAAGAGATGACAGTAAACCGTAAGGGCCCAGCAGAGCCGATGCCCGCTAGGGTTACGGGGATTTTCTGAAAGGAAACTCCAGGTCTTAGATCCCAAAGGACAGAGAGCAGGAGATTTCATTAGATGATATCCCACCCCAAAAAACAAGATTAATTTATTTGATAGTTTTATATTGAGTAAGCCCCAATGATTTATGTCTTAATTTTCTCAACAAGTAGTTCAAAAACTAGTTCTTTACCCATTTTATATCACTAGAAAGATTTAAAACATTAAATGAAGTCGACAACATTGCTAGTTAAAAATTGTACGAATGAAAAGCATAAAAATGGCACATTTCAGATTTAGGTGTGAAATATTTTTTTAAAAATTTAATGACGGAATATAATCCAACAAAAATGCGGAGCGGATTTAAAAAATGTCCATTCAAAATCGGGATCAAATTTTAATATTATAGGTTAAATTTTTTCCACTAACAACGTTTCATAGAATCGTGTCGTTTAACTTGAAAAGTTACGTTAGCATTAAAGTATTTTTTATATTTTTTTCAATGAGTTTTAAAATAGTTATTTGATTTTTTTAGAAAGATACTGGGCTGATTAAAATTCGAATTAAAAAATGGTTTGCTTTCAATTTCATTAAAAATTTAACTTAATTAAATTGAAAGCTTTGTTCAAAGCAAACTTTAACTTTTAATTAATAAAATAGCAACGTTTAGGGTCTGTAAAAATCAAGGTAAGTAGTTTTTGGAAACGTTTTAATATTATTTCGTTTAATTAAGTAATGAACTACTTGAAGAAACCCAGAAAGTTTGGGAGTAATTAATTAATGAACGCGATTTTAAAATTTCATAAAAATATATTTCTGTAGAATTAATATATTGACTACTAGCTATACATATAGACATTAATATTAGACCGTTTCTCCTTTTTAACCCAGTTCGCTTTTTATAAAGGATTTCTTCCGTTCTAGAGTGGAGTGAGAGGGAGTGTCGGACTTTTACTTCCCCACCTACGTTCCTTTATTTACTCTTTGCAATCTAGAGCCGGTTGCAAACAGTAACTCGCCGAGTCACACGTGGAACACTACACGCTGTTGACTCGGGTTCGGTCCTTACAGCCCCCCAGCCAAGTTACAACCGTTTCGTTTCGATTCTCTTTTTGTCGATCGCCTCGAGTCGGCCACGCCTCCGATTCCTTTGGTCTGACGTCATCTCAACGCTCAGTCACGTGGTCAGAACAAAGAAATAGGAGGCGTGGCCGACTCGAGGCAATCAACGAAAAGAGAATCGAAACGAAACGGTTGTAACTTGGCTAGGGGGGTTGGTCGGACAGACAGCGAGCTACCCCTTGCTCGTCGTGTGCAAACCCGTGCCAAGTCAACAACATTTAATATATCGTCCAGCAGGAAGATAAAGAAAGATGACAGTATATTAACATATTATTTAAAATAAAACATTAAAGAAAAATACTGCCTTTACAAACTTTATGTAAAGATATTTAAAACTAAAGAACCAGCGCAAAATTCATATTTAAATTGCAGAAATCAAGAATTCGCACACGTTCAACACATATTCAGCAGATTCTCTCACAAATCCAATCACGCGCTGCGGGATCCCGGGAAAATAGTTGAGTCCCATCACTGTTGCTTCAAATAAATAAGCGAATTAATTAAAAACGTGTTTGCTGACAAAATACAGGGCTCTCTGGGCTCGCCGTGTCGTTGCGAAAATTTGCATTTACATGGCTCGCTTTATGGATAAACGCGTAAAGGATTTTTAGCCAGGACATGACACGAATACAGATTTGTTAATTGCGTATCAAAATGTGGATTTTTTTGTTGCTTACTGCTACTGGTTTTAATTTAGGATGAGGCTTTCTGGCTTCGGATCTGGAGGGTTATGGAATTAGATTGTTTTTGCGGTTTGCGAATTCGATTCGTGTGGTTCTGAAACGTTTATTTGAATTCAGCTGGCAATCAGCATGTTTTGAACATCATAATATTATGTTTGTATTTCCAGGAGTTTAAGACAGAGGTACTTTTAGTACAAGCATAGCAGAATCAGCCTTATACCTAATAGTTCCCACTGCTAGGACTCAGGCCTCCTCTCTAGGTGAGGGAATGGGCCGTAATCCACCCACCGGGCCCACTGGTGGATGTCACATGTCTTCGAATTTTTGGTTCTAGGATATGCCACTTTCCTCACGATGTCTTCCTTCGTTTTGAGAGCAACAAAAGAGCTTTTAGTCAAATAAAAAATTGTTATGCGTAACAACGCCGCATCGTAGAAACCTGCGACGTGAATTGCTGCAATGCGATTTCTTGCGACGAAGCATTGGTTCAGGTGACCATACAATGTGCGATGCGAAGATCAATCCGCAAGTTCTTACGTTGCGTCGACGTCGCTTCGCAATTTTGTCCCTTACTCCCATACATTAGAGGCGTAGCTTATTGTTCCACGCGCGCTTCAAGGAGATGTCAGCAAATCGTAGGGGTCCAGCAGGGTCCAAGCCTACTGGGGCCAAGCGTCTGCTTCTGAAAGGAAGACTCGTCCCAGGTACGAAAGGCAACGAAGGAACAGGAATGGGTTTTTAGTCAGTAAAAGTCTGACACTATCTCTCGCTCCACCCAAGAGCGGGGGATGTCATTGGATGATTTTCCCACTAAAAAAAAAACTCCTGAATTCTGCAGGATTGTTCGAAAATGTTACCGCGGCTCCGGAACTCAAAAAAAAACTTTACTGGAGAAACGGGTGGGTTTTACTCAGTAAAAGTTCGACACTTCCTGTCGCTCTTGATGATTTCCCACCGTAAAAAAACTGCTTCTGTTTATTTCCAGATGGAAAACATAATACCACTCGAACTCAAAATCATTTCATTCAATTAAAATATCTACTTTTGAAACACAATTTGGGGTCACAATAATAAAGTTATAATATAAAAATAAAGATTTTTGCTCGTTTCAAATGTAGATATTTATGGAGAAGAACGTGTAAGAAACTTCATGGACTTCATTTTGCCAGACCCATGAACCCTAGACCTCAAGGTCCATGTTTTTGAATATCAAAGTTTATACAATTTTAACGAAATTCAAATACCTATGTATATAAAAGTTTACAACTAATGCATCATGTTTCTAACAAGTTATTTTGAAAGTTATTTGTTTCGAAATACTCGCGACACGTATGCAAATTAGTTTACGTTGACAGAGGCATGTTCGATGCACCCACGCTACATAAATTTTATATTGATTCAGATATTCAGATGTTTTTTTAACGGTATATAACGTACTTACATCTATGAGTCGTAAGGGCTCATACAGACGACCGGCACTTTGTCGACGGCACATACAGATGAACAGCACTTTGTTGGCAAATAACACTGTAGCCGTCGACGGGTTGCAACGTTTGCAGTTGTGGCATATAGTTTCTTTAGTATAGGAGTAACCGATCGTCACATAACTTTTTAGCTACTAGTGCCACTTTTATACTTTGATCTATATTCTTATTTTTTTTTTGTCCTATTTTTTTTTATAATGGATAGGCTTGCGTTTGACCACTATCTCACCCTATGGTAAGCGATGATTTGGCTGATGATGGAGCATGCTTGCCTAGAAGTAACCTATTCACTCTTGACTTATAGACCCCTAGGTTGTAGCTATCAGGAAACAGATTCTGGCAGGGAATTCCACTCCTTAGCTGTATGCATAATGAATGTGTTCCCAAAACACTTTGTACGTATGGGTGGGATGTCCACCATGTAGCTATGGCGCAATGCCGTACATCTAGTGGTCCTATGATGGAACGGACTTGGTGGAATTAAATTCTGCAATTCCAGCGCACACTTCCCGAAATGTAAACGATAGAAAACCGACAGGCCAGCAACTCGGCGTTGATGCTCAAGACTTTGGAGTTTTGACTCGACAAGTTCATCATTACCGATGATCTTCTTGGCTCGCTTCTCAATCGACTCCAGGGCATCAAGCTGGTATTTGGCAGACCCATCCCATAAATGAGAGCAGTACTACATACACGATCGAACTTGCGCCGGAACAGCTGCTCAACCTTTAAGCACCGCATAAAGGTTGAGCAGCTGTTCCGGCGTGAAGTACCGTCCTACCTTAGATTTAGTAATTCAACAGTTTTCTAAATCTTTATTAAGTCATATTTACGGTTTCTTTCTTTATGTAGATATGTCTATTTTACAAGTTAACAGTATGGTGATAAGTGGAGACTTATTAATGTTTGTTTGTTTAGTCAAATTGACACTATTAAGAGTATTGAGTTTATGTGAGTTGACTTTGGTGTTTGAAAGTAAACAACATTTTTTATTTCCTTTGACAGTTTGATGGTTCTTGGTCAATCTTCTGTCCACCATTTATATATCCACTTTCTATGGTAAGGCACTATGTTTAAACACTAGTACTTAGCGAGTAAATGTAGCGATACCTATATATTTTCTATTTTTTGTAGGTGGGAAATCATCTAATGATATCTCCCGCCCTTGGGCGTGGCGCGAAGGCGTGTCAGACTTTTACTGACTAAAACCCACTCCTGTTCCTTCTTTACCTTCGTTTCAGGGCTCTCTTTCATACAACCCATGGCCCCAGTAGGCTTCGACCCTGCTGGGCCCCTACGGTTTACTTACATCCCCTTGAGGCGCACGTGGAACAGTACGCGCCGTCGACGACTTGGGCTCGGTCCGGACGGTTACCGGACAATCGGACGGCGAGCTGCCCATTGCTCGCCGTCCGCAAGCCCGCGCCTATGGTGGCCGGAAAACGGGATCGGGATTCCGGCGGCTGGGGCTTGAAAGCAGCGCCCTCGCGCGTGCTCGTGGCCTCCTCCTTTGCTAACACTATTGCTTCGCAGAAGGACGCGACCGCCTGCCACTCCTCCTCGCTCCGGATCATGGCCTATACCAAGGCCCGGCGCGAGAGATCGTTGCCGCCGATAGCAAGTAATTGTAGCGACATATAATAATTATGAGCCACATAAGAACTAAAATTCTAAATCCTGCATTGCGGTAATGGAGTTTAGAACATGTATAGAATAGCTTGAAATCAACTCTCGGGCAGCTGCCCGGATCAGACACAACACCTGGTCGAATTTATGCTCTGGTCCACATACTTCTAAATAATAATATGATAAAGAGTTTAAGATGCAAACAGCGGTTAGTCCTTAGGAAATCTTAACTAAAGTTATTATTTGTATAAAAAAAAAAGTTTGTCTTTTTTCTGGTAAGTAGTTATCAAATGACTCCTCGCGCTCTGGGGGGAGCGAGAGGGAGTGTCAGACTTTTATTGACTAAAACCCACCTGTGTTCTTTAGTTGGCTTTTGTATTCCAGGGCCGCGGTATCTTTCGAACAACGAAAAACAAAACAAAGTTATTTTGCACATTTTAGTGGTTTTTTTTTTTACATTGAAGTCGGTTGTATTTATTTTGTAAAAAAATATTTATTTTGCAATAGTAATACACCGATTTCCGAGATTAACTTTTCGAATACCGTAATTAGAGACAATAGAAAGATAATGAGAGAGCAAACGCCAACGTACGCTTGGAGTTTAATGAATTAAAGTTATTTTGCACTTTTTAGTTTTTTTTTTTACATTGAAGTTGATTGTATTTTTTTTGTAAAACAGTTTTTTATTTTACCCTTTTCAGTTATGGTACCACCACTAGTACCCCTCAGCCAAACTTAAATACCTTATAGTCAGAGTGTATCTCATGACAATTCTAATAATCCCAAACACGGTTAGATTCCATTATTTTACCATCCGGCTTCATCATCAGATTAGTTCAATATATCCCCTCTCCCTTTTTCTTTCAGTCAGTCATCGACTACCTACACGTATAAACAAAGCAATTTGACTTGTTACCACAGTTCTGCTGTGCTCCTATGAAGAGTTCTGTTCCATATCTTCGAAGTTCATGATCAAATCATAACAATATTTCTATGGGACCAACTTGGAAGCATGACCTTTCAATCAAAAAAATAATTTTCAATATCGGTCCTCAATTGACCGAGATAGGGGTGAACCGACATAAAAAAAATACCTTCAGCCGAACATAGAACCTCCTTCTTTTTTAATTCGGTTAAAAAGACTACTCTGTGGTAGGTGTGCACAATAAATAAATAATCATATCATCAAATTCAATCGTAATCGTATCATTAAAATTAGGCGCTTATAATAATAAAATATCTACTTATTATATGCTAAAATTTAAGTTGGTTTTCACTTTGCATAGCTGAATAAAATAATTAATTGAGGTTATATTGAAATACTAACATGCCCCACCGTTAATGAGTGTAATCGTACTTCTTGTCGACCGCACATAATAGTGCCTATTATTTTACATCACTGGAATTACATATTACAGCAGCTAATAAGCCATGTAGTGTGTATTGATTCACATTATTTGGTCGTCATTATTGTTTTATTGGACCTTTATACAGGCGGTTTGATGTTACAACCTAGGGGTCTTTAAGTCAAGAGTGAATTGGTTAGGTACATAAAAGCAAGCGTGCTCCTAACTTACTTAGAATAAAAGAACTATTTCTTTATAATATTAAAGTTCAAATAAACTTTTAATGAGTGTAATCGTACTTCTTGTCGACCGCACATAATAGTGCCTATTATTTTACATCACTGGAATTACATATTACAGCAGCTAATAAGCCATGTAGTGTGTATTGATTCACATTATTTGGTCGTCATTATTGTTTTATTGGACCTTTATACAGGCGGTTTGATGTTACAACCTAGGGGTCTTTAAGTCAAGAGTGAATTGGTTAGGTACATAAAAGCAAGCGTGCTCCTAACTTACTTAGAATAAAAGAACTATTTCTTTATAATATTAAAGTTCAAATAAACTTTATATTAAAGGTATTGTTTTTTAAAAATAAGGTATATTATATTGGTTTCTTTGTGGTTTTGTATTTTCTGTAATATCGCAGTTGTTATAACCATGAAAGCTAATAAAAAAAACGTTTTTTTCATATTAAGAGTTCCAACGTAGAAACTTTGCATTTCAAAGGGTAAGCAATATCAATTACGTATACCTACGACTTTCTTTTAACAAAAATACTTTATGCTCTTGGTTTAATAGCTTTCGTTTTGGAAATTTTGTCTTGTTGCCGCACTGAGGAGAAAAGTTATTCGTGAGATAAAATTTCCCACGTGAAAGTGATTGAAACAAAAATAGACATTTCTATCATTAGCAGTTTTAAGTCCATATACATCATCAATGTTGCATATCGCTTGAGACACATTGTTTCCACTGTAGAACTCATATTACATAATAATGCGAGTTTTCTTAGATTTCATACAAAAATGTTTATAAGTAAGTAGATATTGCATAAATATATTTCAAATTATAATTTTTTTTTTTTTGATTCCAGGTATGTTGACCTTACTTCATGATCTACCTCAGATTGGGTTTGTATACAATTAATGACCGATCGGTTTTGGTACTAAGCAATTTCGGCTAACCATTTTTGAGCTGAAGGTTGAAACAGGGAAAAATAAATACTGATTGTCTTGTTCTTCTAGGTGTAGCAACATAGTCATATGTGTTTAATCAATCGTTTTATTAATTAGTTGAATATTTTTTATGAAATATAGGGTTGAGTTTTCAGTGGTCTGATTTATAGTTTTTTTTTGGTACCATATGAGTTTCGGTTTCGATTGAAACTGGAAGGGAAGCCGAACGTTTGCGTTTTTTACGATTTCGGTTTCGGCTCAAAACCGCGAGTGTTATTTAAAAAAAAAACAGGTATCAGTACAAATATAATAATAATAATATAGTCTTAATTTCCTTAACTTTGTAACATTATTTTGTAAAGTTAAACAAAAGATAAACTAAATAATAAAATAACAAAAAATAGTAAGTAATAATAAAAACAGGTAAATTTTGATTCCGATTGTTTAAGGTCTCTTTCGGGTATAGGCCTCCTCGAAGGTTTTCCAGTTGGATCTGTCCCTGGCCTTGTTAATCCAGTCAGCTCCTGCTGTTATTTTTATTTCGTCAGACCAACGTTTGTGTGGGTGACCTCTGTGCCAGTGTCCACCTGGGCCTGGCCAGTATACATATACCTTTGCATAAAATTTATGCAGTCATCATCATCATTTCAGCCGAAAGGAAGCTGTACATAGGCCTCCCCAGTCCCCTAAGTGTCACCATAATGACTGGTCCTGTGCGTCTCGCATCCATCGGATTCCCGCGACCCTCACCAAGTCATCGGTCCACCTTATGGAAGGCCTTCCAACGCTGCGTCTTCCGGTGCGCGGTCGCCAATCCAGAACCTTACGGCCCCATCGATCATTTGTTCTGCGAGAAATGTACCCTGCCCACTGTCACTTACACTTCAGATAATATACTTATAATTTGTTAGTTTCTAAATTTGCGCCTTGTTCCGCCAAATAAAATGTTTTTCTTTCTTTCTTTCTTCTTTACTTAAGTTTGGCGATTTAACGGGCTATGTCGACCACCTTGGTTCTCCTGCGGATGTCTTCATTTCTGATGCGATTATGCAAGGAAACTCCGAGCCTTTGGGTGACTTTAAACCTTCTGATGACGCTATTATCTAGTGTTTTGTTTATTTTATGGCATTTCTTATATAATCGTTTCAATATGTATTTATTTTAGACCCTTAGCTTTTATGAGATATACGAGTTACTTATTTTCGTTCTCAAACTGGGTATGAGAAGCGTCGACGATGATATTGATTTTATTTTACTAGTTCAATAAGTATCTTAATTATAATAATAGTATAACTCAATAAGTTAAGCTTTTTCTTTCACATAATTAAATAACAATTGATTGACATGAAAATTATAACGAGGATCATATTATTTTTTATGATAAAGTATCTTTCAATGCCAACGAATTGACAGTGCAGATATAAATGACAGCAAAATACCAGAAGTATAAATTTACGATTTTGGAGACAGTTTTTTTGGTCCGCTGTGTCTAAACTTAGTGGAATAAACAATTTCTAGTTTAAAAATAAGACAGTAATTACTTAATATTATTTCTGTCGAAACCGAAACCATAACCTAATGGTTGGCTCCACTTCCAGTTTCGGCCGTACCCGATACTAAAACTGATGCACTAAAAAAAAAAACTATATAGTTATAATTTTCATAAAATATTAAAAAATCAAATAAATCGGTGGTTATGTATGTATACACACATGACGAATGAGTTAGCCAGTCCGCTAGCTAATAAAAAAAAAGTCATGCGATCTCCTTCAATATTACAGTAGTTTTTTTTAAAGTGAGAAATCATCCAATGACTTCTAACGCTCTTGGGCGGGGTGAGAGGGCATGTCAGATACTTACTGACTAAAACCCACTCCATTGTTCTTTCTTCACCTTCCGTATCAGGGACCCTGGAGTTCCCTTTCGAACAATCCATGGCCCTAGTAACAGTATTGTGGCAACCGTGTATAGGTTCCACTACTAATTACTAACTTGAAAAACTGGCATGTTAGACTTTTAAGGTTTACGTAATAAAAAAGTTTAGTTCGGACGCGACCCTTGTAAAGTGAAGTCATTATCGTGAAGCAATACAAGTATTCAATGTAATAAGCGTTTTCATTACTACATACTTGAAGATCCTGGTACTGTCGCACAGAGAGTTGCGACAAAGTGGCGGAGGCGCCGGGTAACAATTATATATTTTCAGACATAGAAGTCTGACAGATCCAGAAAAACAACTAGTTTGGCTACACGGAACCCCTCGCAGCCAAAGCGAATAAATACGACGAGTGAGCTAGCACAGCAGGCGAGGAATATACGCCTGGAGATATATGAAAGCTGAGTGATTTTATATATTAGTAGAGTAATAAAAAGTGTAAAAGGAGAGATGATGTTCTCGGGCACAGACGAAGTGTGCTTCGAGGAATTTATCGCCGATTTTAAGCAGACCGCCAGGTCAAACGAATGGTGGGAGAGTGATTATGCTCTCATACTAGGAGGCTACTTACATGGAGCGGCAAGACACTATTACAAATATACGTATAATTACGATATGGACTTCGCGACGATAAGCAAGTTATTGAGAGAGGAGTTCCCATGCGGGTGTTTTGATTGTAAAGAACGTGCAGCGACTGCAACATTAGTAGCATTTAATACTGAGGATAAAACCGCAGATTTGATTGGAGAAAGTGGACCATCAAATATTTTAAATAAAGATGATAATGCTGTTTTATATTCTAGCATGATGATGGACGAACCACATGCTGATGAGCAGAATGATGACCATGATGACCAAAGTGATGAAATTGATGACCAGAGCTGTAATGAAAGCAGCTTAGTCGATGACGAGATGAGATTGGAGTGTACGGATGAAGCCAAAAACCCGGGTGTGTCCATTCCAATCATTTGTTCTCCTAATTTATTTCCAGGAAACCAAGATTCGTTTTTTTTAGAATCGCAATGTGATCAGGATGAACAAACGAACAAAGATCACATTGACAATGATCACGATTTAGAAATTAATTATGAAATTAATAATAATGAAACTGGACAGAGTTTTTTCCAGAGTGAAGTGGAAGATATGGTCCCGAGTTCAAGGGATGAGGTTCATTCTCTGTTGGTAACAACAAAATCAAATAATTTTAATTTTGAGTTTATTTTTTATAACAAATCTCGTTGTCATGCCACATGTCAACCAGAAAAAGGTTTGGCACCAAGGAAGTTCGTCCATGTTAAGTTTTTGAATCGTCGTGCCCAAATTAAGAAAAAAAAAAGTGTGGTAAAAAGGAGTTTAATTAGAAGAAAGTCCATCCGTCAACTTCATCCAAATAAAGTAAAACCTCATTCATTAAATTTTAAATCTTGTAAAGATAATAACTTTTTAAAACAATCCTTTTTAGTGAAATTTAAGCTTTGGAAATTTTATAAAAAGAAATTAAACTTTATTTTTAGTAATTATAAAATAAGAAAAGGATTTATTTTGAGAATTTTGTAAATATTTTGGTTTTCGTGTTTGTTATCATGTCACTGCATTATTTTTGTGAGGTTAGCAGGGCATGAATGATTAATCATTTCTTTTTGTTTCATGTTTGTTTTCAATGAGAGGCGCCACGCGCCGTCACCGAAGAAAGAAGACAAGAAAACTGTGCGTTCAATAGTTTTTTCTTTTCGTCTGTTTTTTTTTTTATTATTCGATTAGGTAAATATGATCCAGGTGACGTTTTAGCTTGCAGCAGTTAAATATATTTTTGGAAACTGTTGTCCTTTCTAATGAGGGGGAGTGGCGTATCAATAAATGCTGATACCGACTTTGCAGATAAGGCATAGCCTTCGCAAAGGGTGTCTAGTTGACACCATTGGTTTAGCTGATGATTGAAGTCCCACAGTTCAGTCAATATGGACTGATAGATTATATTAGACTACATGAATTTTTTTAAAAGGTTTTGTCACTGGAACATATTCAATTTATAGCAATGTTAGGAACTTGCACAGTGCTGTCTTTTTCTTCTCTGACACGATGAGCGTCCGATGAGGTTAAAGTCATGACCGTAAGAGTTGTAGTGTATATCTTGTTAGATCCCTTCTGGATAGATGTCAATTATGACAATTAGGGTGCAGCACCGTGGCTTTTAATTGAGGTTTTGCCGCGGTGGGGTCTAATCAAATCAAATCAAATCAAATCAAATCAAATCAAAACGTTTATTTGCCAGAAATACATTGTTAACAAGGAAAGATCTTATAACCTAAAAGTCACTGTATTCTGCCTGCAAGCAAGCGTGCAAATTATTTATTTGTATGTTATTCGTCAGGTAGTTAAATTATTATTATTTATATAGCTAAGCATGACAACGTTGAATAGTGAGCGCCAAGTTAGCGCATAGTAGAATTGTAAATAGATTTTGAATTTTGCTTATCGTTCGTCATGACTTAGGTTCGCTCATAAAGAGACGACCACCACTATGTAAATTACTTTCCTCCATAGGTAGGGACATCTGTGTTAGGTAAAAGGCAGGTTATACTTAAACCTTAAAAGTTTTTTTGGAATAGAATTGCTTTGCGATCCTCAGCATTTCTATTCGTAGGGGCGTAGCTCATGTGGCAACCGTGTATAGGTTCCACTACTAATTACTAACTTGAAAAACTGGCATGTTAGACTTTTAAGGTTTACGTAATAAAAAAGTTTAGTTAGGACTGACGTTGGAAGGAAGAAAAAAAGAGAGACGTCAAGGAACGTCCACATATATATTTGATATGTAAAATATAGAAAGAGCTATAATCTAAATAATACTCTCAAGAACATAAAGCCTTTCATTGAGCCTCCCTCCCTACAGTATCTATCTTGTGATAGATACCTCAAAACTGAAGGATTCTTTCGACTAAAAATAGCGTTTTTGAGCTGCCATGGTTCCGTCAGCCGATAGTTTCGGTCGAGCCGAATATTTGTACCCTTTTGACGAAAATCGAAACTCCAGCCGAAACCAGTATTTTAGCCGATATTGGCCAAAACTGAAACCAAATCTTCGTTCGGTCGCTAATAATATTAGGGTGATATTTTTGGGTGGTCAAAGGTCAAGTCTTTTGGCTATAATTATCAAAATATCAAAGGTTTATATTTTTGCCTTCTGGAGTCTCGTTGTATTCATTTAGTTATAATATTAAAGGAGACAATTTTTTTTGTTTGGGGAATAGGCCCACCACAAATTGTGGCGTATAGCAATGAAATGCACGTTAGTTTATTCCTTATAATCTCTAGATTACATTGGTAATATTGGCAAAACTTTATCTAACTGGAGTACCGTGAAATACGACAGTCAAAACATGACTCTCATAATAACCTAAAATCTCACAAGAGCGATTGTCTAATGAGTGGATAGGTCTCCTTGGTGTTTTAAGTTAAAATAGTGCACTGTTCAATAATATACAGTATAAAACAAAGTCACGTCTGTACTACGTGACAGACTTTGATGTGATTTACACGATTTGATAGACTTATTCATGAAAATGCGTAGATGTATTCATTTCGAAATAGCGCGGCTTTTGTCGGCCATTGACTGTAGATCTAAAATAATAAGGTGATGTGTTTTATGCTGGTTGTGTAAGGAGAAAAAAAAAACCACATTATACCATCACAAATATTTATTACTGTTCATCATCATCATTTTCAAAGTCGTCTCTTAAAAGCAATATTTCATCTAAAAAAGATGCAGGTGGCTCAACCTCACCTTGATGCCGCGCCCAAGATAAAAACCACACTATACACATCACATATGCACAGCAGCCAACAGTGCGTCTGCCCACTAAACAATTACAACAGTATCCAGCAAGAGCAGTATTCAACATTCCGTTGAAATCGTGCTACACAATTGATACAACGGCTTTGTGGATTATGCATGTATCTACAGATGCCATTTTCATAAAATCTTTCGAATAAAAATACGAAAAGAACAGAAGAAACATGCAACTATCTAGTAATCGGAAACAATAATAATGTTGTCTGTAGCGGTGGGCGTTTCAACGATGAACAGTTTTCAAAGACCGTTTTTTGTTCTGCAACGTAACAACCGTTTTCCATCCTGAGACCAAACAGTCTTCGTTGCATAAACCAATCTTCGAATTACTGTATGCGAATTGTTATCTTACTGTTAAGAATATAAGGTCGAAAATCCATTGCTTCAACTATCACACTCGTCGCGTCGTCGTTTTTAAAACCAGTTATTGCAATGAAAAATGAATTTTATGTTTATAGTCATAAAGTTCATTTTTCATTGTAATAACTGGTTTTGAAACGACGACGCAACGAGTACAGAATTTATTACCGTCCTCAAACTAGTTGCGACAACGAACGTTTTCTGCAACTACTTCACTCAACGATAGTTTCGTCTTCAAACCAGTTGCGACGACGACCGTTTTCTGCAACCGTTTTTGTCGTCGCCAAAACGGTTACGTCTCGTCCGTCTAAAATTCGACAACGACCCACCACTAGTTGTCTGTCAGTGTCAAACTGATTGAAACTGGACCACAGAGCATCTGCAACGGGCTATTAATTACGTTTCGTTCCACGTTGATTTTTAAAGTACGTTACTTGATATTTGTGTTAACCGTTAATAACAGCATTAAAAACAAGTTCGCTGGACCAATTAATTATTATCTCTTGAAACGCATTTAAATCCGATGTCACCGCTGCGCACTATAGTAACATTTTTTTTTTCACGTTAAAATAAACTTGAAAACGCTCCTAAACAAGCATGTTTTGCCGTAACACTTTTTTACTATTATTTCATTATTCCGGTTAGATTTCTATATAATTTTTGGTCTGTTAATTATAATAAGATGATCGCTTTTTCCATGTGTAATATTATTAATAAACATAACCGTTTAATAGTGGGCCCAAAAAAAATTGTCTCCTTTCCAATGACAGTATATTGTTTTGATCGCATCATAATTTGAGCGGCTCGTTCACTGATTAATTTATCACTGTACCGAAATGAGTCGCGAAATAAAATACCAATGGCTTAATTAACACTATTTTATTTGCGTATCGCTTTATTGTATGTCATGTAATGTATTTCAAACATAAATTAATGCATTACAATATACCTAACATAGTTAAAAAGAATGTTTGGTGTTATGCAAAAATGCTTATAAGAAAAAAAATAGTATAATCACACTAATATTATGTGTATAGAAACTAAAATTCAAAATCTTGCATCGCGGTATTAGAGCTATCCGCGGGATTAGAAACGTAAACTGAACACTCCGTTTACTATCCCGCACTATTTCTGCAGCACTCGCGACCGAAGCAAGGATGAAGGTAACACAAGTAAAACCACATCACATCACATGTTGAATAACTGTATAATCAGTGATTATATATATTATAATAATACTCATCGCGAACATAGTCACAGCGCGGAAAATCTTAACATCGCGATCTAGAAATCGGCGCTCATCTAACAGCGCCATCTATTGGTAAAAAAATAAACAAAATTTCCAACAACAACAGTTCGAAATCAACTATCGGGCAGTTGCTCGGACCAGACAAAACACGCATCTGGTCTGGTGGAGGTTTGCTGGATTTTTCACCCTGGCCCGCATACCTCTAAAGGGTCGCACGTTTTTTGCGACATAAACGGCCGTATCTTTTTTTGGTTAACTTAGAAGTTTGATACTTTGATTTTTTCACAGCTTCAAAGGACCGTAGATCTTAGTGTATGGTTTTATTTTCAAGTCGATGCTTCCACGCGTTCCCGAGATAAAGGACAGACAGATAGACAGACAGACAACAAAGTGATCCTATAAGGGTTCCGTTTTTTTCTTTTGAGGTAGGTACGGAACCCTAAAAAAGGGGGTTACTACTGATAGTAGGACCAACAGTAAAGTATGCAATAACTTTTATCTGTTAACTATTTGAGGAACGCAACATTCATAACCAATCAATTTAAAATCAGTACAAAATGAAATCATCTTCAATATCCGCTGAACATTATTGCGATTCAATCGGACCGATACGTCGCATTACAGAGTCGCGACGGTCGTGTTATACTCCGGGAACAGAGCGCCCGTCAACGGCATCAAGTGTCGAGTAAACGTCATCTTCCCCGCACTATCTGCATAATCTGTGTCGGCATTAATTTGGTGAAAGTTGGATGGATTCACCGGATTTATGTTGTGTTGCAGTCTGGCTTTCGTTTTATTTATTACTTGCTGCTGTCAACGGCTTTGTCCCAAGGGAACATATTCCCGAGATATAAAGTATACTATGTGCTATTCGAAACGAACGACAAATGATGGCGAACAATGCGTGTGCCAAATTTCATCATAATCTGTTTAGCCATTCGAGCGTGAAGAAGTAACAAACACACATTCATACACGCCCACTGTGAACAAAATGTATCTGTGAGTATAAACTTCTTATTCAAACAAAATTACTCTCCAAAAATTCACCTGGATGTATTCATACACAATCAGTGAACAAAATATATCGGTGAGAATAAATTAAGAGGCTTATTTGGTCACCTTCAAACAAAATTACTCTCCAAAAGTCACCTGAACACATTGATACACATCCACTGTGAACAAAATGTGTTTGTGAGTATAAACTTCTTATTTCCTCAATTTCAAACAAAATTACTCTCCAAAAACTCACCTGAATATATTCATACACACCCATGATTGTGAACAAAATATATCGGTGAGAATAAATTAAGAGGCTTATTTGCTCACCTTCAAACAAAATTACTCTCCAAAAGTCACCTGAACACATTCATACACACTTACTGTGAACAAAATGTATCTGTGAGAATAAACTATGATGATTATTTGCTCGACTTCAAACAAAATCATCACTGCGAAATTTTTGCACCTAAATAAATTTTTAAACATCCACTGTGAACAAAATGTATCTGTGAGTTTTTACGATAGATACATTAGCTCATAGCTTATCATCATAATCATTTCAGTCGAAAGACGTCCTCTGCTGGATATAGGCCTCCCCTAAGTGTCGCCACAACGACCGGTCCTGTGCGTCTCGCTTCCATCGGATTCCCGCGACCCTCACTAGGTCTTCAGACCACCTTGTGGGAGGCCTTCCAACATTACGTCTTCCAGTACGCGTAGCTTGTTATAGCATAAGGCTAAGCTTAGCTCAACTTCAAATAAAATTCATTCTGCAAAAAGTTCCCACCTGAACACATTCTTACATACTCACACATGAACACAAATGCACATATCGTCTAATCTTCCATTATCAGTATACTTTAGTGCCTATCAGGGATTTGTAGATTTTTATAACCTTTCCATCGCTATGCGTATCAAACCGTCCTCGATATTTTAATACGAGTTTTATAACCGTTTACCAATAGGTATATCCGTATCGGCGCGTATAACTTTTGAAGTTATTACAATTTAGAGATGGGAACATAAAAGTATCGATCTCAAGATTCATATGAATCATGTGATTTGAAGACAAAAAGGTATTAAGACTGAAGAAAATGGCTTTTTGGGAATGGAATTGTTATTGGATGCATTCGGGTAACATACATCACAAATTTTTAATTAGTATAAATGCATATAGGGCTTATTAGAAATGGTCTTGTTATTATAATTTTAGTAGTCTCAATCACTATCACTAAACAGTATAAAACAAAGTCACCCGCTGTCTGTCTGTCCTTAAGTATACTTGGATCTTTAAAACTACGCAACGGATTTTATCGTGTTTTTTTTTTAATCAAACTTTGTTTTATACTATGTAGTACTATCAGCATTGCACCTGCGCGAAGCCGGGGCGGGTCGCTAGTAAGTAGTATTCCTAACAGCAAAGTTATTAGCGTTTGTTTATATCCGAAAATGTCACTCAATTTATGGAAATATTGTACAGGCATTGTGATTATGAATGAATGAATGGCGAAAACCATGCGTGTAGTATTTTCTAGTAGCAATTGTTACGAATGATTGATCGATCCAATTTTGAATTTACCAATTATGACCAATTTTTCTGGATAATTTTGGGATTTTGTTTATTTTACTTTTGATTACACAAATGTGATCAGTAACGGGTACGGATAGAGCCCCTTTTTTTTACTAATAAAAAAGTAGGGGTGTATAGATTTTTTAATGTAAGCAGACGACACGTTGATGTAGCGACTGAGCGATTGGCTGCTGCGCTGTGTTCGATTTTCTCTCGGAACAAATATTTGTATGACCTCCAGAAGCTTACTGGCTGGCTGTTTGTGTATATGACTTTATATGTTTGTTAACGGACCAACGATACAAGTAAAATTCCAAGTATGCGGTCCCCGCTTGGGCAGAGCACCGCCGTGTCCTCGTGAGGGCGATCGGCGGCAGCGATCTCTCGCGCCGGGCCTTGGTACAGGCCATGGTCCTGAGCGATGAGGAGTGGCAGGCGGTTGCCTCCTTCTGCGAAGCAGTAATGCTAGCAAAGGAGGCGGCCGATCGCGTGAGGCAACGGTACTCACGCCCCAACCGCTGCCGGGATTCCGATCCCGATTTCCGGCCACCGTAGGCGCGGGCTTGCGGACGGCGAGCAATGGGTGGCTCGCCGTCCGATCGTCCAGTAACTGTCCGGACCGAGTCCAAGTCGTCGACGGCGCGTAGTGTTCCACGCGCGCCTCAAGGAGATGTCAGCAACCGTAGTGGCTCAGCAGGGTCGAGGCCTACTGGGGCCATGGGTGATGCGAAAGGGACCCCCGGGGCCCTGGAAAAAATGGCAAAGAAGGAACAGGAGTGGATTTTTAGTCAGTAACTGACACTATCTCGCGCTCCGCTCAAGAGTGGGGGATGTCATTAGATGATTTTCTCACTCGAAAAAAAGAAAAAAAAAAGTTTGCGGTCCCATTTTCAAAAATAAAAGTATTTCTGGCTCTTGTCTCATGTTACTTGGGGTCAGTGCAACACATGTTTTCTTCTATCTTGTCTGTCGACCGATACGCTATCATTCATTATCATTACAATCAATCCGTCTTTTTCATCTCCTTCAACTCTCAGACCCATGATTCCATCGACTTTTCTGACACTTTTTTTTTAGTTGGGAAATCATCCAATGACTTCTCCTGCTCTACGGCGGAGCGGGAGACCAGTCAAATTTTTACTGACTAAAACCCACTCATATGTTCCTCCATTACCTTCGTTACAGGACCCCGGGGCTTACTTTCACTTAACCCATGGCTCCAGTAGGCTTCGGCCCTGCTAGGCCCTTACGGTTTTGCTGACATCTCCTTGAGGCGCACGTGGAACACTAAGCGTCGTCGACGACTCAGGTTCGGATCGGACGGCGAGTTACCCATTGCTCGCAGCCCACGCCTGTTGTTGTGGCCTTTACTGACACGGATGTCACGTTCAAGCATCCCCAAATATGTCTACTGATTTCACACTTCATTCATAAACATATATAAAACCTCTCTATGACAACGTAATTATAAGTGCAGAGGCACGTTACCGTGAGCTGCAGGTGCAATTTGCATTGTCGCCTCAGTGATCGTTACCACGAACCCGCGACGGGATCAATTCAGATCTATTCCTCTATCGAGATATACTGGGGTTGGGGTGATGGTCGATTTAATTATGCGGGTTGTCGATAGTTTTTTGTTTAAATGTAATTAAGAAGTTAGTCTGCAAATAATGTAAGGAGACAAAAGTAAACTAATAGAGAAAGAAAGAAGACATGTTTATTCTGTCTGAATAGACGATAGTAATACATTCTACTAGGATTGGAATGCTTTATATAAAACAATGAACCTAATAATGAAGATTAGGAAAGAAGGAACAGTAAACCAGCAGCAAGAGATACGTACTTAGTGAATGTGATATTTGGGTGTAATCTTGTCCATTGCATTGATAAAAAAAAAAAAATAAAATGACATCCATTTGGGTTAGTAAACAATTAAGACAAAATTTAAACCTATGTTAGTAAACTTACTATCTATCTATTTATTTAATATTGATGAATGGAGATTTTGTTGTGATATTTGTATTTGTTGATGCGACTTTTCTGCAGTACAACTACATATTTTCAGACTGGCCTGTTGGTCTAGTGGTTAGTGACCCTGACTGCTATGCTCTAGGTCGTGGGTTCGATTCCCATCCAGAACTAATGTTTGTGTGATGAGCATGATCATTTGATCTGTGTCTTAGTGTAATTTATCTATAATATGTTTGTATTTAGTTACTCATACCACAAGCTCTGCTTAGTTTGGGCCTAGATGAAGTTGTGTGAAAGTTGTGAAAAAAATAATTAAACTACACACCAATAGTCTGGACTAAATTATATACCCATATTATTGAACCCACCGATACTTATATAATCGTACTACTCCTATATTAGATGTAAACCCTATACGTATTTCCACCACATGTAGCGGAGGGTCAAAGTCAAAGTCAAAGCGTTTATTGGGTTTACATTTAATATATATATACAATATATATTATACATTTATTTATCTCAGCACCTTAAGGTCCTGGACCTTTGGAAACCAACTCGCAGAGGCCCTTTTAGACGCTTTTAATGGAAAGTGGTACGAACCGGTGATTATCCCTGTACGCACTATGCTAGTGCATCCAAGGACAACCCCCGGTTGGTGGGAAACTATTGCGACATATGGAAAACTAAGATATAAGGCTATGGTTTTTGGAGTCTTAAGTGGACTGGTTACCAGGAACTATGTTAAGACTATGGCCCCTGCCTAAACAATGTTATCCATCGACAAAAGGCAGGGGGTGACTTGCACACTCAATAAATGGGCCCCCATAAACGGTCGCTAGCACGAAGTGACGTAGCAACAAGAGGGCAACATATCCTGAGGTGCTTAAGGAGTGGAGAGGTATACCACGGCTATCAGGACAATCCCGGAAGTATGGTCAAGATCCCTACCAGCACCTTACTGGATTATACATCCTTCTCCCGAGCACGTTTGCTCTTGCGAATCTCCACTCAAGCCAGCCAATAAAGGCAAGAGAGAGGTGGGAGCTCTGTTCCTCGTCAGTGTTATATTGTTATTATTGATAGGCTCGCGTTAGACCACTATCTCACCTGATGGTAAGACTACACATACACACACTGAGATTTGATAACTCATCTATCGACACACCGTAATATCGATACGCCATCCCATCTCTACCAAGGAGCTTTCCACTCTGCAAATCGAAGCTCCGATTGAAATCAGGCACTCGGTAAATAACGTCTTGCGAACTAATACTTTCTCAGAGATTGCTAATCTCAAGCCTCCGTTTGACGAACATCTTCGCATGGCTCATGTTTATCCTCAGTAAATGATCCCCTATGTACCGTTGAATGATTTTATCAGAACTCTATTTGTTTTTACGAAACGGTGATTGAAGATGGAGTCTCCCAATTCGTTTTCGGTTGTTTGTCTTAAATTCGTAAGATGGCGGAGTGATATCGATGTTTGTTGTAGATAAATGTTATAGGATTTTGAGTATGGGGAATAAATCGAATTTTTGAGAGTGTGTGTTTTGGATATTGCTATGGAATATTTTCATGGAAAAATAACTGAAAAAGTTACTGATGTTACAACAGTACTGTACAACTAGTTTTCTATGAAGTAGTATGAATTTTTGTGTGAAGAGTGACATGAAAGAAAAGGAAGTTAGTGATAGCATGACGAGTGACAGGGCAGAATGGAAGAAAAAAACGTGGTGCGCCGACCCCAAATAACACGGGACAAGGGCAGGAAGATGATGATGATGAGTATGAATTTTTGTGAAAACCATTCCGAAAGCGGCTGCGACTGCACGTGCTGCCGAGCTTCGGATGCGAATGCTGCCGCGATCTGCAGCCGCAGCCGATCGCAGACTAGTAGTGCCACAGAGAGTAGTGCTGTGGCTGCAAGTCGATGCGCACGTAGTTACGTCACACCAACCTGTTTAGATAAGTCCCGAAATAATCACTGATCGGAGACGATAACGCTCATATTGGATTGAATCTTAGATTTGCGACTGGCAGCACGTGCAGCCAGCCTAGGAATAACTCCCGGCTGCGGAAGCAGGCAACGGCTGGGTGTCATGCGTGTGCTACCTGCATCCGCAGCCTGCAGCCGAGGTTCGAATAGCACCTTAACCGTTATCTGCGTTATCTTGTCAGCATCGTATACATTAACTATGTATAGAGCAACCTCAGATCAACCTTCGGAGGTGGTCTTTATGGCAACTTACATTTGCACCTTTTGTTGACACTTTAGTTGGGTTTTGTTTGTGTTTATTTTTATTCTATTAATAACAAATAATACTAAAAAGATTTTTTTTTTTTGAAAACAGCATCAATATTAGTTATTAAATGAAATAGCAATTGGAATTTTAAATAGTGATATAAGCATGTCGGGTCGTGGTGTGAACATATCGCTATTTCTTTTGTATATATGTACGGCGGTAACGTCATATTTCATTGTAGTATACATATACTCTCTTTATTCTGATACTTGAAAGTTTCCTCTTGCAACAGATTTAAAAGGTTTCTAACTTACTTAATATTGAAAATATCTTTCTATGTAACATTTTCGATAAAGTTACTTTTGATAAAAATATTATAATAAAAAAAAAAAATAGGCTACCTTTGCTTTGTGACGCAGATTTATTTATTTATTACAGCTAGGAGGACTTACAGTTTAAACCAACTAAAAGTAAAAACAAAAATAGAAGACAGCAAGCGACAATAAGTCCTAACGTATAGTGTCAGACTTAAAATTGAGAAGTAAGCATAACACCCTTTACACAATGATTTAAGCTTATTAAAATGTTACAGTTACATAAACAAAGTCAACTGCAAGGATTAAACGAGTAGTAACTACAAACGTTTAGTTAACAGAAAAATAAGTCATAATAAAAATAATAAAAACATAGGGAAACAATTAACAGGCTACTTTAAAAAAAAACCTGAGGCTTAAGCGTTTTCTGGCCGACGCCACACTAATCGTATATATTAAAATAAAATTTAAATAAACGTTTGGGGCTGTCAATATTATTATTGAAGATTTTTAACAAATACAAATAGTCAGCAAAACTTCAAACTAAGACTAATAGAAGATCACATCCACAGCATTGCCAGTTTTACCTACACATGACACCACTAAAAACAATTTGCACATAACTATGCTTAGCATCGAATTTGGTCCTTTCGTCCGCATTCCTTCATATAACTGTGATATTATCACTCTAATCCCTCCGTAGATAACATAGCTCAGCTCAATCCAGTGGAATTGCGTTAAGTTTAACTCAAAGGATCTTAATTTTGCGCGTTTGTGGCGGAGCTTTGTGCCTAAAACGGGTGGACGCGGTACGATGTGTAGTGATGTGAGTAGCATGTGGGATATTGTGGGAGCGGGATTTGAAAGCCCGAGATATTATGATATGAATAGTGCGGCGTGTTATCCTTTGAAGATGCGTTGGTGCTGTTGTTAGTGTTTGTAGATGACGCTTCTAATTCCTAATGATAGGTAGTGTGGGGAATTTGTTACTGTTTGTTAGAAAAGGGAGTGTATGCACTGAGTTTTCTTGTAATCACACCCTATCTAATATTATTTTACTCTTCGAACAAGCCCGCAGCCTACATAAGATCACACTTGTTTAGGTGTCACTCGGTTAGGCAGAGAATAGTAATGGCACACCTAGATTTTTTCTCAATAGTATATTTCATGTTTTTACTAACACTCCGTGCCTCGGATAACACATAAAGCCGTTGCGTTGGTCCTGGTCGTCATTCGCAGATCTTTGAAGGTCGTTACAGGTAGTCAGACGCCAGAAAGTCTGACCATCAGTCTATCTAAGAAGTATCGTTTTGCCCGCAGTCACGGGGTTGTGGAGATCTGATAGGAAATCACTCTATGTCATGGGTGTTGAACCGCTGTATCCGTTCAGACTGGAAGTCAACTCCAAGCTATTTGGGATTTCCTTGTGGGGGAGATCGGCGGCAACGATCTCTCGCGCCGGGCCTTGGTACAGGCCATGGTCTGAAGCGAGGAGGAGTGGCAGGCGGTCGCCTCCTTCTGCGAAGCAGTAACGTTAGCAAAGGAGGACGCCGCACGTGAAAGCGTGAGGGCGCGGCCCTCAAGCTCCAGCTGACGGGATCCCGATCCCGATTTCCGGCCACCGTAGGCGCGGGCTTGCGGACGGCGAGCAATGGGTAGCTCGCCTTCCAATCGTTCGGTAACCGTCCGGACCGAGCCCAAGTCGTCGACGGCGCGTACAAGGAGATGTCAGCAAACCGTAGGGGCCCAGCAGGGTCGAAGCCTACTGGGGCCAAGGGTCTGCTTATGAAAGGAAGACTCGGCCCTGGTATTTAGTCAGTAAAAGTCTGACAGACCCTCACGCTCCGCCCAAGAGCAGGGGATGTCATTGTTTGATTTACTTGGGAAAAGTTTAGGAAGATAATTATATTTAATGTTTTTCATTAACTCAATCGACACAAAGAGATGTTTTTATTCCTGTGTGTGTCAGTTTACAGTCTTTGTGTTTGATGCGGTAATTTAAAAGTGTATCTCTTTTACAACTCTAATATAAAATTTAACATCCGCAGTAAAATAAAAATATTGTTGTCGCACAAGGTTACTGCAATATTTTAGTAGCCATGTCAATTTTACATTGTTTGAATAAGTTGTATGCAAATAAGAAATGTTATTACTATCATGTCCTTATTCCATAATATTTCCGTGTTGTTTTGGTTGGCAAATCATTAAATAATTTCTACTGATCAGAGTGGAGCGCGAGGGAGTGTCAGAATCTTACTGGCCAAAACATATCTGTGGTCCTCCACTCCATATAATCATTTTTTTAGGGTTTCGTACCTCAAAAGGAAAAAACGGAACCCTTATAGGATCACTTTGTTGTCCGTCCGTCAAGACCCTTTAATTCGGGAACGCGTGGAGGTATCGAGTTGAAATAAAAACCACATACCTACTAAGGTCTGCGGTCCCCTAAAGCTGTGAAAAAATTAAACATCTCAGTTAACGAAAAAAAAGATACGGACGTTTATGTCGCAAAAAACGTGTATCTCACTCTTAAGGGAATCAAAATTCATAGGGTACTTCCCGTTAACCTAGAATCCTGACATTTGGCATGAAGCAAGGTCTCATAACACAAGTATAGGAAAAAATCTGGAAACTGTAAATTTGAAAAAAAACTTTTTTGTGATTCGGAAAAATCTTCGTAACTCCATTCGGGAATGGAACTGTTTTCAAAAGTAAGTTTGTACGGAACCTTCAGTGTGCGATTCCGACTCGCACTTGCCCAGTTATTTTTAAAAGAGAGACCATGGAGTATCTTGCCGGTTTTTCTCCATAGGAAACGACTAATTGGAACCGTGCACTAACTTCTGATGTTTTATAAGTGTCCATGTATGCTTATGTGAAATAAAAATATTTTGATATTGATTATGAGTTGCCTTTTGCGTGTCAGGGTTGCAGTGACTCTATCGAACCATCATCCCGCAGCCCATACTTCTCCATTAGTGGTCATCTCAGAAGATTCTATATGAAAAATGATACGGCTTGTCATATATCTTTCAGACCATGTATTATGTGTCGTAATCCTGATCAAATCGAGCCTTTTCTGTAAGAACACTCTAAGCGACAGCTAGCAATTTCCGGAAGTAGGGGTTTTCTTTCCTAACTTAAAAAGTATTTATAACAGTAATGTTAATAGTGAATAACAAGTCTTAACAATATTAGAATCATATTAATATAAATACATTTTTTAATTATCACAAGGCTTAAAGTCACTGCAAGGGCAATGGAAAGAGCTATGCTCGGAGTTTCCTTGCGTGATCGTATCAGGTATGAAGATATCCACAGGAGAATCAAGGTTATCGACATAGCTCGAAGAATCGCCGAACTTAAGTGGTAGTGGGCAGGGTACATTGCTCGCAGAACAGATGGCCGTTGGGGCTGAAAAGTTCCGGAGTGGTAACCATATACCGGAAGACACAGCGTTGGAAGGACCTGGTGAGGGTCGCAGGAATCCGATGGATGCGAGACACTTGGGGGAAGTCTATGTCCAACAGTGGACGTCTTTCGGCTGAAATTGATGATGACTTTTGAATTATGAAAGAAAATACCCCTTCCTGCAATCAGGAACAATATCGTCATCCACCTATCTGGCTTTATCATCCTTTCGTGTCAAACATAACTATCCCTTTATATTTTTTTCCCTCTGACATAATCGCGAGACGGTCCTTCCATCCGGGACGGGTTACAACACTAGTCTGTCCCACTTCTGTCTAAATTAACACGAGTAGATCGGTCTGTAATACACCTCATCCGGCTGACTGGTGATTGTAGCGTAATCGTTTGAATCTAGGCCGGACATATTGGACACGGTGAACCCTACATTTCTGTACGACGATCTGGCTAATAGTGAAAAAATACTCGAAAATCTTTTGTTTCTATGAAGGGTGTTTCAATTTTCATGAATGTTAGAGATTCCGTTAAAGAGAGAATAATGTTATTATCAAAAAGTATTTTTCCCATATCTTCAGTATCTGATTTTGTTAATTAACGCGTATATAATTTTTTATGTATCTACAAAAGTGAGTTTTTTTTTAGACATGGGGTGTCTATAATGAATTTTGAAAAATTTAAAAACCCAATTGCGTAAAAATAACTTTAAATAAAAACTGATAAGAAAAAAAAACAAGTTCAGTACAGTAGCGTAGAAACCAATTTAATTGTATTAATTTAAACACATATAAAAAAAAAGTAAAAAACTAAAACACGACTACGACAAAAAAAAATCGACGCTGAAAAAGTTTGAAACAAGATTTTCATACTTCGAACAGAACAAAAAGAAAAGCCGTAGTCACACGTTATAGGTACCAACCGAAACACTTTAATAACGTGTGACTACGGCTTTTCTTTTTGTTCTGTTCGAAGTATGAAAATCTTGTTTCAAACTTTTTCAGCGTCGATTTTTTTTGTCGTAGTCGGGTTTTAGTTTTTTACTTTTTTTTTATTTAAACAATTTTGGTGTTAAATTTAACACATGACTTTTTGTCCGCTAGAGGCCGTCACTTTAAATTTAAGCACTATTTTGGAAATGTACAAGTAAAGCCCTTTCAAATGATACCAAACACGGCATATTTATCACCATTTTTATTTTTAACACATTCCTTTTTGTCCGCTAGAGGGCGCCCTATCGAATTTTGTGACACGTCACGTAGCCTATGTTCAGCGGACAATCAAGACGGTTTTAACGATATCTCATATGTCGAGTTCCGATAGGTAGATTAGGAGCTATGAGGGAACAGATGAACATACTCACATACATAGCCTGTCAAAATCATAACCCTCCTTTGGCTTTGCCGTAGTCGGGTAAAAATAAAACAAATAACAAGTTCTAATACAAAACATAAAGACTGCAACAGTCGGGATCCTTATTAGGTGGAAAGATTTTAGTTTAGATTTTTTTTTTTATTGTAGGTTTATTAGGATGATTTTTTTCGAGCGATTAGTTGCTGCACTACCTGCCGCGGTTTCGATTCTCACATGGAACAAATATTTGTGTGGTCTACAGTTAGTTGTTCCATTTTTAGGGTTACTGATTTTTAGGCTGGTATTCTGTTAGGGCGCTCGGTGATGCCACGGTCACACTCACGGAGGTTAAATAAAAATATATAGGTATTGAAACAAAATAATAAATACAAACATTGATAAAACAAACATTGGAAAAATAATAAATACATAACATTGTAAAAGAGTTATTCCAATTTCGGTGTACAATAAATGTTATTCTATATAAATATTATTTACTATCGTTGAGTGTTCTCTATTGATTATAATTATCTAGTTCACGACATTATAAAAAAAAAAAACATTGTAAATTTTGCAATATTGAGAATTCGATATGGGGACAAGTATATTCAGGAAACTGATAATACAAAATTTTTAGGTATTTGGATCGATAAAAAGATGAACTGGAAAGTACATATTGAAAATGTCTGCAAAAGCTTAGCCAGTGTTCATATGCCCTTTATAACTTAAGAAAAATTTCAAATAAGTCAACATTATTAATGGCGTACCACGGATATGTATCATCTACTTTACGATACGGACTTATATTTTGGGGAACTCACCCGATAGAGAAATGGCGTTTAAAGCACAAAAGAAATGCATAAGGGCAATATGTGGCATTCAAAGCACAGACAGCTGTAAGTCACATTTCCAAAAGCTTCAGTTACTTACACTTCCCTGTCTTTACATATACGAAGTTGCAAGCTATGTTAAGACAAATATACACATATACAATCACCCAAAGAGTTTACGCCACAAAAATAAAATATGCACAATACCACATAAAAAAGCTATTTTTAATAAAAATTTTCTTGGTATGGCACCCAAAATCTATAATAAGCTACCTAAACACATAATCGAAATTAAAAATTTGGATCAATTTAAAAAAAAACTACATGATTTTTTAGTTGCAAAATGTTACTATCATATTAATGATTATTTAAATGAAAGATGCTAGGCCTACTACATCCGATTTATTATATTAGGGAAAAATCGTCAGCATTTAATATCATAATCATAAAGATTATGAATTATCAATTGATTATTTTTTGATTTGTATTAGTTTTAAATCAGACTGTGATTATTCTGAACTGAACTAAGTATATTGCTACTTGAATTATTTAGAATTTAACTTATATTTACTAGTAATTTAATTTTTAGTATTTTTTATTTTACTTTGACATTTAATTTTTTATTGACTTTTTATTTTATTTTGACATTTAATTTTTTATTGATTATTTTATTTTATTTTGACATTTAATTTTTTATTGATTATTTATTTTATTTTGACATTTAATTTTTTAATGATCTTTTATTTTGACATTTAATTTTGTATTGATTTTTTAAATTTAATTTTGATATTTTAATATTAGTATAATAATTTCATAACTGTGACTGTCAACTTTTTATCTTGTACCTGTTTTCATTATTTGCATACCCATGTGATGGTTAAACATGGAGAACTTTATATTATTCATTTAAAAACAAAACATCAATTTATATTTTTACCCATGTTTGCAAATTAATAAATGATTTATGATTTATGATTTATGCTTTGTGAATGTTCAAAATATTTCATTATATTCCGTAACGAAATATTTTGTAATTCAGGTAGTAGTGGTTTTAATAATCTATTCGGTCTACAATTTTCAAATCAAGTTTGAATCCAGTATTAAACTGTATGTGTATACTATACTTTCCAATCATAAAAATAATTATGGGTTTCAGATAGGTATTTAATAAAAAAGCCTGATGGTCGCGTGTTTTATTGCGATTTTACGATAAAAATGGAAAATGAATTTCATTTATTGTATTTTTGTTAAAATAAAGTTAGTTTTTCAGTTCTTATTAATATACTGGTTGTTATTATCGAAAATATGTTAGCTAAAGCTGGTTATAAGCTACCGAAATGTGGGTGTCCTATAAGTAAGGTACCTTTGTCTAATCAATTACAGAATACAGGCATAATTTCCTCTATCATACTAAAATTATAAAAGCAAAAGTTTGTGAGTGCGTGTGTATATCTGTTACTTCTTCACCCTCGAATGGCTGAACGGATTTCGATGAAACTTGGTACATTGGTAGACCATGTCCTGAAATAGCTTACAGGACTTTTTATCCCGGGAGTATGTTCCCTTGGGATAATTTTTTGCTATCGCGAGATAAAAGCCCACGTAGGTCTAGGTCAAGTTCGCTGGTAGCAGTAATTAACACTATGATTTTAGTATCTTTCCAACTTTTACTTTTCTATCGCTTATGTGCATCAAAATCTATATACATATAATAAATCTGTAGCAGAGTTTTTGTAAAATGTACGAAATCGATGTAAATAACTTTTATACATTAAAATTGTGTGTAACTTGATATATTACTTAGGCTTCGTTTTATCGCAATCGCATCGGTTGACTATATCGAAAGATATACTAAGTATTTATATTCATTGACTGTTAGGCGGTACGAAGTTCGCCAGCTAGTTGCACAATATAATTCTGCCAAGCCCGTTCCATCATCGGACCACAAGACGTACTGCGATGCGCCATCCAAGCATGTACGCACCAATCATTTTGAAAACACTTCCTTTGTGCATACTGCTAAGGTGTAGAATTCCTAGGGTCTTTAAGTCAAGAGTAAATAGGTTACTTCTATGCAAACGTGCTCCATCTTCGACCACATTACCGCTTACCATCAGGTGAGATAGCAGTCAAACGCGAGCCTACCAGTAACCATTTCAACGCTACAGATTTTTTATAATAAACGCTCACCAAACGTCACCAACCAACACACCGAAAGACCAATACTTATATCGTAAACTGCGTATGTTGTGGCATAGAAATTGAAATTTATTTTAACTCATTTATTGGTCTCATATATCAGACAATGGCGGCGCGGGCACGCAATTGATTTGTCACATATATCAGATCGAGACGTAGAAAGGGTCAACAATAAAAAAATCATATCGAAGGCATCAAAAACAAAATAAAAAAACGTAAGAGTTTAATTATTCGCTCTCAACATTGCATCCATAGCATAGCATAATCACCCTTATAATTTTGCCACTGTTGGGATTCAGGCCTCCTCTCTAGGAAAGGGAATGGGTCGTAATCCACCACGCGGGCCCAGTGCGGATTGGCGGATGTCACATGTCTTCGAATTTTTGGTTTTAGGACATGCCGGTTTCCTTCACCGTTTTGTGAGCAGCGGTGATGAAAATAAATTACACAAAGTAATGCGCCTGGCAGAGTTTGAACCCGCGACCTACAACTCATAAGTCGGGGCCGTTACCACTCGGCCACCACTGCTCACATTGCATCCGTGTTAAATAAAATGATAATAATGCAATTCTTAAACTATAGTCTCGAAGTTATCTTTATTAAAATTTCATTGTGCGCTCCAGTCCATATTTTATAGTCTCAGATCGTACATTTATATTTTATCACTCGAACGTGTTACTGCTTTGCTGGTGCGACAGAATACTACTAAAGAGCTTTTATTTATTTGTTACTGATATCCAGTTCTGTTCTGCGGTGTCTTCTCGTCCAATATACCACAGTGTCTCAAGACGAAAGTCTATGACCAGTGCGTGTTGCCAGTGATGACATATGGCTCCGAAACGTGGTCGCTTACAATGGGCCTCATCAGAAGGCTTAAAGTCACACAAAGGGCAATGGAAAGGGCTATGCTCGGAGTTTCCTTGCGTGATCGCGTCAGAAATGAAGATATCCGCAGGAGAACCAAGGTTACAAACATAGCCCGAAGAATAGCCAAACTTAAGTGGCAGTGGGCAGGGCACATTGCTCGCAGAACAGATGGTCGATGGGGACGAAAGGTTCTGGAATGCCGACCACGTACCGGAAAACGCAGCGTTGGAAGGCCTTCCACAAGGTGGACCTGGTGAGGGTCGCGGGAATCCGATGGGATGCGAGACGCACAGGACCGGTCATTGTGGCGACATTTGGGGGAGGCCTATGTCCAACAGTGGACGTCTTTCAGCTGAAATGATGATGATGATGATCCAGTTCTACGATAGTAGAGAAAACTGTTTTTTTAACGGATTTGCTTATAAAATAATCCACCCGACCGAATATCATAGAATAGAATAGAATAGAATAGAATAAACTTTATTGCACACCAAAATAGTAACAAAACTTTTATACAAGGCAACTCATTACGCTATTTGCGCTATTTGCGCTGTTTGCGTTATTTTTGGCTATCATTTACGGTGACCAATCTCAAAAGATAAACCAATTATCCAGGAGATATCATAATGCGCAAGTGTGAGGACGGGACGGCAGCACATCTGCTTCTAAGCTGCCCAGTAGTCGCTGGATACAGGGCAAAGTACTTCGTGTACGTAGATACCCTTCGCAAAATGATCAGTAAAGCCAAGGCACTGCTGGCCTTCTTTGAGGAGCTGGGGTAGATCGATACATTTATCCCACCTGTGCGCAAAATACACGCTTTAGATGTGGAGTTGCGTATACCAGCCCGAAATACAAACCTCGGGGGTCCAGACGCCTCCTGCCGGAGGCTCTACGCAGGCATCGTCCAGTCCATGGCCCTTTATGGGGCGCCGGTGTGGGCGCCGTCACTGCGAAAGCGACCGGCGGCCCAGCTGAACGCGTGCCAGAGGGTCATGGCCATACGGATGGTGCGGGGATACCGCACGGTTTCCCGCGAAGCGGCGAGCCTCCTTGCTGGCCAGCCACTATGGGATCTGGTGGCAACAGGCCTTGCACGCATGCACGATCTGCGCGTGGAGATGCAACGTCGGGGCGAAACTCCGCTGCCACGACAAGTTGCGGCATGGCGGACAGAGCTCCGGCGGGGTCTCATGGTGGAATGGCGACAGCGACTATCGCAACCCAGTGCTGGGCACGCCATAATTATGGCGGTAATTCCCCTCTTTGAGGAGTGGCTGGAAAGGCAACACGGCGTCCTTACCTACCGCATGACGCAGGTCCTCACCGGACATGGTAAGTTCGGGAGGTTCCTGCACCGGATTCGTGCGGAAGAAACGCCCGGGTGCCACCATTGTGCAGACCACCCGGAGGACACGGTGGAGCACACGGTGGAGGTGTGTTCCGCTTGGGCAGAGCAACCCGTGTCCTCGTGGGGGCGATCGGCGGCGGCGATCTCTCGCGCCGGGCCTTGGTACAGGCCATGGTCCGAAGCGAGGAGGAGTGGCAGGCGGTTGCCTCCTTCTGCGAAGCAGTAATGCTAGCAAAGGAGGCGGCCGATCGCGTGAGGCAACGGTCCTCACGCCCCAATCGCCGCCGGGATTCCGATCCCGATTTCCGGCCATCGTAGGCGCAGGCTTGCGGACGGCGAGCAATGGGTGGCTCGCCGTCCGACCGTCCGGTAACCGTCCGGACCGAGCCCAAGTCGTCGACGGCGCGTGCTGTTCCACGCGCGCCTCAAGGAGATGTCAGCAACTGTAGGGGCCTAGCAGGGTCGAAGCCTACTGGGGCCAAGGGTCTGATTCTGAAAGGAAGACTCGGCCCTGGTACGAAGGGCAACGAAGGAACAGGAGTGGATTTTTAGTCAGTAAAAGTCTAACACTATCTCCCGCCCCGCCCAAGGGCGGGGGATGTCATAAGATGATTTTCCCACCGAAAAAAAAAAAAAGCCCGAAATACAAAATTCCGGTAACCGTCCGGACCGAGCCCAAGTTGTCGACGGCACGTAGTGTTCCACGCGCACCTCAAGGAGATGTCAGCAAAACCGTAGGGGCCCAGCAGGGTCGAAGCCTACTGGGGCCATGGGTGATGCGAAAGAGAATTCCGGGGCTCTGGAACGAAGGCAAAGAAGGAACAGGAGTGGGTTTTTAGTCAGTAAAAGTCTGACATTATCTCACGCTCCGCCCAAGAGCGGGGGATTTCATTGGATGATTTTCCCACCGAAAAACAAAGCCCGAAATAAAAAATGCACAAGTGTGTGTACAAACACTCGCACAGCATTCTCTGTTCCTTTACTCTCATAGTCCGATGGGATAGCAATCCTATACGACCGGAGAGAGTTCAAGCACAGGACTTCAAACACAGGCTTTCCGAGACACTTCCAAACCAACCTAAGCACTTTTTTTCCGACCCGATTTCGAACACCACGCTTGAGGACTAGCTTATAACTAGTATACAAAAGCACTACCGATCTTTGTAAGTGTTACGTCACACCGCCATAGCCGATGACAGGGCGCTACCCGAGGCAGCCAATCACAGCCAAGCCAAGCTACCACCGCCACTACCGGACGCCTCCGGTGGGGATAACGCCACTTAATCGGCAGCAAGCACAATTTCGGCCTCTTTTCGTTGCGACCATAGAACTAAGCTGAAGCTCTGTCCAATTGTAATCAGAAAGAATATATCAGTGTGATTATACAGTTTTACCCTTCTGTTTCATAAGATAAAATTACAGTTGACTGTCTCCTTTTTATATCTACTTAACTAGGCTTTCAAGGCCTTTCGTGACCCATACCACGGGAACTGTGTTTTAACCAGGATAATAAACACGACACTCAATGGTGTATAGTGTGTGATAATACTGCAATATGAAGTGTTACTTACACAGTCTTAAGTCTTATTTGCTAGCAATAAGTTATATTTACTTTATATATGTTAGTCTGCAGGGTATATATCTAAGGGCTAAGAAATATGCTTAATTATAAATGTTATATTATTATAAACTTGCTGACCCAGCGAACTTCGTACCGCCTAACAGTCAATGAATGTAGTATATCTATCGATGTAGTCAACCGATTGCGATGAAACAAAGCCTAAGTAATATACAAGTTACACACAATAAAAAAGTTATTTACATCTATTTCGTACATTTTACGTGATACGCGCACAACTAAAAATTTCTACAGATTTAATTATATGTATTTGTCGTGGCCAGATCATAGAAATTTATCACTTCATGATATGGCCAAGTTAAACTGGCCAGATCGTTTTAAACGTTAAACTTTGATTATAATGTTTATGATACTCGTTTTGTCTACTTTCTTTAGATTTTTCATTATCATAGAAATCCTACATCAATGATATGGCCAAACGAGGATCGACATATCGTAAACGTTTAAACAATCTGGCCAGTTTTAGTTGGCCATATCATGAAGTGATCATTTTCTATGATCTGACCAATTTCTATATAGATGACCGGCCCTACTAGGGCCGTTTGAAAGAGTAATTGTGGCACTGGAATTCTAAGGCCATCTTCGTCAGTAAAAAAGTCTGACACTATCTTCCCGGGAGGGGTTTATTTATTTTATTTATTTATTTATTTATTTATGTACACACAAACACTTAAAAATGAAAATAACAAAAGCAGACAGAAGAGCACAAAGGTACTGCTTATTTCAAAAGAAATTTCTTCCAGCAGACCTGCGACAGGAGAGTTGGATGAGACATGTAGACACAGTGTATACAAATAAGTTAGAAAATTAAAATATATATATTTATATATATATACCTATACTAGATTATCTAAATTAAATCAAATAATACATAATTATATATATCAATAACCGTATATAAAATACATAAATATATACAATACATAAACTAAATTATAAAAATATATATCTACAAAATATAATTTTACGAGATGGTAGAGAGGTAATGTTCTTTGACTAGCATCTTGAAGACAGATACACTTTTAGCGTCACGGATCTTAGCTGGAAGTGAGTTCCACAGTCGTACCGCATGAAAAGAGAAGGAGTTGGAATAGAAATGGGTATTATGGGATGGGAAATTAAGATGGAATTTAAGGTGGGATCTGCAAGGGGCATCGGCAGGGCGAGTGAACGAGAAACGATCACGCAAGTAGCCAGGGTATGCAGGGTTGAAAAGGATGTTGTATAAGAGACATAATACCCTAGTGTTCCTACGAAGACGGATAGGGAGCCACTTGAGATCCTTGCGGAATTGAGAGACATGGTCGTATTTTCTTAGGCCATAGACAAAACGAATACACAGGTTTTGCAAGCGCTCAAGCTTATTTAACAGCTCCTCAGTGGCATCCAGGTAGCAGGCATCCGCATAATCAATGATCGGCTGGATTAAAGTTTGAGCTAAATATATTTTAGTTTTAAAGGGCAAGAACCTTTGAAGGGTTTTAAGGCTGTGGAAGGAAAAGTGTACCTTACGGCTAACTTCATTCACTTGCGCTCGCCAAGAAAGGTTGCTGTCAATTGTGACACCGAGATTCCTGGCTGAGTCAGTGTATGCAATAGTCGAGCCGTTAAGAGATAAAGGCGTCAAAGTAGAAGTGTCAAGCGCAGTGCGATAGTATTGACTGCCTATGATCATGGCCTGGGACTTGGAAGGATTTATTTGTAAGCCGTAAGACTTGGCCCACTGACTAATACTCTCCAGGTCACGATTCATGGCATCAATCGCTAAGTCTGCATCAGCCAGTAAGAATTGACGATAAAGCTGCAAATCGTCTGCGTAAAGATGGAAGTTGGAGGTGATAACTTTAGTAACAGCATTTATGAAGATACTAAAAAGAAGAGGAGAGAGAACGCCACCCTGAGGAACACCAGCAGTGAGATCACACCAATCAGAGAAAGTCTCTTCAAAGCGGACACACTGAGAGCGACCTCGGAGATAAGAATCAAACCAGGCTAACGCTGAGGAAGAGAAGTTAATAGAACTAAGAACGCCAAGAAGTATGTCGAAATCCACTGAATTGAACGCACAACTGAAGTCAAGCAAAACAAGTAAAGTGAGAGATTTGTTGTCCATAGCCCAGCGGATATCGTCAGTGACTTTCAAAAGCGCAGTTACAGTACTGTGACCAGAGCGAAAGCCAGATTGGTAAGGGGAAATAATAGAGTTTGTCGATAGGTACCTGCTGATTTGACCATGAACAATATGCTCAAGAGCTTTAGAAAGGAATGGCAAAATGGAGATGGGTCTAAAGTGAGACAAGGATGAAGGATTGTGTATCTTGGGTAGCGGTATTATATGTGCCTGTTTCCAAGCTGAAGGAAATGTGCCAGAAAATAGGGAAAAATTAATGATGTGGGTAAGAATTGGGAGCAGTTGAGGGAGAATAGGTATTATCATTCTCGAACACAGATTGTCATGGCCTACAGCAGAGGAGGAGATAGCAAGGAGAGATTTTTTAACATCGTCTTCGGAGACAGGACTGAGATTGAAAGTTGGACAATTCGGCAATGACATTTTAGAAAGCTCAAGCAAAGTGGAAGCTTTAACACTTGGGTTCAGGGAGACAGGAGGAAGAGAAAAATGCTTATTTAGAGCGCTCAAGTCTAAATCTTTACAAGTGTTCGAAGGAGATTTGCCAATACCGACTGGGGTTATTTAACGACTTCCCACCTTAAAACCTCAAGTTTAATGTTCTTTGCTAAACTGTACCAAAAGACCACAGACTAGCTATTACCAGTCGTTCGCAACTAATTTCAGAACGCTCATTACTCTCACCGAATCACGTTAAATGATCTACACATACCAAATCCAAGTTTCGGACTATCAGTCAGAGTGGCATAATGTGCGAATAATGTCAAAACCGACTGATTAGTGCGAGTGATCATGCAAATATGCGCTGGATTTCTAATTGTAATGCAGATTTATGAATGGGTCGGACCAGATTTGAGTGTGGGAGAGTGATTAGTGCGCACGTGTTTTACGTAGCATAATCAGCCTGTAATGATTTTCTTTTTTTGGGGGTGGGGATTCATCCAATGACTTCTCCCACTCTAGATTAGAGAGGGCTTGTCAGATTTTTACCGACTGAAACCCAACTTTGTCCTTCAGTACCCTCTGCGTTCTAGGACCACAAGTTTCCTAGCAAGCATCGGCCCTCCTGGGCCCCTACGGTTATTTCTTTGAGGCGCGCGAGGAAATGCTCCTGAGTAATCGAGGGCGCATAGTGATGCATCTCTGATTACTTAGGCTTGGTCCTTACTAGATGGGCAGAAGGAGAGCTATCCATTACTCATCATCCGTAAGCCCGTGCTTACGGTGGCCGGGGCCGTGCCTGCAAGTCCCGACGCCTGAAGCGTTTCCTGTAGTGGCGGCTGAGGCGTGAGGATATTCGTTCCCCTTTTGATAATTAAAACCCATGCGCGTTCCTTTACAATTCGAACAATCCCGCAGTCTTGGCTGGCCATGGCGTATACTCTGAGCTGGTATAATAGAAGCGCTATTTATTTTTTTATTTTTTTAAGTTCGTTTTTTTTTCTTTCAGGTATGTTGACCTCACATCAGAATAACAGGACAATGCTGTTGGTTGGGTTTGTACAATTTACATGAAAGTGTACTATAGATACTTTATTACCTTTTAATCGACTACCAAGAAAAGGTTATTATTAAACGATTTAGATTACTTATGATTAGACGACTTTTGGGGCGGAAAATACAGAGTAGAAATATAATACGACAGTCGATAAGACAACGATTATGAGTTTTTCTAACACCAATACTACCTATAGTGTTTGTATACTTGTCTCGGGTGTACGAGTGGTGGGAGTTGACAGTTGCATGCTAGGCCTGGGCAAAGTGTGTCATCTTTGCGATTCGAACATTTGGATCTGAACCACTGAAATGTTTCGGAACAGTGAAATGTATCATTTGGAACATCGGCTCAAAAGATACAAACGGAACATTTTGAATATCGGCTCAAATTAATCCTAATCTGTTTCGTCGCATCGTAGTCACACTGAGACAGAGAAATGTTAGACAATATGTATCATTTGGAACAACGGCTCAAAAGATACAAACACAAACCCTGACTGTTATGAATCGTGATCTGTTACGTCGCGTCATATGCACTAACAGTTTTGTTTAATTGAATTTTGATTTAAGAATAATTTTAAGCAGATGTTTTTAGTTCAGGTCATTAATTATATTTATACTATTCACGTTTTAAATTCAACTTTAAAAAGACTGGAGGTCACTTAAAGTAAAGAATGTTTCAGTGTTCGAATTGTTCCAAATGCATTTAAAACATTACTGACGTTCCAATCTTTCGGAACACTAAAATGTTTCGGAACAGTGAGTCGGTTCAGTAAAGAGTTACACAGGCCTATTGCATGCGATCCTTTGACAAATGCGCACGTGTTCACCCTAGCTGCTGGTGACGTAACAATCCAATGGTTTATCCCCTGTGCTAGTACGATTACTACACTACCAAAGTTTTCAGTTTTCCTATTTGGATATCCTTTTAGCTAGAAGTGCAAAAATTTTAGTGGTATCAGATTGCGGAATTGTTAAAAAGTGTCCAAATTTTGTAAGTGGCGAAACCACGGCGCGATCTAATATTAATCCACTAAGTGTCCAAAGTTGACCCATGCGCTCGATAGATGGCGTTGGCGTCGAATTAGATCGCGCTATGGTTTCGTTACAGCCGTTAGTATGACTAGTTTAAGAAATATTTTTTTTGGTGTGAATCGGATTTCATAAATAAACGTTCAGTTGTACTAGTTGTACAGAACTCGTGTTATTTCTCGCCTAACGGACACAAGGTTTATTCAAAAAGCGTCTCAGGTAACTCTAGGACGCATAGGGCAACTGAAAAAACACTGGTGGGTTTTAATCAGTAAAAGTCTGACTCTCCCTCTCGCTCCGACCAGAGCAGGAGAACTTATTTGATGATTTCCCACATTAAAAAATTAAAGATTTGGTTTATGTTCATAATAATTGTCAAAATAATTTAATGATATGGAATTCCTATATATCCCAATAATTAATCAGTTGTTTCAAAGCGATTGCATCACATATTAACGACTGTAATAAATAACAACATGGCGGGTCCCGGTGCGTCAAATAATTAAGACTGATCGATGATTTTAATGACGTAATTGGATAATTTTAACAGAATTGGGACAATGTTAGTTTTGTTCAGCATTTGCATCTAAATCAACATTTCGCTAATTGGGTTATGAATCCGTATTTATCCCTTTTACAGTTAGTTAAAATATTTTTACTATCATATTTTACAGCTTACAATTTATAAGGAGCGTATTTCCTATGCATTTTTTGTACTAAATTGAATTATATGTAGTATTAGTAAACTAATATGAAATTTTTTTTGAAATGTCTTCTTCAACAACGAAGTTATAAAGCTCAGACTAATAAAAAAGTATAGACAGAACATTGCACTCCTAAAAGTGAGACACGTAATATGAAGCCAATCGGCAATATGAAGCCAGCCGCTCGGTAGTCTGCCGCTAGCAAGCGAGTGCGTGAGACGTTTTTTTTTGTTGACACAATAATTACGAAATTATGCCGTCCTGTGTCATAAACTGCTGCAAAAACAATTCCAGTTTGCAAAAAAAGGCTTTTGGGATTACTTTTCACAAGTAAGTAACGTTTTTGCTGTATAAATTAAATAAAATCGTAAAAATATCTGAAATAATTTCTCGGAACACGCCATTTTGTCGGTGTTGCAAGTTAAGAACATTATTTTTTCCCAAAAATAAGGGAAGTCGTAATTTTTACGGACATTACAACAAAGTGTTTTTTTATTTACAAGTACGGCGTCATCCAACATACGGTTACGCTGGATGACCCGCACCTAATCCGATAGTCGTTGGATATATATTATTATTTATATATGTAAGTTTTGTGTGTTTTTAAAATAAATAATTTCACTTAATATAAAAATAAATGATTTTCATTAGGTAAATGAAATTATCTTTCATTTCATATAACCAAGATAAACACTATACTACCTACACAATAATAAAACTTAACCAAAGTATATCTCTCGTACTTGGGAGTCGCAGCGCAACGCTTGCAACATTTTTTCTCTAGCACACATGTGCAAATCTACGACGTCATACACCAAGTTACGCACACTAAGCCAAAACTAGTCCTCACTTATTTCGTCGATTTTGTTTACGAAGGCTCCGTCTTTACTTTTTTATTGGTCTGAGTTATAAAGCTTCAAAGTTGCTAATAAGAAAGAGAAGTCCGATGTGGTCTACGACATTAAAGTTCGTCAAATCTGTTGCTTAGGGTCGCCGCACACGGGCTATCGGCCACAACCACAAAACGCCGCCACCGGCATATTTCCTATAGTTCTCATACATTTTATATGGATTTAACGCACACGGTTGACGCAGGTGGCCGCCTCACGCTACAAATCGCCGCTGCTCGCTTCTTGCAGCCCGCACCATCTCGCATCCATTGGACTTCCGCGACCCTAATCAGGTCATCGGTCCACCTTGTGGGAGGCTTTCCAACGCTGCGTCTTCCGGTACGTGGTTGTCATTCAAAAACCTTTCGGTCCATCTACCACCTGTTCTGCGAGCAATGTGTCCTGCCCACTGCCACTTAAATTTGGCGATTTATTGGACTATGTCGGTTACCTTGGTTCTCCAGCGGATATCTTTATATCTGATATGATCACACTGTTCATTGCCCTTTGGGTGGTTTCAAGTCTTCTGAAGAGACTCATTGTGAGCACCCAGGTTTAGGAGCCACCTTCATCCCTAGTTGTCAATTATTTATTTTAAGTAAATACTTACATAATGATGTAATTAACGAAGTAGGTCGCTATAAAATCTATTGTGTTTAGTACTCAGTGAGTTTCACGGAAATGAGGAAAAGATCTAAAGATTATTCGGTTTCTGTACCCTTTATCGTTCAATCATGTGTGAAAATACAATTACTGATTTTAATCAATCGAAAGATTTCGTTGAAAAGAAGGCGTACAAAAGACTTTACGACAGCTGTAAATCAATACTTCTATATCAATATTATATAGCATAATCAGCCTTTTAATGTTCCCACTGCTGGCACTCAGACCTCCTCTCTAGGAGAGGGAAAGGGCCAAAATCCACCACGCGGGCCCAGTGCGGGTTGATGAATGTCACATGTGTTCGAATTTTTGTTTCTAGGACATCCCAGTTTCCTCACGATGTTTTCCTTCACCGTTTTGAGAGCACTGGTGATGAAATAAATTACACAGTAATGCGCTTAGTTGGGTTTGAACCCGCAGGCCGCGGGTTCAAACCCAAATTCAACTCGTAAGTCGGGGCCGTTACCACTCGGCCACCACTGCTCTCCTATCCTACTATCTAAAGGCCATACAAATGTTTGTTCCAAGCGGGAATCGAATCCGCGACAAGCGCAGCAGCCAATTGCTCAACTACTGCGTCAATCGTACCGTCAATACCAAGGGTATGTTTCTGAGAGAAAAACTCGGCCCTGGGACGAAGGAAAAGAAGAAACAGGAGTGGGTTTTTAGTCAGTAAAAGTCTGGCACTATCTCTCGCTCCGCCCAAGAGCGGGGGATGTCATTGGATGATTTTCCCACCGAAAAAAGAAAACCGTCAATCGTCACAGTTGTCATCTTGTACGTGAAAAATGTAATTCGTACGAGAATAAAATTTGAAGATGAACATTTCATGTAGTCTACACTGTCACGTCAATATTATATAGGGTGACTGGCAATTAGTGTACGATACTTAAACACGTTATTGTGCTCATGATAACCAAAATTGTTTATTATGGGAGCAAAGCCGAAATCGCGAAAAAAATATCAGCTGTTCAGTACATTAGGCAAACATAAATGTACCTACTGAACAGCTGATTTTTTTTCGCTATTTCAGGTTTGTTCCCATAGTAAAAGTTGTTGGTTATCATGAGCACAATGACGTGTTTAAGTATCGTGCACTTATTACCAGTCACCCTATATCACTACATAGTATAAAACAAAGTCGCTTTTCGTGTCTGTCTGTCCCTATATATGCTTAGATCTTTAAAACTACGCAACGGATTTTGATGCGGTTTTTGTTAATAGATAGAATGATTCAAGAGGAAGGTTTATGTATATAATGCATGCATAATAAAGAAGAGGAACACTGATAATTTTAGATGTTTCTAATGTGATGTCGTAAATAAACAAATTTTTTTGTGCTTACATTGCAAATGCTGGCTGAACTCTACGAGATATATCAAAATAGTGTACTACAGTATTGTTCACCTTAAAAAGGTCTACAAAAAAGTCCGCGATGGTATATGTCCATCTCTTAGGGATAACCCACAATAACCATTTTTTATCCTTTACTTTTTACGAAAAATAATGGCTTATTTACGAAACAATTTTAAGTAATACAGCATTAATCTTTATCCAATTAAGTACCTTAAATAAAATGCAGCGTGTAATTTATATGAATATTTTCGAAGATATTACACATTTGAAATGCAGGGAAATAGCGGTTGCGGTAAATAACTTGATTCTACGTTTGTTACTTCAGAACTCCGTCGTTTATGGACCGACTTGCAACATTTTTTTTTTCCTAATAGGATATGCTTTCAGGTTGGTCCTATTTTTTTCAAAATCCAGTTCTGATGATGGGATCCATAAGGAATCGAGGGAACTCCTCAAATATTCTAGGCAACTATATAATGATTTTAGTATTTTCATCGAGAACTTAAGCATTTACAGTCAAAAAGTAACATTTGATGAAGTGGAACTGATGAAAAAGACCAGAAATGGCCAACGGAACTTCACCCCTACATAGATATCACAATGAAGATAGCTAAGTAACTATGACAATGAATATAAATAAATGGTTCTGAATAGTTATGTTGAAAATGGTAGCATCAAAGTGATCTGATGATGATGATGGAGCTGGAAGATACGCACTGGAACTCCGTAATTAATTAATGTAACCTAGCTGTGTTTGGGCTTATTAGAATTGTCATCAGATGCACTTTGTCTATAAGGTACTATCGAACTGACTTGATAATGGGGCTGGGCAGTGGATAGATACTTCATAATAAAATAATGTATCCTAGCAGTGTTTGGGTTAAATCGAATTGTCATGAGAAATAGGTACTCTGGCTATAAATGTTACACAACTAAAAAGTGTGAAATAAATTTTTTTTTTCAAAAAAAAATAACCAACTTCACCACAAAAAACAAAATACTAAAACAATCAAAATAACTTTAATTTCGGAAGTCAGTGTTAAATAAGAAGCAGACAATACCAGAAACACTGACTTCCAAAATTAAAGTTATTTTGATCGTTTTAGTGTTTTGTTTTTAGGGTTCCGTACCTAAAAAGGAAAAAACGGAACCCTTATAGGATCACTTTGTTTTTAGTCGGTCTGTCTGTCAAGACCCTTTATCTCGGAAACGCATAGAGGTATCAAGTTAAAATTAAAACCATATACTCAAGTCTGCGGTCCCTTGAAGCTGTGAAAAAATCAAACTTCTGAGCTAACGAAAAAAAAAGAGACAGACGTTTATGTCGCAAAAAACGTATATTTCGACACTCTCAAGGGAATCAAAATTCATAGAGTGCTTCCCGTTGACCTAGAATCCTGAAATTTGGCATGAAGCAAGGTCTAATAGCACAAATATAAGAAAAAATTTGTTATCTGTAAATTTATAGTTACGTCACAAAAAAAAACTTTTTTTGCGATTCGGAATAATCTTCGTAACTCGATTTTGGAATTGAACTGTTTTCATAGCACCCTCAGTGCGTGCCACTTGCCCACTTTTTATAATGAAGTCGGTTATTTTTTTTTTTGTAAAAAGTTTTTTCCTACAGAATTTGTTAATTCTTTGAACCCGTCTGGACTCCCTCCTCATAAAATGGTGTTGAAAATAGGTTATCCTGTTATTTTATTAAAAAACCTGAATCCATCTAAACTTTGCAATGGCACGCGTTTGCTGGTAAAATCACTAAAAACTGTCATAACTCACTGGATGTGGTACTGGAGATGTGTCTCCATGGAGTTTCTTGCACATTCTTCTTCATAATGTTTTTTTTTAGGTGGGAAAATCATCTAATGACAAATCTCGCTCTTGGGCGGAGCGAGAGATAGTTTCAGACTTTTACTGACTAAAAACCGACTACTGTTCCTTCTTTGCCTTCGTCCCAGGGCCCCGGGTTTCACTTTCAAACTACCCGTGGACCCAGTAGGCTTCGACCCTGCTGGGCTCCTCCAATTTGCTGACATCTCGCCGTGGACGACTTGGGCTCGGTCCGGACGGTTACCGGACGGTCGCCGTCCGGAAGCCCGCGCCTACGGTGGCCGGAAACCCGCGTGGTGGTTGGGGCGTGAGGACCGTTGCCTCACGCGATCGGCCGCCTCCTTTGCCAGCATTATGCTTCGCAGAAGGAGGCGACCGCCTGCCGCTCCTCCTCGCTCCGGACCATGGCCTGTACCAAGACCCGGCGCGAGAGATCGCCACCGCCGATCGCCACCGCCGATCGCCCCCACGAGGACACGGCGTTGCTCTGCCCAAGCGGGGCACACCTCCACCGTGTACTCCATCGTGTCCTCCGGGCGGTCCCCACAGTGACAAGTAAAGATATCTTTTGCAATGACCAATAATAAATCGCAGGGTCAAACTTTCAACGTTGCAACGTTATTGATCGTTGAGCGTTTTTCACATGGTCAATGATATGTCGCTCTTTCAAGAGTAACCTCATAAGAAAACATGTTTGTATTACCTAATGACAAAAAAAAGCTCTGAACATTGTACACATTCTGTAGTATAATTAGTACTGGCGACCCGCCTCGGTTTCGCACGGGTGCAATGCTGATCAAAACCGCATCAAAATCCGTTGCGTAGTTTTAAAGATCTTCTTCTTCTCAGTCGGTACACTCTTGCCAGTGTGGTCGTGGTCATCACTGTGAATCACGATGAGTGATCATCTTGGTAACACGGCGCAATTCATCGCGAACTGCAGCTTTCCGAGTACATTCATAAACCGAGCACTTAGTTGCGCCTTGATCTGGTCTGTCCATCTCATTAGTGATCTATTACGTGGCCTGATGCCCTCAACTTTGCCCTGCTGCACTACGAGACGCTCTATGGAGTCATTACCACGACGAGATACATGGCCGAAGAAGTTCAAAATGCGCGACAGCACTGTGGATGATAGGCGCTGTCTGATCTAAGCGTACATAGGGACAAACAGCGGGAAGCAACTTTGTTTTATACTATGAAGTGATCAGCATTGCACCCGTGCGAAGCCGGGGCGGGTCGCTAGTACTATATATAACAAACAAACAAAAAACAAAAACTGTTTTTCTTTCTTTTTTTTTCTTTTCTATATAGAGGAAAGATATGTTTTTTTTTTGTTTTTAATGAATAAACTCAAAAAATTCTGGACTGATTAAAAAATAGTACATTTTGATACAGAAAGTTTGTCATTGCGACCGAGGTGGAATTCGCACGAGACATAGGCGAGTGTGTTATGGAGCCGAGGGCTGCAGTGACAAATTTGCACGTGTGTCAAACGACTTTTTTCAATACACTTACGAAGAAATGAATAAACGGGGGTTGACCGGCGACTCGTGGGGGTCGACGCGCGCCCAGCCCGGGAAACAGTCTATTGCGTGCCTAAAAGCGGTGGGATAAGAGCGGGTTTTCGAGTAAGTGTATTGAAAATACTTTACCACTGGGTGGCATAGGTACCTATATTTTCTATTTTCATGCGGCCGAAGTCACTAATAGCAGCTAGTCTACAATACTTAGATTATAGAGGGGAGGTAGAACTCTTCTTTGTTATGAGATGTTGTTCAAAGATTAAAACAACCATGTTCTAAATAGATTATACTTTGACTAAGGTTGACTGGCCTGTTGATCTAGTGGTTAGTGGCCTTGACTGCTATGCCGGAGGTCGTGGGTTCGATTTCCAAATTTTAATGTTCCTACTGTTGGGACTCAAGCTTCCTCTCCAGGAAAGGGAATGGACCGTAATCCATCACGCGGGCCCAGTGCGTGTTGGTGAATACTAACATAAATAGAATTTGGGAAATAATTAAAAAAATACAATAGCGGAGCCCCAATTCTAATAATTAATTTGACCTGTACCTACAAAAAAACGGCGACCGCGGTGTGGAATGGCGACCACGTATCGGAAGACGTAGCGTTAGAAGGCCTCCTACAAGGTAGACCGATGACTTGGTAACGGTTGCGGGAGTCCGATGGATGCGAGACGCACAGGACCGTTCATTGTGGCGACACTTGAAGGAGGCCTATGTCCAGCAGTAGACGTCTTTCGGCTGAGATGATGATGATGTACTAAAAACGGTCACGCTGCCGCTTTACCTAAACCAAACAGCTTCAAATTTTTAATAAGCAATCCAATATTTCCTAATAACAATATTTCTCACTAAACTAGACGAGATCCAAGTTAATTAAGTAAGTTTATTTATTGATAATTTGCAATCTCGTTGTTGTTTCGAAATGAAGTTATTTACCCTAAGTAATAATGTTAACGTTGTAATGTGTATTAATTTAATAGAAGCTGCCTAACGTAATGATCTTAAATTATGTATTAAGCTGTGCAAAATGGAGGCCTTATAATGTTATGAGGGAATAATGTAACATGGGGAATGTTTTAAATTATACGGGGCTGATGTGGTGATGGCGGTTGGTGCCCTTTTACCCGGTTCGGATTTTAAAAGGAAATTGTTTTTTTGTAAGTTGCAACTTTAGTATAGAAAAGTCACCTTTATAAAATCTGTTAATAAAGAAAGGCTACTATACCGTTGAGTAGGGGCGCCGGCTTTAAGAAAACCTCATGGGTGCTCATGCTCATTTGATGGACTCGAAAAAGTGGCGAAGTGTGAGAAGAGAAATGCACACTGATCGACCGACAAATAAATAAAAGTCCTACTTACATACTGCGTACTTAATTGTTAATTATGTTTAATAAAAATATAATATGAAACAATTATATAAAAATTAAACTAGTTTTTATTTTCAAGAAATATTATAATTTATACGTAACCTAAAAGACGATTACTGATATGTTTCTTGATGTCTATTCTCAGGGGTGCTCGGCACCCACTATTTATTTCTTATGGGTGCTCGAGCCCCCGAGCACCCACGGAGTCGGCGCCCTTGCCGTTGAGTAATTTAAAACTGACAAACTGTAAATCAATCGACCTTGTAATAATATGCCTTAATGTAAATATGAAATAATAAATAACTACACTCCATTCACAAGATTAGACATTTAAATTTTTTTTTTCTGTCCGTTCAAACGATTTTGACTTCTATCCCGAAGATATAAGGATGGTATTAAAAGCAAAAAAGTGGTTACAATACCAGCTATTTACTGCAGCCGGCATTTGTGATGCCACCAACGCAATAAAAGTCAAAATTGGTTGAACGGACAGTAAAAAAAGGTTTGTTTAAATATCTAATCATGTTGCGAATGGAGTATAGTTATTTATTATTTCAAAATCGCATGAAAGAATTGATATTTTAATTAAATTTAAAAAGGCGTATTAAATTGTAATTGTAATAATAATTAGTATTGGTATAATACAATGTTATTTAATAAATAATATTATTTGTAAGATTTGCAGTACCCTTAGGGCTATATTTCACCGGGACACCATGGCGGCTCGACTAGTCGCCGCTACCAACAAAATGTATACAGCTCTATATATAGTTACTCACCTGGTGTCCGTTTGGTTGCGCAACCAATTTGGCGGCGCGATCAACTCGGACGCGTGCACATAGGGCCTATTACACTACACGATATTCAGCACACGATATTCAGACTGTCTTATTTTTTGTTCCGAGTAAGATCGGTCTAACCCTTATTACACTACGCGACATCGACTAAGACTGTCTGAATATCGAGTAGTGTAATAGGCCCTTACAGGTCCATTTTGATACTGTCTCAGTGTGGTGTAGCGACTCTGGTGTTTGTATGGTGTCTAGTTTGGTAGCTTACGGACACCATGGCGGCGCAACTGGTCGCGCCGCCATGGTGTCTCGGTGAAATATAGCCCTTACAAGGTGCATGTCTTAATGTTGTGTTCTTATATATATTTATTTAGATATAAAATAGTTGTGAATAGGTAAGCGTGCTCCATCGTCGACCATATCATCGCTTACCTTCAGATGAGATAGTAAATGATAAATTATGTTTATTTTGCAAATAGGTTATAAATAACACTTTAACATAGCATTTTTTTTTTCGTTTATTTAAACTAGATGAAGCCGGTGTTTCCTGACAACCCTGAGAAAAAATACCGAAACAAACTCAAAGATCAAGGTCTCTTTTAAAGTCCATACTATATTTAAAAATGAATGATTTGATCATTACATGTTAACTGTGCATGCAGTTAAGAGTCTGAGATGGTCTTTTAAGAAAAAATAAAACACACAGATTTGAGTGTAGCTGTCCAGCCAGTGCAAGCATTGGCCAGTATTCGTGAAGCATAACTCAGCCCCCCTAGCCAAGTTACAACCGTTTCGTTTCGAATCTCTTTTCGCCGATCGCCTCGAGTCGGGCACGCCTCCGATTCCTTTTTTCTGACATCACCTTAATCACGTGGTTAGAACAAAGGAATAGGAGGCGCGGCCGACTCGAGGCGATCAACGAAAAGAGAATCGTAACGAAACGGTTGTAACTTGGCTAGGGGGGCAGGACTAGTAAGGATTACACAACTCGATGAACAATACTAAATAAAGGTTCTTTTATCTTACCTGGAAAAGTCCATAGCTGGTGTATGAATTGTTGTGGTTGGTAACTTTATCCGTCGTCCTGCCACTAGCGTGCTCGATGAGACACACCCCTTGAACAAACATAATGACTGTTACAATCTCGTTTAATTCATTAATGCTCAGGCGGTAGCCGGCGCCCGCAAGCCATTGTCTTACTATTGTGTCTCTAATTACGCACGTCAAAAGGTTAAATAATAATAATAATATTTCACAACTATCACTTAAGTCTAGTCCCAAGCTAAGCAGAGCTTGTATTATGAGTACTAGACAACTGATAAACATACTTATATATTTCTAAATACATACATATTATAGATAAAATTACACCCAGACACAGAACAAATGATCGTGCTCATCACATAAACATTTGTCTTAGGTGGGAATCGAACCCACGACCTCCAGCATAGCAGTCAGGGCCACTGACCACTAGGCCAGTCAAAAGCCGGTAAAAGTCAACTATTTTTTCACACTTAACTGGCCAAGTGCGAGTGGGACTCACGTACCGTCCGTAGCAAAAAACGAGCAAAAAAACACGTTTGTTGTATCTGCGCCCACTTAAATATTTATTTTATTCTGTTTAAAGCAGCAAAATAAATACATTATCTGTGAAAATTTTAACTGCCTAACTATCACAGTTTATGAGAAACAGTCTGGTGACAGATGGACAGACAGACAGACATACGGACGGGCAGCGGAGTCTTAATAGGGTCCCGTTGTACCCTTTGGGTACGGAACAATAATAAAGGTGAAAGTGTGTGGCTGGTGTATGTTTGTTTGTTACTTCTTCCTTCGATCGAACGGCGAAACGGATATCGATGAAACTTGGTATACAGGTAATATGGTTTATATAGAATAGCACATAGAATAGAATAAACTTTAGTTTACATGAAAAAAGTACCACAACTTATATATGTCGGCTGAGGATACCGATCATCATTGAAGCTCTGTCCAGGGACTCTGTTTTGTGGGCGATGGTTGGGTATCGAGCAATAAACAGACTATTCCAGATCACGCAACTGATTTATTATGATGCAAGCTTTAGGATTCACTTCATACAATGAGCCGTGAGACAGTCGCCGAGACTAGACGTTGTGCTTTCGACAGAGGAAAGAGCTACGGACCTCTGCGATCGGCACTATTAAATCTGCTCCGTTCGTGCAAACGTCAGCGCGGATTCTGTCAAAGTGACATAATGTGTCAATTTTCACTTAGCTCGTTCATTCGTTCTCAAGCTTCCGTACTATTGACTTCACCGACATATATAAACTGCTATAGAATACTTTTTATTCCGGGAGTATTTTTCCTTGGGAGCATTTTCTACTATCATTTGGGTGTTACCGCTAGTCGATGTCTAAATTTTGACTCTATTAACTTACTGTAGTATGTCATATGTTTTTGTAAGTGGCCAGTTTCATATATGGATCGGCTTTTAAGTAAACAATTAATTATTACAGACATCCTGATAAAACTCCACACAATGTACCTAAGGGCAAACAAACCTGGTCCTTTATTCCGCTTCAAAGGACCAAATTTTTCTATAGCAGAACAACCCCTTATTCAAAGATATAATTGCATTATTATAAGAAAGACACTGTACACCCGGAATCAACCCCGAGCAAATCTCAAGGCTATCCTACAACGAGAACAAAGTCGAGCTGTTGAACTTCTCCAAAAATACAAATTATTCCTTGGATCACAGACGCTTTGCAAAATCCGGGGGAACAAATGTAAGGGGGAGTTCTTGGTGGAAAGTTTAACGCGACAGATTGTAAATGATGATGAAATACTTGAGTTCAAAAGTGGACTTGTTATGCCTGCTGAAGGAGTGTTTGTATGATGTCGAGATAACGTTATTTATAGAATAGGTTAGTTTATACTTAGGATAGGACTATTGTATAGCTGGTTTTACGATTACGATGGAGCAACATTGCGCTGGCTGCTGGTTGGGCTCTGCCACATAGAAACACACACCTACATATACACACAAGTGGTATCCCTATCGATCATACTCTGCGATTCTTATTTTCACAAAGCAAATTGTAAGGGGACCTTGGTCAGTCAGCTGTGCCATATTGTGTTAGATGTGCCTTCATGCTTGTTTTCAATGATTTTCCTGTGCTTTGTTATACTGTATCGTAGTATTACGTGATGTTGTAAGCCTATTGTTTATTATATTGTAATTGTACCATAAGTTGTATTGCATGCTTCGTCATTAGACGTTAACTGTTTAACTAAAATTTGAAAACTTATGTAAGTGAACGATTATAATATGTTCTTATGAGAAATAAAGATTCTTTAAACCTAATCAATAGATACGTTGATTCCTGCTGATCTTGTTAGTAATACACATGACAAGTCTTGTTTCAAAGTGATTCGTATAGGTACATAGTTAATTTTTGTTTTTAAACGACTATCTGTAAACCATACAAAATATTTGTTGCATGCGGGAGTTGAATCCGCGACATACTGTGCAGTAGCCAATTGCTCAAGCGCTGCTTTGTAGATCAAAAAAGCATTCGATTACCTATAATAACATAAATGGAATGTGTAGTAAATGATTGTGCTGCGGGGTTGTTCGAATGAGTTACTATGGCCCTAAAACGCAATAGGACGTGTAGCGACATCCATGGCGTCACATAAGAACTAACCCTGCATCGTGCAATTAAAGTACTCCGCACGATTATAATATTTAGAACAGCCCGAAATCATCTATCGGGCAGTTGCCCACCAGACATAACACATGTCTGGTCGGAGGGTCCTCCCTTTTCAACGGGGGTTTGCGGGGCTTTACTCTTGGTTCCGCATATCTCCAAAGACGTTTTGGGAGCACATTTATTGTACGACCAGCTAAGGAGCGGAATTCCCTGCCGGAGTCTGTGTTTCTTTATAGCTACAACATAGGGGTCTTAAAGTCAAGAGTGAATAGGTTACTTCTAGGCAAGCGTGCTTCATCGTCGATCACATTATTGCTTTCTATCAGGTGAGCTAAGTGGTCAAGTGCGAGTCTATCAACAGTTAACATAATCTATAGACATAAAACAAAATCGTGTTAGTTACACCATTTCTATCTCAAGAACGGCTGGACTGATTTTAATTAGGTATCATTCCTTAGTAGATTCGTCTCCGCCCCGTTTAGCAGAATAACTATTAAAATTTCGGGAAAATCAAATAGAAAAATATCCAATTACATCGATAACATGACAGCAACTGTCAAATACATTGGTCTCAATCAAAGACATTAAATACATGCTAGGTATGTATAATAATATAATAATAATAAATCAGGCTCTCGTTAGGCAGCTGGATCAAGGGCCTGATCCAGAAAGCAGTACTCCTGGACACGGCGCGCATCGTTAGGAGATTCCTCTCTCAGGAGCCCTGACCACCGGCAGCTTGGTCCCTGTTCCCGATGCCGGTGGGCTATTTTTTATATTTTTAAATGTTTTTTTTTATATGTGTGTTTTAAGAAATATTTAAAAATATATAAAATATGTGTAAAAAATAAATTATAATATTCCACAACTATCACACAACGTCGTCTAGTCCCAAGCTAAGCAGAGCTTGTGTTGTGAGTACTAGACAACTGATAAACATACAAGTATATAATTCTAAACACATACACATTATAGATAAATTACATCCAGACACAGAACAAATGGTCGTACTCATCACACAAACATTTGTCCTGGGTGGGAATCGAACCCACGATCTCCGGCATAGCAGTCTGGGCCCCTATCCACTAGACCAACAGGCCAGTCAAATAGGTGTAGTATATTTGATGATTTTTCAACTAAAAAAACTGGGCAAGTGCGAGTCGGACTCGCGCACTGAGGGTTCCGTACAAACTTGAAAGGTAAATTGCGGTTTACGATTTATGACGTATTAAAAAAAAACTACTTACTAGATCTCGTTCAAACTAATTTTCGGTGGAAGTTTGCATAATGATGTATATCATATAATTTTTTTTAGTTTTATCATTCTCTTATTTTAGAAGTTTCAGGGACACACACACACACACATTTTACCACTTTGGAAGTGTCTCTCGCGCAAACTATTCAGTTTAGAAAAAAATGGTATTAGAAATCTCAATATCATTTTTGAAGACCTATCCGATACACGGGTTTGATGAAAAAAAAAAAATTTTGAGTTTCAGTTCTAAGTATGGGGAACCCCCAAAAATTGTTTTTTTTCTATTTTTTGTGAAAATCTTAATGCGGTTCACAGAATACATCTACTTACCAAGTTTCAACAGTATAGCTCTTATAGTTTCGGAAAAAAGTGGCTGTGACATACGGACGGACAGACAGACACATGACGAATCTATAAGGGTAAAGTTTTTTGCCATTTGGCTACGGAACCCTAAAAAGCCCCTAAACCTAACCTTTTAATAAAACATATCCTTCCCTATTCACGAATTAACTCCGACGTTATAGTATCTACATATAAGCATTACAAGCGAGAATTACGCTATAGTTACACGAATGCTCTGATTGTACTGTTCCTTGTTTGAGCCGACTTAGCTTCAGATAACATACTTATATCCACTATTAACATTGTTTCTGCAATAATCTACACTAATATTATATTATAAAGAGGTAAAGATTGTATTTTTGTTTGTAGGAGGTAATCTCTGGAAGTATTGGTCCGATTGCTATTTTTTTTGCACCGATAGAAAGCTGCTTTATTCCTGAGTGACATAGGCTATATTTTAATACGTGAGCGAAGCCGCGGGCAAAAGCTAGTACCGTAATAATCTGGGAAATGATCTTGAGGGATGATTTCGTAATTAATTAGTAAGTTAGTAGTGATGCGGATTGACTTTTCGACGAATGATTTTATCGAAATTCAGTGAAATCATTCTGATATTGGTTACCGTGATGTATCTTTGTTTATTTTAAATGTATGTTTTTTTGGTATAATTCTCTGAATTTGGTGATTGTAAAATAAAATCATTGGGTATCTGATATTTACTTTTTTACGTGGAAAATCATCAAATGACTTCCTGTATACATTTATTAATCAATTGCTTGATAAATAAATACTATATGCACCAAAGTGTATAGCAAGCCAACAATCTACAAAGTAAAAAAAATAATACAAACATTGAGGGGATTGGAGCAGTGGTGGACGAGTTGTAACTTGTAACGGTCCCAACTTACGAGTTGTAGGTCGTGGGTTTAAATCCAGCCAGGCGTATTACTTTGTCTAATTTATTTCATCACCCTTGCATTCAAAACGGTGAAGGAAAACATCGTGAGGAAACCGGCATGTCCTAGAACCAAAAATTCGAAGACATGTGACATCCATCAACCCGCACTGGGCCCGTGTGGTGGATTAAGGCTCATTCCCTCTCCTAGAGAGGAGGCCTGAGTCCCAACAGTGGGAACATTATAAGGCCGACTATGCTATGCTATGTTAATGGGCTTTGGATGGAGCTAGAGGGAGTGTCCGAATTTTACAGACTAAAACCAACCTTTGTTCCATCAGTTGCCTGTTTGCGATACCACGGTAACTCGACGACGGTAACGATCTGATATTTACTGATAGAACCACTTCATTTCACTTCCAAGATATTTGGAAAAAAGGACCAAAAAATTTTACAACATTAAAAAAGACCAGAGTAAAGCGTACAGCGTATTTTACATAAAAATTCGGCATAAATTAAAACCGACCAGTTGTTTAGTCAAATTAAATTCGTCGACTTCGAAATTCTTAATTCAGATAATAACATTACAGAGGGCACACTAAATGAATCGACTTGGCTGTATTTAGCTTTCACGCGAAACTTTCAGCGTGGCGCCGAGATCTCATATTTGCATAAAAAGGAGCTATTCAAATGACAAAACATCTACAGATCCCCCTTTTCATTTAAGTTTTAAATTGTTTCAGACATTTTAATTGATGCCGTGAACTTGGGAGCCGTTTAATCCGAATTAATTTGTACATTTACCGATTTTGAATCAAAAGTGAGGGTTTTAAATTAGGAGTTGAAGTCTGTGGTTTTCTTACTGCAGGCCTAGCCAAGTTACGACCGTTTCGTTACGATTCTCTTTCGTCAATCACCTCGAGTCTGCAATGCCTCCGATTCCTTTATTCTGACCACGTGACTGAGCGTTGAGATGACTTCATTCCCATACATTAGATTATTAACTTGGCTAAGCCCTTGAATCGGAGGCGTGGCGGCCTCGAGGCGATCGACAAAAAGAGAATCAAAACCAATCGGTTGTAACTTGGCTAGGGGGGCTGGAATAGTTGAGAATTAGTTTTTTATCGATAGACAGTGATGATGACGACAAAAATCTGAAGAGAATTTTGAAATGACAGTTTTATGATCGGGGTTCATTCGACATAAAATAATTATAATATGTAAATTGAATTACAAATTATCGAAATAAGATGTACAGAAATCAGATATTTAAGTAGTTTATTTGCCATCGATTCAAAAAGGAAAAGGTGTGTATTAGTTACTGAGGAACATACTTCTATATTTTTAGCATAAAATATATGAGTGAAGCTGAAACGTCACGATTTTCCTAAGGTATTTTCTATACCGAGGAAAACATCTAAGGACAAACACAATGTAGTACCTACGTTAGTACGTAATCTACTCAACCAACCAGAATCTAGAAGTCCAATAGACATTTACGAGCAAATCTAATCCATTGCCTTTATACATGTCTTATTAGCTCCGAAAAGCCAAGCAGTTATTCCATTCCTTATATTCTCTGCTATTCCTAAATTGACAAGCGACAAATTCAGCTGTTTTGTACTAGGTACTGTAAGCATGGGATTCTGTGGCCAAAGTGAGTGTGTGGTGATTGGCGGGAGCGAACGCGGTGGCGGGTGCGATTAGAGGCATAACGATTCAATTCAACGCGATTACGGTTGTAAAGCGATCCGACGCGGTTGTAGTGGTAGTGAATCTGACCTACGTGTGCGCTTCAGCCGTCATTTATTTCAAACAATAATAACAATTTTTTTTAGAGGAAGTCACCGCACCGCAATAGTTCCCAGCCGCTGGGATTCCGACCATGATTTCCAGCCACCGTAAGCGTGGGCTTGCGGATGACGAGCAAGGGGTAGCTCGCCGTCCGGCCGTCCGGTAACCGTCCGGACCGAGCTCGAGTCGGAAAGAGATGTCAGCAAAACCGTAGGGTCCAGCAGGGCCGAAGCCGTCTTACTGGGGCCATAGGTTGACATCCAAAAAGGAAACCCGGAATCCTGGAACGCTTGGCAGTGAAGGAAGATAGGTGTGGTTTAAGTCAGTAAAAGTCTGACATGCTCTTCCACTCCGCCCTAGGGCGGGTGAAGTCATTAGTTCACCCGCCCTAGGTCGGAGTTGTTCATTCAATGGAATGAATTGAATTTTAACGCCCGCCGCACTGGACTATAATTATGTCACGTGTTTTTGTAAGATGTTCGAGAGATTATAAGTTAATATTATTAATATTCTTGGATTTTGTGTTCATCTTATTACTCGCTTAAACTCACCCTGTTCTCAGCCTTAATACAAGCTTCTGTGGGATTGGTACCATTGGTAGCAACTTCATTACATTCGTCCGTGGTGATCGGAAATAAGTCAAAGCTATGATAACCTCGTTTGTGCGAATCCAATCTTTGTAGATTGTATTACTTTTCATAACGGTGGACTGACGTAATAGATGGGGTGAGGGATGTTTGCGCTCTATTCTGTTTTTGTTAGTTTTGGCAAAATAATCCTACTAATATTTCGCCTTGTTGTTTATACCGCATACATTTAAGGATTAGAACAATTTGCCTGCTTGGTCTTCGCGTCCGATTATAATTTAGGCATCTTCAAGGCTAGAGTGAATAGGCTCTTAATAAACTTGTGCGATTCACCATCAATAATTGCATCACAGCTTACCATAGGGTGGGATCGCGGTCAAGCACTGGTTTATATCATTTAAAAAAATATCCTGTATGGTCGGATGGAATTACGATCAAGATGATTTGACATGAAACTAAAAAATAAAATAAAAATCACAAACAATTTTGTTTAAATCACATGATACTTCTTTATCCCGTTGACGTAGGGCTGTTAGTGTAATAATAGTCATTGGACCTAATTATGTAAAATACTTACATACAAACAATAATACTTAAATCAAAGGTCATTGGGCGTTTCTGACCCACTTTATGAGATTTGGCGTACACAGACCAAATTAGTTTTAAATTGAAGAATTCAATCCCACTATTCAAAATATATATATTTTTTTTAAGTATTTAATGGGAGAAAAAAGTTATTTAACATTTAAAAACTTAATAAACTTTTGTTAACCGACTTCAAAAAAAGGAGGAGGTTATCAATTCGGTTGTATTTTTTTTATGTTTGTTACCTCAGAACTTCGTCGTTTATGGACCAATTTGCAAATTTTTTTTTCCTCATATAGGATATCGTCGACCGTAGGTTCAATTGAGGTAAGGGACAAAATACCCAAAATGAGTCGAGTATACAGTTTTGTTCAGTATTTTTCGCTCTATCGAATGGTGAATATGAAAAAATTCTAGCTTAAGAAAAATGTTCCTTACCCTAATGATTTTTGGATCCAAATTTCGAATCAGCCCCATAATAACAATGTATCTTAAAAACTATGCAATATAAGAACTTAAAATAGTGTAATTATCGCCGCTAATCCACTTCAAACAAGGGAAGGGTCTTCCCAATCAACGAATTACCATTACATGGTTTATTTTTGAAGAAACAATAATAAAACTGGCCTTACACTAACGTCTTTGTTATCTCAAAAACTAAATATCATCCATACTTTAAATGGATTGCATGAGTTTTGACATAGTTGTCCCTTACCCTAATTTGCATTGTCATACTTTAAGCAGTGTCAACGTTACACCTATTTGAATCGAATTATATTTAGGTTCGGTGTCCGTTACACCAATTTGCTCGTGAGAAGTAATGAATATTTATCCCTGTTACCTTTATTTACAAACACTTCAACCTCATAACACAAGATTGCACGTACTTGCAATATTACCATCCTTTTCTATCTCACAACGTCTTTCTGTGTGCGAAAGAGAGGATGATACCAATGCGAAAGCAGCGCGCGGGCATCAAAAAGTCGCTATCAGTGCGAGTTCATCTGTTGTTTGGTCGGGATTGTGCACGGTTTTTGACAAAAACAATGTGGTAAAAAATAAGAACAAAACGATTTAAACCAATTGCTTCGACGCAGACAGAAATGACTGCAATTAGTGAATAAGATAACACAGTAAGTACATACATTTTGTTATACTACAGTCATTGTTACATGTTCTAAGCTGTCTGTGGGTTTGCCTATACCTATTGCTAATTTTGTTCGTTTATTTTAATAGATATCGATTCTTGTATGGGTGAATGCGACGGAAAACGAGGGTCAAAAGAGATAGGGTCCTGCCTTTTCATGTATCTGAAAGATGTTGATGATAGAGGAATAAGAAAAGTTATCCTGTATTGCGATGCTTGCACTGGACAAAATCGTAATAGGACAATGCTGGCAATGTTGCATTATTTTTTGTCAATTTCCAAGAATGTCGAAACGATTCAGATTAACTTCTTATTGACCGGTCATAGTTACATGCCAGTTGACAGCATGCACTCTGTTATTGAACGAGAAGTGCGAAAATTGACTGTTTGGAGTTACACGCAATGGCCTAGTTACATGGAATCTGCTAGAAAGAATCCTCGTCCCTACGTCGTAACCGTTATGGAGCACAAGGATTTCATTGACTGGGACCCCGTTACAGAAAAACTGTTTCCACAAAAGACGAAGGACTTGCAAGTTACGAAAATTAGAATAGCTACGATAAAGAAAAAAGACCTTAAAACCATTTGGATTAAACACTCTATGAAGGAGGAAGCGGTTGTTTATGTCATTAAAATAAATGGAGAATTGGCAACCAAAAAGATAGGGAGTAATCCAGAATGTAAAACGACAAGTGGGAAGGGAAAAGGAAAAGGGACGGGAAAGGGTAAGGTTACGAGTAAAACATCTATTAGTGTGCCGTCACAACTAGCAGACTCGCCTGATATAACCGTGGACAATAATTTCATAGAGCTAAGACCTTTGTATAACACCAGGCTGCCAATATCGTTCGCAAAATACAAAGATTTAAAAAAATTGTGCGTGAATGCTATGCCCAGTAGATTTTATCAAGATTATTTGAAGCTACCATATTCCACTAAAGTGATTGACAATTTGAATGAAACGGACGAAGAAGATAATGTTGATGAAAAAAAACGTCTAATTCTGAAATGTTGTTTAAATTGGTCATTGTCTGGTGAAATCTGTATCCGTCTATTCCCCGCCCGATCCCAGCCCAAGAGGCACCCGGCGGGTTTGGCGATACAAGTCAGCAGATTGGGATGGTATGCGTTCTTTCTTCGCATGCTATCCTTGGCAGCCTACTTGCTTCTCTTCCGCTGATCCTTCGTTGTGCGCGGACGCAGTGTCGGATGTGTTGCGTCGGGGGATGGAATATTACATTCCATTCTCCGATGTAACAATGTCTGACAAAGTTCGACCTTGGTTTGGCGCCGAATGTAATCGCGCTGAAGCGCTAAAACATACGGCATACCAAGAATGGGTCGACGCTCGTAGGCGCAAGGCAAGTGACGTGACTCAAAAAAAGAGAGCCTATAATAGGGCTGCCAAATCCTGCAAGAAGGTGATGCGGAGGTCTCGGTTTGACCACATTAGCCGAATTGGGAACAAACTTGCTTCATACCCAGCAGGTAGTAAAGCGTTTTGGTCCCTGGCTAAATCTGTTGAATCGAACTTCTGCCGTCCCTCACTACCACCACTGCTGAAACCCGATGGGTCGCTGGCCCACACCGCTGAGGAGAAAGCAAATCTATTTGCCTCTCTTTTTGCGGAATCTTCACGTCTTGATTCCGGTAACGCGCGGCCCCCTGCCTTTCCTGAGCGATGCGAGACGACTATGGCAGACATACGCATTCATCAGAAGGACGTCCGTAGGGTGCTACGTAACCTTGACGTGAACAAAGCCAGCGGTCCCGACGGGATACCGGCAATTGTTTTAAAAACTTGTGTGCCTGAACTGTCTCCGATCCTGACACGCCTAATTCGTCTTTCGTTTGAGGCTGGAAAAGTACCGATGGCTTGGAAGCAAGCTAACGTGCAACCCGTGCCCAAGAAGGGTAGTCGGGCTGACCCTGCTAATTACAGACCTATCTCGGTAACGTCCATTCTCCGCAAGAGTATGGGACGAGTGATCAATAATAAGCTCCTGGCATACCTAGAAGCTAATGACATCCTCAGTGATCGTCAATACGGCTTTCGCCGAAATCGGTCAACTGGGGATCTTCTAGCGTATGCCATTCACATCTGGAGCGAGGTCATCGAGAAGCATGGGGAAGCACTTGCAGTCTCCCTTGATATCTCGAAGGCCTTTGACAGGGTCTGGCATGATAGCCTTATTGCTAAGCTTCCCTCCTTCGGTCTGCCCACTGGTCTGTGTGACTGGATCGCAGACTTCTTGAGGGGGCGATCCATCCGAGTGGTTATTGATGGCTGCTCGTCCGGTCAAATGGAAATTAATGCCGGGGTCCCTCAGGGGTCGGTACTCTCAGCAACACTGTTCTTGCTGCACATAAACGACCTTCTTAAACCCGGTACCTTTGGGTATGCAGACGATAGCACTGTTGCTGAGAGATACGTGTCCGATGCACGTGCTAGTGGGTCACAGATCCAGTCTTTCCGAGAGGCTATGGTTGAACGCTTGAACTTTCCCTTGAAGGCAGTATCCGATTGGGGCGATGCCAATCTGGTCAAGTTCAGTGCTGCTAAAACTCAGGCGTGTCTTTTTTCCGCCAAACGGAGCCAATTCCACCCGACTCCATCATTCCGGGGTGTAACCGTGCCGATAACCGGTGACTTTGAGCTTCTTGGGGTAACGTTGTCGTCTACCCTCAATTTCGGCTCTTTCATCGAGGCTAAAGCTCAACAGGCTGCCAAAAAATTGGAGATCTTGGCCAAGTTGGGACAGTACTTCACGCCGGAACAGCTGCTCAAACTTTATCAAGCGCAAGTTCGATCGTGTATGGAATACTGCTCTCATCTTTGGGATGGGTCTGCCAAATACCAGCTTGATGCTCTGGAGTCGATTGAGAAGCGAGCCAAGAGAATCATCGGTGATGATGCACTTGTCGAATCAAAACTCCAAAGCCTTGAGCATCGACGCCGAGTTGCTGGCCTGTCGGTTTTCTATCGATTAGACTTCGGGGAGTGTGCGTTGGAATTGCACAATTTAATTCCACCAAGTCCGTTCCATCATCGGACCACTAGACGTACGGCGGTGCGCCATCGGTACATGGTGGAAATCCCACCCATACGTACAAAGCGTTTTGGGAACACATTCATAATGCGTACAGCCAAGGAGTGGAATTCCCTGCCGGAGTCTGTGTTCCCTGATAGCTACAACCTAGGGGTCTTTAAGTCAAGAGTGAATAGGTTACTTCTAGGCAAGCGTGCTCCATCGTCGGCCACATCATCGCTTACCATCAGGTGAGATGGTGGTCAAACGCGAGCCTATCAATAATAAAAAAAAAAAAATGTTTATTGATGTCAATTTTTTTTAATGATTGTAATGATTAAACATTGATCTCATGTTGAAGACTGAATAAGCGGTAGAAGTAAAATTGTTTATTTTAATTTAATAACAATGCCTTTATAGGCTCTATTATGATTATTTGCAGCTACTCTTTTAATTGAATAAGAATTCAAAGTAAGTATAGGTAAAATTGTTACCATTTTTTTTAATAATTTGATTATAATAAAATAATTTTTAATATATATATATAGAATAAAACAATTTTTATTTTATTGAAGATGTCAATAAAATAAAAATTGTTTTATTCAAACTAATACAAATTGGCTATTACAATGTACAAACATTGCATGTAAGCGACACACAAAAAACACAGACACGGTACTAATACATTTTCATGTCTTTAAATGATTTCTTATAACGATTTCCTAATTTAAGATATCCGTACGTCAAAAGTTTGTACTTCATTTTCTGTCAAAAATCTCTTTACATTGTATTTTTTTCATAAATTTTTTCAACAAGTCCTTTACATTATTTTTTCATTAATAAATTAGATCCAACGTAGAGGTCAATTTAATGTAAGGGACGGGACTACAAGATACTTGGTCAGTAAGGGACATTACTAACAAAATACGTTGTTGTAAGGGACATCTATTTTCTTAAATAGCTAACTTATTTAAATAAATGTTACACATGTAGATAGAGCACTAAAATATAAGTTTATGTGTGAAATCAGACCCGAAAAAGGTTAATAACAAAAAAAGTTATGGGCGATTTAGTCCGAAAAAAAACTTTGTCGGCCTCTCCTGAAAAATCGTATTTTGTCCCTTACCTCAATTGAACCTACGGTCGACGATATGCTTTTAATAATAATAATAATAATTCATTTATTTCAAGTAACATTGGCTCATATACAATATAAAAATTGAATTGATTGAATTTGATTGGTCCCCTTTTTTTTAAAATCCAGTTCTGATGATGGGATCCGTGAGGAATCGAAGGAACTCCTCAAATATTATAGGCAACCATATAGTGATTTTGGTATTTTTATCGAGAACTTAAGCATTTACAGTCAAAAAGTAACATTTGATCAAGTGGAACTGATGAAGAAGACCAGAAATGGTCTACGGAACTTCATACTCACATAGATATCACAAGAAGATAGTGCGACTATGACAATACAAATAAATGAATGGTACTGAATGGTTACGTTGAAAATGGTATCATCGAAGTGATCTAATGATGATGATGGAGCCGGAAGGTAGGCACTGAAACTCCGTAATTAATCAATGTAACCTAGCCGTGTTTGGATTTATTAGAATTGTCATGAGTTGCACTTTGGCTATAAGATACTTTCGAATTGATCTGATGATGGAGCCGGAAGTTAGAAGGTAGATACAGGAACTTCATAATTAAACAATGTAACCTAGCAGTGTTTGGGTTAAATGGAATTGTCATGATAAATAGGCACTCTGTTTATAAGTCAGCAACTAAAAAGTGTGAAATAAAAAACTTTTTACAAAAAAAACAATCGACTTCACTAAAAAAACACTAAAAGGATCAAAATAACTTTAATTTCGGAAGTCGGTGTTAAATAAGAAACAAACAATACCGAGAAACACCGACCGTTGGGATCGTACCACTTGAGAATTGCGAGGTCATACTGCCACGAGCACATGCGTTTGAATGGAGTATACCACATCGAAATATACCAGCAGCAAGAAATTATCGAAAACAAAATACTAATAAGAGGCCGAATTCAGTTGCGACACGTCCGTAGCAAAAAATATTATACCTATATTTTAGTAGATCCCACACGAATTGGAAGAAATGGCATTGAACAGTATTACTGCTCGTGTATACACGGCCGCCGCACTGTTGGAAGCTGTGCGCATGTTGTAAGCGTAGTTTACTTTTTATCATGGGCCAGGCATCAAGATGTAATAGATGCACCTGCAGCCTTTTTAGATGAAATTACAGTAGATTTTGATCAAGCTGAATAAAAATATTATTTAAGTAGAACTGGATTTTATTTTTATGTCCCTTAAATAGTGGCTTTTGATAAAACTAGCACATTCTACTTTCTTTCCCGTGGGAATTTCCCCATAGGAAAATATCCGATGCCACTTAGGGATGACTAGCTTTCGACTGGTAAAAGTATTTTTGAAATCGGTCCAGTAGTTTTGAGTTAATTCATTACAAAAAGCTTTAAAAATGCCTTAATAATATATTTTTTTTTTCAATTCTCCCATTGCCCAGAAGAATGCGACCCATACCACTGAGTTGCAGATACATTTATCTATATACCTTGCTCTATTTCGTTTGTGTACGCCGTGGGTCATATCTCCAAACAAAATGCCCATTGACCAAATTTGAAAAAGGTGTAGAAAAAATATAGTGAAAGGTATTGCTCCCTTACTTCTTTTTTCAACGTTGCGTTGGTAGCGTTTGAGCACGTCTCATTTCTACAGGTAATGCATTCCACAAACAAGCAGCTCGAATTATGAAAAATTTGTCAAAGACGGAAGTGAATGAAATACATGCGAATATTTAATTTTGGATTTTCCTATTATCTCAAGGACTTATTAAGAATGTGTGTCACAGAGAAACAGAAAGCGTTCTTTAAGATAACAAGGGGAACAAAGATTAAAGAGCACATTTTAAAGCAAAGAAAGTATAAGGGCATTCCGCCGAAGGCGAATAGGAAGCTATTTGAGCTCAGTACAAAATTCATAAACTTGGATTATTTTTACGCGATTACGGCAAAGCCAAAGGAGGGTTATGATTTTGACAGGCTATGTATGTATGTTTGTATGTATGTATGTTCATTTGTTCCCTCATAGCTCCTAATCTACTTATCGGAACTAGACATATGAGGTATCGTTAGAACCGTCTTAATTGTCCGCTGAACATAGGCTACGTGACGTTGCACAAAATTCGATATGGCGCCCTCTAGCGGACAAAAAGTAATGTATTAAAAAATAAAAATGGAGCTAAATACGCCATGTTTGGTATCATTTGAAAGGGCTTCACTTGTACATTTCCAAAATATTGCTCAAATTTAAAGTGACGCCCTCTAGTCGACCAAAAGTCATGTGTTAAATTTAACACCAAAATTGTTTAAATAAAAAAAGTTATTAAATTGTTTCGGTTCGTACCTATAACGTGTGACTACGGTTTTTCTTTTTGTTCTGTTCGAAGTCTTCGAATCTTGTTTCATACTTTTTCAGCGTCGTTTTTTTTTTTGTCGTAGTCGGGTTTTAGTTTTTTACTTTTTTTTACCAAAATATTCACATTTTAATTAGCAAATATTTAGCTCAGTTAGGATCAATTTATGAGCAGTGGTGGCCGAGTGGTAAAGGCCCCGACTTACGAGTTGTAGGTCGCGGGTTCAAACCCAGCCAGGCGTATTACTTTGTGTAATTTATTTCATCACCACTGCTCTCAAACCGGTGAAGGAAAACATCGTGAGGAAACCGGCATGTCCTAGAACCAAAAATTCGAAGACATGTGACATCCACCAACCCGCACTGGGCCCGCGTGGTGGATTATGGCCCATTCCCTCTCCTAGAGAGGAGGCCTGAGTCCCAACAGTGGGAACATTATAAGGCCGACTATGCTATGCTATGCTATGGATCAATTTATAATTTGTATTAATAAGATTTATTGTAGCTGGCTCTTGCGATACAGGATATCCTAGTACAAGAGCTAGAGCACCACAGATGTTGTGTATAAAGTGTGTTAAATAAATTATTATTATTATTGTCATTCGTAGATCTTTGACAGTCGTTAAAAGTAGTCAGATGCCAGAAAGACTGATCATCAGTTTATCCATGGAGTATCGAGTTGCCCAGTTACTGGGTTCTGGAGGTCTGATAGGCAGTCACTCCATGGAATACTCGGGTATTCAGCTGCATCTGGTTAGTCTGAAAGCCGATCCCATGCTAGTTGGGAAAAGGTTAGCGAGATAATGAGTTTCAATCTGCATAGGAGACGATGAGTTTCAATCTGCATAGGAGATGATGAGTTTGAATCTGCATAGGAGACGATGAGTTTCAATCTGCATAGGAGGTGATGAGTTTCAATCTGCATAGGAGATGATGAGTTTCAATCTGCATAGTCTTTTCTCGGCTATGTTGGCTTTGATTTCCAGTTTGAATACCAGTTATTACATAACACACATACAGTTAACACAACACATGCAGTTATTAAATAATAACCACCATGAGTAGTGGTGGCCCATAGGTAACAGCTCCGTCTTATGAGTTCTAGGTATTTTGTATATAATTTATTTCATCACCACTGCCCTCGTGTACTGCCATACGTGTCTCTTCCACATTAGCTTTGCGTGGTGGATTACGGCCCATTCCTTCTCATAGATAGGAGGCCCGAGTTCCAGCAGTGGGAACACTATTTTCTTTTTTTCAGATAGGAAAATCATCCAATGACATCCCCCGCTCTTGGGCGGAGCGAAAGGGCGTGTCAGACTTTAAAACCCGTTCGTTCTTTGCCTTCGTCCCAGGGCCGAGTTTTCCTTTCAGAAACAAACCCTTGTCCCAGTAGGCTTCGACCCTGTTGGGCCCCTACGGTAGTGGGAACACTATAAGGTTGATTATGCATATTATTATGCTTAATAAACAATAAGGCAACACGGTATTTATTATCAAGACTGGTTTACAAATGTTAGGGATTTTGACTACCCGTTTTTTTTTCGTCACAATATTGACTATGTCGCTCCATCATAGCCAAATTTTGAATTTTATATTATTTTAAATGATTGTCGTATATTTTATATAATAGGTACTCTTGCCTCGTCTGACGTAGGTTTAGCTAAGACACTGTTGCAAATACCGATTTCAGACATATTTAGAGTGCTAAACAGATTTCTCCTGAGTAACTACCCCTTACGACTGATATTATTTAGTCACGAGTTTTTCATCAGATTTTAAAATTAATAAACTGCAATTGAATTAAGAAATGGTAGCAAAAAATTATAATGGGAAATCACAATTCCGAAGAGAAATGTTAATAAAACTACCACAAAGCCGAAATTATTCGCTAAAAATATTTCGAATTAATCTTTTTTTCAAATAACAGTATCTCGCTGGCAACCTGAGAATACTAAAAAGCTCCTATCAGAATAAACACCAAAGCATTTTAATATAACCTTCCTATAGCCATACCAAATTTCTGGCCTTACAGACCAAACATTTGGAAACCAAATTCATAGTATGAAAAAAAAAAAGAAATTTGATTTATTTTTAATACTGTGGAAAATAGCAATTTTTTTGTGAGAGTACAAAATGCAAGTAACAATATAAGCATAAGCATAATCAGCCTTTTCAATGTTCCCACTGCTGGGACTCTGGCCTCCTCTCTTTAGGAGGGAATGGGCCGTAATCCACCACGCGAGCCCAGTGCGGATTGGTGATTGTCACATGTCTTCGAATTTTTGGTTCTAGGACATGCCGGTTTCCTCACGATGTTTTCTTTCACCGTTTTGAGAGCAGTTGTGATGAAATAAATTACACAAAGTAATGCGCCTGGCTGGGTAAGAGTAACTATATACATAATATTTAGTCTAAAAAACGAAAACAAATTTAAATCTGAAATATAACTAACTATTTGAAGAGCAGTATATTACATATATATAAATGAAAAGTTTCATCGTACTATCTAAAATCGAACATGATAACATAATCAGCTTTATAATGTGCCCACTTCTGGGACTCAGGTATTTTCCCTAGGAGAGGAAATGGGCCAAAATACACCATGAGCGCCCAGTGATTGGTGGATATCACATGTCTTGGAATTTTTGGTTTTAGGACATGCCGGGAAACCGGCGATGACGATCACGATGTTTCAATTAATGAAAGTAATTCGCCTGGCTGGGCTTAAACCCGCGACCTGTAACTCGTAAGTCGGGACCGTTAACGTTGGGTCATCACTGCTCTCAACATTGATCAAATGTCCTGGAATGATCGTGGCAACAAATTCGGAGGCAAGAAACAGTAAGTACAAATTGTCACATGTGATGAAAAAAAAAAAACGAAAAAGTGGTTGGTCGGTCTCATAGACCAACATTGCATTAGTCTGTTTATCATTTCTATAGGAAGGTTAAACTTCAGAGTTATGACGTCATCAACGTTTAAGGATTACATTATTATAACATTTCACACGATTTATACTTGCATAGAGATATGAGGGGCAAGAGCGCATTCAGGTAAGACGCGATTGCAAGGCATAAAATTTTATCTTTACATTCATTGCTATCACCTAAATTAAACTTTATGTGTTCTCGTGCAAGGTTTTATTTTGTTTGTAGAGTTTTAATAGTATTTTTATTATCTAATTCTGACTGTGTATGTGCTCAATGAAGATATTTTTGAGAGAGTAGTAGTTAGATGAAATTTGTTCCTTTTTTGTCAGAATTATTTCCTGCAAAAAGACTTATTATTTTAGGTATGCCAATGAATTTTGCATTAATCTTTTTGAAAGAATGACAACACTAATATTATAAAGTTGAATATTTGTACATATGTTTGTTACTCATTTACACTCAAATGGCTGTACGAATTCGGATAAAATTTATTACAAGGATAGACGACGTTCTGGAATAGCACATAGTATTGTATTACAGGACTACATTCATGCGGGCAAAACCACTTCCAGAAGCTTGAAACTCTTAGTTATTATTATCAAAATTAAAAACACTACCAAATAAGGAAACAACAATTAAAGACAGTCAATAGAAAAGTATGTTTTTGGAAACTCATCAACCATCTAGCTAGGTAACCTAAACCTTTTTTTTTGATGCAATTTCCGAGACACGAAGGAAACTCGGTTTGCAAAGCGTAGTTTAACCTCGAAGTTCAACTCATTTTTCGGGTTCCGTACCTCAAAAGGAAAAGACGGAACCCTTATAGTATCACTTTGTTGTCCGTCTGTCAAGACCATTTATCTCAGGAACGCGTGGAGGTATCGAGTTAAAATTAAGACTATACACTTAGGTCTGCGGTTTGCGTTTGAAGCTGAGAAAAAATCAAAATTTTTAAGTTAACAAAAAAAAGATACGACCGTTTATGTCGCAAAAACGTGTATTTTTTCCCGTGTATCACTCTCAAGGGTATCAAAATTCATAATGTACTTTCCGTTGACCTAGAATCCTGAAATTTGGCATAAAGCAAGATCTCATAACACAAGTATAGTAAAAATTCTGAAAATTTTAAAATTTACGTCACAAAAAATAACTTTTTTTGCAATTCGGAATAATCTTCGTAACTCAATTCGGGAATTGAACTGTTTTCATAGGTAAGTTTGTACGGAACCCTCAGTGTGCGAGTCCGACTCGCACTTGCCCAGTTTTTTAAGTTGTGAAATTTTCAAATACCTTCTCCCGTTCTGGATGGAGCGAGAGGGCGTATCAAACTTTTATTGACTAAAACCCACCTATGTTCCTTTAGTTACCCTTTATGTTCCAGGCCACGGTAATTCTTTCGAACATTCCCACAGGCTTAGGTAATTAGTAACCCCTCACATTAGACATGAGACAAAGCCAAAACACTAAACAGATATTAAAAATATAATATGTTACATCTACTAAGTTGCAGTACAAATGCGCCAGCCTCTAGCGTGTTGGCTTATTAGCTGCAGCTAATGCAACGGTTATATGCCACCGTTGCCATGGTACCTCCGGGGAACTGAGACGCTGAGGCCTTACCACGAGCTCTTAAGAGCGTTCAACCCGAGACACATTTCTATACAACCGCTCTTACGTAATTATGACGTTATTACTCGGATATTATTAGATCGGAATTTGGGTACTATTACTATCAATAAAAAATGGTCATTATGGTGACATTTGGGGGAGGCCTATGTCCAACAGTGGACGTCTTTCGGCTAAAATGATGATGATGATGATTACAGAGTTCCGGTGCCTAACTTCATCATCAGATCAGTTCGATATATTCTCCCTCTTCTTTCAGTCAGTCATCGACTACACGTATAAATAAAGCAATTTTACTTGTTACGACAGTTCTGCTGTGACCCTATGAGGAGTTCTGTTCCATATCTTCGAAGTTCGTGATCTGATCATAACAATATTTCTATGGGACCAACTTGGAAGCATAACCTTTTAATAAAAAAAAAAAAATCAAAATCGGTCCACAATTGACCGAGAAATCGGTGAACATACCTACATAAAAAAAAACATACATTCAGCCGAACATAGAACCTCCTCCTTTTTGAAGTCGGTTAAAAATATGGATATGACCTAAAATCGCACAAATGAAGTGTTTGATAGTACTGTTCTAATGCTTTTCCGTTTAACAGTATTATGTTCTATCTTTTTTGATGTTTAAAAATGGTAAAAAAGTAGCTATAAATCGCATTGACGCAAGATTAGTACTGTTACGGTCTTAAAACAAAATAAATGTTTTAAGTCATATCCATATTTTTGATAGTAATAGCACCCAAATTCCGATCTATGGTTATTATACAGCTTTCTCTAGACATTTTGGAAACACAGATATCTTGTAGATATCATCTAGATTTCTATTGAAATCTAATCGTGTGTAAAACTAATCCATTAAAGACCTCTGTTTTTAAGTTTGGAAATCATCTAATGGCAGGAGTTATCTCTCTTTTTTCGCTTTGTCTCTTTATCAAGCATTGCGTTGAATAAAATAACAAGCTTTTAAACCATGCTGACGTTTCAGATAGATGGCACGGGAAGAGTCCTCTTAACGCAATCCGCAATCGTTAAAAGGATGGAGCTATATAGGATGTACAGCTGCATCCCTCTTTCTCACTTGCACTACTAACATTTTACACTATTTGCCGCGTTACCATGACGTTTAAAGCAAGATTGTTTTATTCTTATTTCATTGTGGGTAAGAGATGGCGCTAGACAACCTGTATAGCTCTGTCTCTTACCCACACTGAAATAAGAATGAAATAATCTTACTTTGAACGTCATGGTAACCCACATGGTAAAGGCCCTGTTTGATGCATTAAATCTTTGCTTAGGTACTTACTACTTAGTCTTGCTTTAAGTTTTGTTTAAATTTTAATTTGGAGTTTTTATAGTCATTATTAATTAATATAGAATTTACTAACGAAATTGATAATTTTTAAGAGATTCTGCCCCCCTAGCCAAGTTACGACCGTTTTGTTTCGATTCTCTTGCGTCGAATGGCTGGATTAGGCCAGGCCTCTGATTCCTTTGTTCTAACGTCATCTCAAGGCTCAGTCACGTGGTCAGAACAAAGAAATCGGAGGCGAGGCCTACTCGAGGCCTTCGACGCAAGAGAATCAAAACGAAACGGTCGTAACTTGGCTAGGGGGGCTGAAGTTCATCATTTAATAATCAGGGAGATTTAGGTGATTTCAAATGAGTTTGTTTTTCAAGGCATGTTCTTATTTTGATAGGCTTATGTAAATATGTCATTCTCATAGGTACTTATTCGTATGGGTTACTTGTATTTTAAATAAAAAATGTGTTTAAATGGTATATGAACTGTTCAACAACGTAAAACAAAAAAAAAACAGCAAGGCATATTGAACCTACTACTTATAAATTTACGGTGTCCTACATCCGAGAGGTTAAAAGAACACATACAACAATAATAAAAAGTATGCATCTTGCTAATGTCTATTCTATACATCTAACATTTTCTTTAACAAACCCAGTCTCCTTACAAACCTCTATAAATAAGCACCAAAAGCTTCAAAGATTAATTCCAAAGTGCACCACGTGTACAATAGCCTTAGTGTGAGCAAGTCTTTGATGTGCTACAGTGTGTAAATGCATTGGATGCGTCGCTCTGAGTTAATCATGTGTACCTCCGGCTATGTATATGAAGGAGGCTGGTATGAGCTGTTCCCTGTTATATTTAGAATGGTTATAATAATCTTGAGTGGTTTAGTACTATGAAGTTTAAATTGTATTGAACCATGATAGTTGTGAACTTGGTTGTTAGCAAATGTAAAAATCAGAAAATCCATTTTATTTATTTTATAATTTACTTACACACACACATATACATATAAATCAGAAATCAGAAATAAGAAACGTTTATTTTAAATAAACCTTTATCAGGCACTTTTGAATTGTCAAAATGTCGGTCAGTCAAAAAAAAAAACAAGTGAAGCTAAACTGCACGTTCCAGAGCGTAGATCTCTATGGAGAAGAACGTGCAAGAAACTCCATGGACACTCTTTTAAATCATAGTAAGAGTTACATAAATCTTGGTTACATATTTCTTGTCTCGTCTAATATGTGAGCATAATGTAGATAAGTAATAATAATTAAAAAAAAAACTAATTAAAAAATAGAAATTAAATTAAACCAATGGCAGCATAGAAAAGAAACAACATTATAAAAACTTGTACAATGGTACTGCTTATTTCAAAATGATTTTTTTTTCTTTTTTAGGGTTCCGTAGCCAAATGGCAAAAAACGGAACCCTTATAGATTCGTCATGTCTGTCTGTCTGTCTGTCTGTCTGTCTGTCTGTCTGTCTGTCTGTCCGTCTGTCCGTCCGTATGTCACAGCCACTTTTTTCCGAAACTATAAGAGCTATACTGTTGAAACTTTGTAAGTAGATGTATTCTGTGAACCGCATTAAGATTTTCATACAAAAATAGAAAAAAAGCAATAAATTTTGGGGGTCCCCATACTTAGAACTGAAACTCAAAATTTTTTTTTTCATCAAACCCATGCGTGTGGGGTATCTATGGATAGGTCTTCAAAAATGATACTGAGGTTTCTAATATCATTTTTTTCTAAACTGAATAGTTTGCGCGAGAGACACTTCCAAAGTGGTAAAATGTGTGTCCCCCCCCCTCTAACTTCTAAAATAAGAGAATGATAAAACTAAAAAAAATATATGATGTACATTACTATAAAAACTGCCAACGAAAATTGGTTTGAACGAGATCTGGTCAGTAGTTTTTTTTTAGTACGTCATAAATCGTAAACCGCATTTTACCTTTAATTCAATCAACTCAAATATAAAAAAATAAATCGTAAACCGCAATTTACCTTTCAAGTTTGTACGGAACCCTCAGTGCGTGAGTCCGACTCGCACTTGCCCAATTTTTGTTGCTTTGCTTGTTGGGATTAGACGGCGTTGTGTAATAGTTGTGGAATATTGTTATTGTTATAGTGTTCTTGAAGAGTCATATATGATTATGGAATATTTTAATAAATTCTATATTGGTGCCTTTTTTAAGGTAGAAAATCATTTAATGACTTCTGCCATTGGTGGAAGCGGGAGGGCGTGTCAGACTTTTACTGACTAAAACCACACCTGTGTCCTTTAGATGCCCTTTGCGTTTTAAGACCACGGGTTTCCTTTTCAAAAAAAATCCGCGGCCCTAACGGGCATTGGCCCTGCTGGGCCCCAGCGGTTTACTGACAAAGCGCCACCTTCTGAGTAAAAGGAACGCGGTAATAAATGAAAAATACTCACAGTTAGGTATCATACTCCGTGGAAAGTTGTACCGCAGCAGTTCCCTGGAGAGCTGGCATCTAGTGAAGGAGCGTGCGTGACCCTGGGAGGTGTGCACCACTCCTAACGTCACGAAGAGGAGCACCAATTGGGTTGGACGGGCCATCCTGGGGAGAAGACTTTGAACTTAGACTCTGGAAAGTGAAGATATTGAAATAGAGGGCTTACACAAAATTATATTAATACGAGTATGTGTCAAAATATTATTTACAAGCTTTTGCCCGCGGCTTCGACCGCAGACATACAATATAGCCTATGTAAATGAAAAAATTTTAGCAATCAGACCTGTACTTCCGGAGATTACCTCCAAACATACTTTATCTCTTTATAATATTAGTGTAGATTCAATCCCAAAAACTTTGGACTCCTTATAATATTTACTATGGAGTGATTGTCACTTTATCTGGAGCCTCAAGCTATAACAGTACTTATTAGTACACTAGTTTCTGTCAGTGACTTTGCCCCCGTAAAAGTAGGTTTCTTTATACAATTTTTATACAACCGCTTCATCCCCATAGGGAGTGAATTTTGAAAAAATCTCTCTTAGTCTTCCTTAGCCTACGTCAAAAAGGAAACCTTGTGCAGAATTTCATGCTCCTAGGCCCTGTAGTTCGGGCTTGCGGACGGTGAGCAATGGGTAGCTCGCCTAAAAATATTTTTTTTTTTGTGACGTAACAACACAATCTGTTTTCAGATTTATTCCTGTACCTGTGCTCTAAAACCTTATTCTCTGCCAAATTTAAGGATTCTGGATTAACGGGAAGTACCCTATGAATTTTGATTCCCTTGAGAGTGTCGAAATACACGTTTTTTGCGAAATAAACGGCCGTATCTTTTTTTTTCGTTAACTTAGAAGTTTGATTTTTTCAGAGCTTCAAGGGCCGCAGACCTGAGTATATGGTTTTAATTTCAACTCGATATCTCAACGTGTTCCTGAGATAAAGGGTCTTGACAGACAGACAGACGGACAACAAAGTGATCCTTTATGGGTTCCGTTTTTTTCTTTTGAGGTACGGAACCCTAAAAATGTAATTCGTACGAGAATAAAATAATCTCAATTGTAGATGAACATTTCATGTAGTCTACACTGTCGGTTCCTCTCTAAGATGATTACCGTGAATAATAAAACGATGCCGAAACATCATAGTGAATGTTCAAATTCTGCGCCGCAAACTAAAACACAGAATGCGCCAACTAGTGCAAAATACAGCATTTAATTAATGACTAAAATTGCATTTTACTGTTTGTTTCTCATCATAATTATTCGTTTGTAGTTTGAAACGTAATACTGTGTTGCAGCATCTGTAGTTACAGTTTCTTGAGACTTGTTACTAAGCTAGTTGTTTTGTGTATTTTTTTTAAATTTTAACTCCTTGCGTGCCGATTGTACATACGCCTGCCCCCTTGCCAAGTTACAACCATTTCGTTTCGATTCTCTTTTCATTGATCGCCTCGAGTCAGCCACACCTCCTATTCTTTTGTTGACTACGACCACGTGACTGAGCGTTGAAATGACGTCAGAACAAAGGAATCGGAGGCGTGACCAACTCGAGGCGATAGACGAAAAGAGAATCGAAACGAAACGGTTGTAACTTAGCTAGGGGGGCTGTTCCTTCTTTGCCTTCGTCCCAGGGCCCCGGATTTCACTTTCGCACTACCCGTGGCCCTAGTAGGCTTCGACCCTGTTAGGCCCTACGGTTTGCTGACATCTCCATCATCGCTTAAGCGTTGTACTGTACACGCGGGTGTGCGAAATTGATCTGCATTTTTGGTCTCTATATCTTCGTTTTTCCCTAGGACTACTCAAAATGGTTTTTTTTTTTTACAAAAACGTTGTCATATTGGGGATTTTAGTTAAAAACGTGCATGTGAAAAGGTATGGTAGCTCCACAAATTGGTTTAACAATCGTTTCTTCGGCTACCGATATCTTTAGTGTAGCGGAAGCCACTTAGGCGCAGTCCTGTCCGTTACGTCGATATTCTACCACATTCGGTTATATTGGGAGCCGGACTATTGAAAGAGGCTTTGAGCATGTTGATCTCAAGAATAAAAATGTAGGAGCTACATTTGATATTTTACTCATCTTAATTTTTTTTTTATCAGGACCGGTCGTTGTGGCGACGCTTGGGGGAGGCGTATGTCCAACAGTGGACGTTTTTCGGCTAAAATGATGATGATGATGATGTTTTTTTTCTTTTTCAAGGGGATCATCATTAACTACACCTATGTTCCTTCAGTTGCCTTTGCGTTCTAGGACCACGGATTATTGTTTTAGAAGTTCTCCCATTTTTTTTTTGAGGTTTGAAATTTCTAAATTTCTCCATACAAACTTTGGACCCCCGTTTCATCCCCTTAGGGGGTGAATTTCGGAGAATCCGTTCTTAACGAATGTCTAAACCCTATGAGGAACCTACCTGCCAAATTTTAAGTTTGTAGGTATTATAGTTTTTGAGATTTCGTGAGAGAGAAGACTAGCTGACTCGGTAAACATTGTTCTGACATGTAAATATTAATGAAAAAACTATTAAGGCAGAAGGATAAAAAAAATTGCCCTCAAACCTGCCAAATATACCACAAAAAAAATTATAAAAATCAGTTGAGCATCGAGATATAAGTACTAACGTACAGTTGAGCCGTTTTGAAGGAATTCGATGACAACCACTTTTTTTTTTTATGTGGGAAAATCATCTAATGACAAATTGCGCTCTTGGGTGGAGCAGGAGATAGTGTCAGACTTTTACTGACTAAAAACCCACTCCTGTTCCTTCGTTGCCTTCGTCCCAGGGCCCCGGGTTTCATTTTCACACTACCCATGGCCCCAGTAGGCTTCGACCCTGCTGGGCCTCTACGATTTGCTGACATCTCCCTGAGGCGCGCGTGGAACAATACGCGCCGTCGACGACTTGGGCTCGGTCCGGACGGTTACCGGACGGTCGGACGGCGGGCTACCCATTGCTCGCCGTCCGCAAGCCCGCGCCTACGGTGGCCGGAAATCGGGATCGGAATCCCGGCAGCGGTTGGGGCGTGAGGACCGTTGCCTCACGCGATCGGCCGCCTCCTTTGCTAGCATTACTGCTTCGCAGAAGGAGGCGACCGCCTGCCACTCCTCCTCGCTCCGAACCATGGCCTGTACCAAAGCCCGGCGCGAGAGATCGCCGCCGCCGATCGCCCCCACGAGGACACGGCGTTGCTCTGCCCAAGCGGGGCACACCTCCACCGTGTGCTCCACCGTGTCCTCCGGGCGGTCCACACAGTGGCGACACCCGGGCGTCGCTTCCGCACGAATCCGGTGCAGGAACTTCCCGAACTTACCGTGTTCGGTGAGAACCTGCGTCATGCGAAAGGTGAGGACGCCGTGAGGTCTTTCCAACCACGCCTCAAAGAGGGGACTTACCGCCATAATTGTGGCGTGCCCAGATGACAACCACTGCGACACAAATCGAATTTACTAAATCGAGCACGAAACACTGAAAACATGCAGAGAGTAAATACTCAAAAAATAAAATCTGCTAATGAAACAGTTACACTCTAAAACCTTTACAAAAAATATTAATTTCCTTTCCAACTAATCTCAAATCTCCAGTATTTGTGTCACGTAAAAGCAAATTGTCTCTAGGCAAATGACAACTGAAACAAAATACACACGATGCAAGGGAACTGTTGGGGCGTAATGAAATACTCTTAAGCTGTTGCAGTCAGTAACATGGAGATAGCTAACGTACAAACACGTTGTTTCTCATGACAACAGTTTGATGTGATGTAATGCATATTCTACAGAGTTAGAATAACTCTATGCATATAATTTAAATGTAGATGTAGCTGTATTTATGTGTGTTTGTTTTGTGTTTCTATTTTACGACCCGTTCACGACCTTGCCGCTGTGAGCGGTAGCTAAGCGCGGGGCGGCGAGCGGTAAAATCAAAAGTATGAAATGTTTGAAGCACGCCACGAGACGTCGCTCATAGCGCCCCGCTCGCCGCACCACTTAAGACCGAAGTCCGAAGTCCGTTAGAGTGAGAAATCATCAAAAAACTTCTCTTGCTCTGGTTGATTACTGTGGCCCTACCAAGAGCTTTTAACGCGATTCACTTGACGACTTAAACTAAACTGTCAAAGAAACTGAAACTGTTTTTTTTTTTGGTAAATCATCTTATGACATCTCCGCCCTAGGGCGGTGCGCGAAATAGTGTCAGACTTTTACTGACTAAAAACCCACTCCTGTTCCTTCGTTGCCTTTCGTACCAGGGCCGAGTCTTCCTTTCAGAATCAGACCCTTGGCCCCAGTAGGCTTCGACCCTGCTGGGCCCCTACAGTTGCTGACATCTCCTTGAGGCGCGCGTGGAATAGTACGCGCCGTCGACGACTTGGGCTTGGTCGGGATGGTTACCGAACGGTCGGACGGCGAGCTACCCGTTGCTCACCGTCCGCAAGCCCGCGCCTACGGTAGCCGGAAATCGGGATCAGAATCCCGGCGACGTTTGGGGCGTGAGAACCGTTGGGTGAAGCTATATCGATGCCTTAGTTCACAATTGCACTAACTACAAAATTTTCAATTTCCACTTTTTTAATGCCAAACACACTAAATTTCATGCTATTTCGTTTCCGCGTATCGAAATACCGTTATTCCGTCTCTTTCTACCAAAAACGTGGGTCACAGTTGTATTAACTCAGTTCGTTTAATGTTCCGTGATTGTTGTATTATACTAATGACCTTTATTTTTGTAAAACCAATCAAGATATACTTTAACTGATTTTATGTTTCTCAACTGTAGAAATTTTCAAAACACAAACGTATTATATACATTTGCATTATCTGCTCATACTTTTTAGCAGTGCTATATGAGTGTATTATGTGTTGGTAGTACAAAAGGATCAAGAAAGTTTGATGTACAAGTGTGCTAAGTACTTTTACTGGAAGGGGTTTGGCAATTTTTAAAGTGTTCAAATGCATTAAACCGTTTCGAGATATAGACATATGCATATAAATAAAGACATATGCATAAGCAAACTAAAGAAACCACTAAAAGGAGCATATAAATCACTGATTGCAGTGTCGCAAACTAAAAAGAAAGATAATCTGATAACACTTTTAAAAGATGGGGTTATTCCACCAGAATATGAGCAGTATTATAAAGATATTCCATCCACTTCTGCAGCTATTGTTAACAATAATAAATTGTGATGACACTGAATCGTCTGATGATGATCAAGATGAAGAGTTGTTGAAGAAATTTAAGTTTTTGTTCATTTTTTTAACCAATCAGTAATAATGAATCATTGTTACCTGAAACTGAAGACTAAATTTATTAATTTTCTTATAAAAATTCTTATTGTAATGATTCAGAAACTAATTGTTTTGGGAAATAACTAAAGATTGGCCCATAATTGGGCTTCAGTACTTTTAATTTTTTTATTGTGATTTTGAAATATATTTTATTTGATTGTGGAAAATAACGGTTTGTGTTTTATAATAAAAATAAACATTATGAATACGGATCACTGGTTTATTATTATGTCTATTTAATGCAACACCCATAATTATTATTATCCTTCTTCTTGGACCTTGAACCAGCCTGGTAAAGCTGTTAAACATTTTTGAGTTTTTCACTTAATGCCGGTCAACTTAGTCAATCTTAGTACACAAATGTATTAAATGGGGGATTTTATGTTTATATAACCATTTTGAAAAGGTTACGTTTAAACTAATATTACAATATTGAGATATGATGGAGTTAAAGGACTAGTCTTATGAATAGATGCATATTTTTAATGGTATTTTACTTGGTTTTTGTACTGTTCTTGTCTAAACTTTAAAAAACTTTAAAGCTCTGTCCTCAAAAATGTCAATTTCGTAGTTAGTGCAATTGTGAACTAAGGCGTCGATATAGTGTGTATAGCTCCATCCCTCTTTAAGACCTCTGACCAAAATACACTCGGGTTTCTTCAGTCACCCTTTGCATTCCAGGGTCGCGTTTACACTTTCGATTGTGTGTGTGTAGAAAACGTATGAAGATAAATGATAAATTATATTTATTCTGCAAATAGGTTTAAAAAACACTTTTACACGTCCATTTTTTTTTCGTCTTTTTAAACTGGATGAGGCCGGTGTTTCCTAGCTGACTACCCTGAGAAGAAACACCGAAACAAACTCAGGGGTCAAAGTCTCTTTTTAAGTCCATACAGTAAATAAGAAGTGAATAACATGCTAGAAAGGGGATAAACTAGACGTTGTAATGGTCTTTACTGGCTAAACCGCTAGAAGTCATATTAAGGCAGGCCTTTATCCAGCAGTTGAATGATACACGTGGACCAAAATTAGTTACCAGTAACTGGTTACTGTTATTACGTTTGGGCTCTTAATGAGATTGTACATGGAAGTGGAACGTCAACAGAATAGGGAACAATAATATAAACAAAAACAAAGTCGTGTATTACTATTATGGACCAGTGCGTAGGAAATTATCAAGAAAAAATAAACCATAGGGACGAAATATTGGGGTTGGAGCAGGGTTAACTGAAGGAACACAGGTTGGTTTAAGTCAGTAAAAGTCTGACACTCCTTCTCGCTTCACCCAGAGCGAGAAGAGTCGTTTGATAATTTCCTAATGCAAAAGAAGAAAAAAACTGAAAGGACCAATACTTCGGACGTACACCTAACTTACTACAAAATAACCTAAAGGTTTTGCAAACTAGAGTTCGTGAGTTAGATCTACCTCCCATTATTCGTCCGGTAACCGTCCGGACCGAGCCCAAGTCGTCGACGGCGCGTACTGTTCCACGCGCGCCTCATGGAGTTGTCAGTAACTGTAGGGACCCAGCAGGGTCGAAGCCTACTGGGGCCAAGGGTCTGATTCTGAAAGGAAGACTTGGCCCTGGTACGAAAGGCAACGAAGGAACAGGAGTGGGTTTTTAGTCAGTAAAAGTCTGACACTATCTCCCGCTCCGCCCAGGAGCGGAGGATGTCAAACGATGATTTTCCCACCGAAAAAAAAAGCCTCCCATTATTAATAATCATTATTATTTAGTGAAGTAACAGATTTTAATTATTACTTCCGTCTAAACAATAAAAACACACACAAAGAAACTTCCTACTTCCAAACAATATTTCAAAATTCCGCATTAATTTAAAACAAACACCAACTCTCATTCATCCCGTTCCCTCTATAGGTGAAAAACGGAACAATGGCGCAGAGAATCACAGTGTAAAACAAGAGAATAGCAGCAGCATCAAAAACTTGAAACTCAATTAAAGCGATGAGCCAGTGAGGTGCTTAACTACGAAACGGGGCAAGGTTGTGCGTACAATGGAGATTATGAACGCAGATTTTTTAAAAACCCTAAAGCATAATAAAGCATAATCAGCCTTATAATGTGTGGGTTCATGGTTCGATTCCCACCCAGGACAAATGTTTGTGTTATGAATATGATCTTTTATTATTTATTTATTTATTTGTTTTTATCCTCACATCGGAACGCCTTGCAGCAATTACACCAATGAAGCACAATTAGTCCAGAGTCTGGTACTTTCCAACATAGTTGTTTTTTTTTTTTTTTTTTAGGTGGGAAAATCATCTAAATGACAAATCCCGCTCTTGGGTGGAGCAGGAGATAGTGTCAGACTTTTACTGACTAAAAACCCACTCCTGTTCCTTCGTTGCCTTCGTCCCAGGGCCCCGGGTTTCGTTTTCACACTACCCATGGCCCCAGTAGGCTTCGACCCTGCTGGGCCCCTACGATTTGCTGACATCTCCCTGAGGCGCGCGTGGAACAATACGCGCCGTCGACGACTTGGGCTCGGTCCGGACGGTTACCGGACGGTCGGACGGCGGGCTACCCATTGCTCGCCGTCCGCAAGCCCGCGCCTACGGTGGCCGGAAATCGGGATCGGAATCCCGACGGCGGTTGGGGCGTGAGGACCGTTGCCTCACGCGATCGGCCGCCTCCTTTGCTAGCATTACTGCTTCGCAGAAGGAGGCGACCGCCTGCCACTCCTCCTCGCTCCGGACCATGGCCTGTACCAAAGCCCGGCGCGAGAGATCGCCGCCGCCGATCGCCCCCACGAGGACACGGCGTTGCTCTGCCCAAGCGGGGCACACCTCCACCGTGTGCTCCACCGTGTCCTCCGGGCGGTCCACACAGTGGCGACACCCGGGCGTCACTTCCGCACGAATCCGGTGCAGGAACTTCCCGAACTTACCGTGTTCGGTGAGAACCTGCGTCATGCGAAAGGTGAGGACGCCGTGAGGTCTTTCCAACCACGCCTCAAAGAGGGGACTTACCGCCATAATTGTGGCGTGCCCAAACTTTCCAACATAGTGTGAGCAGTGGAATGGTAGTCATCAAAGGAGTGGAGCGGCGGAGGGTCAAGTCGCTCAATTACGCAGCATCAGGCCATCGCTCCTCCAGGATTCCACATGCATCATCCCATATCGAACACATTTTGAAATGTCAAAGCTCTTTCGATGAGTTTATGAGTTATGTATCTGGGTTTAATTTATCTATAATATGTATGTTTTTAAAAATATATAAATATGTTTATCAGTCGTCTTGTGCTCATATATTATCACAAGCTCTGCTTAGTTTGGGACTAGAGGGCGTTGTGTGAAAGTTGTTCAAAAAAAAGTCCTGCATCGCACAATTATAGTTCTCCGTGCGATTTGAACATATACTACTGCCCGTAAATCAACTCTCGGGATCTCTCTGGGTCGGCTCAGATCAGACAAAAGATCCGTCTGGTCGGAGGATCCATCCTTTGTTTTTAAATAAAAAAAAAGTTTCCAACTGCAGGGACTCAGGCCTCCTCTCTAGAAGAGGGTATGTAGAGGGTATGACCTCTGAAACTGCTCAACCGATTCTGAAATTATAAGTGGAGAAAGTTTGTGATTGCGACCGAGGTGGAATTCGCCCGAGGCGAGGGAAGGGTGTTATGAACCCGAGTGCTACAGTGATAAATTTCCACGTTTATCAAACGACGTTTTTCAATACACTTACGAAGAAATAAATAAATAGGGGTTGACGCACGACTCGTGGGGATCGCTTGTCGCCCAGCCTGATACGATAAAGTAACAAATTGTAACAGGGGCGAGCTCGCGCACTTTTCCGCACTAGTGTGACAAACAGTAACGTGCTTAAAAGCGGTTGGGTTAAGAGCGGGTTTTCGAGTAAGTGTATTGATTTTTTTTTTAATGTTAGATTGACCATTTTTCGGGGAAGGCTATGCATTTAACATGCTACGGCTAACAGGAGCGGAATATTAACCATAAACGCAGCTGAAACCACGAGCGATAACTAGTATTTTAATAGAAATATACCATCTAAACTAGAGATAGACTATCTATTGGATAGGCCCATAACTTTTTTTTTAAATTTATTTTATTAATTTGTTTGACGGCATTGCCGTGGCTAAATACTGGGCCAGGCAAGTTTTCTTGTTTCTACCCTTATCCCATAATACTTGGGGTCGGCGCAACACGTTTTTTTCTTCCACTCTGTCACCCCTCACACTATCACTAACTCCCTTTCCTTTCATATTACTTCTCACATAATCCATCCATCTTTTCTTTGGCTAGGAAAGTAATTAAAAAAAAAAATACTTTTGCGATCCACAGGCTAAGAAGAAGAATATCTAAGTGCAGGGTACGCATGTACCATGTCAGCAAAATAAAGACTCCAAGGTTGTTGTTGGTAGAAGTTTGATATCATTTTTCTGTCTTTTCTAATGTCTATGTTATCGGCAATCTGTATAATTCAGGAATTCTATACATTACCTAGGCAATGTATAGAATACCTGGATCGTCCAGGCAATGTATGAAATATTATGAATATTATTGTCCATTACATACTTTAACTAGGTAATATAAACAATTCCGAGGTATTGTATAGAGCCTGCTGGTCCATGGGCAATGTGTAAAAGAAATAGATCTATATATGTCAATGTCAACCGACGTACCTATAAAATATCGGGGAAATAAAACCACCCATATATACATATAGGCACCCTGACAAGGACAAGTTAGGTTAGAAGGCCAAGTGGTTAATTTTTATAATCACACAGAAATAGGGTCCTTATTTTAAACCACGCAGAAAGAAAAACGACCTGAGTACTTTTAAGCAAATTACATTGTGTTACTTATAGCCAGAAGAATTTTTAGTTTCACGTTAATTTTATAATGTACAAGTACTCAGGTCTTATTTCTGTCTGCAGGGTTTAAACTGAGGCGCCTATTTCTAGGTGGTTATAAAAAAATAACCTCGAAGGCAAAGGCAGGAGCTCCATTCCCACCTTACCCTTCTAACCTAACATGTCCGTGTCAGTGTGCTCCAAAATTACGTCACCTCGTTCCCTGTTCTCGTCTTTTACACACTTTACCGGCAGCGCGTTAGGTATTGTATAGAATACCTAGGCAAAGTATAAAACAAATAATATTTCATCCATTACCTACACATTTTAGGTATTCTATACATCGCCTAGGTATTGTATAGAATACCGGATTATACAGATTACCGGTGACATCTATATTATATGTCTGTATTATATCCTGCTTCCCAAAGCTGGTGGTTTTCGATTATATTTCTAGGTACAGATCATCTTGTCTATTAGCCTAAAAGAGGAACACAAGAGTGGTTGATGTGGTCGATGGTCGGACAGGCCTCTGACCAGCAGTGAATGTGTTTTGGCTGAAATCATAATGAATGAATCTAATGTAAGTTCATTTGTTGACAATCAACCAAAAATTTTCACATATACCATTTATTATTTTAATTTGTTTTCATTTTCAACTTTGAACCACACGGTTGGCGCAGTGGTTGAGCGAATGGCTGCTACGAAACTTGTCTCAAGTTCGTTTTCCTCACGGAACAAATATTCCTATGGCCTGCATAGTTGTTCCGGGTCTAGCTGTCCAGGAGTAATTAGAAGTGTGGGATATTTTTATTTTTATATAAAGTGACTAACTAATCTTTGGTTATCTATCTTAGGTTTCGTGCATTTAAAACATTTGTGCGAAAATAACTTTGATATTTTTGACAGTATTCGGCAAAACAGTATTTTCACTTCCCTAAGTCACTACATTAGTAAAGTAAGTAGGTACTATAAAATACATTTCAGTAACAAAAAGTCGTTAGTGCGCGCTGCACCTAAGTGCGCTCCGGATGAGAACAAGTTATAGAACGGAACACCGCTGGCAGGCATTTGTTTTTGGATATTTTAGGCGAGTGAACGAACTAGGAAAGTTTACATAGTTATCGTTGTAAAAAAGTGTTGTTATTGAGACTTTAATATGCGATTTTTCATTTGAAACTTCGTCTTTAATCGTCTACCGGAGTGACTAGCTTTTGATTTAGGGCTATATTTCACCGGGACACCATGGCGGCGCGACCAGTTGTACCAGGCGCCGCCATGGTGTCCGTAAGCTACCAAACTAGACACCATACAGACACCAGAGTCGCTACACCACACTGAGACAGTATCAAAATGGACCTTAAGCGTACGCGTCCGAGTTAGTCGCGCCGCCAAATTGGATATAACTCTCTATAGATAGCTGTATACATTTTGTTGGTAGCGGTGACTGGTTGCGCTGCCATGGTGTCCCGGTGAAATATAGCCCTTAGGGCTTTTTTTTTAGGTGGGAAGTCATCTAATGACAAATCCCGCTTTTGGGCGGAGCGGGAGATAGTGTCAGACTTTTACTGACTAAAAACCCACTCCTGTTCCTTCTTTACCTTCGTCCCAGGGCCCTGGGTTTCATTTTCACACTAGCCGTGGCCCCAGTAGGCTTCGAACCTGCTGGGCCCCTATGATTTACTGACATCTCCTTGAGGCGCGCGTGGAACAGTACGTGCCGTGCACGACTTGGGCTCTGCCTGGACGGTTACCGGACGGTCCGACGGCGAGCCAACCATTGCTCGCCGTCCAAGAACCGTCCGGATTTTTTTTTTACAATCTTTTATTTAGTTGCTGTTTGCTTGTCTGTAATCAGATCTTGCAAATTAAATTTGATCCACTTCCCAGTTACTGATTGGGCTGAAATTTTGCATGCATGTGTAAATCAGATGACAATGCAAAATTATTATGACATGGAGCTGATCTGATGATGAACCGGAAGGTGGCCATAGGAATTCAGTAGTTAAACAACACAACGCCATTGAGTTTAGACTCGTTTGATCCATCTTGACCAGTACTTTGGTGCTAGATTGTAACCAGGGTCTGATGATGGAGCTGGAAGATGACCATAGAAACTCGGTAATAAGCGCAATAAGTTTACCCTATCGTGTTTGAACTTTTTGGAATGGTCTTGATGAGTACCTATTAATTATCTAGGTATATACCGCGCTATAAAAGCATTTTTTTTTTTAATAGCCTATACTGTCCCACTGCTGGGCAAAGGCCTCCCCCAACTTCTTCCAGGTATTCTTTTCTTGGGCCACCTCGAACCAGTCTTTGCGGTAGGCATCTAGGTCGTCTCGCCACCTCTTCCCAGGTCGACCTCGGCGGCGTCGTCCATCTTGAGGTACCCACTTTGTGGAGACTCTTGCATGCTATGAAAAAATGATTTTCATTTTTTTTTCCTGTGGCAACACTACAGCTAACAGCTGATTTAAATTAGTCCCTTGTAATTTTAATTTTAAATGTTAATTTTCTATGTTTTTAAAGCCAATTTCCAATTACTCATCAAGTAAATAGGGTATTTAAGTGTATTCCGTATTAAATTCGTGCAATAAAGTGCAAATAAGTGTAAAAAAATTCGATAAAACTTTTTTTTGACAGGTAGAGGTTACCGGTACCAGTGATTTTTGCATTGTCATCTTGTTATCAGGTACAATACTTTACATTTGACTTGTTATTTTATTGTTTGCGTTCTATTAACTTCATTTTAATTGGAATCTCCTTTTATTCGGATGAATATTGTTTGTGAATGACAATTGAAACGTAAACATAACCTTAGTTAGTTGGTGACAGAATTTAACTTTCTAAGTTTATTTTCTTTTACCTAACTATCTTTAAACTTCTATCTCAACCTACCTAGTCTATTTTATTTTCTTTTCAATTCCTTATAATCATGCCTACGACTCGTAGCGCCTATGCTCGTCAGGAGGAGTCCAAACTCAGTCTGGCTTTGAGCCAATTAAAGGCGTCAAAAGAGTACTGTGACCAACTGATTAAGGAAATGGATGACAATGAAAAGATACTCTTTGAAGCCAACGAAAATAATCGAAAGTTAAAAAATGAAATGGCTCAGGTATACATTCAATTCACTGAGGCCATAGAAGACCGGGATAGGCTCCAACTTGTTGTGGACGGGTTCAGCCAATGTAGCACAGAGTATGAGCGTGCTCTAAGTCACAAATATTTATTGCAACAACAGCTGCAAGAGGCTAAAAGTCATATATCACAACTAGAGACAACAAATCTAAACATCACTGCCTCGATGAATCAAAGTCTATTCAGCGAGTTGGTGCCTATTGCCCCATCACTAGTTTCAGAAATTAACCCCTCTTATTGTATTGATTTGACAAGTGATGATGACTCAAAATCAAGTAAAACAGTGAGGGTAGTCACTAGTAAAAATAAACTTAAAAAATATATAAAAATTAACAAATATATAGTGAGAACCAAAAAAATGGTTAAAAAACAAAAGTTTTTTATAAAAAATGTTAAATTAAATAGGGAAAGATTACATTTACTGAAACAATTAGATGTGTATTCTTCAAACTTAGAAAAAAGTACAAGGAAATACCAAACTGACACTGAGGACTTGCAGAGTGAACTAAACCGTCTACAACACAAATTAGATTCAATGACCATCAAATATACAGCCTCTGAAAACCAAATGAGGGAATATGTATTGGCAATGAATGAGCTGGTGAGCTCACAAAAAACCAACTGTGAGCATTGTCAACCAACATCTGTTGCATCTGCGCCGGATCATTCATTGTCAATATGTGATACCCCCTTACCCCAGTCTAGTGTCAGTTTGCCAGTAGAAATTACTGATTGTTTTTCACAACAGTTCATAAATAAGGAAATAGTTATTTTTTGTGATGAAATTGGAAAAGATTTAGGCCACTTTTTGACAAATGAATATCCGGGACACTCGATAATAAATAACTGTATGCCTGGCTGTTCTTTATTTGATATAATGAAAAAAATAATTAAATGTAATTTTAACCAGGATGCCATACTTTTAATTTTTGTTGGAAATAGGGGAAATGTGAACAAAGGAGAATTACTCCAATATTATAGGACTTTGAATAACTTGTGTGTAAGAAAAATTGTGATGTTCACATTCCCATACAGCCAGAGTTTGCCACAGGAAGAAAATCGTATTAGATATAAGATTAATATGACATTGTACAATGTGATATTAAATAATGATCTGTTTCATTTAATTGACATCAACAATTATGTTGGCACTAATTTTTATTTGACAAAAGATAGGTATCTTGTAGATAGATACTATCTTTCAAACTTTTATAGGAGACAGATAGCTGTGTCGCTATCATATTATTTTTTTATTTCAGCCAAGAACTTGGCTAAACAAATTGCTCCTGTTGAGCAATGCAATGACATATTATATGATTTTGCCAATAAATTGGCACCAAATGTTGACATAGATATTCATTTAAATTAGAAATTAAGACAACAGAGAAAATCTCTAGCATGAATGTACTAACGAACAAAAATATTTCCAATCAAGTTTTAAAATCATTAAATAGTATCAACCTGGTACATCAAAATATTCAAGGACTTATGAACAAGGATTTAGAAGTAGACTTATTCCTTAATTGCAATAATATTGATATTCTATGCTTAACGGAACATTGGCTTAAGAGCCATCAGTTCATTTTCAATTTTAGTAATCACCAGGTTGGTAGTTCGTTTAGTAGAATTAATGCCATACGTGGTGGCTCATTAATTTTAGTAAGCAACAACCTTAAGTTCAAAGAACGAAAGGATATTGTGAGCCTATCTGTTGAGCGGTCAGTTGAAATAGCCTGTATTGAATTGGAGCAGTTTATTATATTAAGTGTGTACAAACCCCCTTCTGGATTGTACGACTGCTTTGAAAAGGTAATGGATGAAGTTTTCCACAAGATTTCCAATTCAAACAAGTACATAATCACTTGTGGTGATTTTAATGTTAATTTATTAGAAAACTCAGGTTTACGTAGTAAAATTTTAAGTCTATTTCAGTCCTACAATCTTGTTAACTTATTTTTGGAGCCCACAAGATTAACTCCTACTAGTGCCACATGCATAGATAATATTTATACGGATGTTGTACCAACTCACAAAGAAATTATAAATTTATTAGATTCTGATCATTGTGGACAGTTAATTACTTTTCAAAACCAAAAAAACATAGTGGCTAAAAAGAATATCACTGTTAACCCTAAAACTGCAAGTCGTTTAGAAACTTTTAAAACTAAACTCATTAATAATTTACCAGACTTGTCTACATATGATGATCTCAATAACCAATATGAAGGTTTCTTTAACATGTACTGTAATCAATTTAATTCTACTTTTATACCTAAGACTATTTCGGTCAATAGTAACGTTTCGTTCTGTGAATGGGCTACCACTGGTATTCATAAAAGTAGAACTCGGCTTTACGAATTGTATGATGAAAGGGTTCTTGTTAATACTGCTGAATTTAGTTCATATGTGCGAAATTATTCAAAATTATTTAAAAAAATTTGTTCTATAGCGAAATCGCGTTATTTGAGTTCCAAAATTAAAAACAGTAATAATATAATTAAAACTACTTGGAATGTTATAAATAGTGAAACTGGAAAGTCTACAAGACCATCTAGTGACTATAAACTTGTAATTAATGACAATGTGATCACATCGGACTCACAGGTTGCCGCGGCTTTTGAGAACTTCTTTTCAGAGATCCCCATATCAACAACAAAATCTCTGAACTCGTCACCCACTGCTGCAGAGTCTCTGCTTAAAGAAAATGTTAAAGTTTGCGATTCTGATTTTAATTTCGAACATGTGACTTATGTAGATATTATTAAGACGTTTAACTCCTTGAATGTAAAAAAGACTGCAGATTTATGGGGTAATTCTGTGGACGTTGTTAAGTCTATAATCCACATTATAGCTCCTTCTTTAGCTTTTATTTTTAATAATTGTATTGATCGCGGTGAGTTTCCTGATCTAATGAAGAATAGTAAAATAATTCCATTGTTCAAAACGGGTAGTACATCTGACCCCACGAATTACAGACCCATTTCAGTGCTACCCACTTTTAGTAAAATATTTGAGAAACTTATTTTAGAGCAACTACAAAGATTTTTTAACAGACATAAATTATTGCATACCAAACAATTTGGTTTTACAAAGGGTCGTTCAACAACCGATGCCGGTGTTGAACTTTTAGGACATATTTATAATGCATGGGAAGACAAATGCGATGCCCTGGGCATTTTTTGCGATTTGTCAAAGGCCTTCGATTGCGTTCTCCATGAAACATTAATCAGGAAACTACACCATTACGGAATCCGGAACTCCTCCCTGGATCTTCTTACATCTTATCTGAGTGAAAGGATTCAGAGAGTTGATGTAAACGGAAAAAGATCTCCTGGATCTGTAGTAAAAATGGGTGTCCCTCAGGGTTCAATTCTTGGCCCATTTTTGTTTCTTATATATATAAACGATTTACCTTACCTCATAAAGGATAACCATAACATAGTGTTGTTTGCAGACGACACTTCACTTTTGTTTAAACTTAAACGTCAGCAGCCGGTTACTGACGATATAAATATAGCTCTTTCAAAAATAGTACACTGGTTTGATGTAAATAACCTTCTTCTTAATGAAAAAAAAACTAAATGTATAAAGTTTACCATGCCTCATGTTAGGCAAGTAGAAACTAGTGTGCTAATAAAAGGTAAAGAGTTGAGTCCTGAAGATAATACAGTGTTCTTGGGCATAACTCTAGATGCTAAGCTGCAGTGGGGCCCACATATAGACAAATTATCAAAAAAACTTAGCTCTGCAGCATACGCTGTTAGACAGATTCGAAATTTAACTGATGTAGAGACTGCCCGTTTAGTTTACTTTAGCTATTTCCATAGTGTCATGTCGTACGGTATTCTACTGTGGGGAAATGCCGCCGAAATACAGTCAATTTTTGTATTGCAAAAAAGGGCTATTCGTTCAATTTATAAATTAAGTCCCAGATACTCCCTCAGAGATAAGTTTAAAGAAATCAATATAATGACTGTACCTTCACAGTATATTTACGAGAACATTTTGTATGTACATAAAAATATAAACATGTTTAAAAAATACAGTGATGTTCATAATTTTAATACTAGGAACAAACACAAATTTGTGGTTCCTACAACCAGGCTGAAAAAAATAGGGGGCTCATTTAGATGCCAATGTATACACTTCTATAATAAACTTCCTAGTCATATTCAACAACTAAGCCTTAATAAATTCAAATTATTTGTAAAGCGAAAACTTTGCCAAAAGGCTTTTTACACTATAAAGGACTATGTTGAGGACCAAAAGGCTTGGGATTGACCTGCTCCAGTACGCACTGCAACTGTTGTCTTATTATTATTATTTTTTCTTTTGTTTTTATTTTTAAATGTGTTTTTTATTATTTATTACAATTCGATATTGTAGATTATTTTTATTTTGCAATTAGACTTTTTTTTTTTTTTTCTATTAATTTTTGACAAAAATGTTTACTTTGCTAAAGTATTACATTTTGTAAACTATATTTACCCTTTTATTATTGTGAACGTGAGGACTATGTTGATTGTTTTTTTTTTTTTTTTCCTTTTCAGTAATTTTAATGTATGTCTGGCAATTTGAGTATTTTTTGCGGCCTACCCAAATGTCCTTTCCTTGGTATTGTTCGTCAAGTCGTTGAGCTCCTTAGTAGTCCTGAGTTGAGCTTTACGAATACTGACAAATGCTTGCACTGACTGGACAGGTCCACTCAAATCTGTATGGTTCTTTCTTCAAAAGACCATTTCAGACAAATCTGCATGGTTCTCATGTGATTTGACCATTACATATTTACTGTATGGACTTTAAAAGAGACTTTGACCCCTGAGTTTGTTTCGGTGTTTCTTCTCAGGGTAGTCAGCTAGGAAACACCGGCCTCATCTAGTTTAAAAATGACGAAAAAAAAATTGACGTGTAAAAGTGTTTTTTAAACCTATTTACAAAATAAATATCATTTATCATTTATCATTTATCATTTATCATTGAAAACTTGTTTTAATTTTATAAACTAGTGCTTAAATGCGATCCCATCTGATGGTAAGCAATGATGCAATCGTTGATGGTGAATCGCACTAGTTTCTTAAGATCCTATTCACTCTAACCTTGAAGACACCTACATTATAATCGGACGGGAAGACCGCTGCAGTTCTTGCGTGTATGTGACTCATTGCCTCTCTCTTAAATTGGTCCTTAATTTCTTTGAGAGGCAGGTTTCTTTTGATGTCTTTCCGAGTACAGTGAATTAGTTTCAAGGGATTGTGAACTCAGCCCAAACATGGGAACCAAAATTCATCCATCAGAACATAAGTCGACTGCTGGTTTAACTCTATCTGTGACAGAATCTAATGCTTCATCATCATCATCATCATTTCAGCCAAAAGACGTCCACTGTTGGACATAGGCCTCCCCCAAGCGTCACCACCACGACCGATCCTGTGCGTCTCGCATCCATCGCATTCCCGCGACTCTCATTACGTCGTTGGTCCACCTTGTGGGAGGCCTTCCAACGCTGCGTTTTCCGGTGCGGGGTCATCACTCTAGAACCTTTCGGCCCCGTCGACCATCCGTGCTTCGAGCAATGTGCCCTGCCCACTGCCACTTTAGTTTAGCGATTCTTCGGGCAATGTCGGCGACCTCGGTTCTCCTGCGGATATCTTCATGCTTTATGCGATCACGCAAGGAAACTCCGAGCATAGCCCTTTCCATTGCCCTTTGTGTGACTGTAAACCTTCTGAGTGAATCTAATGCTTAGCAGCCTCATATTTGTCATAATTATAATTTCAGTCGAATGAGGTCCGGTGCTGCCACAACGATTAGTTCTGTGCGTTTCGCATCCGTCGGATTCCAGCTATCTTCGCTAGGTCTTCGGCCCGCGGGTCTTGCACGTATACATATTTTTGTCTAAATATTGAATTAGACTTCGTTTCTTCTGCATTGTTTTTACTTCTGCGGTCATATGTAACGCTTAAATTGTTGGAAGCCGTATAAATCAAAAAGTAGCTTCAACAAATCATCAATTCTATCAATTTGACTGGCCTGTTGGTGTATTGGTAAGTGGCCTTGACTGCTATGCCGGAGGTTTGTGAGTTGTCTAGTATTTAAAGCACAAGTTGTGCTTAGTTTGGGACTTTTATATTATTATATTATATATGTCGGTACGGGGTGCCGATCAATTCTATTTTGTGGGTGATGAATGGGTGACGAGCAATAAACTATCTATTCCAGTCCACGCAACTGATTTATTATGAAGTAATCTTTAGGTATTTACTTCACAACGAGCCGTGAGACAGTTCCCAGACTAGATGTTGTTCACACGGCTGCTGACAGAGAAAAGAGCCCCACGTCACTGCGGTTGGAATTTTTAATTTATCTGCTCGGCTCGAGCGAACGTCAGCCCAGATTCTGTCAAGCAGTGTGTCGTATCCGCTGACGATCTGTTATCAAGTTTGCTTCCGTACTATTGACTTCGCCGACACGTCCGTACTATTGATTTCACCGACATAGAATGTTATAAATATAATACCTTCATCGGAGGTTATATATTTGAGCCGTTTGGGGTTGAAACACTAGGGCCATGGTGTCCGAGCGCTCATTGAGTTGTTCGGGATATCAGCAAATAGCTGGTCGACTCTTCACGTGATCCCAGCCCTCTGCTGGGATTTTCTTCGGTCAACGAATCAGCATTGCCATCCAGCGTGGTAATGCTGCCAGCGTTCTGGGCACTTTTCCCATTGACATCGATGTGGTATAATTTTTTTGTACATATTATTATTTTCAGTTTGTTTAAATACCGACATAGAATTGGTGGGATTCCTTCCGTTTCAAAAGTTACATTTCAAGCATCCCATCCTCAACCTATATAGACACAAAGAAGTCACCTTCCAGCATCCGAATCCATACGCCACGTAAACACTGCAGCCCGCAATAGTAGCTCTCATTCGACGTTAAACAGCGCAGCACGTTTAAATTAACTAAGCGCTCAGGTATCGGTCTAGCTAATTAATATGTGCTAAGCAGAGTGCTCGAGCGCATTGATTAGACGATATGGCGTGCATGCTTGTTCAATGAGATCGTTCCAGCGATTTTTGTGATCTTTCGTCTTTTCTTGTACTAGTATATAAAATAGTGCTTAACTACGATCCCACCTGATGGTAAGTAGTGATGCAATCAATGATGGTGAATCGCACTATTTTAAGAGCCTATTCACTCTAGCCTTGAAGATACCTAAAGACACTAGTTTACTACCAGTAAGTTAATATATTAATAGTGACCCGTTCCAGCTTTGTACGGATGCTACAAACCTTTGAAATTCACTACTTTTCTTCGTCCGTCTGTCTGTCTATCTGTCCGTCCGTCAGCGGGCTGTATCTCATAAACCGTAAAAGGTAGCGAGTAGTTTTCACAGAATGTGTATTTCTATTACCACTGCAATAATATAAAATAAAAATTAAAATAAAGTCAAAATTAAAGGAACCCTCTTTAATTTTACTTACAACAAATTTTAACCCTTAAGGGGATGCAACTCGACATACATTTTCACTGTTTTTCATACAACCGCTCTTACGCGATTATGACCTTATTACCCATTTTTCATTACATATTTTTGAAACACAGTATCTTGTGGATATTATCCAGGCTTCTATTGAAATCAATCTATAAATTTGTGTAAAACTAATTTAGTAAGGACCTCTGAAAATCTGCTATTTTGCATGAACTTTGACACTTCATAATTTACTCAAAAACTAAAAAGTCAAAAAAGTATAACAATAGAAGCCTTGCAAATTTAATCAGGATTCTGAATGACGAAATTTTTTTTCAAAAACTTTTAAGGATTTAAAAAAACACGTATTTCCTGGAACAAGTTTTGTGAAATATTCGAGTAAATCACGGAATTACCGAATGCCAACAGAGTTTTCAGGCGTTATCTCTCTTTTTTTGCTTTGCCTTTTAATCAAACATCACGTTGGATTGCGTTAGATGAAGCAACAAGCTCGATGTTGACGATAGGCGAGTGGAAAAGGAGCCTCTTAAAAGAAACATTATGTTGTGTCTAATATTGTAGTACGAAACCATTCGTATGCGATTCCGATTCGCGCTTGACCAGTTTTTTGTAGTCCTCAAGCGTACCTATAGATTTGATATTTTTATTTTAACTGCTATATATAAAAATAGTTGAACAATATTCGCACACGGCTTTTCCTCGCTTCAATTGAACCACGAAACGCGATACACGTTCACACATTTTGTTTTCCAGCGCTGCATCGCTTGGTATGTTTCCGCGGTCCGTAGCTGCAGTCGTGTACTGGGTGTTGTATGTTTTGACCAGAATTTTTTCAGATTCCGTTGAACAGAACGCTTTAAAATGGACTCTATATAACTGCGTTGTACTTTGTTGTAAATTCATTGAAAAAGTTTTAAATAAGGTCTTGCTCTTGGTTGGAATTACATGACTTGATTCCACCATCTCATTTCTACCATCGGACAAGCCGACGAACGGCGAGTATCCACCCTTACGATGTTGAAACCTCTACGGTCCGGACCAAGCGTTTCGCCTCGTCGTTTATACCGCGTACACTGAGGGACTGGAATAATTTGCTTGCTGCGGTTTTCCCGTCCGATTATAATTTGGGTGTCTTCAAGGCTAGAGTGAATAGGCTCTCAATAAATTAGTGCGCCTCACCATCATCGATTGCATTACTACTTACCATCAGGTGGGATCGCAGTCAAGCATTAGTTTATATCAATTAAAAAAAAGAGTAAATTTTACTTTAAAGATGATCATCACTCTTTGAACCTTGTACAGCTATTCGGTACACTATATGCACTTGTATACGCTATACCATACTAAACAGTATACACTAGTATTTCAGCCCAAATGCTGATTATTACTGTACCGAATCGAGGCTTGTTTCGTTTTTATTATTGACTAGCTGTTGCCCGCGACTTCGTCAGCGACAATTTCAATCGCGATTTAATTAATTAATTTAACTTTTACATAAAACGACTAAAAGCCAAAGCCCCAATTAACTTCAGTAAAAGTAGCGTAAATCATTAGTCCTTATAACATAACACGTCTATGCTGATAAAAGTCCCGTCAAAACCTGTATTTAGGAAATTTTCCCCACCCCCGCGGAATTAAGTCCGATTCCCGCGAGAAAATAAAAAGTAGTTTAAGTTTACTCATTATGAAATTAGCTATAACCCAGTAAAACCCCATAAAATCCCGTTTCTACGGGAAAAGATTCGGTTGTACATTTCCACTTTTACCCACCCATAACTTGTAACTAGCTGAATCGATTTTGATAAAACATCACTGAAAAATTTTCCTTTAAATAAAACAAACCGCATCTAAATCGGTTCAGCCGTTTCAAAGCTATGATGCTACAGACAGACATACTCACATAGCTGTCAAACTTATAACACCCCTCTTTTTGCATGGAGTAGTAAAAAATAAAAATGCTACACAATTCATAATTATCACTACAGGGGTTCATGTAATTGGCTGATCGGTCCACGGAGCTAATCGAGTTCCGAGCCTTGAAATTGCAGCCCTGGATGGTGAACCTCTATTTACATATTGAGACGGCTTCGAGTAAAGGCAGGGTAGCCATCACTTAAGTCTGGCAACTAGGACTAGAAGCGTTAAATCCCCGGATTTCAGAGGTCACTCGGACCATAAACTATATTTTCTAAACTCACTCTGTATTATTAAAACATGGTTTATATCATCAAAAATATTTTTTAAAATTTGTATTCAAACTTTTACCGAAATGTCTGTGTTTAAAATCTTTCCTCATCTTGAATTACAAAACTCATGCGACACAAAGGTACAAAACGGACTTAATGCAATAGGCATTCTCTACCAGTCAACCAAGGGTGGTGGAGAGACAAGATGGCATGAATTTTCTTATAGTTTAAAAAATATTAATTTGTTTAATTCTTGAAATAAATTACTGCACGGTGGCGGTGTCCCATGGTTAGAAAATGTTAAACCCGGACTATAAATGAGACCGCACCCGGATATTTCCCAGACGCCTTTTAATAATAAAATAAGCCTTGTCTCCGACAAATAAATTAAGTTAACCAACTTAAATTAAAGACTGCTAAGTCGATGAAACCTTCAACTTCGTCCGTTTGCCCAATTTTGCCAAAGGCTTCCTCCATTATTTGGAGGGTAGTGGTCATCTTTCCCCGCGGTGACCAGCCATCTTGGGGTGATGCCTTTTAAACCAGGAAGAATCCGGTGAAACCCGGACGGATGGCAACCCTGAGTAAGGGGAGTGCAGCGTTACTTTGAAATTGAACGACCGATGTGGCGATACGTTTCGACGCCAATTTCCCATCAAGCATATGATTATGACGTGTTTTATTTTTTGGTTAAACAACTTAGTAATTACTCTAATTTTAACTTACCTTTTCATCTAAGATAATTAGATTTTATTTCATTAAAACTAATTGCAATTTGTATAAAGACCTAACTAAACGCCTTTTTGACACTTCGCGTGATTCAAGGTCTTGCTTACCTGGGACAGAGGATAAGCATTGCCATTTGCCATACAGCATGACAATGTTGCCAGTGTTTTGGGTACATTACCAATGGACAGCGATGCAAAAGAGTTTTTTCACGCCATATTTTAAATTGTTTTTAATTAGTTAAAGATATATCATCATTAGCAATCCCGACAGACGTTGTCCTGCCCGAAAATTGAGATTTCGTTAGAAAAAAATCTAGAAATCGATTGCGGCGCCACCTATCGGGCTCAATTGTATTTCAAACCAACCAGAGACCCACTCAATTATACACCAAATTTTATCCAAATCGGTGAAGTCATTTAGGAGGTGACAAACACTTGTAACAAAAATTATATATAAAAATGAGTATGTATATGTTATGGAGCTAATTAGAAGAATATGATCTAATGACTAGTTACCCTTCACTTCTTTCTCTATCCTGATGATTTCCTACCTTAAAAAAACATGCTTATGTCCAACAATAGATTCTTTCGGCTGATGATGAAACCTAATCGAATGAATGAATCTAAAACCATATTTTTTAATATATTTTTTTTTTTTGTAAAATGAATGTCTACGCTTTTAATGTCGCTTTTGCGTTGAGATACTGACTAGTCCTTATTTAATGATGCCATCAAAAAGCTTATAATGTAGCATAACGTGTAATGCAATGGAAACAAACGACAGTAATGCACAGGAGTACAGAGCAATGATTAAATGAAACAAACTAAATGTACTAAGTTTAGTGCGCGAGTATCTACTTCTCAGGAAATATTTACATTATTCACAAAACTTTAAAGAGCTTGTATCCCTTGTATTGTCAGCTTTTAAAAAGATAAATTGTTAAAATGTATGTCGTCATCATCATCATCATCATCATTTCAGCCAATCAGGTTATGTGCGTGTCGCATCCATCGCAGCGGTCTACCTTGTGGGAGGCCTTCCAACGCTGCGTCTTCCGGTGTGCGGTCGCCACTCTAGAACCTTTCGGCCCCATCGACCATCCGTTCTACGAGCAACGTGCCCTGCCCACTGCCACTTATGTTTAGCGATAATTCGAGCTATGTCGGTAACCTTGGTTCTCCTGTGGATATCTTCATTCCTGAAGCGATCACGCAAGGAAACTTCGAGCATAACCCTTTCCATTACCCTTTGGGTGACTGTAAGCCTTCTGATGAGGCCCATTGCAAGTGAACACGTTTCAGTGCCATATATCACTACCTCTTGAGACACTTGTGGTATGTTAGACGAGAAGATACCGCGCAGCTTACCGAACGCTACCCAACCGAATCGGATTCGATGATTGACCTCTTTCTAAAAGTTAGACCTACCCAAGAAAGAAGAAAGAAATAAAGAAAACTTTTATTTCTTTATTACTGAATGCTAACAGAGTTTTCAGGCTTTATTTCTCTTTTTTTTCGTGTTGCCTTTTCGTCAAACATCGCGTTGGATTGCGTTAGATGAAGTAACAAGCTTTTAAACCATGCTGGATGTTGACGATAGGCGAGTGAAAAAGGACCCTCTTAATACTAAATTATGTACGACTTTAGTGTATTATAACTTAACAACGATGATGACGCTTATTAACTGTGTTTCCGAAATAAAATCCGCTCGGAATCATTAATTCGATCAAATACTCTATCATTTTCATTGGCTGTGAAAAACAAATTACGTTAGCAGTTTATTTACTTGCCAAGTGAGTTAATAATTAAATATTAATTGAGTATCGTCGAATGAGTAATCAATGGCAATTTTATAAAATCAGAAATTATTATGCGAATTTAATTCAGATTTAATACATTTCATCTCATGATAAACTGAATATTTTTAACTGCGTATCAAAAATCTTATCATCTATATAATATATAAGCCCTTCTTGCAGTCGGGTATAAAGAGAAACTGACTGACATATCAACACACACATATATATAGCCTCTTTTTTGTAATGTGAATGTGAGAACACTGTAGACTCCGTGGATACATAGATTACTTTCTATTTCTTCCCTTGTTTCCTTGGTTACAATATTGAATGGTCTACACTGTCTTCACATATGTATCTATTAATATTGTATTATGGAAATATTGTAAAATTAATTTAAAAAAAAATGAGTAACCATGGAATTTCTTGCCGGCTCTTCTCCTTAAGAAACGACCAATGGGAACCGTGCACTAGCTTCTAACGTTTTATAAGTGTCCATGTAGGCCTATGTGAAATTTTCTTTTTGAATTGTTGAATTTTTTTTTGTTCTTTTTCCCGGCTGCAGCTAAGTAGATTTTTGATAGAAAATCTGACACCTGTCCTTCTAAGGACTACCGTGTTACCCGGTAACTGAGTTGTAGGGGTCAAATACTACCTATTTGACCTCCACAACTCAGCTACTATATGATATCTGACTCCATGAAAAGCTTCGGCAAACTGAATTGTAGAATTACTAAACAGTGGCAGTTTTAAGAGCATCCAATTCGAAATATATTTTTACTGTTTTTCACACCACCGCTTTTTACAATACTACAAATTTTTCATTAGATATTTTGGGAACGCATTATTTTGTGGATATTATCTAGGCCTCTATTGAAATCAATTTATAAATTTGTGTAGAACTAATCTAGTAAAGACCTCTAAAAATCTGATAATTTGCATGAATTTTCACACTTCATAATTTACTCAAAAAATTAAAAAAGTCAAAAAAATATGACAATAGAAGCCTTGTAAATTTAATCAAGATTCTGAATGACGACAATTTTTTTCAAAAACTTAAGGGTTTAAAAAAACACGTATTTCCTGGAACAAGTAAATCACGGAATTACCGAATGCTAACAGAGTTTTCAGGCGTTGTCTCTTTCGCGTTGCCTTTTCGTCAAACATCGCGTTAGATTGCGTTAGATGAAGTACGAGTAACAAGCTTTTAAACCATGCTCGATGTTGATGATAGGGGAGGACGAAAGGAGTGAAAACGACCCTCTTAATAACATCAGATTTTTTTACGCTCGAACAGTTACACATAAATACTTCGAAAACCATTTCATGTTGGAATTTCAGATTGTTATCATTGCAATTTTAAAACGATCTTTTCCTGAATATTATTTTAGAGAAGTTATTTTAAATAAAATAAATGGTCGGTTTCATTTTGATTGCGATATTAGTACCTATAATAAATACCCGTATTGTTTTATGCGATACTTTTTCTGTTAAATTTAGGTTTTCGTGTTACCAAAATTTTTTGAAAAGTGTTTGAAATAATATCCAATGGAGTATTTTTTTAGGATTGGAATCTCACTATATTTATATATGTGAAAGTTTCTATGTTTATTGCTTCTTTACGCTCAAACGTCAGAATGGATTTGGATGAAATTTGATACACGGAAAGAGGATATTCCACATAATATAAAATTTACAACTTTCGCATAACACCATCTATTCCCAAATTAAGCAGAGTTTGTGGTCTAAGTACACACAACTGATAAATGTATATCTACATTTTTAAGTACATACATATTATATATAAACAAATTACACCCAGACACAGAACAAATGATCGTGTTCTTTACACAAACATTTACCTTGGGTAGGAATCGAACCCTCCGGAATAGCAGTCAGGGCCACTAACCACTAGATCAACAGGCTAGTCAATAATGTCCAATAATGATGAATCAAATAAAAAATATATTAAAATAATGATAATAACAATGATGAATAATGATGTCAATAATGTGTGTGTGTGTGTGTAATGTCTTGTATGTCATAGGCACTTTTTATTTCGAGAGTATTTTCCTTTGGGATATTTTTTTTTATTTTCACGCGGGTGAAAATATTTGGACTCATTTAAAAAAATATGGTTTATACTAGCTTCTGCCAGCAGCTTCGTCCGCGTAAAAGTCGATTTCTCCATACAACCTTCCAAACCCCCCGGTTTTACCCCGATTTTACGAAACTCCACCCGAGTTTCGTAAAATCCGTTCTAAGCGGATGTCTACACCCTATAAGGAACCTAATTGCCAAATTTTAAATTTGTAGGTGCTATAGTTTCTGAGATTTCGTGATTAATCAGTGAGTGGTATTTCGCTTTTATATATATAGATGTTTGGATTCGTATACATAAGCAAGTAAATCATATAATGTTGCGTAAATTCACCTATTATACTTGAAGCAGAAAAAAAATACATAATTATAATCTCATTTAAAATAAAAACAAAATTATATTGCTTAGCGGTAGGTAATGTCATTATCAGGGGTCGTAATTAGGCGGAGTTATTCATGTACTTGCATCGAAATGTTGATAGGTATTCTAATGGAAAAACCCGTTTAGCCAACCATATTACAAATAAATAATAATATGAACCTTAGCGATAGATAAGACAAATAAAACAGAGATAATTAAAATACTATTTTTCTTAGTATTTATTGAAAAAGATCTCTCTACGTCAACTGAGGTCAGGTTAACAATTTTTTACACTTCTTCCTCTTCATCATTAATGCAGGAAGAAATTTTTTCTGCTATATTTCTGATAGTGACATAAAAAAAAATCTGCTCTTTATTTTTTCAATATTTGCCTATTACCGCAAAAACACATTTGAAACCTACTCCATTACTTTTTAAAGAAAGAAATATTATTTATATTTAAGTTTTATTTTTAATATATTTTTAAATATTTTTTAGATTTTATCATAAATTTATTTTTAGGTTTAAGTAAAATAGTTGATAGCTGCTGTGTCACATTAGGTCAAGGCCTGTAAAGATAGCTGTAAAGAGGACAAATAAAAAAAAAACAAACTTAATTATCCCCAATCATCCATAAACCCTTTCTTAACTTAAACAAGGCATTATCCCTAACTTAAAGCTGGTTAAACTTACCTAATATTCAGCTAATATCCGACGATACCGCTTGCACTTGCGACCAGCTTGCCCTCCCTGCGCTCAGTGGCTGGGAGAGGCCAATTATCCACTTAGTAAGCTGCACGCAATTGTAACGCATAGGGCTTAAGGGGGAGACGGTTATTTAGTTGTCAATTGAATTTTGATTACAATACTTATCATAATTCTTGTTTTACTATTGAGGAAAATATTATTTTTTATTATTATTTTTGTACCATTACATGTTTGCTGTATGAAGAGACTGACCTCTTAGTTTTGTTTCCGTGTTTCTTTTCAGGGTAAATACCTCATCTTGTTTAGATAGACGAAAAATTGACGTGTAAAAGTGTTTTTTAAAATCAATTTGCAAAATAATTGTGTGATCAGTAAAACTGTGCCTTTTATGGGATCAGCTATTAATTTTTTTGGTCCTTAGATACGACTGTTTTATTCATGTCTTGACCATTACTGTCAATTTCAGGTCGCCTGGAAGAGATTGCGAAATGGTATAAGGTTTTGTATTTGTTTTTAGTTTTCTTTGTTTGTACCTACAATATAGCAATTTTATGGATTTGACGGTTTGAAATAAAATAAATATTATGATAACAGATGATCCAAAACAAATTGTACATCCTGTCTTCAAAATATGTCAATTAAATTCAACAGAACGATCCAATTATCTTTTAAAACCATTACAGAGCTCCCCAATTTAAGGAAACACAAATCTCTTGATCTCTCAATCCAAAAATCCACGTTTTCCAGAAATTTCGCAGCACCAGTTATTGTCCCCAATTTGGGTGGCGGTAATCCTTGCAACCTGTCCTGTCATCCACGCCGTTTCGACGTACGTACTATGCTTTACCGACAAACGGCGTCGTTTCGACGTGCACTAACAATCGAAGCTGGATTGGCCAGTTGGAGATGCAGGCCCTTGTTTAGACTTAGCGTGGACCAATGAGGGTTTAGCTTAATCTAAGGATTTACTTCGAAGCTATGAGGGTTCGGAGTTAACTATGTTGCGAGTTTTTTCGTTGAATTTTTTTCGATTATGTTTTTGTTTTGTTGGTAGTCCTGAATGTTTGTTTTGACGAGGAGAGTGATTACCAAACCTTATTAATGCAAATCGTAAAGGACAGCTGTTTTTTTTTTTTTTGGGAGATATTCAAAATACTATTTGAAGGAGCACGGCTGTTTAATGATAAAATTTACCTGAAGAATTAGAGAAGTGTGATAATATTAATATATTTAAATCTAAATAAAAAAAATAAAACATGTATATACCCTATGACGTGCCCAACACATCAGATGTGAATATTACAAACACCATCATCATCATTTCAGCCGAAAGACGTCCACTGTTGGACATAGGCCTCCCCCAAGTGTCGCCACAATGACCGGTCCTGTTCGTCTTGCATCCATCGGATTCCCACGACTCTCCCTAGGTCACCTTGTGGGGCCTTCCAACGCTGTCTTCCGGTACGTGGTCACCATTCCAGAACCTTTCGTCTCCATCGACCATCTGTTCTACGAGCAATGTGCCCTGCCCACTGCCACTTCTTCTTCTTTTATTCTTTGGGCTATGTCTGTAACGGATCAGATCAGAAATCAAGATATCTGTAGGAGAACCAATCCTACAGATATCTTGATTTCTGATCTGATCACGCAAGGATACTCCGAGTATAACCCTTTCCATTGCCCTTTGGGTGATTTTAAGCCTTCTGATGAGGCCCATTGTGAACGACTACGTTTCGGAGCCATATGTCATCATCACTGGCAACACGTCAATATTACAATACTTTTAGTATAGGTAAGCTCTATGTATCTCATTTTAAGTGATCTGTAGTTCATCATCATCTTCCTGCCCTTGTTCCGTGTTATTTGGGGTCGGTGCAACACGTTTAAGTGATCTGTAGTTGTTCTTATGTAAATTATTTAACCTAGTTGGGATATATCATCTAATGACTTCTCTCCCTAATGGCCCTGCTAAAACTGTAGGTGCCTACCTACAGTTTTGCTGACATCTCTTAAGCTGTTGATCCCCGCATTAACGCCGGCGTTCACGCGCCATTGTCTTACTATTGTGTCTCTAATTACGCACTCAAAAGGTTAAAGGATTTCTGAATTTTCTGATGCGTTATTAATCTTGAAAACGTACTTACTTATCTACTCACCTTTTTGTTAAGCTGAAATAAAGAAATGTTGCCTGATGGCAGGAAAATCCTATTTACTCGTATATTATAAGTCACGCCTGAACAGTTCAACGGATATGGATGTTTGGAACAAAAGAAGACAAGAATTAGGACAGAGGATAATTTTTTATCCCGGAAGTACGATCTGTTGGGTTTGTTGACTTGTTATTGACATTTTCACAGACGAAGCTACTGGAAAAATCTAGTAGATAATAATAATTTAATGGCAGTCCTTTTTTTGTAGATCAATAAGGAATATACATGAAAACAATATGTGTTACCTAATCAGTTTATCAGTGAACACAATGCGGAAATCAGAAGAAAAAAAAAACAGGATATAACAATTTCAAACAAATGTAACTGTTGTCTCGCCAAAGCGCGATTTTTGATCTCGGAGGACACGGTGAAGCATACGGTGGAGACGTGCCCAGCTTGGGCGGAGCACCGCTGTGTCTTCGTGGAGGCAATCGGCGGCAACGACCTTTCGCGCCGGGCCCTGGTTCGGGCTATGGTCTGGAGCGAGGAGGAATGGCAGGCGGTGCCTCTTTCTGCGAAACAGTAATGTTAGTGAACGAGGAGGCGGCACGCGTGAGAGAAAGAACGTCTTCACGCCCCAGCCGCCGAGATTTCGACCCCGACTACCAGCCGCGGTAGGCGGGGGCTTGCGGACGTCGAGCAATGGGTAGCTCGCCGTTCGGCCGCCCGGTAGTTAACCGGCCCGAGCCCAGTCGTCAACAGCGCGTAGTAATCCATGCGCTCCTCAAAGAGATGTCAGCAAACCGCAGGGGCTCAGCAGAGCCGATGCCTGCTAGCTAGGACCGCGGTGAATTTCTGAAAAGGAAACCCGTAGTCCTAGAATGCAAGGGGTAACTGACGGACGCAGGTGTGGTTTTAGTCGGTAAAAGTCTGTCACACCCACGCGCTCCACCCCGGTGGATGCGGTGCTCTGCCCTAGCGGGGCACACCTCTACCGTATGCTCCACCATGTCCTCCGCGCGGTCCACACAGTGGTGACACCCGGGCGTCACTTCCGCACGAATCCGGTGCAGGAACTTCCCGAACTGACCATGTACGGTGAGAACCTGCGTCATACGGAAGTTGAGGACGCCGTGAGGTATTTCCAGCCACTCCTCAAAGAGGGGACTTATCGCTATAATTATGGCATGCCCAACTATCCTTATATATGCAGGTTGTAACTATGTGTGTGAAATATTTGTATGTTGTTTGCTTGTTGGTGTTATGTTCTATGTCAATTGTAATTGTAGTTACTTGCATAAATAAATGATAATTAATATAATATAATATAATAATATAATATAATGATCGTGCTCATCACACAAATATTTGTCTAGGGTGGGAATCGAAACCACAAACTCCTGCAGAGCAGTCTGGGACACTAACCACTAGACCAACAGGTCAGTCAAAATGATATTATATTTGTCAAATAAACATTATTATTATTTGACTGACCTGTTGGTCTAGTGGTTAGTGGCCCTGACTGCTATGAAGGAGGTCGAGGGTTCAATTCCCACCCAGGACAATTGTTTGTGTGATGAGCGCGATCATTTGTTCTGTGTCTGGGTGTAATTTATCTATAATATGTATGTATTTAGAAATATATTTGTATGTTTATCAGTTATTTAGTACTCATAACACAAGCTCTGCTTAGATTGAGACTAGACGGCGTTGTGTGATAGTTGTGGAATATTATATTATATATTATCGTATAGATAAGGCTTAAATTCAAAACCAAACCGTTCATAGATTCAGAACAGAATCTACACATGCAGTCAGCTGCAGCTTAGCTATACAATCCTAAAACCTCTGTTCGTGTTATGAAAACGGACGCATAGTTTCAATCTCGAAACAGCGTTTGAGCTCCTTTGAAGCATGAAACTACAAGCTACTGAAACAAAAGATCTATAAAAGCTTATAAAAGCAAGCTGCAATACTGTCATATACTATCATTCAAGTTACTGCAACCCTCTATAAGATAATTATGTTTTCTGGTTTGGCATTTCTTTTTTTTTTAAGGTGTGAAATCATCTAATGACTTCTCGCGCTCTAGGTGGAGCGCGAGGGCGTGTGAGACTTTTACTGACTAAAACCACACCTGTGTCCTTCAATTACCCTTTGCGTTCTAGGTTTTCTTTTCAGAAATTCCCCGCGGTCCTAGCTAGCGGGCATCGGCCATACTGGGTCCCTATGGTTTGCTGACATCTCTTTGAGGAGCGCGTGGATCACAATGCACTGTTGACGACTGGGCTCGGTCCGGTTAATTACCTAACGGCCGGACAGCGGGCTACCCATTGTTCGACGTCCGTAAGCTCTCGGCTACCGTTGCTGGTAGTCGGGGTCGGAATTATAGCGGGTGGGGCATGAGGACCTTCGTTCCCTCACGCGTGCAGCCTCCTCTTTCGCTAGCATTACTGCTTCGCAGAAGGAGGTGACCACCTGCCATTCCTCCTCGCTTCTGGTTTGGCATAGGCTTGCTTCAAAAAAAGTGATTTGTTCGAAACGGAAAATAAACATGTTCTTTTTAAAATGTAGGAAATCATCCAATGTCCTTCTCGCGCTCTAGGATAAGCGAGAGGGCGTGTCAGACTTTTACTGACTAAAACCACACCTATGTTTCTTCAGTTGCCTGTTGCGTTCTCTACCATGAGTACCCTTTCATATTTTACGGAAGAGAACACAAGTGGGGTTTAGTCAGGAAAATTCTGACACTTTCTTTTGTACCATCCAGGACGGGATACGTTATTTGATGATTTCCCACCACGAAATTGTAAATAGTGTTTTGTCATTTTATTACAAAATATAGATTTAAACAAGTGCAAATATAGCTAACCTGACCTATATCATTAACTAGCAAGAGTATTAAGTTTACAAGCTTCCTTGCTAAAAAATCTCAATATTTCAATCACACAATGACGTTGCAGAACTCAATAAAAACACCCGAAGATTTTCCGAACTCGTATAAGGTAAGACGTAAGTCGAACCTCTAATTCCCTTACACCGCATAAACTTCGATGCAACAAACACTAAATTCAATGTACATAGTGGACAAGCTAGGACCTCCTCGGAGAGTTCACAGACTACACCATTTCCCTGTAGATCGAGAGTAAACATAGCGTCGAGTTATATTATGCTTCTGGGCTAACAATGGATCGGGGAAGTTGGTCTGCTGTTGCAGATTAGCGTTCGGGCGTGTTCTAATCTTTCGGTAGTCTTATTTTGGAGCCGGTATTTAGACATTGTTTAGCGTAACTAAATTGAGAATCTTTCGCGTGTTTGTGGTACTGGGATTCTCAAACGTCTCAAATGTAACAACACTGGCGTCAAACACCGCCTTTTATACCGCGTACATCGAAGGATTGGAACAATTTGCCTGCTGCGGTCTTCCCGTCCGATTATAATTTAGTTGTCTTCAAGGGTAGAGTGAATAGGCTCTTAATAAACTAGTTTGATACACCATCAACGATTGCATTACCTACTGCTTACCATCAGGTGGGATCGCAGTCCGCAAATATTGGAGACTTACATTTCTTGATTTATGACCCTGAATTTAGAAATTAATTTAGTTTGTAGGGGTCACCAGTTTGGAGGTAACCGGAACAGAGAGTAAAGTCCCGCAAACCTCCGTTGAAAAGGTAGAATCCTCCGACTAGACGGGTGTTATGTCTGGTGGGCAACTGCCCGATAGATGATTTCGGGCTGTTCCATATGTTCTAATCGCGCGGAGAACTTTAATTGCGCGATGCAGGATTAGTTCTTATGTGACGCCATAGATGTCGCTACATCTAAATTGAGAATTTTTTGCGTATTTGTGGTAATGTTACTCTCAAACGTCTAAATGGATTAGAACACTGTTTTTAGAGTCATTTTATAGTATTCACTGTTCAAATGTAGCAATAATAGTCTCAAACAGACGTGTAATATTAGAGACTTACGTTTCTTGATTTTTTTAAATCAGTCCTTCAAAAAAAGTTTGCTGTCATAGTGCTGTGTAAAAAAGAATTATAATTATTGATCAAGTACGAACACGACAAGATAAAATTACACAGCACTTAATGATGTCTAAACGATTGTGCGAAAGAGTCACCACGGCTCTAGAACGCTAAAGGCTACTGAATAGACACGGGTGACTTTTTTTAAGTTTAACAGACCCTCTTGCTCCACCCAGAGCGAGAGAAGTTATTGGATAATTTTCCACCCTTAAAAAAATATCCTGTCTGTAGACTTACTTTCACATAAGGATAAAAATCAACCGTGAAATATCTCTTAAGATAAAATACTTCTTTTCAATTTGTTGTCCTATCAGCAATCTAGGATAAACTTCAGATAAAAAATGATGGTACGTGTCCAGTCTGGAATCTCACGGCTTTATCAAACCAATTGTTTTTTTTGTAACCGTTCCAATCTATTGGTAAATACTAAGATTAGTTTTGGAATGGAATAACTATGTTTTCGAATAGTCCTACACGTATATTAAAATGACAGGCGTTATGATTTCCTTCATGTAGTCATGTCAAAGAGTAGGGATGAAACGTGTGTTACTAAAACAGTTATGATTATACATGTTGGAAAAATGGAGAGGGAGCGCGAGGCCAAAATAGATGATTTGTGTAAGGAGAATAAAAAAAGTGTGTCTGTGTTAGCATGCCGCTTGAGAGGACAGAATGAAAGCAAAAAATGTGTTGCACAGACCTCAAGTAATACAAGGACAAGGGCAGGAAAATGATGAAGATACGAATAGAGAAAAATATTAATTTGATATAATATAAAATAAAAAAGTAAGGTAAAAATATCACAAATTACATTTTGGTTTCTAAAATTTTTCATTTCGTTTTTTTCTTTTTTTGTTCGTTCACTTCTAGACATTAAAATAAATTCTGCTCTTTAGACCAAATAACACAAACGATATCAAAACACCTCCAGTACAACTCTATTAGCTTACGAATGTGATAGTCCAAGAAAAAAAAGAACAATAAAACAAGGACAGGATTGCGATAAGCGATCGGGACGAAAGTTCGGAACTTGGGTCATTCAGTAAATTGCTGTTAGGTTGATTATCCACCAAAGCTGAGCGAGGAGTTTGCGCGGTGTGAGGATACGTAGCGATGCTGTGAAACGTGAAGCTAAGAGATGCGAGGATGCGTAGCGAACTCGTTTCAGCTGTGTGCGGGCGGAGCAAACATTTTTAATTTTTTGTAGGTAAAATATCTAGCTCCGCTAGCCCAGATATGTGTGAAGTATTTAGGTGGTGCAAGGATTTGTAATGGCACTGAGAAAATGTGTGACTATGTCCACCAAAGCTGAGCGACGGGCTTGTGCAGTTATGCGTAGCGATGCTGTGAAACACTGCGTAGCTAAGTGGGACGAGAATGTTTAACCGAACACTTTTCAACTGTGCACGCGCGGAATTATGCAAACATCTCCCGCTTTTTGTGACACTAGTTCCTTTCGTTAGGTAAACTTAGCTCCGCTAGGTCTTTTCCACCAGAAATGTGCGATGTAGCTATTTAGTGCGAGGATGTGAAGCGGCATTGTGAAAATGTGTGATAGTTTCCACTGAAGCTGTGCGTGGGCGGTATACAAACATCTCTGTCTTTATGGTATTTACATATATCTAGTTCCGCTAACCCTTTTCTAGCAGAGCTAAGATAAGCCAGGTTAGAAAAATAAAATGATCTCATTGGTCCTTTTTCAACGGAGGTTTCCGGGACTTTATGCTGAGCAAATAATCACTAGAGGTATGCAGCTGAGCTACCTCGCTCATCTCTGGCAAAAAACACCCTTACGGAACCTATGGTTCTGGGACTGTTCTTTGCTGATTTCTCGTCACTGTTATTGTCTCAATACGAAATAGGCTATTGCAAAGTGATATTGTATTTATTTATGTATTGGTGATTTCGTTTTATGGGTGGAAATGGGTTCGGTAAATCGGTATTGAGTTAATCGTGCGATCGGAAGTTAGGAAGTTTTTTGGATTGGGTCTTGAATTGTGATGGTATGATCTGGAAAGCTGTTTCCCAAGTTCCGATGTTCGGATGATTTGTTTACTTGGTTGTTTTATTATAGCAGACAAACAATATTTTTGTCAGTTTATCGTTTAATAAAACAAAGCATTTTCGGGACAGCTTTACGGATGGATTTTACATTTAATTTAATACCTATTTAACTATACAGATGCTTATTTAAGTAACACAAATAATTAAATTACATCGACGAAAATCACATCTAAGTTTGACGGTAATACTACCTACTTCATCACCATCATCATCATTATTTTAGCTAAAAGACTCCCACTGTTGGACATAGGCCTTCCCCAAGCGTCGCCACAACGACCGGTCCTGTGCGTCTCGCATCTAACAACTTAAGTGGCAATGGGCAGGGCACAATGTACAGAACAGATGGTCGATGGGGACGAAAGGTTCTGGAGTGGCGACCACGTACCTGAAGATGCAGCGTTGGAAGGCCTCCCACAAAGTGGACCGATGACCCGGTGAGGGTTGCGGGAATCCGATGAATGTTACTTGATGACCAATAATTTTTAAATATGACGAAAATAAAACTTAAATTACATCAATAAATAAAAAAGAATTCTAAGTTTGTTGGAAATAATACATTGATAATAAAAAAATCCTAAGTTCAAAAATTAAACAAAATTACAATGATGAAAAAAAAAATCAGTTGGACAGAAATGAAATAAGAAGTTTAATTTCTGTCCTAATGATTTTTTTAAATCACATTAATAAAAAGAATTTTTAAATGTGGCGGAAATTTACTTAAATTATGAAAAGGGATGTGAGAAAACTGAAAGGAAGCAAATATCTATTACATAAATAATAAATCAGTAGAAGTTTTATGTTGTGCGCGCATCACGTAAAATGTACGAAATCGATGTAGATAACTTTTATACATTAAAATTGTGTGTAACTTGATATATTACTGGTCTGCTTACATATACTACTAATATAAATATTTTAAACCTTCTCAGGAGAAAACAGATTTATACGGTAAAGGACAAACCATTTAAAATAAGTAGCAAAATTTATGCGATACCAAAATATATATGAAATGCTGATACAGACTTTGGATTCTGGTAATGAAGACGTTTAAAAATTTCCCTTTAAACAAACTGGCTAATTTGAATTTCTTAGACTTAAATAATAATTTTGTTGCAAAAAAATTGCTTCGTCGGTAAAAGTTAAAACTCTGTTGTAATTTAATTAGTCAGTTCCCGATAAATACGAGGGTAACCTTATAATTTGGATCAGCGGTTTGTAAGCAAGATAAGTTATTTTTATAAGTTAAAGGATTTTCTGTGAATAGGACGGTGAAATTTTGCTCAAAGCACCCTTTTATACCGTAGGCGAGCACTAACAAGGGGTTTTTAGAAATTAAACCTTTATGGGACTGAAAAGGGGAAACACGTTTGTGTGCAAAATTTCGTTCTGTGTAGCAATATACTTTAAAGTTAGTACAAATAGTAACCAAGTCAATAATAATGGTTGGAATTGTTTGTTTTCAGAACTACCCCAAATAGAACAATTTAGGGGGTTCTAATTTGAAATTTAGCACAAATTATAAACAAAATAGATATCTAATAAAGACTGTCATTATTAGTTTTTCAAAATATAGTTTAAGTGTTTTTTTTCTTGTGGGATAATCATCTAATGACAAATCGCGCTCTTAGGCGGGGCGGGAGGTAGTGTCAGACTATTACTGACTAAAAACCCACTCCTGTTCCTTCGTTGCCTTCGTCCCAAGGCCCTGGCCTGTTTCGTTTTCACACTACCCATGGCCCCAGTAGGCTTCGACCCTGCTGGGCCCCTACGATTTGCTGACATCTCCCTGAGACACGCGTGGAACAATACGCGCCGTCGACGCGACTTGGGCTCGGTCCGGACGGTTACCGGACGGTCGGACGGCGGGCTACCCATTGCTCGACGTCCGCAAGCCCGCGCTTACGCTGGCCGGAAATCAGGATCGGAATCCCGGCGGCGGTTGGGGCGTAAGGACCGTTGCCTCTCGCGATCGGCCGCCTCCTTTGCTAACATTACTGCTTCGCAGAAGGAGGCGACCGCTTGCCATTCCTTCTCGCTTCGGACCATGGCCTATACCAAGGCCCGGCGCGAGAGATTGTCACCGAGTTTAAGGAGTGTTAAAGTTTTTATAAAAAAAACATTTTCACATTGACAAAGTGCTAATAAAATATATTTTTCCTTTAAAAAAAAAACTGAATTTATTCTTAGTCATGTTATTTTTTTTTTTTGAGAGCTGTGGTGGCCGAGTGGTAACGGCCCCGACTTACGAGTCGCATTACTTTGTGTCATCACTCCTCACACAATCTATCCATCTTTTCTTTGACTTCCTTCTGCCTCTTTATCTGTCCACATCTACATCGTAACTCTTTTAGTAGCATGTGTTTCATCTTTCCTCTTCATATGACCGTATCGAGACAACTTTTCAACCACTGGTACCACTGTCATACCTTCTCTAATATACTCGTACTTATACAGGCGTACGGCAATGCCCCACCGGTACATGGTCCGATCCATCCGACCTATACGCACCAAACGTTTTGGGAACACATTCATTGTGCGCACCGCTAAGGAGTGGAATTCCCTGCCTAGCCAAGTAACAACCGTTTCGTTTCGATTTTCTTGCGTCAAACGCCTCAATTAGGCCACGCCTCCGATTCCTTTGTTCTAACGTCATCTTAACGCTTAGTCACGTGGTTAGAACAAAGGAATCGAAACGAAATGGCCGTAACTTGGTTAGGGGGGCTGGGGATCTTTAAGTCAAGAGTGAATAGGTTACTTCTAGGAAAAAGCGTTCCATCGTCGACCACATCGTCGAGGTTTCGTTTCCATCAAGTGAGATAGTCGTCAAGCGTGAGCCAATCGACAATAAATAAAAGAAAATCTTATTTCACTTCCCTTCATATAGTAGTACGATTCATCAAGTAGAATGTTGAATATTGGGTCTTCAGCAACAAGGACAGTCAAACCTATAAAACCCAAGCGTTTTAAAAAGGCCACACACCCTAAATCAGACTACAAATGATAACTGGTCCACAGTAAAACACTGCGTGCACCCAAAAGTCTGGCAGTCCCTTGTCAAAACCACTAACATTTGATGATATATCGTGTGAAAGACCAACCAGAATTTATTGACCTTTCGTATATCCACAGAAATGGTGAAATTAGGGTGGTTTAGGGTTCACGATTAATTGGGTGACAAGGGTGTCCTGGCTTTAAGAGCGGTTGGTGAGAACGTAGACAAAGAATTCTGTATGTATTGCCCAATACAGTTACTTATTGTGTAATATTTTTCATTTTATATTGAAAATGAGTTTTAAAATAAATGTTTAAAATAAAAAAGTTTCCACGGTAGAACTCATGTTACAAAATAATGCGAGCTTTCTTAGATTTCAGACAAAAATGGTTATAAGTACTGCAATATTACAAAAAATAGAAAACACGAAAAAACCAATAAATACTTAATTTCGAAAAAAAGAATAACGTACCTCTTATATAAAGTTTATTTGAACTTATAATTCCAAGTCAATCCAAAGATATAATACTTCAAAGCAACCTGTTTTAAAAAAACGGCAATTTCATACTATTATTAGATAAAATCATAATATAATTAAAAAATGTATAAAGTCAGCAGTCTGTTCCAAACACTTATTTAGAACAGACTTCTAATTGTTTCTCACTATTGGGCAAATGTCTCCCTTTCTATCTTAGGCGATCTCTGGCAAAGTTTGCCCCACGAACATGATCAGCCGCCCTAGCCAAGTTACGATCGTTTCGTTTGCGTCGAACGCCTCGAGTAGGCCACGCCTCTGATTCCTTTATTCTGAAGTCATCTCAACGCTCAGTCACGTGGTCAGAACAAGGGAATCGGAGGCGTGGCCTACTCGAAGCGAAACGATCGTAACTTGGCTAGGGGGGCAGATCGTCACACTACCTTCGTTGCAGTCGACCTTGATAGCGATTTACTCGCAGGCGTCCAGTGAGTAACGAACGTCACACGGCATTAGTGGCTAGCCCACTCCCATCTCAGCCTGGCTATAATTCTTCTATATTACTTTGAAAATTTAAACAAGATGATACTTAATTGTACCACAATTGATCGTAACCTAACAAATTCACAAAATCGAATGTTAAAAACCTCGTACAAAATAAACTGAAACATGATAAAAAGTTGTCACGTTTGACGAATCACATGTTATCGCCTGAAGGTATTTAAAAGGGTATTTTTCGGCGGCAAACCCTTCTATTGATGTCGGCGGCAACCTTTGTGGTGCGTCCTTTTTGCTTAAAGGGTTATCAACAAAAGACGCCGAAACTTTCGGCCCGCACAACATATTGTTTGATTTGCGCTTTTGACCTCGCTGAAGGAGATCGTGTGAAAGAATTACTTTTGTAGTTTTTTACGGTGAAGATGTTTTGTTACTTAAATGTGAATTATACCTCTGTTATTTTATTAATGTACTATTAAATTTAGGTACGCGTAGTTTTGTAATAGACCAAGCTCACTACAATTTGTCTGACTAATGAAATATAACTTTGTAATAGTTGCCTTAATAACATATTATTTAAAAATCAGACATTAAAAAATAACTAAAGTTTATTTATTTTTTGTGGAGCTTTAAAGCGTCTAACAGAAGTTTTGGTCCATGGAAAGTGTTTGGCACTTATGATACTACTTAAACATAATATATAAAAATCAGCCATAAAAAAATAATTTAATTAACTCGTTATGTTTAGTTCTCTTAAAATACAGGATATCCTAGTTTAAGAGGCAGGGTTACTATAAGTATGTACAGAAATTTTTGCAACACACTGTAATGTTTAGAATAAGTCTACCTCCTAATTATATCTACTTGTGTACATTTCTGTAACTATTTTGGTAAATAAACTTTATTATTATTATTATTATTATTAGTTCCCTTTCTCACCTGGTACCTGCTCAGGGGCCCCAAGGGGGAGCTCCACAAGTACACAGGTATTCAAAGCACATGAGACGCTACTGAGAACCTTAGGTTTCATCCATGTGAAAATAAGTTATGTCTTACAGCTCTGGGATCTTAGTATATAAGCATCTTTCAGCAGAAGAACTCGTGGTTTAAATAATAACGGCTTAAAGGGCCGATCTCCGATCTTGAAGATCCGATCTTCAAGATAGAAGTTAATTCTTAGTATTTAAATGAATCCTATCAGGCCTGCGGTATTCTTGGCACAACAAATCCTGGAACTAAAACAAAAACACGTAGATTATTCTCCTTCTCAAGAGGTGCGAAGGTTAGTCTAACACAGTAAATTGTAGCAGTAAGAGTGGCGGGTCAACGGCCGTCCATCACCCACTGTTATCAATAGTCATGTAACTCGTGCTTGTTCCCAACGTAGCCAGTTTATGGTGTGTGGAGTAAGCTGACAGCGGAATTTTGGTACTTAGATTTTCTGACCTGGTTTTATTTTGTATCTTACCAGCCATTCGAATTGTATTCAGTGTAGTACATGACTACCCAAATAGTGCAGGCACCAACAACAACAGGCGCGAACAAATCAGTTCATTTACTCGATATCTAAGGGGGTGAGCATCCTTTAGAATAATCATAAAATTTGCATGCTTTTTGAGTTCAAAACTGTACACAGAATGCGGTACTCCTATTTTGCACACTTAATTCTTTCTAGCGCCCGGTCTAATAGGCAAATTACTGCATTATTTTAAGGTTTGATCCTGATTTTCAGTTTTCCTGAACACTATCTATTCCGTTTCTTACTTTTATTTTATTTTATTGTGATGTGGCTTTTATGTATTCATATTATCATTAATTCATTAAACACAAAGCGAACGCGTTCGCTAGCCCATTGTCTTTTTATTGTGTCTCTAATTACGCTATTCAAAAGGTTAAATAAGAAAACAGGACAGTTGCTATATTCTTTAATAGATGAAGGACAAAAGAAATGGCGATGGTAGTAGACTCCATGTAGATGCATATGATTTTCTAATTGACTAGAGATTAACAAAAGTAGCTCGCCGTCCAATAGAGACCAAGCCCAAGCCGACAGTGCGTTGTGTTATATACATGTCTCAAAGAGACATCTGCTTCATTGACGGAGACCGCAAGGGCTGATGCTTGCCAGGACTATGAGTTTATTTGAAAGAGTCACCGTGACCTTAGAAGAGAAGCCGTGGTCGATGTCCGTGGAAGCGAGAACTTGAAAATCTCAAATGTGAGGGTTACATTGTAACAGTACTCATTCTTTTGTGGCTTTCGAAAAAGGTGTTGTTCATAATTAACACTTCTTCAGTACCAGGTACCCATAACCTGCAAGACCAAGAATAAATCGCTTACAACTTATGCCCGACTGCCGTCGTCCGGTCGTCACTCAGTGGAAACGTCCCATTACGTCGCAAGCACGCATTGCACCAGCTATTCTTCTATAAGTACCTTGGATTATGACCGGAATTGCCTCTTGAGATGCCACTTGGTACCCCACTTGGTACTTTCACAACTTTATAGCGAGTTCAGAATTTTGTATGATGCTTTATTTTTTGTTTTGCTCGTTCCCGTATTGTTAATGTGGTAGTATGTTCGAAGTTTTTGATTCATGTACTGGTCAACGTAAGTTTAGTGGTGGCACAGAAACAATAATTTATCGTGATGACCCAATTGGCGTTGGTACGGTTCTGATTCCTGGAAAATTTCGATTGCTGGCCAAATGGTTCTCTATTGCTTATGGATTTTTGGTTCTGCTTAAAATTTTTTTTTGGTCCTTACTATCCCGTTGCTGGGCAAAGGCCTCCTCGAGTCCTTCCGGATATTTTTTCCCGCTTTGCCTCGAACCAGTGGAGCGGCCAACCTTTTAGCACGCGTCCACATCATCTCATTACTTTTTTTTGGGTGGGGCCCGACGGCACTTTCCATCTACAGCATCTTACTGCGTGGACTCTTGCTCCGCTGGGCTGCTGTGACTACTGTCACTGTGCATCTAGCTAACGAAACGAGGTGTCGCAGACTGTGATCTCTTGTGGAACGGATTTGATCTGCCCTACGTAATAGGCCCTACCTCTGGGGTTTTTGCCGTCCGCAATGGCTTTTCCAGTTTAGCGCTTATTTCCAGCAATATGGCCAAAGTATAACTTATAATTTCACGGAAAGAAGAAAAAAACATGAATTTTATTGTATTCTATATTAAAGAACATATTAAAATTATCCACCAGCAAAACCAAACCTTACGAACAAAATTTTAATTGAAATTATCATTATTTCCTGTCCTTACTAATTTCGTTTTTTTTTTCTTTTCAGAATGTGGCTAATGGGCGCCGTTTGCGTGCTGTGCGCGTTGCTCAGTACCGTGGACGCGCAGTGGAGATGTCCAGGCTTGTCAGCTCGACCAGCTGCTGAATGCTCCTGCGATCTGCCGCATACACTACGCTGTGCTGGCGATCATACTGCTTTACAGGTAAATTAACAGTAATCCTTCCGACCTCGATCATGGTAGCCAATCTTAATATTATAATGCACAAGTATAATAATATGCACAAACACAATGTACTCTTTCTTTATGCTCCTATGATCATAAAGAAAGAGTCAATTTGTCCCTTTGGACTATTCCAAAGGGACAAATTGACACGACCGAAGAGAGATCAGGTGCAGGACCGACGAATATACGAGCTGTTGTTGTGTGTGTAACACAATATACACCCAACAATAGCTCGTATATCCGTCGTGTACGACGTACATAACCGTATAGCTATTTTCGTGCGTATATAATTTGCTTAATGTATTTTTGTTTTTATAAAGATTATTATTATTACCATAAATTACACTGTAGGGATCATAGCACCTTCTGATAACATACGGTTAAGTCATAGTGGAAGTTTGACAGTTCTCTGCTTGCTAGATTTACCGTCGATTTCGATACGCTATGTTGAGTGAGTAAGATATCTAAACCGGCGGTATTGAAAGCGTTTCTTCTACTTCCCCCTCTTGATATATCTCTAACGGTGATTTTCTGGTTTCGTAGTTAGCTGTATTGTCGCCGCCAACGTATATCCATAGATGAGTCTTGTTCTTTTTGAAGTGGTATTATACTTCTGCCAGTTTTCCTCAGTGTGTCGTCTTATCTCCATTACTCTTCGCAATATTCATAAATTCTATTCAGTCTTAGTCTGTCAGCTATCGTCTTCAGGTTGCTATTGGACTTGGAGCGTACCTTGTACATGATGGGGCTACATCGCTTGCATCAAAATGCCTTTCACGCCATTATGCGCCATGAAAGCCATTTTTTTCCTTTTGAAAAGAGTGGAATATAAAACCAAAGATATTACAATGACACGATTTCATTTATCGTCTCGGTTTTTAATAAACTACGTGTTTCAATATTTCTAGTTATTCTCTTATTTAAATAGTCATATATTTGATTTCCGCGAAAATTCTCATGCCTATCCAATATGAACTTTCTGTCCTATTTATAAAAGTCATGTTCGAGCCTCGCGAGTATTTGCAATTAAATAATCTTCATTCCATATGCCAGTTGCTCGAAGTTGGAATAATAATAATAAATGACAAAGGAGCGGTCAAAAATGGGTTATTATTCCGAAGAAATTTGAACATGAAAGTGATATATCACTACATAGTACAAAACAAAGTCGCTTTTCGTGTCTGTCTGTCCCTATATATGCTTACATCTTTAAAACTACGCAACGGATTTTGATGCGGTTTTTATTAATAGATAGAATGATTCAAGAGGTAGGTTTATGTATATAATGCATGCATAATAAAGAAGAGACACACTGATAATTTTAGATGTTTCTAATGTGATGTCGTAAATAAACAATTTTTTTTGTGCTTACATTGCAAACGCTGGCTGAACTCTACGAGATATATCAATACAATGTACTACAGTATTGTTCACCTTAAAAAGGTCTACAAAAAAGTCCGCGATGGTATACGTCCATCTCTTAGGGATAACCCATAATAACCATTTTTTATCCTTTACTTTTTACGAGAAATAATGGCTTATTTACGAAACAATTTTAAGCAATACAGCATTAATCTTTATCCAATTAAGTACCTTAAATAAAATGTGCATTTAATATAGATCAATATAGCCTTTTACAGCGTGTAATTTAAATGAATATTTTCGAAGATATTACAGATTTAAAACGCAGGGAAATAGCGGTTGCGGCAAATAACTTGATTCTACGTTTGTTACCTCAGAACTCCGTCGTTTACGGACCAACTTGCAACATTTTTTTTTTTCCCTAATAGGATTTGCTTTCAGATTGGTCCTATTTTTTTCAAAATCCAGTTCTGATGATGGGATCCATAAGGAATCGAGGGAACTCCTCAAATATTCTTGGCAACTATATAATGATTTTAGTATTTTCATCGAGAACTTAAGCATTCACAGTCAAAAAGTAACATTTGATAAAGTGGAACTGATGAAAAAGACCAGAAATGGCCAACGGAACTTCACCCCTACATAGATATCACAATGAAGATAGTTAAGTAACTATGACAATGAATATAAATAAAAGGTTCTGAATAGTTATGTTGAAAATGGTAGCATCAAAGTGATCTGATGATGATGATGGAGCTGGAAGATAGGCACTGGAACTCCGTAATTAATTAATGTAACCTAGCCGTGTTTGGGCTTATTAAAATTGTCATCAGATGCACTTTGGCTATAAGGTACTATCGAACTGACCTGATAATGGGGCTGGGAATTGGATCGGTATTACTTAATAAATAAGTTAATAATAGTTAGTAGTTAGTTAGTTAATAAATAGGATACTTCATAATAAAATAATGTATCCTAGCAGTGTTTGGGTTAAATCGAATTGTCCTGAGAAATAGGTACTTTGGCTATAAACTAGCAGTGTTTGGGTTAAATCGAATTGTCCTGAGAAATAGGTACTTTGGCTATAAATGTATCACAACTAAAAAGTGTGAAATAATTTTTTTTTTACAAAAAAATATAACCAACTTCACGACCAAAAACAAAACACTAAAACGATCAAAATAACTTTAATTTTGGAAGTCAGTGTTTCGGGTATTGTCTGCTTCTTATTTAGCACTGACTTCCGAAATTTAAGTTATTTTGATCGTTTTAGTGTTTTGTTTTTAGGGTTCCGTACCTAAAAAGGAAAAAACGGAACCCTTATAGGATCACTTTGTTTTTAGTCGGTCTGTCTGACAAGACCCTTTATCTCGGAAACGCATAGAGGTATCGAGTTGAAATTAAAACCATATACTCAGGTCTGCGGTCCCTTGAAGCTGCGAAAAAATCAAACTTCTGAGCTAACGAAAAAAAAAGATACAGACGTTTATGTCGCAAAATACGTATGATTCCACACTCTGAAGGAAATTAAAATTCATAGAGTACTTCCCGTTGACCTAGAATCCTGAAATTTGGCATGAAGCAAGGTCTAATAGCACAAATATAGGGAAAAATTTGAAAACTGTAAACTGTTTTTTACGATTCGAAAAAATCTTCGTAACTCAATTTTGGAATTGAACTGTTCATAGCACCCTCAGTGCGTGCCACTTGCCCACTTTTTATAATGAAGTCGGTTATTTTTTTTTGTAAAAAGTTTTTTCCTACAGAATTTGTTAATTCTTTGAACCCGTCTGGACTCCCTCCTCATAAAATGGTGTTGAAAATAGGTTGTCCTGTTATTTTATTAAAAAACCTGAGTCCATCTAAACTTTGCAATGGCACACGTTTGCTGGTAAAATCACTAAAAACTGTCATATTAGAGTGCACAATACTCACTGGATGTGGTACCTCCGATTTGCTGATATCTTCCTATGGCGCGCGTGGAACAATACGCGCCGTCGACGACTTGGTCTCGGTCCGGACGGTTACCGGACGGTCCCCATCCGGAAGCCCGCGCCTACGGTGGCCGGAAATCGGGATCGGAATCCCGACGGCGGTTGGGGCGTGAGGACCGTTGCCTCACGCGATCGGCCGCCTCCTTTGCCAGCATTATGCTTCGCAGAAGGAGGCGACCGCCTGCCACTCCTCCTCGCTCCGGACCATGGCCTGTACCAAGATCCGGCGCGAGAGATCGCCACCGCCGATTGCCCCCACGAGGACATGGCGTTGCTCTGCCCAAGCGGGGCACACCTCCACCGTGTGCTCCATCGTGTCCTCCGGGTGGTCCCCACAGTGGCAAGTAAAGATATCTTTTGCAACGACTATTAATAAATCGCAGGGTCAAACTTTCAACGTTGCAATGTTATTGATCGTTGAGTGTTTTTCACATGACCAATGATATGTCGCTCTTTCAAGAGTAACCTCAAAAGAAAACATGTTTGCAAGTATTATCTAATGACAAAAAAAAAGCTGTGAACATTGTACATAAAAACATTCTGTAAGTAGTATAATTAGTACTGGCGACCCGCCCCGGCTTCGCACGGGTGCAATGCTGATCAAAACCGCATCAAAATCCGTTGCGTAGTTTTAAAGATCTTCTTCTTCTCAGTCGGTACACTCTTGCCGTCGTGGTCATCACTGTGAATCACGATGAGTGATCATCTTGGTAACACGACGCAATTCATCGTGGACTGCAGCTTTCCGAGTACATTGATAAACCGAGCACTTAGTTACGCCTTGATCTGGTCTGTCCATCTCATTAGTGATCTACCACGTGGCTTGATGCCCTCAACTTTGCCCTGCTGCACTACGAGACGCTCTATGGAATCATTACCACGACGAGATACATGGCCGCAGAAGTCCAAAATGCGCGACTGCACTGTGGATGATAGGCGCTGTCTGATCTAAGCGTACATAGGGACAAACAGTGGGAAGCAACTTTGTTTCATACTATAAAGTGATCAGCATTGCACCCGTGCGAAGCCGGGGCGGGTCGCTAGTACCTTATAAGAAAGCTTATTTAATCTACTCTACTACTCGATCATGATTAAATATGATTTTTTCAGGCCTCCGTTTTTGTAAAAAGCTGAAAAATATTTAATTAAAAACCAAACGCATATTTTTTATTTATTCGTTCCTACGCAGCAGAATTCTTTCCGCAACACGACACTTCGACTTCGACAGTGTGAGTTTTTTTTTTAAGTTGGGAAATCATCTAATGACTTCTCTCGCCCTTTGGTGGAGCGTGAGGGCGTGACAGACTTTTACTGACTAAAACCCACTCCAGCCCCCCTAGCCAAGTTACAACCGTTTCGTGTCGAATTCCGTTCTCCAATCGGTAACGCCTCGGTGTCAGCAATTGTAGAAAACGATAAGTTGGTAGCCATGTTGACGCGCCTGAGTCGGCTGCTCGTTCTACAATGTCATTCTACAATAACAAAAGATTTAGCGTTGAACATTTTAGAAACGATAACAATTCATTCTATCATTTTGAACGATGTGAACTTGGCTACGAATTTTCTATTCGTTTGTTCTGACCACGTGACTTAACGTTGAGATGATGTCATTCCCATACATTTGATTAGTTTTCAACTAGCGTTAACGATTGCAGATTATCAACTTGCTTAGGGGTGCTGTTCCTTCTTTGCCTTCTTTTTTAGGGCCCCGGGGTACACTTTCGCACAACCCATGGTTCGAAATTGTGAATTGAGCCTAAGAGAAAATGATAACAGTCCTGTACACACACAAGTACAAGTTTTATTTATAAAGGTCTCGTATTTATTTGAATTTTACAAATTCGTTTGAAGCCCATTTTCGAGAGTTTAAATACCGGTTGAACAATTCCGAGGGTATTATTTATCTTTGCGCTTTTTCTTATTACGGGTTCAGAAGGTATGGACTCTGTAAATATTGGTATGTTCATGTTAATGCCAGTTCAAAAAGTAATGGCTTGATAGGATTTTTTTTCGACTTTAAATAAATATGTTATTATGAGGTCCAGATCAATAAAGCCTAGTCTTTTCAACTTGGTTTGGTCCGGAGGACATGGTGGAGCATACGGTGGAGGTGTGCCCCGCCTGGGCAGAGCAACGCCGTGTCCTCGTGGGGGCGATCGGCGGCAGCGATCTCTCGCGCTTTGCCTTGGTACAGGCCATGGTCCGGAGCGAGGAGGAGTGGCAGGCGGTCGCCTCCTTCTGCGAAGAAGTAATGCTAGCAAAGGAGGCGGCCGCACGCGTGATGCAACAGTCTTCACGCACCAACCGCCGCCGGGATTTCGATCCCGAGTTCCAGCTACCGTAGGCTCGGGCTTGCGGACGACAAGCAATAGGTAGCTCATCGTCCGACCGTCCGGTAACCGTCAGGACCGAGCCCAAGTCGTCGACGGCGCGTAATGTTCCACGTGCGCCTCAAGGAGATGTCAGCAACCTGTAGGGGCCCAGCAGGGTCGAAGCCTACTGGGGCCAAGGGTCTGATTCTGATAGAAGACTCGGCACTGGTACGAAAGGCAACGAAGGAACAGGAGTGGGTTTTTAGTTAGTAAAAGTCTGACATTATCTCCCACTCCACCCAAGACATCATCTTATGACATCCCCCGTGGATGTCATAAGATGATTTTCCCACCGAAAAAAAAAACTTGGTTTGGTTAGTGTAATAGTAAAACTGACCATTCATGATTCGGCTAAGGTTACGTTGGGTTAGGTTATATTTCAGGTGGCCATTTTATGACGTAGCTAACTATTACGTAAAATGGACGACTAAATCCTGAAATTATCAATTATACGATCTGACGTCTGAACAGCAGCTAGAAGATTATAATATACATGTTTTATCTTCTAACAGAGAATGGGGGGATTTTAGGTGGGAAATCATCAAATAACTTCTCCCGCTCTGGGTGGAGCTAGAAGGAGTCTGACAATCAGACTTTAACTGACTCAAATCCACCTATTTAAATTTATTTACCTTTTGCGTCCTAGAGCCACGGTAACTCTTTCAAAAGTTCCTGTACCCCAGTCTGGACCATGACCTGAACTAAGGCGGACGGGAGTTCCCCCCAGGTGGGGCAGGCTTTCATCATATGCTTCACCGAATCTTCTGGATTTTACCCTGGCTACAATTTTGACCCTTGGTCCGTAAACATTAAGGCGGCAATAATAATATAATTTTCAATAAACTTACTCGAAAACCCACTCCCATCCCTACCCCTTTCAGGCACGCAATTTTCTGTTTTCCGCACTAGTGCAGAAAAGTAAGCGAGGTATCATATCAGGCTGAGCGCTAAGTGACCCCTACGAGTCGCGCGTCAACCCTCGTTTATTTATTTCTTCGTAAGAGTATTAAAAAACGTCGTTTGATACACGTGGAAATTCGTCACTGCAGCACTCGACTCCATAACACCCTTGCCTACGGACCGCGCGGATTCTGCCTAAGTCGCAATGACAACCTTCCTCCACTTGTATCAAAATGTACTATTGCAAAATTTCCACTCATGCAAAATCCAAGCTACTTAGAATATAAATAAAAGAATAAAGTAGCAATAACCAACAACTCAAGTTCTATGCCAACATTGTTGGTTACAATAGCATCAAACAATACTGGCCTCACCAGGCCACAATATGTCTCTAAATATTCAATGGGCCAAAAGCTGAGGTAGTAGTATTATGGCGATCGTATTTGTACAGAACCAATGGACGTTGATTCTGAAACAATACCTTTCAGTGGTTCTTACCATGGTCTGGTGGCAAATTGGGATGCTTATCGACTTGATGTCACGTTTGTTGCTAAAGCGAGTTTTAAAGTGGATTTTTTTGCGGTAGGATAATCATCCAAAGACTTCTCCCGATCTATCTTGTTAGACTTCTATAGACTAAAACCACACCTATGTCCTCCAGTTGCCTTTTGCGTTCTAGGACCACGGATTCCCTTATCAGAAATTCCCCGCGGCCCTGCTGGGCGCTCTCGGTTTTACTGACATCTCTTTGAGGTGCGCATGGAACACTATGCGCTGTCGACGACTCAGGCTCGGTCCAGATGGTGACCGAACGACTGGACGGCGAGCTCATTATTATTATTGGGCATACGGCCTACAGCTGTGGGGCTCAGCGGCAAAATCAAATGTTGAAATAATTCAGAGGTCAAAAATGTTGACAATGATAAAAAACGCACCTTGGTACGTTTCAAATAACAGACTCCATCACGAGCTCTGGATCAAAACTGTAATGGAAGAGATTACAGAAAGGACTACAGTATACAAAGAACGAATCTCAAAACATCCAAACAAGCTAGCAGTAAACCTGATGGACACCCAAACAGTCGCCAGGAGCCTAAAGAGAAAGATTCCTCAAGACCTCATTTAGGAGGCTACAAGAATAAACGGGGCAGTCATTGGACAGCCTGCGTACAAATCTGTTGCATTATCAAAAATATTGCTGAATATCTTTATAGATTGCAATAAAATATAAAAAAATATATATTATGCCCAATCCTTGTCGTCCGCAAGCTCGCGCTTGCTGTGGCTGGCAAATTCCGCAGCTCTGGATTATTCTTATTCCTTTTTCGCTTCAAGTCACCTCACTTACTTTCGAGTTCCTTTAGTAAGTTCCTAACACCATCCACAATTCACTTGTACAGAGGCGTTCAGTAAACAAAAGCAATCGATTGGCAGGTGCGTGAATCGGCGAGACTTTGATAAGGGTCCGTGATCACGCACCGAGCTCTTCATGTCAATAAACGTCTTAGAATACGGCTCTAAGTGCTTCTTACCGATTATGAAGAAATGAGGGAAATGTGTGAGCGAAATGGGGGTTAGGTTGATTTTTGATTCTGTCTTGTATGTATGTAATAAGAATAGTATATGTTTTATTATTTTGAGTAGGGGTAACGCGAATGGATATGTCACCGGTTAAAAGTTTGGAGGTCAGGTTCTAGAGTGGCGACCACGCACCGGAAAGCGCAGCGTTGAAAGGCCTCCTAAGGTGCACCGACGACCTGGCGAGAGTCGTGGGAATGCGACACTTGGGGGAGGCCTATGTCCAACAGTGGACGTCCTCCGACTGAAATGATGACGATGAAAAGTCTCGTAAAACTATAAACCCCATTTTTCTTAGCAAGAAGTTGATAGATTACGAAATATTGTTAGGTTTGAGGGATTGTCAGAGTTTTACTAACTAAAATCCACCTTTTTTATTGATATAAAGTAGTGCTTGATATACCATCTAATAGAAATCAGTGGTGCAATCGTTGATGGTGAATCACACTAGTTTATTAAGAGCCTATTCACTCTAGCCTTGAAGAACATGTGTTCTATCAGATGTCCTTTGTGTTTCAAAGCCACAGCATTAAGTCCGCCTTTGTTCAGTGTTTCTTACTAGTGCATACAGTTTTAATAAATAAATAAATAACTCTTCAAAACAACTACGCTGGCCCACATTCTTCATACGTTTTCCGTTACTGAGTACACGGTATTGAAACTATCTATCAGTCTAAACCATTTCTACCTATTTTCGTGTTGAAAGCTGAAATTATTTTTTTGTCTAATCAGCTCTGTACATTTCTATTAATCGGCGTCGTATAACTCCTGGATGGTGGGTAGTTGTGCAGGATGAGCAGTAAAGCAGGTGACGCATGGTCTATAAAGGGGCTTCACATTGGCTCTGTGTTTGAGATGGATCGAGAAAAACTCATTGGATCAGATTACTTGTGCAGTGGCCAACCTTAGTTCGTAGTCGGCAAAAAATCCACTGCATTTTCATCCATGACTGGCATATTGGTCTAGTAGTTAGTGGCCCTGACTGCTATGCCGGAGCTCGTCGGTTTGATTCCCACCCAACATAAATGTTTGTGTGATAAGCATGATCATTTGTTCTGTGTCTGGGTGTAATTTATCTACAATATGTATTTATTTAGACATAATATATAAGTTCGTTTATCAGTTGTTTAGTACTCATAGCACACGCTCTGCTTAGTTTGAGACTAGATGGCGTTGTGTGATAGTTGTGGAATATTATTATTATTCAGAGGGGAGATGATTTGAAAATTTATTTTGAATTTATCGACACCATAAATAAACCAGTCGTATTCAGAAAGAATCCTTCAAATATAATAAGTAGATATAACTATATAGCGTCTGCTGAAACTATTATGTCAAACGTATTGAGTCAAGTCGCATGGTACTTGGAAAGGATTACAGAAAGCGGCTTTCGAGACGAGAGTGAGCGTCGAGCTATTGTCGAACATCCTATGAAGCAAATCTGTCATGTGTAGATGTGTGGTACCAGGCTCCTATGATAGATGGGAAATATGTCATACCATTGTTGGGCTGACAATTGGAAGGATAGTTATCTAGGAGGTGTATTTTGAGACATGGGAAACATGTTTTGATGTACTGAATTTGAGGTTATTATTAAAGCTTCTAGTGACTTCTTTTTTCGGTGGGAAAATCATCTTATGAAATCCCCCGCCCTTGGGCGGAGCGGGAGATAGTGTCAGACTTTTACTGACTAAAAACCCACTCCTGTTCCTTAGTTGCCTTTCGTACCAGGGCCGAGTCTTCCTTTCAGAATCAGAGCCTTGGCCCCGGTAGGCTTCGACCCTGCTAGGCCCCTACAGTTGCTGACATCTCCTCGAGGCGCGCGTGGAACAGCACGCGCCGTCGACGACTTGGGCTCGGTCCGGACGGTTACCGGACGGTCGGACGGCGAGCCACCCATTGCTCGCCGTCCGCAAGCCTGCGCCTACGATGGCCGGAAATCGGGATCGGAATCCCGGCGGCGATTGGGGCGTGAGGACCGTTGCCTCACGCGATCGGCCGCCTCCTTTGCTAGCATTACAGCTTCGCAGAAGGAGGCAACCGCCTGCCACTCCTCCTCGCTCCGGACCATGGCCTGTACCAAGGCCCGGCGCGAGAGATCGCCGCCAATAATTCTAGTGACTTCTGCGATGACAATTAATAAAGAATTTCAGAAGAAGTCTTACTGCGCTAACCTCAAATAAATTGAAGTGATCAAGGGCCTCCTCTCTACGTGAGGAACTATAGAATGAACTCACCATCTCCCTAACCCTTTTCCCAACTCACTCGGGGTCGGCTTCCAGTTTAAACAGATGCGGCTGAATACCCGTGTTTCACATGGACTGCTTATCAGACCTCCACAACCCTGTTACTGGTCAACATGATACTCCTAGGATAGACTGATGGTCAGACTTTCCGGCGTCTGACTGCCTGTAACGACTGTCAAAGATCTGCGAATGACAACCATTTGAAGTGCTGGCTAGGTAATATGACACCGTTGAAACCCTACTGGCGGTTCCACCTGCGTGGTTACAGTACCTCTCCTCATTTTAAATTACAAAATATGTGTTAATCTAGGATATAAGCTATCTTGGCAACTAATTTCATTCAAATCAGTTTAGCCGTTTCAGCGTAGAGGAGTAACAAATATGTACACAGAGCCCCGCACACACACGTATACGCAAACACATTTTAGCCTATAAAATATTAGTGCGATTTTCAGGTGTTCTTTAATATACTTGTCAGTACACGATGCCGATTGACTCTACTTTGCAGGAGAGATCCAAAAAGTCCGTGTGAATCCCAAGATCAAGAGAGCTCTTGGGCTCTTGATCACTTCTTTTATAGCCGGAATCACTGCAAATGTCATGACACAATATACGTCATATGACGCTTCGTCTCGTTATCAAAATGGCTTCCGTACTATTCATCATCATCATTATTTCAGCCGAAAGACGTCCACTGTTGGACATATGCCTCCCACAAGCGTCGCCACAACGACCGATCCTGTGCGTCTCGCATCCACCGGACTCCCGCGACTCTCACCAGGTCTTCGGTCCACCTTGTGGGAGGCCTTCCAACGCTGCGTTTTCCGTACTATTTGACTTCACCGATTTCTTTTTTAAATTTGATTTAAACCAGTGCTTCACTGCGTTCCCACCAGATAGTAAGCAGTGATGCAATCGTTGATGGTGAGGCGTACTAGTTTATTAAGAGCCTATTCACTCTAGTCTTCAAGACACCTAAATTATAATGGGACGGGAAGACCGCAGCAGGCAAATTGTTCCAATCCTTCAATGTACGCGGTATAAATGACGAGACAAAACGGTTCGTCCGGACCGTAAAGGTGTTAACAACATACTTGTATCTTTAGGTTTTAATTTTTAGGTTGGAATTTTACGAAATCCCACCCCTAAGGGGGTAAAAGGGGGTTGGAAGTTTGTATGGAGAAACCTAAAGCCGCTGGCAGAAGCTAGTAATAAACAAAAATAAAAAACTTCATTACGCTCGAACGGCTTAATGGACTTCAACGACTTGGTACACTGGTAGACCATTTCCTAGAATACAGCTAAGGATTGGAATACCCTGCCAGAGTTTGTGTTGCCTGTTAGCTAAAACCTAGGGGTCTTTAAGTCAATATAAAAAAGGTTACTTCTAGGCAAGCGTGCTCAAGCGTCGGCCACATCATCGGTTACCATCAGGTGAGACAGTGGTCAAACGCGAGCTTATCCATAACAAAAATAATAAAAAATATAGGATACTTTTTTCCCAGGAGTATATTTCTTTGGGAAAATGGGTTGGCTTCCAAAAGGGAAATTTGGGGTCCTGGAACGCAAGGCAAAGAAGGATCATAAGAGGACGTTTTAGTCAGTAAAAGTCTGACACGCCCTCTCGCATCGCCTTAGAGCGAGAGAAGTAATTGGATGATTTCCCACCTTAAAAAAAGGAGATATGTTTCAAGCCCTATTTCATTCCAACCATTTATTTCCTTCTAAAAATTTCTCTAATTTCGTCGTTAGTAACTTAGCCCCAAAACTAGATAAATATTTTTCTCGTAATTAATCTGATCATTAATAAATAGATTCCGTCCATCTAGTGTTTAATTAAAACGTTACGGATCTTGGAATATCATTACTTAGGCAGGGAATCCATTTTAAATACTCGTAATTGTTGAGAAGAAAATTTACGCTGTCACAAATCACCTTGGATTTGTAAATGTTTCAGGTTCTGAAGATTTTACGGACGAATTGTTTTTATTAGTTTAATTGGAAGGATTCCTCAGATTTTCGAACGGATCTAGTTTACAAATTTTTCAATTATGAGTTCGTGTTTTTGTGTAAATGCTGTGTGAATATATAATAATGAAGAAAATGGAACTAGTTAAGCTCCTGCCAGCTTAATCTGCGTATTAGTCATAAATATATACCCTATGTCACTCAGTGTATTCAACTAAATAAAATAAAGTAGTATTAAGCTGGTGAAAAAAAAAAGGAAAAATCTTTAGTCTTTACAATTATACTCTTTTCTCTCTTTTCTTAGATATAAATAATATAGATAAAAAAAGCCAATTCACGCATTTAGAAAAGTTCAAATTCATGTTGCAGTCTTATCTCTGTTTTAACTAATGTTAAAAATTCAAATGTAAGGAATTTAGAGGTGTTTTCGACTAATTGCGACTGCGCTGCGATGCGAATGGGTAATTCTTCAGGGACTAAATTTTCGATTGTTATTTCTGTAACCAAGTAACCAAACGGTATGTATTTTTTTTCTAACATTTTAGCTTTATCTCTTACTTGGACAAAAATATGTTTTAAACAGTTGCTGTCTAGATACAAAATAAAAATATTTAAAGACTGTTCTTTTGATTCATATAACGTGTCTGTTTGCTATTTTCCGGAACAAAATGGTCGATGTTTTCCGTTTGTTACATCAATATATATGAGTAGGTATCATATCTATATCGAAAGGAAATAAATTGTCCTCTTACAAAAAAATATATATATTAGTTATAACTACGTTAGTGTGTTTATAAATAATTAAATATTAAGAAGTGTCCGGCGTATAATACCAATTATTATGGGGTTATCTGCACTTGACCGTACTTGATCGGGTATAATAATGAGAGTCTGGTTCCCGCGTGAGGGGAAGCCAGCCGTACAACGGACGAGCTAGAAGGTGGACGTGTGGATGGTTGGCACAGATCTCGACATTACGAAGATAAACATCTGATTCATCTGTATTTGGTTCAGGTAGCATTCTGATATCAATGTTTACTTTATAAAAAATATTTTATTGTTTTAAAACTTCAGTCAGGGATTCAACCTGTATTCAATCCGTGTTTTGGTATACCTATTTACTTATGAAAATGTGAAATAAGGCTGAAAGTGAAATTAAATTTTGATTATGTCAGTCAGAATCAGTCGAACAATCAAATTTCAAAGAACAATTCGAATACAAACGTTCTTGAACGACCCGGGAATTGCTATTTTTTTGTGGTCCTTGGTTACATTTTTAATGAAACAATATAATATAATTATGTGAATATATTCTGCCGAGTTATTCAATCTATTATTAACTTATGCAGTTCAGTGGTTTTATATAAAGGCAATCCAAATAATTACTACTCACTTATATCATATTCGTTTATAACAACTGTTTCATCTTCTATTTGGGACTTAAGTTCTCGATGAAAATACCAAAATCACTATGAAGTTGCCTAGTATATTTGACGAGTTCCCTCGATTCCTCATGGATCCCATCATCAGAACTAGATTTTGAAAAAAATAGGACCAATATTTCTAGATTGGTCTTTTTTTTTCCTTTCCCTACTTTCCTTTCAGGGTAGAAAGGAATATGGAAATCGGCCCATAAACGACGGAGTTAAACATAAAAAAAATTAACGATAAAAAAAATCAACCGAACTGAGAACCTCCTTCTCTTTTTTAAAGTCGATTAAAAAGTAGTACTATACTCATCATCATTTCAACCGAAAGACGTTTACTTGGTCATAGGAATCCCTCAAGTGTCACCATAACGACCGGTACTGTGCGTCTCACATTGATCAGATTCCCGCGACTCTCACTATATCACTGCGTAACGTTGCGGCTTCCGGTACGCGGTCGCCACTTCAGAGCCCCTTCGGCTCCATCGACCATCTATTCTGCGAGCAATGTGCCCTGTCCACTGCCACTTAAATTTGGCGATTCTTCGGGCTATGTCGGTAACCTTGGTTCTCCTGTAGTACTATACTACCGAAATATTTTTTCTAAAAACCTCTTACTCTCTTCCAGATCATAGGCCGTCATCTCCGCGAACAGAAAGCCAGAAACAAGAACACAGCAGTATCTCTACTAGACTGTGCTCTACGAGGAGTGTCAGTACTCTCATCAGCATCAGTGTCAGAACTAGCAGGCGTTGGACTGCATGGGCTGGTGATATCTTCTGGCGATATAAGAAGGGTACAGCAGGGAGCTTTTAGTACTGTGTCAGCAACGCTGTTTGCTTTGGGTAAGTGGTTCAATATTTATTAGTTTTAACCTGTTTTCCTATAAGAAACCAGGACCATTTAATGTATGGAGTGGCAATGGACTCCAGGTAGCGAGTTGCAGTGTTTTAATTTTTGACGTGATTGTTTTTATTTACATCAATTATAGCTGTATGATCCTTGAATTATGACCTGACACAGGATTTTAACTAAATTTATTGGAAATAAATAAATTTAGTTCGATAATGTTAGCGCAATGTTAGGGCTCTAACAGAATAACAGCGCTGTGTTATTTATCTTTTTTAATATCGCAGCATATGCTGAGTTAGGCGCCTTTTTGGCTTTGCACAGATTTTAAAGTTATTTTTTCATACTCAATTCTACTGTATTTTAATACTAATGTATCCTAATTCTACTGTATTTTAATTCTACTGTATGTGTGAGGTTCGAATAAACGTTTTTTCTTTCTTTCTTGCAGTTGTTTTAGGACCATAGTAAATATTTTCCTCAGTTCACCTTTCCACTACAAAAAACTTCGAAATCCCCCAAGAAATATCGCACATATAGCAAGTTCACTCACTGTTTGTTGAACACATTGAAGCTTACAACACACTAAGTCCACTGAACCAGTGTGTTAACTACCACCGTTTCGTGTACTGCTTCTTAATTCCATTTGCAATCAAGATACATGGCAATGAGCAGGAACCTGTAGAAGTGTAACTTCTCTTGCACTCTAAATGCCAAAATGTTTGGCGCGTAAAAAATGTTTCATAGCTCTTGACAAATTGAAAACAAGTAAGGAAATGTGTTTGATTGCATTACTTAAGGGCATGCTATTCGACATACATTTTCACTGTTTTTCATACAACAATTCTTACGAGATTATGAAGTTATTACACATTTTTCATTAGATATTTTGGAAACACAGTATCTTGTGGAAATTATCTAGACTTCTATTGAAATCAATTTGTAAATTTGTGTAAAACTAATCCAGTAAAGACCTCTGAAAATCTGCTTTTTTGTATGAACTTTGACACTTCATAATATTCTCAAAAATTAAAAAAGTCAAAAAAATATAACAACGCCTTGAAAATTTAATCAAGATTCTGAATAATAACTATTTTTTTCAAAAAATTTAAGGGTTAAAAAAACACGTATTTCCTGGAACAAGTTTTGTGAAATATAAATCACGGAATTACCGAATGCTTTTCAGGCGTTATCTCTCGTTTTTCGCGTTGCCTCTTCGTCAAACATCGCGTTGGATTGCGTTAGATGAAGTAACAAGCTTTGAAACCATGCTTGATTTTGACGATAGGCGAGTGGAAAAGGAGCCTCTTAAGTCAAAAAATGGACACGACAAAATTACAAGCACCTATTAAACAATAATGTTGAAATGGCCCCAGTATAATGTTAGATGACGACACCAGGTACTGATAAATGATAAATGATATTTATTTTGTAAATAGGTTTAAAAAACACTTTTACACATCAATTTTTTTTTTCGTCATTTTTAAACTAGATGAGGCCGGTGTTTCCTAGCTGACTACCCTGAGAAGAAACACCGAAACAAACTCAGGGGTCAAAGTCTCTTTTAAAGTCCATACAGTAAATATGTAATGGTCAAATCACATGAGAACCATGCAGATTTGTCTGAAATGGTCTTTTGAAGAAAGAACCATACAGATTTGAGTGGACCTGTCCAGTCAGTGCAAGCATTTGTCAGTATTCGTAAAGCTCAACTCAGGACTACTAAGGAGCTCAACGACGAACTTGACGAACAATACCAAGGAAAGGACATTTGGGTAGGCCGCAGAAAATACTCAAAGTGCCAGACATACATTAAAATTACTGAAAAGGAAAAAAAAAACAATCAACATAGTCCTCACGTTCACAATAATAAAAGGAAAAATATAGTTTACAAAATGTAATACTTTAGCAAAGTAAACATTTTTGTCAAAAATTAATAAAAAAAAGTCAAATTGCAAATTAAAAATAATCTACAATAACGAATTGTAATAAATAATAAAAAGCACAATTAAAAATAAAAACAAAGGAAAAAATAATAATAATAAGACAACAGTTGCAGTGCGTACTGGAGCAGGTCAATCCCAAGCCTTTTGGTCCTCAACATAGTCAAAAGCCTTTTGGCAAAGTTTTTGCTTTACAAATAATTTGAATTTATTAAGGCTTAATTGCTGAATATGACTAGGAAGTTTATTATAGAAGTGTATATGTTGCAGTCAAAACTCTTAACCAGTCATAAGTACTATTGACTAGCGAAATCAGTCAAAAGTACTTTTGACTGAACAGGTTGGTCAAAAGTGGTTTTGACTGAAAATTATTGGTTATTAGTACTTTTGACTGCAAATTTGCGGTTAAAAGTACTTTTAACTGACGCTCTTCGTCAAAAGTAGTTTTAACTGCAATAAACTGACTGCATGTCAATAAGATCGACTTGGCAGCGGCTGTTCATTTCATTGTGCAGGATCGGTTTCGAAACCAGATCCCTCCTTTTCTTGCTTTTCTTCCTTTGGCATACTTCGCACATTGATAAATATATATTAATCATTTCTTTTGTAACATTAGCGTACTTCTTTGCCGTTTCATTCTTAAGTCTATCGCGACCACCATGCGCTATAGAAATATGAGCAGCATAAAAATGTCGTAGATTTCCTCAGCCGGTAAAAAATATTTGACAGGTTCTGTGTTTGTAACAAATTTTTTTATACCACAAACTTCAATGATGTTAAAGCGTTTTAGTCTACTGTACTGTAGTGGTGTTTTCTTTTCATCAAATTTCGCGTCTTCCACATCCATTGCAAACTTTTCAAATTTTTCTTTTGTCATCACATTGAAATGACTATCTTTCATATCTTCTGTCGCTAAAATTCTTTGCAAAAAGCGTTCTTTCTTTCCGTAGTCACTCATTTTTGTTCTAATATTAGCACGTTCTCCACTGATAATGAGTAATATAAAAGTATATACTAGGCATGCCTTCTATGTTCTGTCGTTTCTATATTTCCCGGCAATTTTGAATTTGGAACTGTTCTATATTTGAATATGTTTAAATTTTGAATCTCAAAACAGTTGAAAGTATTAGGATTAATGCTATTGTTTAGTCACAGCATCAATTGGAATCTGTCAGGTTACGTTCGTACGTTTGTCGTATGTGCATTTTCGTAAATGAATCTTTCTGGTTACGTACGAAAATGAATCTTTCTAAGGAAAATGTTTGTGCAATAATTTTCTACAACTTTAGAAGAGGCCTGACACGGCTTCAGTGTTTTAAAGAGCTAACATCTGTGTTCAGTGATGAAGCCCCATGTCTGCGGACTGTCGTACGCTGGTATTTAGAATTCCAGCGTGGACATACTAGTGTTAGTGACAAATCTCGCGAATGGCGCCCAAAATCCACCTTCACTGAAGATAACATAATTGCTGTGAGACAACTGATTCTCGAAGATCATCATGTGACGTATCGAGAGATAGAGGCTCTATTAGGCTCTATGAAGCGCTTGGTGTGAGAAAGCTAGTTTGCCGTTGGATACCGCATCTGCTTTCCGACGATCACAAGGCGGCCCGCGTCAGATGGTGTAAGAAAACTCTGCAATGGTTCAACCGAGAAAAGTCAAATCACGTCTACAACATCATCAGTGGTGACTTGAATCTTGGATTTATGCCTACGATCCTGATTCCTAACAACAATCTACAATCTGGGTCTTTCAAGACAAGCCAAAGCCGAATAAAGTTGTTCGTTCTCGAAGCACTTCAAAGAAGATGGTAGCCCTGTTCGTTGGAAATACCGGCCATGTTGCGATTATTGCACTTGGAAGATCGTAGAACGGTTAACGCAGAGTGGTATACCACAGTTTGTTTACCACAAGTCATCGCCGAACTTCGAAAATCTAACTCAAAGCGACGCATCATCCTGCACCACGACAACGCAAGCTCACACAGCGCTCGTCAAACGATTGAGTATTTGAAGCAGGAAAAAGTAGAAATTCTTGACTATCCTCCATACAGTCCTGACCTAAGCCCTAACGATTTCTTTACATTTCCTAAAATTAAGTAAACTCTTAGTGGTCAAAGGTTCCAGTCTGGTGAAGAAGCAGTCGACACTTTCAAGTCAGCCATTTTGAACACCACCACTTTAGAGTGGAATAAATGTTATAATAACTGGTTTGAGCGAATGGAAAAGTGTATTAAGCTACGTGGTGAATACTTTGAAAAACAATAAAAAGTACTTTATGGTTCTAGTTGTGTTTTTTTATTCAAACAACAAAACTTAAAAGGCATGCCTCGTATGTGCGTTTGTCGTTATTTTTATCGACCACCTTAACTTTTTAAGAGTTTTGACTGATACGACCAGTCAAAACCGCTTTTGTCGAAATCACTTAGTCAAAAGTACTTTTAACCAGCTCCATTGGGCAAAAGTACTTTTAACTGTTATTTTAGTCAAAAGTATTATTGACTAAAGCATACGGTCAAAAGTACTTTTGACTGATTTTGCTAGTCAATAGTACTTTTGACTGCAACATATACATTACATACTATATGCTGACTTAAAAAAATATTTAAAATTATCGCTTTCGTTTTTTTATGGTTCTGAAGTTAGATTGAAAAAAACAGACCCTTATAAGATCACTCATGTGTTTGATTGTCTATCTATCTGTTCATCTGTCGCAGTCAATTTGCTTCGAATGTATTAGATTGGATTGAAATTCGGTACAGAGTTTTGGTGTGCAAATCGGAAAATTAAAGGTCGTCATACCAAATGAAAGGACATAATATTGTAACAGCGTCAAACGTATTTTTCATAACTTTAAAATAATAAATTTAAAAGTCATTTTAGAAAAACAAAACTAGCAGTTTTGTTTTTAAATTATGAAAAAAAATATATATATACAGAAACAGTGCTTTAGTTTTAAAAGGTTAAATTAAAGAAAAAAAATGTAAGTCAAATGTATATTTTCACAACTTTCAAATAATTAAATTTAAGTTAAGCGAAACTACAAGTCTAAAATAAAAAAAATAATAATACAGTGCTTCAGTTTTAAACTATAGAAAAAAAATTAGAAAGTTTGATTTTTATAAAAAAGGTCTTAAAACAAATTGATTTATTTAGAATCATACGAGTCGTACTCGCACTAAACCGGCTTTTTTTTTTTAAATGATTCTACGTTTTGAGTACTTTTAATTATCAAAAATAAAGTGATTATCAATATGACTGTGTTATGCAATTAACACGCTGTTTTTAGACTGCACAAGTCTACATTTAATTTTTATCGTTATTCTATATTCAACGGGTAGCTCAGCAGTGTTTCAGGAAACATGCTGATGTTGTTGAAAATGGCTGTGCACCTGCGAAATGGTCATGAATATATCAAAACGTAATTCTGGGAGACTTACAAAGGAAGGTCGTAATTAACTGACTTAGGTACCCCAAATACTGGGTTGTGCTTCTAGCTTTTACAATATAGCTTATATGTGTTATGTGGAATAAAACAAGAGGGCTTAGAAATGGCGAAAAGGCTATCGTTTTTGTGCCACCAGCTGGCTTCAACGGAGTCAGCAGTCAGGTTCTTAAGCAATTATTTTTATGAAGCAAATTTTGTTTTAAAATCATTACCAATGCTGTGAATGTGCGATAAAGTATAACATCGATAGTACCGCAGTGGTCACATTTTGTTAGAAAAACAATTTGGTCTCTTGACAATTCTTGTGACAACGAAGAAACGATAGCTCATACCATTACCGGAGAGCATGCCATGTCATGTTTTCAGATAATTTGGAGATTGCAGTAAAAAAACTAAGTGCACCATTTCACCATTTTGTCCATTTTGGTCCTGTCTTGAAATAACCACGTTACTAATTAAAATAAAAAAATATGGCCAAACTATGGAGGACCCTGCTATAAAAAAAAAAACATCTATGTACTATACTCATGTTTGCAAAGTAATAAATGATTACTTTTTTTTTGTAGTTTTTTAGCCAATAAGAGAGCTCGCTTTGGAAATTATTACCCTTATGATGAAATAAGACCTTAACTTATTTCAAGTCAAACCATTTTGGGTACATCAAAGATAATGAATATTTTATATTAAGATTTAAACACTTTTTGAATAAACTCTTCTGAAAAGCTTAACCATCAATTAATCGCCAGATCCTTTAAAAGTCCATTTTTGGACACAGGTAGCGAAGATGGTGGAAAATACAAAAAAAGCCGGCCAAGTGCGAGTCGGACTCGCGCACGAAGGGTTCCGTACCGTTCGTAGCAAAAAAACGGCAAAAAAATCACGTTTGTTGTATGAGAGCCCTACTTAAATATTAATTTTATTCTTTTTTTAGTATTTGTTGTTATAAAGGCAACAGAAATACATCATCTGTGAAAATTTCAACTGCCTAGCTATCACAGTTTATGAGATACAGCTTGTTGACAGACGGACGAACAGCGGAGTCTTAGTAATGTGGCCCCGTTTTATGATTGGGCACGGAACCCTAAAAATGATACCATTAAACACAAAATTACGATAATCCAAGTAAAATATAAACCAGTCACCTATATCCCGAGTACATTTTCTTATAATCATATTATTTCGCAACATTAACTGATTTCCCTAGAGTACCTTCTTCAGTGATAGAGGCTCTGAAACTTTACCTCGCACAGTTTCACCAGTTCACTAATTTTCAATATTTCACTAATGTTACGAGACCTAACGTTAACTAAGAATTATTAATAAATTAAATTATTATGTTAATAAATGTTGAAATTGAGACAGGAATTCGTAATGAGAATGATTTTTGTGCTATAACATTTTTGATATTGAGATGTTTGATGTTGTTAAAATATAAAAAATAAATTCATTTATTTCAGGCTTGGAATACCCATAGTTACATTACAATTACAATACAATTTAAAAAAGTTAAAATTAATAATAATAATACAAAGTCAGATTCAGTTCAACAGTTAATACAATGTCAGATTTAGATCAATAAATAACAAAATGTCAGATGTGAATGTGTGTGTGAGTGTGTTTTAGTAACAAGTACTTAAGTTTTGAGAGAAGTAATAATAATATAAAATTTCACAACTATTACACAACGCCATCTAGTCCCAAACTAAGCAGAGCATGTGTTATGAGTACTAGATAACTGATTAACATACTTATATTATATATTTCTAAATATATACATAATATATTATAGATAAAATTACTCCCTGACACAGAACGAATGATCGTGCTCATCACACAAACATTTGTCATGATAATGTGGTGCATGGGTACCGAATCCCTTTTATCCGTTTCGTGTCGAGAAAATCAGAAAAATCTGGTACGTAATTTTACTAGTAACCCGTCCCAGCTTCACTCTTTCTTTTAATTAAAACCGCATTAACTTATTTATTGTTGTGTTTTTCTTTTATTTTTTGATTCTGTAAATGGGTAAATTTGACCTGAATAAAATTATTATTATTATTTTTATATATATTATTTATCTCAGGACCCTGAGGTCCTGGACCTTTGGGAGGCGTACGAGGAGCCGAAGCCAACTCGCAGAGGCCCTTTAGATAATTATAATAGAACATGATACCAACCGACGATTATCCCTGTACGCGCAATGCTAGTGCACCCAAGGACAACCCCCGGTTATTGAAAAACTGTTGCGACATATATGGAGAACAAAGATAATAGGGCTATGGTTTTTGGAGTCTTAAGTGGACTGGTAACATGTAACTATGTCAAGACTATGGCCCCTGCCTGAACAACGTTATTAATATGCATCGAAAAAAGGCAGGGGGTGACTTGCACACTCAATAAATGGGCCCCCAAAAACGGCCGCTAGCACGAAGTGACGTAGCAACAAGAGGGCAACATATCCTGAGGTGCTTGAGGAGTGGAGAGGTATACCACGGCTATCAGGACAATCCCGGAAGTACGGTCAAGATCCCTACCAGCACCTTACTGGATTATACATCCTTCTCCCGAGCACGTTTGCTCTTGCGAATCTCCACTCAAGCCAGCCAATAAAGGCAAGAGAGAGGTGGGAGCTCAGTTCCTCGTCAGTGTTCACTACGGCCGGCCAATAAAGGCAAGCCGGAGATGAAGAACAAGAATTCTCCCGGGAGATCGGGTCCGTGGGGTCGCTAATGCCCAACAGTTCGCCACAAAACTGCACTGCGGATTGTATCTCTCTTAGTCTGGCCCCTCACCCTAGGCATATTACGGCAAAGCAAACTTTACCGATACAGACCTAGGGTATATTGGAGCACGCAAGCCCCACCACGACATCAACGTAGAGATACGGCGATGGGGTTATTATTATTATTATTAAAATTCGTCGAATAAACAGAAAGACAGACACGGGAAGCGATTTTATTTAATACTATAAAGAGAACTACAGATTTAATAATAGGTAATGACAATACATACTTACTGGTAACCTTTACATACATTCTTACTGGTGACCAATACATACATCCTTACTGGTGACCAATACATACATCCTTACTGGTGACCAATACATACATCCTTACTGGTGACCAATACATACATCCTTACTGGTGACCAATACATACATCCTTACTGGTGACCTATACATATATCCTTACTGGTGACCTATACATATATCCTTACTAATGATATGGATCCGTAATTTGACGTGTTCGAGTCATCATCATCATCCAGTATTCGAGACAGAGCTACACGTAATTTATTAGCACAGAAACGGTTACCGTTTCACAAAGAAGTAATAAATAATCAATAGTCCACCTATGGATTTACCGACAGTCAGCCTAATTTTATTTATAATCCTACCGTTTGTTGCAGGTCTACCTAACAATCAATTGCCCATGGTACCGACAGAAGCATTGAATCGACTGTGGAACTTGGATCGCTTGGATTTGTCCAATAATAAAATTCATACTTTAGACTCTAATTCATTTAAGGTGAGTTAAGCCATTACAATCTTTTGTATCCTAATCAGAATCAGAATTATTTATTTGCCAGCAATGTAGGCACAAGTTTGAGGTGGTATAGAATTAGGTGTTTAGCATGCAAAATAATACATTTTTTTAAGTTACAATACAATAATTGTCATCGATTTAGTACTGGCATGGCATCAAAATTCACTCTACTCAATTGTTATATACATAGTGGATTACAAATTAATAAACTTGTCTAGAAATTATAAAACTTGTAGTTTACATTAATTCATTTTATTTAAATCTATAAGCTTATGAACTGAAGAAAACAGTTGCTGGTTGTTACAGTTATGTGTTAAAATGAACTTCATATACCTATTAAGTAGGTTTTAAAAATACAAAAATTATTGCTAAACATAAAACTGGAATCAGATAAAATACATTATGAGTATTAAAACTAGGTAACAAACGGCACAGTGTAGGTTATATAATTCTCGTAAATACCCATAGTGGATAACCCATAATAACAGTAGTTGATGAAGAAAATAAAGATCAAGAAACAAATTATCAGAAATCTAAGGGTAACGTCGAGGAAATTGTTAGAATAAAATAGAAAAAATAGAAATACTTTTATTTGGTATAAACACAGCCTAACATGGATTGTTCATGATTGTTCATAGATATTTTAAGTATTTATATAAATGTCACTTGTAAAGATATTGATGAAATAATTGACTATGTTTTATCAAATCTAGCTTACGGCTTGTTTCGAACTTTCTAAAAAAAATATTTTACATACAGGGCATCACAAATCTAACGTATTTGGATATAAGCGACAACCAACTGACGGATATATCGGAAGGAACATTCCTGCCTTTGATAAAGTTAAGTGTCCTGAGGCTAAGAGGAAATCTACTGAAAGTACCAGCTTTGGCGTCTTTAAAGGTAAGATTCCTTAACTCTTTTTGTTTTCTTGTATCTTTCGATGTGAATAAAAAAGTAGATAGTTCGTTCTGTAATAGTGAATGTTGCGATAGCCCAGTGGTTAAGGCACCCACCTCTCCTGTATGGGGTTGGAGGGCAAGAACCAATGTGAATTTTTCAGTTCATATCTACTTTTCTAAGTTTATCTAGGACATTACACAGTGCCTCGGAAAGCACATAAAGCCTTTGGTCCCTGTAGTCATTCGTAGATCTTTGACAGACCCGAGGATTTTTAAGTTAAGAGTGAATAGGTTACTTCTAGGTAAGCGCACCCCATTGTTGAACACATCGTCACTTTCCGTCAATTGAGATAGCCGTCAAGCGCAAGCCTTTGAATTTAACATTGATAAAAATATCAGTGATATTGAAATACTTACTACGTACTTTTGAAACAAATAAATATTGATATTTTTACGTCTGTGTCACTGATTAAAATAATTTTTAAAGATTGAAAAATGTTACCTTTGGTTTTTGTGCGTAATCCTTCTGCAATAAAATGAAAGAAACTTAAATATCCTCCATGTAACATCAAATATCTGCTAATGACAGTCCCATCAAAATCGGTCCAGCAGTTTAAGAGATTAGCCGGAACTAACAGACAGTCGATAAGCAAAAAAAGCTGAGTTTTACAATAAAAACTGACACTTAAATTTTATTTATGTGTAAAGAAGATTTGAACACAGAATAATGAAAAAAAAAATGTAACACGATGTATTATAAAAAATATAAATGTAATAATTGATTAAATGTAGTTTTTGCTTAAATGACATTTGTTATCACTCTACGCTGTTAAATAAAATAAGTATATTTTCACACAAAACAAATTATATCAATACTAATAAGAAATGTTGAGTTACAAAAGTAATTATAATTAAGACTAATCGACGAAATGAATTGCGAAAGTGCTGATCGCCCTTTTATTAACCTGATCGTACGGTGAGTCACATAATAAATAGGAGAAGACCAACACAGAAGGCCAACTCCATACTGCGAGTAAGTACGCACGTGGCACGCACACATAGAGATGCTTTACGTACAGCGAATGCAAATGTACTTGTGACTGTCATTTGTTTTTTTTTTACGATTTCACAAAACCATTTCAAGTGCCAATCAAAACAGTGTTAAGTTTAGAAATTATTTAGTTTTTGATTCTGATTATAGTCGCTTTTTAACCGACTTCAAAAAGGAGGAGGTTATGTTCGGTTGAATGCATGTTTTTTTTTATGTATGTGACCGATTTCTCGGTCAATTATTGTGGACCGATTTTGAATTTTTTTTTTTTGATTGAAAGGTTATGCGAGTTGGTCCCATAGAAATATTGTTATGATCTGATCATGAACTTAGAAAATATGGAACAGAACTCCTCATAGGATCACAGCAGAACCGTCGTAACAAGTAAAATTGCTTTGTTTATACGTGTAGTCGATGACTGACTGAAAGTAAAGGGGGAATATATCGAACTGATCTGATGATGAAGCCTGAAGTTAGGCACCGGAACTCTGTAATAAATTAATGTAATGTAACCGTGTTTGGGATTATTAGAATTGTCATGAGATGCACTCTGGCTATAAGGTATTTAAATTTGGCTGAGGGGTACTTTTTAGTGGTGGTACCATAACTAAAAAGTGTTAAATAAAAAACTTCCAAAAAAAAAATATAACCGACTTCAAAGTAAAAAAAAAAAACACTGAAAAGTGCAAAATAACTATAATTTCGGAAGTCGGTGTTAAATAACGAAGAGACAAAACTATTATAGAAACACCGACTTCTGAAATTGAAGTTATTTTGCACATTTCAGTGTTTTTTTTTTACTTTGAAGTCTGTTATATTTTTTTTTTTGGAAAAGTTTTATATCCCATTAGAATGCAGATGTAAACATTCTAATTCTTGCAGTATTTGGTTAAAAAATGTATCGACGTCAGCCTTTTTACTAGGCTTTGCTGAGGTAGTCAATACTATAATAAAATTAATAGCTCCATTTTACCGAGATCGCGTATCCTATTCCAATGATTCCACAGTCCAGTTGTATAAACACTTGAGATACGAAACTTTACCAATTTTGCATCACAGCATCCACTAAAAATAAATTCAACAATAATTGAAACAGCTACTGAATTCCATTCTAAAAAATCCCACTAAAAACAGATTGTCAATTTATTGTCTGTGATCGCCTTACGGGGATGCAACTCGACATACATTTTCACTGTTTTTCATACAACTGCTCTTACGCGATTATGACGTTATTACACATTTTTCATTAGATATTTTGGAAACACAGTATCTTGTGGATATTAATATAGGCTTTTAATGAAATAAATTAATAAATTTGTGTAAACTAATCCAGTAAAGACGTCAGAAAATCTGTAATTTTGCATGAACTTTGACACTTCATAATTTACTCAAAAAATAAAAAAAGTATAACAATAGAAGCCTTGCAAATTTAATCAAGATTCTAAATGACAACAATTTTTTTTTTTAAACTTTTAAGGGTTTACAAAAAAAAAACGTATTTCCTGGAACAAAATTTGTAAAATACTCGAGTAAATCATGGAATTACCGAATGCTAACAGAGTTTTCAGGCGTTATCTCTTTTTTTTCGCGTTGCCTTTTCACCAAACATCGCGTTGGATTGCGTTAGATGAAGTAACAAGCTTTTAAACCATGCTCGATGTTGACGATAGGCGAGTGAAAAAGGACCCTCTTAAAGAAAGAGAACCGACGTGGTGTAAAATGGAACTAACAACCATGGTTTTATATGGCGGCAGATTTTTATATTTTTTACGGGCGTAGCCGCTGGCAGGAGCTAGTCTGATATGATTTCAAAATGTCAAGATGTTTCAGTCACACTAAAATGACTGACGTAACAGTGTTCCCAACATATCAAAACTGTAGTTTGTACACAGCTGCGCCCTCGAATCTTATGACGGTTCTCGTTCCACACAGACTCAATGAACACGTGCGTCTCACTCATAGTATAAAACCGACCTTTTGTTTATATCTGTTATGTGGTCGAGTCTCCCAGCTATCCAATATGGACCACGCATGGAACTGTTAATCATAATTGAATTAGTTTTCTAATACCTTCTAATAAATCTCTCATTACCAATCGACATAATTTTCTTAGATATTATTCTGATGAAAATAGTAGATAACTTTACTCAATAATTGTATTAGACGTTGATGTATATTTCAATGGTGATTGAATTTTATTTTCAGTTTCCAGTCATAATACAATACTTGAATAATTTGAAGAAATTCTAATATTAGAACAAAGTGTTTACGTTAGCTAACAGAATTAGAACTATAAATTACTTGAGAGCACTTTCTAAGTTAAGCAAATTTTACACCAATGATCAAGAAAGAGTTTGAATCAATTTTCCAGCTATATTCAGTGGTAGTAGGTGTGGGCTTGCGGACGAAGAGCAATGGGTAGCTCGCTATCCGACCGTCCGGTAACCGTCCGGACCAAGCCCGAGTCGTCGATTACGCGTAGTGTTTTACGCGCGCCTCAAAGCGATGTCAACAAAATCGTAGGGGACCAGCAGGGCTGAAGCCTACTGGGGCCATGGGTTTACTTCCGAAAGGGAAACCCGTGGTTCTGTAACGCATAAGGCAAAAAGAGCGGGAGAAGTTATTGAATGATTTCAAACTTTAAAAAGATAGCTATGTTCGGTGGTCATCTTTATCGTAATGAAAACTTATAACTGGCCTGTTGGTCTAGTGGTTGGTGGCCTTGACTGCTATGCCGGAGGTTGTGGGTTCGATTCCCACCCAGGATAGTGTTTGTGTGATGAGCACGACCATTTTTTCTGTGTCTGGGCGTAATTTATCTATAATTTGTATGTATTTAGAAATATATAATAAGTATGTTTATCAGTTGTCTAGTACTCATAACACAAGGTCTGCTTAGCTTGAGACTAGACAGCGTTGTGTGATAGTTGTGGAATATATTATGTATTATATCATATTATAGCATGAATTCCTTAAGAACCTGTTCCGATATTCCATTCCATTCCATCCATGTATTTTCGTGATACTACTTCGTACACTTAAACGTATTATTTTTTAGGAGGCTCACATGCTCCGGGATCTAGATCTATCCAGCAATGCTCTAGAAGGACCACTGGGACCCACGACCGTGCCTACACTGTGCTGTCTTACTACACTTCAGCTGTCAGATAACACGTTTGCAAGCATTCGACGAGGAGCTTTGTCAGGTGAGAACAATTAATAAATAATATAAACAAAGTAGTTATATGAATCAGTGATAACGTGGCAGTTAATGAAACGGAACGGAAAGAAGAAAACGTATTGAGTGGCTACTAAGTACCAGGGAAAAGGGCTGGAAGATTTTGATGATGACAATATTAATTTGAGATGAATAGATGGCCTCATCAAAGAGATTGAGATAAGATTGAATGAAGGCTGATAAGGATTTTAAGGACAGCAGGTTTTACTTAATAATGTTGAATGTTGTAGATTAAAAGGATGTTGATGTTCAATAAATAATGATTAATACTACACTTTAGAGCAGGTTGTAGGTCGCGGGTTCAAACCCAACCAGGCGCATTACTTTGTGTAATTTATTTTATCACCACTGTTCTCAAAACGGTGAAGGAAAACATTGTGAGGAAACCGGCATGTCCTAGAACCGAAAATTTGGAGACATGTGACATTCACCAACCCGCACTGGGCCCGTTCGGTGGATTATGGTCCATTCCCTCTCCTAGAGAGGAGGCCTGAGTCCCAGCAGTGGGAACATTTAAAGGTTGATTATGCTATATGCTATGCTAATTACACTTTACTAACTAAATGTAACTTAAAATGAGTAAATAATGTCCTAGAAAATGTTAATAGTATGTTAAAATGTTGGTGTACGTGACGATACAGCAAACCTACATTTACTCGATTTGCAGTAATCGCTAATTAGGCCTATATCCAATGCGCAGATGCTAAGTAAAAAAAAGGATGGAAACACAAGGAAATCTCAAAAGAATAGTTGTGAAGTGATTTTAGATTTCTATGTCAATATCAATTTATACGTTTAACGTGTAAATTGATATAATATAATCAGGCCCAGATGCCATAATTCAAATGAGACGTTACATTTTAAATTCTTATTTCACTCTACCGATGGATAATTTCGGATAATGATCAATTCAACAAAAAAGTATCTCACATACATAGTCTAAACTAACTTAACTTATCAAGTCATATTCATCGCAAATATGCATTTTGGTGTAAAAATTTAACCACTTTGTATGGGTACGAAGCTTTATTTGAATTGTGTTATTCTTACTGGGAATAGATATTCCAAAGTCGTGTTACAATATTCAGTCACACCTTGAAGCGGTCATTCATTTCTTCGTTTTATATTCACACAGTCACATGACTTACGTATCTTGTAAGAGCGATTTCTTCTGATTGATGCCTTTCTTCCCTATCTGAATTTTCTCGTTTTTGTCAGCATCTTTCAAATTTTTCTGAATTTTGTTCTCAAAGGGATTCGGTTGGCATATTTTAAGGTAGCTTGCTTCGTTCGGTACAAGACGTCTGTCAAAGCTTGAATACTGAATGTCGACGATCGAAGTATGCATACATGCATGGATCGTCGGTGAATTGTGTCAAACGTCAAAAATTTTGCTCAGAATACAGAGAAGATTCTAATGCTATATTTCAAGCTCAAATACAGTACTGCTTCAGTCGATTGAACTTCTGTAGTGACAAAAATACTATAAACTGGCCTCGTATTTAATTACGACTCCGTACTCTGCTACTATACAGTGTTCTACAGTTTTGTCCTTAAGTCCAGCTCAAGGACAGAAGTGCAATGTAAAGACTGTATCTGATTTTTTTACTTTGTTTTGTCAGTAACTTATGCAAGAAAAAAGAGAACTAGAAAGCCTTTACTCAGCTGTGAGATACGTTTCAACTCAGTAAAAAAAATAAAGACAGAAAAGGTCTCAAGCACGAACTTGTTGAAAACTAGTATACTTTAAAAACAGTCTAAAGAATGTACATATTGACTGGTGTACGGGAATAACTTTTTAAACCTATAAAGTATTATACTACCTACAATACAACATAGTCCTCTAAAATATTTACTACCCAACTATAAACCCGACTTTCCAAGTAGAATCCTTTAAATTAACAACAGGTCCGTGTTCTCAGGTCTCACGAACTTAACTCATTTGAACTTGCACAACAACCAGATAGATGTGCTGGAGGACTACGCGTTTAAGCACATCGCAAACCTGACGCACCTGGACTTGTCTCATAATGAGATTGTTGCTGTATCAGGTAAGAAATAGTCTACATAATTATGTATGTACATAAATAACTTAAATGACAAAAACCTGGAGATCTGTATGTCAAGAGTGAATAAGAAACTTCTAGACAAGCGTGAGATAGAGCAGTGGTGGCCGAGTGGTAACGGCCCCGAATTATGTATTGTAGGTTGCAGGTTCAAAGCCAGCCAGGCGCATTACTTTGTGTAATTTATTTTCATCACCACTGCTCTCAAAACGGTGAAGGAAAATATCGTGAGGAAACTTGTCCTAGAACCAAAAATTCGAAGATATGTGACATCCACCAATCCGCACTGGGCCCGCGTGGTGGATTACGGCCCATTCCCTTTCCTAGAGAGGAGGTCTGAGTCTTGGGACTCAGATCAGAGTGTGAACATTATAAGGCTGATTATGCTATTATGCTAGACAAACGTGCTCCATCGTCGACTACAATTGTCGCTTTCCATCAAATTAATAGAGGTCAAGCACGAGTTTATGAAAAAAATAAGAAAATTACAAGTAATTATTTGTACTATCTATATCTAACTACGTATAATAAATACAAAAAACTAAATTAAAATACATTCAGGCGTCGTAGTATTTCTCTATATATATCACTGTCATCTAGAAATGTGCCTAAAACTCTGGTAACATTGCTACATTGAATGACAATGCTAATACTTGAGGCAAACATTGAGTCAGCCCTCTGGTCACGCAAAATGTTAGCATAGGGTAGAAATTCTATATGCGACTGTACAGTCGTGATTGTAATTTCAAACCACAGTACTGCAAAAGATCTTAGAGTTCAGTAGAAGGTCAAAGATCAAGAACTTCAAATTTTCTTGAGAATCCAAGCCGAAATCATTAGTATTATCCTGTTTCCTCTCGATTAGTTTAGTTTAACAGAGATTATGTCCATTCAAAGCTTTTAGTCAATTCCTTGACGTTTTAATTTCCGGCAAAAAAATCTTCACTGGCGCCTGGACGTGACGGAAATAAGGCGGAAAGGTATTTTTCTTAACATTTACATAAGATTTGGAGGCAACCGTCGCGAGAGAAAATCAAAATAACATTTTGTAAGACTATGTTAGAAAAGGTTTTATGAAATTGACGTCTCAAAAAGAGATGGCTGAAAATAATAAACTTTACTATTTGTTTTAGTATTTCTAATCCTAGAATGGGTTCGGTGAAGTTTTTGGCGGAATTGTTTCGAGTGAAATTCAATGGCGGTTTTAAATATTCTCAAATTGATTCCTAACAAATATTGTGATGTAAGATTAGAATACTTTTGTATCTCAAGTCTACACATCTGCACAATAATAGGCGCGATCTTGATAAAATGGAGCTTAGAATTGATCTGCCTAATACTGAGATAAATGTAATGTAATTTGCTGCAAAATACTGAAAACACATTAGAATACGTTAAAGCCGCTTGGTGGAAAGGAAAAAATGTGCCTGTATTCTGTATCAAAAATTTAATATTTTCTAAACATGATATAGTCTAAATGCAAAAACCATCCGAGACAAAAAAAATACCAATATGTTCTTTACTTTTAGTTTACCAGTAATGATATAACAATTTTTGCAAATACAAAGGTTATCCAAATAAAAAATTTCAGTGAGCTAATTTTGGGTCTGTTTCTGAAATAACAAAGGATTCATGGAATTATTCTTTGTTATAAAATATTTCGGCGGCAGGTAATTGTATCACTTGTAAATTTGAATAAAAGCAAGAGTATGACAATTAATTGTATAGTATTTACTAATGAAACCATGGACTTGTTCTAATATCTTTTAAAATAAAACGAGAAACTGACTGACGGACATATCAACGTACAATCAGAACTAGTGGGTCTAGGGGCATGAAATTTTGCATAAGCTTTTCTTTTATGACGTGGGCGTGCACAAAGAGAGGATTTTCCAAAAGGCAGTTTGTATGAAAAAAAAACTACTATCACGCGGATGAAGCTGCTGGCAGAAGTTAGTAAATATATTAAAAAAAAAGCGCCTACATATAAACTTCTTATTTGAGTAATAAGCTAAATACTCAATTGGTTTTTTGCAAAATTTTGTTTCTCATTGTTTGAGGTAAAAGTATAATTATTATAAGGTTTTTTTTTAGTTCGAAACACAATTAAGTCGTTTTAAATTTATTTGTAATGATTTGTGAGGCAAATACAATCACTCTCTCATCCCAATTCAGAATATAGTTCAAATTTAAATTTGCAATAAGTTTTGCCGAACCTACGTATATTTGAAACTAAATTTTCTTTAACTGATTTATCAACTTCCACAGGTGCATCCCTCGCCCAGCTGACCAACTTAGCCCACCTGGATCTTTCACACAATTTCCTTCGATCCTTATCAGCCGAACCGTTGAAATCTCTCCGGCGACTGACCGAGCTCTTACTCCACGATAACGACATCTCGATGATAGATGACGGAGCTTTGGCACTGCACAAGGACCTCGCCCGATTCACCATTGAAGGTAATGGAGGCGCGATGATACGCACTTTAAGGGGGCATATTGATGTGATAGATGAAAAGCAGGTTGAACAGTGTTGTGGAATTTGTGACGGCTTATTACCATATAACAGAGCTAAAATTTCTATTGTTGAAATTATTAACTTGCCCAGTGAAATAATACAGGAACAAGAACTGAAGCGATCAATATACGAACTAATGACAATGTAACATTTATTATGATTAGGCATCTATATAATTTATTTTTCAACTAGCTATTCTACGTAAATAATATATAGTGTCTAAATAACAGTTTATTTTTATCAATTTTACTAAATTCATATCTGAAATAATATACACACAAAAGTATAGAGGCAGACTTAATGCCGAAGGCATTTTATACCAGTGAATGTGTATATCGTACTTCCAACAAAAAAAAAACTTTCTGTTCGTCTGTGTCTGTGTGTGTGTCGTTGGACTGGTTTGGATCAAAACATCGCTGATAGATACCTGATATTATAAAGAGTAACTTAGGCAATATGTAAGTACTTTTAATATGAATTACGGTTACGCACAAAAAATAAAATTCTTGTTCAGTTTGCCTCAGACGAAGTCGGCAGTAACAGTTAGTTTCCTATAAATCTCAGTACCGTCTGTTCGTAAACTATTTAAAAATCACAAGAATATGTTTTCGTTGTAACACTTACATGATCCTTATATTTTAAAAGTAGCTTAAAGTTGAGTTCTCTATAAATATTTTATGAGACATATTGAAAGCTTATTCACACATCAAGTGTGTAATTTTCTATGTAGACGACATTCTTGTTTGCTCAACTTCTTTACCTGTGTGTATCATACAGATATTTGTCGATACTCAACGTTTCAGTGAGGTGACGTTGGAGCCTCTTTGTTCACCCATCGATATTCGCTTGTTATATTGTTGCGTGACTCTTAACTATTTCTGCCTTTGTAACTCTGTTTATGGGCTTTTTTGTACGAAATAATCCTGGCCGGTGACACTTTTGTTGATGTGACTTCATTTTTCTCGCTCGCTTTTTTGGTGTAGACCTTGAAAGGGAATAGAAAGGCTACAATGTGTGATATGAATACATTATCTGGCAAAATGAGTACAAAAATTCCTAGCTTTATGAATTTGACATAAATCAGTTGTATATAATAATGTAATATTCTCAGAGTTATAAATATCAACACACAAACACACGCACCATCAACGTCCCCGGGCAATAAGTCGGTAATCGCAAAAAAATATTTTTTCGATTACTGATTTATTGTCCGGTAATAAAGTCGGTAATCAAAAACAAATTTTTGCGATTACCGACTTATTGCCCGTGGACGTCGACATAGAAAAATGAAAACACTATATTTCAAACCAAAAATTAAATTTTTGTAAGAGCTAAACAATTGGTAGCTCAAATAGCTGTTTCCATTTCGTTCCCTATCAGAAAATAATAAAAACTTAAACTGCAAGGTATCAAATAAGCAATTACTCATACTTTAAACTTCCTCTGTAAACTTAACCCACATTTATTTCGGGTCGTAAAGATAAATTCTGCTCTCTTTTACAGATAATCCTCTTAATTGCGATTGCCTAATGGCCGGATTCGCAAGGTGGTTAAGGGAGGCAAAAAACCTGCCCCAAACTGATAAATCTGTTGCCGTGTGTGCTACTCCACCACATTTGGAAGGTGCGCTGCTATCTAGATTGTCCAAAAACAAACTTTGTGATGATTCCGAACATACAGACTTGAAACAAAAAGATACGAACTATGATTTTAATAAGGTTTTAGCGAATTCGATTGTGAACGATTATAAAATTAATGTTGATGATAATGGAGGAGAAGTGTATATTGATAAACAAGAGGGAATGGATGATGATTTATATGATGAAGAGTTGGAAGTTCCTGCTGAAGAGGATCTGCCGATTTCTGAAGCTAAGGTATGTGTAATTTTGATTATTTTATTTAGATTTGGATTTGAAAAGGCCTGCGAATACTTCCAAGAATAGATTGTGATAACTCAAAACATACAAAACAAAAAAAACACAAAAAGTGAAAAAATGTTATGTTATTTGTTGAAAATCTTAATCAATAGAGTGCCTCTAATTTATTAACCCCATTTAGAAATATAAACTTCTCAGATTTAACGAAAAAATCACCTATTATTAAATCTAATATGTTTGATATCAGTAATATATATTTTTATTTTATCATTATTATCAGTAATAGTGAAATTTATTGCAATTCTCACACATTTAACTTGATGAATCACTTGGCTTTATTATTAGTTGGCGCTTAAATGATACGCGATAGGTATAATGTATTATATACGTTGAGCATTGCGTAGGATTTAAGTCTAAGAGTTAGTCATCTAATATATTTTTTCCGTCTAAATCTTGATTGTGCCAGCATCTGCAGTAGGCAGTCACGCCAAATTCTATTGTTTGCATAAATTACGAACCATTTAAAATTTACCACTTATTATTTTTTGTAGTTCGATGAGTCTGTGATTGTACTCAATAGTGTAGGGGTGTAGGTTTTTAATTCTATAGACTGATGTGGATGCCAAAATTACAAAGACTACACTAGACACATTTAATGTAGACAAATCTGTATGAAAGAATAAATAATCATTTATGATTATCAAAATGATAATGATGAATGGATGCGAAACGCACAGGACCGGTCATTATGGCGACATTTGGGGGAGGCCTATGTCCAACAATGGACTATGTCTTTCGAATGAAATGATGATGATGATGAATCATAAATGTTAAATATACGCTTTTTTTTTCGTGGTTATATATTTCAATATCATAAAAGCTAGTGCTATAAAGGCTCGAGAAAAAATAATTAAGAACTTAGAATCATAGTTTGCTAAAGAACCCAGAACGTATCTTAAATATCTATAGCCTCAACGGCCCATGTAAATCCTTCTTTACCTCCACCAGGTCCGTCTTATAGACGCTTGGCACGACGATGAAGAAGTCCATCTATCTTGGACAGTAGACCCTCCTTCGACCCACCGGTATAGATGTACTGGAGTTACTGCATCGAGGGCTGGAGGTCTACCGAAGCATGTGGCTTGTCACAGAGCAACTCCAGCAAATATAGTGTTGAGAGGATTGAAGATTGATGCTGTTGATCAATATACGTAAGTCTTAAATTTATAACGTGACAGATGAGAGAGAAAAAATGGGTATATTTGCCACTTTCAATAGTCGGATTTTTAAAACTCTTCGGAGTGACAAAACTACTTGTCCTTCAATTACTGTCGTTTTTTGCGTTAATATTTACTTAATTATTATAATTTTGTTCCTTTGTCAGATATTAATATATCATAAGTATTCACATGTAACTATGTTTCAGATAAAAATAGTATTTTCAGTGTATAACGACAACATTATTTTACCGTACCATGGTCGGTTACTAGCATCTTCTAGAAACAACATTAGCATAAAATCTATACAAAAATTCAAACTAATAAAAATAACTGAGCAAATATGAGTAAGTATACCACAAGTCAAAGAAAGCACAAACGTACCTACTAATTACATCAACATTGATCAAGTTATATCCGTAAAGATAATTTAAAGAGTTAGAGTAAACATTAAACCGTCCCAAAGTTTGAAGGAGTTGGCCTTGACGGAATAATAGAAATTAATTTAGTAGGAACTGAGTAATCCACTCAACTGCTTTTGGATGATATTAAATGTCATTTCAACTGCTCGGTTCCTCCACCAAAATATATTAAATGTGAAATAGTAGGTATATTGGTACTATTTGCGTATTTAAGTAATTACTGTTCGTCTGTGAGTCTCAGGGAATGTAATATTAATATTCAGACAATATTTTCAGAAGGTATTTGACATTTAAATAAGAACGATAGACACTAGTGAAAGATATAATTTAAACTCTAAATGATTTTTTTTTTATATTACGAAATTTAGAAACGGTACACGCTGAATAATTTTAGATCCAGCCATAATACATTATACAGGTCTTACAGTTGATCTATATACTTAATACTCGTAGGTCAGTACTCTTTACGAACTCTATTTTAAAGATGTTCAAAACCACTTTATACTGACTTGTTTGAAATTCTTCTCACAGAACATAATAGCTTGTAACTGTACGTGGATGTAATATCTACTGTTGTCCACATTGTGTATGGCGACATCGGCTATCGTTCCGAACTGTTGACGCCTGACCAAAATATTAGAACATGGTGCAGGAGAAAACGTTATTGTTATAGCACTTTAGCAAGGCGTTTTAAATGATTCACAAAATGTCCCTAAAAAAATATTGTTTTTACCTTTTCTATCATCTTATTTATCAACTCAATTGTTTGTCTATATTCGGCTCAATTCAGGGCTGATGATAATCACGTGACCTAAAAATCAAATTAACTGAATGATATGATTCTTTTTATTACTCAGATTCTGCATAGCTCTGGAAGAGATGGATAATTCTGATGTACCCCTCTCTTTGGTGCTGGGCTGCGGTGCTCCCATGCAAGTCAGACAACGAGCGGCATTCGCTACTGTTGTACCAATAGTGGTGACTCGAGCACCAGAAAGTAATCTTTTAAGGTGAGATAAATACTTTGAAAAGGACTTAGTTCTATTAATTAACACATTTAAATTTATGTCAGTATCTTTATTTACACAAGTGTCTGATTTCAGAGTCTCTGAAGTTCGGTCAAACGTCACTGGCGATGGTGTACTAACAGTCCTCATATCAGTCTTGGGACTACCACAAAGACCGCAGTACGTACTACCTCGTTCCCAAAGGCTGTCCAATGACGTCAGACCTATCAACAACTGCTATATAGTCCTCGCTGTGCTATCTCGAGGATCCCTTGTAGCTCAGAAAGATACTCCCTGCCAATCGACTTTAGAGATATCCATGGAAGGCTTTGTAAGAGGACCTTATGAAGTTTGCGCAGCAATTTCAAAGTACAAAGTCGATGAAAGAAGAACAATCTGTGTCGTCCCACAGCTAATAGAGTCTCTCGGAACTTTAGAAATGAAGGCAGGTTTCAAGGGTCTGAATACAGCATTAATCGGCGTGGCTCTTGGTTTGATGGTGATAGTGATCGGTTTGGTGTGGTTCGTAAGAAAAATGCTAAAGAAACCAGCAGAGTTTGAACCACATAGGTGTTTTAGACAGGAACCAGTGCAGGAGGAAAATCCAAGGGCCAGCTATGTGATGTTGACCGCAACTTCAAAGGTGTGAATGAACTTAGGAAAGAAGTTCATTTTACTAGTCGTGAAAATTCTTTTAATATATTTTTGATTGGTTATTAATGAAGTATTATATTGAAAATGTATTTAGATGTGAAAATATATTATTGTTGGTTTAATAAAAATCGGAATTTCCAAATGGCTCACCAATTTGGACTATATAAATTATTTAACAAATACGCTTAAGATCTATTTTTAATTTCTTTTCTGTTGTATTTATTAAGTTAACAGTCTTTGTAACTACTTTCACATCTCTTTTATCAAAACCATTGTTTTCATATTTTTTAATTGTTTGTTGAAACTTGTTTTAGACAGTTATATAAAGTTTCCTTTTCATATTTTTTTATCGAGTCAAGATCAGTTCTTTACTCACTTGCTGTATCTAGGCCCAAATATATAGACCAAGTTAGTTTTGTAGTTGATTATAAAGTTCAACTTCTATGCTATATCAAATATCAGAAACGTGGATATTGAGTACATTTGCGTAGACATGATATCTCAGAGATCAAAGTACAATTGAATAGACGGGAATAAAGTTATTTTAGTAGATAAGTATATATAGTACTGTGCAACAGTAATAACTGAGTCTAAGTAATGTATAAAATCACCTCTTGCTTGTGATAAGAACATTAAGTATCAGTGTGAGAGATTATAATTAATTCCACTTAGGAGTAAATACTTATGTAAATTTTAATATTTAAATGTTAATGTGTATTACTAATGATTCTCGTTAGTCTTGAAATTGACTGATTTTAGCGCAACTTCGGCGAAAGGGTTATTAGGTTAATTCAGATAACAGGAACCAAGCATTCTTTTAAATAATTACTGTACTCATGTTTATATCAAACTTATGAAGAATCTGTAAAAATGTAATCACTAGTATTTCGCCAGGTGCCTTCTCATCATCATCATTTCAGCCAAAAGACGTCCACTGTTGGACATAGGCCTCCCCCAAGTGTCACGGCCATCTGTTCTGCAAGCAATGTGCCCTGCCAGGTACCTAGTTAGTCCTTACTATTCAACTAAGCAGAAAGTAAGTAGATACATGAAAATAAAGAGCAACTTAGAACTCTCTTTTTGTGGCTTTTCACATTTTTGCTAAATTTGGGTGCAATTTTTTTAAATATTTATTTTGACAAATTTTTCATGGGCACTTCAGACTAAGAGTGTTCAGTGTTAACCTTCTGAAATCTCTTTTGTCAATAGGACGCTCTTATGAGGTTTCCTTCTATTTACCCTTTCCCGAAGTTCAGCTCATTAACTAAACTTTGACGAGCTTCTAATAAATTACTAAAATATAAAATATGTCTTCTGTGAAGACGTATTTCTCATAAACTATTTAGTTTAGAACTAATATATTAATACGAGGCTTATAAATTTCGTTATTAATTAAGATATAGTCAATACGAAGTCTGTATGTAATTTTCATTTTCATATACGCAATAGTTTTGTTGATATTATTCCAATATTTCAAGTCATTGCATGAAATTTTATAGTTAAAACTAATGAAATCAATAAATTGATTTAAGTTGAAGAAATTATCACTAAAGAAGAAAGCATATAGTTTTAATACTTTAAGGTAAATAACAGCGAAATATTTAGTAATATACGAGTTCAATTTCTTTGTCTAACAGATTCTGTAAAGAAAAAACATTGCTTTTTGTAAATGATCTTAAAGCAGAAGTATCCACAACAGTTGATGTAACAATTATTACTAGAATTTTTATATCAATAGGTAACGATAATACAGTTATAAGAATAATTAAACAAAGCAATTCTAATTTAAATGATTGAATTAAAAACAATGGTTAGTGTCTTTGATTAATTTATTTAAATAAACCGGTTGTACTAAATCACTTTTAGGCATTGTCCTTAATGACGTCGTTTTCCTCGTAATACTGCTGAATAACAAGAGGTCAAAGCACTGAATATTTTTCTATTATTCTTGAATTCTTGCGTTAATGGATTCCCATATTATGTCATAATTTTAAATCTTGTTATTTTTGTTAAACAGGAATTTATTGGATACACAGTATTTGATGAATTTTCTATAACAATCAACGCTCATGTTGGCTTTGTATTTTATAATAACAACAATGTTTTTTTACAGGTTAAATGAGCTAATTGGTCTGTAAAAATAGAAAAATACAATCGGTCAAATCTTGAAAAGTATGGCGCGTTCTTATTTGTATGTTATTATCTATTAATAAGATTATAATTATTGACTATTTATTTGCGCGAACAAAAATATATTAATCACATTTTTAGACAAAAACCACACTGCTGAGTTGTTAGAGCGTACATTATTGTTAATTGTAGTCACAATGAAAAAACAGAAGAAATAGAAGATCGATGTAGAAGAAATGCTTGATTGCTTGGAGATGATACGAGTTTTAGTAATGTTATCGCAAAGTCTGTCTAATATGCCTACTTGTATATAGAGTTCCGTTGATTAAATGATTAGAAAAAAGACTTAGTAGTGAGTTGGTAAACCATGGTTTAAATTCCCAAATGGATACAATATTTGTATGGCCTATATTAGGTGTTTTGTGATTGGTCAATAATATAATAATATAATTTGTTTACGTAATTATTATTATTATCAATCTAAACAAGCAAGAGTTTTTTTTTCTTGGAGTGCCCCGGATGATCCTCTTTTATGTGTTAATCTGACTGATAACGTAATTGTGGGCAGTTAAATATTTGTATAATTGTTACGTACTTATATTAGTTCTTTATCAGAATCTTGTACACTATGAAACAAATTACAAAACTTAAAAGCACTCGTCATACAAGGCCTAGTTTTATTATATAAAGTTCAACGAAGTTCTTTACATCTTCAAACACAGAGCCAGTAATGAACATCAAGACTTTGAATCAAATATCTGTGGCCCATACAAATATTTGTCTGGAAGTGGGAATCGGCTCGACTATGCCATTTGAGTTGTCAAAACGTTGCCAGCTGCAATGCAATGAGGCGGTAAGGTATGCATTGTCTCAAAACCTTCTCAATTTCCAACCAACCTGGAAAGTACTTGACGTTCGTGCACATACATAAGTCGTGTCTATATGAAATGCAGTGGAAATTACGATATAATAAGATTCATCTTCATTTTCTAGTGTCTACATATACTGTAAACCAAATTAAAGTTTTTTTTTTGTGTTAGGAGTGTTTTACGCTTCGTATTATATGCAAAAATATTTCTTCTATTATTACTATCATAAGTTTTAAAATTCTATAACATGCGTTATATGGTATTTGAGCTTTATTTGCATTGTAATTAACGTAACGCGTCAAACCGCATTTAAGTTAATGTTTTCGAAGAACATTTTGTTCTGCTTTAATTAGTTTAAATTTTGTAAATAAATAATTTATGTGATGCCATTTCCATTCTTAAATAAAATATTAACAAAAATTTCTGTGTTATTTTCCTTGTCATTTTTCGTTAAATTTATCCACTTTGCTTTGTTTCCGTGAAATATGTTTTGGCAAAAACTATAGTAGTTTGCTCAAGTTTGTCATCTTAGCGGAAAAGCTTGTTGAAGTCATTGACATTATCTTGAAAAGTGTCGAGGACAAGATTGAAATTTTAGCTCAACAGTTTCCGTAGGCGTAGGCTTGCGGACGGCGAGCAATGCGTAGCTCGGCCTCCAGTCGTCCGGTAACTTCGAGTCGTCGACGACGTATAGTGTTCCACGCGCGCCTCAAAAAAATGTCAGCAAATCACAGGAGCCCAGCAGAGTCGAAGCCTACTGGGGTCATGGAAGAGAACCCCGGAGCCCTTAAGGCAAAGAAGGAACAAGAATGGGTTTTTTGTCAGTAAAAGTCTGACACGCCCTCCCGCACCGCCCAAGGGCAGGGGGAGGACATTGGATGATTATCCACCAATTAAAAAAAAAAATCTCTAAAGTTTAGTACTTAATAATGTAGTTTATTATTATTCTGCACTCTCTGTATTAAAAAATACCAATATTTATTAATACGAACAAGAACATGTAAACATGTTTCTCCCATGGGATGTCTTGTGTTCATTTTCCCTATAAATTTTGTTTTGACCAGTGTTTGGAAATACCGTTTCTTATGTAATACACTTTAATTGTAAGTGGGTGATGTCCCGTTGATATTTTAAGGGTTTTAGGAGAAATATGAGGCATACTCTATTGTATTTTTGTTATTTGCGCATAGGAACAGTGTGGAACTCTTTACCAGCATTTGTATTCCCACTGCCTATAACTCAGCCTTTGAAACAAAAGTTATCAGGCCTCCTCTGGGTATGCTTATTTCATTGTCAATCTCATCCCTCGGTTAAGCAAAATCAAGGTCATCTGCTGACATATTGCAAAAAAAGACCTTTCTGCATCTAACATCTTCTAACGCCGGCCGAAATTAAAAAAAAAAACTCATTGCACGTAATCTTTAATTTATTGTTAGATTTTTTTTTGTCTGTTAAGTGTTTATAAACATATATCAAACCTAATACGCGTTAAATTATAAAATCAGAAACTGAAGGTATGGGGAAATAGAAATATACAATGCGTTCCAAATAAGAATAGGATCGATGGCCATGTTGTGACGTCACGTCATACTGTCAAATCGAAAGAAATTGGGCAAAATTGAAGAACTGGATTCTGATTAAATTTTATTAGTTCACAGATCGTAAATATTATTAAATTTTAAAAATTTCTTGTTTTCACACCCTATTAATTCTTCGATTTGACAGTATGACGTGATGTCACAACATGGCAAACGATCCTATTCTTATTTAGAGCGCATTGTACTAAATTGTTTCTAACTTCATGTGGTTACGGTTGGTAGACATAATCAGAAACTGTATTATAAAATAACTTTTTAAAAATAACGTTAATCAAATGTTGTCTGTTCGCGGATCTGAGGGGTTACCGTGACGTTCAAAGTAAGATTGTTTCATTCTTATTTCAGTGTGGGTAAGAAACAGAGCTATATAGGTTGTCTAACGCCATCTCTTACCCACACTGGAAATAAGAATTAAACAATCTTACTTTAAACGTCATGGTCCTGATGGTACTCTTCAAAGCGTTTTCTAACATTCATGAAAATGCGCCTCAAAAGTAGTTTAGGAATGTCGTTGATTTTATGTCCACTGTTTTCCTTCAATTCAGATATGTTTGATAGATTACTGTTATACATCCTAGTCTTCAGATAACCACAGAGGAAAAAAATTGGAGGTGTGTGGTCTGGGCTCCGTAAGGAAGGATGAAGGCCCTTTGAAGAGTGTCAGGACCCCGAAAGACGAAATTTAAATAATGTTATTTTTTAAAGTAAATTTGCTCATGTTTTCAGTTTCTGATTTTGTAAATTAACAAGATAAACACCTACACGTTGGACAGACCTCATCAGAGCTGCAACACAAACCTCCATAGTTTAGAGTTCCCGAGACGCTGTAAACCGTGACAAGTGGAGACGTATCGCGGGAGCCTCACTCGCCAACGAAAATGCAACATTGTCACACCACGACCACTCTGTCAAGAGTGAACGACTAAGGAGGAGGATATAAACATATTTATTAATATTTTATGCATCTACAAAAGTGTTTTTTTTCTTAGTCGTTTTTCTGTGTGTGTTTGTACCTAAGTTACTCCTCCACGTGCAAACGCCCGTATGAATTTGGATGACATTTGGCACATAAGTCTACCCATGTGCTAAACATCTAAATTCTAAAGTATATTAATTTCAAAATCAAATTGTCCTACGTGCTATTGTAGAACATAGTCTATCATGTTCTAGAATAGCGCAATATATACTTTTTATTCCAGAAATATGATCTTTTGGGATATTTCCTTTTACACACAGACGTACCCGCTGGCCGCAAGCAGTAAGTAAATTAAACAAAATTAAATTTTATTGTCGTAGATGATTGTGCTATTATGTTCATTTTAATACTTGTAAATAGTACATCAAATTAACATTCTCGGAATTCACAGATAAAGGCGAAAAAATATAAATCTCTTATCAATACAAACACAGGGGTAAAGTTAATTGTGCGGGTATTTCCGAATATTATATATAGCTGCAATGATAGTAGAGTTCAGGGTTTAATGATACAATAATGGGTTTTTGAATTAAGCAGTAATTGACGTAAAATAATATATTTTGATATAACGTGAGAAGTAAAAACAAGGTGGAAGCTGAAAATGCGGATCGCCCAAAGGTCGCGGTGCGTACATACGGTGGAGGTCTACCCTGTTTGGGCGGAGCGTCGCCGTGTCCTCGTGGGGCCGATGGGCAGTGGTGACCCCTCGCGTCCGACCCTGGTCCAGGCCATGGTACAGAGCAAGAGAGCATGATAAGCAGTACCTGTGTGTGACTTGGAAATACGGCGTCACTATTAGCCAATGCTTCAGAGTTGTCTGCTAGCACCAGTTAACCTTCAAGCGGGCGCGCGACTATTTGAAACATTACCGGGCGCGTGTAACCTAAAAGACTGATAGGAGATTTCAGGAACTTAGAAAAATGATTGATAAATGATAATTTATTTTTATATTCAGATTTTACCTATTTTTCAACTAAACAATAATTTGTTTAAATTCAAAACAAAATTTTGAAGTTAAACTAGTTTGTCCGGATTAGGAATCAATTCTGCCCGACATAACAAAAGTTCTATTGTGAGTCTTGATTATATCTCCAATTAATTTGTATTTTTTTAATATTCTTCAAGAGATTGAACAAGGTCTAATTTTATTCAAAATCAGTCTTCTCGTCAATGTAAAAATACAAGGCAGGCGTGTGTAGTCTTTTCGACGACTGCACCGGGACTAAAACAATTGCGATCTGTGGAGTGGGGGGAGCGCCCCGAGCGACGGTTTATTCTTTATTTTACTCCCAATGACACAGCGACAGGCTACTAGAAATGAGAAATAAATGTGATGGGTAATAATAATAATATGAACGGAAATGTACTAAGCGCGGTCGATTCGACTACGCGCGCCCGCTTGAGGGTTAAAAGGCCATTCGGGATATCTTTATAGTGAAATATTATTACACTAATATTATAAAGGCGAAAGTTTGTGAATGTGTGTGTTACTTCTTTATGCTCGAACAGCTGAAGGGTTTTGGATGAAATTTGTCACACGGATAGATCATGTCCAGGAATAGCACATATAATACTTCTTATCCCGAGAGTATGTTACATTGGGACATTTTTCTACTTTCACGCGGGTAAAATTGCTGGCAGCTGCTAATATTTCAAATAAATGTGAGGATATGACCTCCAAGCTAATTTTGGCAATTCTTCTTAAAAATGATCATTGAGGAAATATCAGCGAACAAACGTTTTTTTTCTTCGTTATTTCGATGGATTCGTTTTCCTCAATACCATTTTTTATTTATACAGGTGTATAGATACACATATGTATTTACATATCTACTGTTGCATTTTTCCTAATGTTTGTCTTCTCATTAAGTTGCATCTACCATGTTCTGTCTCTGCAATACCTTAGAGTCGCCGCCCATGGGCCACATGCTACAGCCACGAACGCCGCCACGAGAAGCTAGAAGCGGCCACAAGCCACTTGTGGCCGGTGGATGCTACTTTTTTTATCCCATAGGCGCAGTATCATAATGGACTCTGACGAAGCAGGTTTAATTGCGCCAGTGGCGTGTGACGGCGTTTTGTATCGGCGTTTAGTGGTCAGTGCGGGCCACAAGAAGCGAGCAGCGGCGATTTGTAGCTTGTTGCGGCCACCAGCGTCATCCGTCGTCGTCACGCCGTCACAATCCTTAGAAATTGTATGAGAACTATAGGAAATTATGTCGGAGACCCTTAAGGTCGGCTGCTTGAACATGTCTGCCTAGGGTAATGAGTACACTTGTTGTACAATGTAGTTTTTAGCCTTGTTAATAAAGTTTTATTTAATAACAAACCATAGTGTTTGACAAAGTTAGAAACTGACGAAGAAAGTATGGTTTTATTCGTCAATCAATTTTATCCTGGTACGGATTTAAAAGACGCGTTTATTGTGTAAGTTTTTCCAAATTTATAACTAAATATCCAGGATGAAAATTGGTTGAGTGAAAGAACCATATTAGAACCAAGAAATGAGATAGTAGTAAAAATTAATAAAAAAATCTTGGACGTGGATGAAATAACAAGCAATTTAAACGTCAAGGTACAACTCCATTGGCTCATTCATATGATCCCAAAGAGTTTCTAAACTCTTTGAAGCTATCCAGGATGTCAGCTAATAAGCTATAATTAAAGGTAAGTATACCCATTTTTTAAATGTGTAACTTGGAAGCACAGAAATTTTACTAAAGTGCTAGATTGCAAATCACTGTACAAGGAGGCATATTGAGAAGGCCACATTTTTAACTGGAGAAGCTAAGGGTGGTGTGCTCTACCAAGCAACTCAATAATATCCAGTAACTTACTCTATAATTTTAAACGTCTGCAGCTCACATTAAAGATTGCATTTTCAATGACGATCAATAAATCACAAGATCAAACTTTAGAAGTAGCGGGGATATTCTTAGGCACGCCATGTTTTTCCACGCCCATCTCTAAGTAGCTTGCTCATGTGTTTCTCATTCGTAAAATCTATTCGTTTTCAATGGACATAATAAATAATTTAATATAGTTTAATGAACAAGGCATCAGGGGTAATACTTAAATTATGCCACATAAGTTACATGATTTTTTTTGAAACCATAAGGGGCCAAGCAGGGTCGAAGCCTACTGGGGCCACGGGTAGTGTGAAAGTGAAACCCGGGGCCCTGGGACGAAGGCAAAGAAGGAACAGAAGTGGGTTTTTAGTCAGTAAAAGTCTGACACTATCTTGCGCTCCACCCAAGAGCGAGATTTGTCATAAGATGATTTTCCCACCCAATAAAAAAAAAACCTCCCCCACGTATTATTTTTTACCCCCTCCGTCGTATTGTCATATATTTTGCATATACAGTAGTTATATAGTTTACAGGAGTATATCAGTTAGTAGAACCAGCCAAACATATCGATATTACCTATGATCTTTATTCTAAGCCGTTAAGTTTTTATTGTTTGTTGCTACGGTAGTTACGACAAAAACCGATCCTCTATAATAATGTGAGCATACTGATTCCTTACCTGACATTATAAACGCCGTGTCCTCGTGGAGGCGATCGGCGGCGGCGATCTCTCGCGCCGGGCCTTGGTACAGGCCATGGTCCGGAGCGAGGAGGAGTGGCAGGCGGTCGCCTCCTTCTGCAAAGCTGTAAAGCTAGCAAAGGAAGCTGCCGATCGCGTGAGGCAACGGTCCTCACGCCCTAACCGCTGCCGGGATTCCGATCCAGATTTCCGGCCTTCGTAGGTGCAAGCTTGCGGACGGCGAGCAATAGGTGGCTCGCCGTCCGACCGTCCGTTAACCGTCCGGACTGAGCCCAAGTCGTCGACGGCGAGTACTGTTGTTCCACGCGCGCCTCAAGGAGATGTCAGCAAATCGTAGGGACCCAGCAGGGTCGAAGCCTACTGGGGCCACGGGTAGTGTGAAAATTAAACCCGGGGCCCTGGGACGAAGGCAAAGAAGGAACAGGAGATGATTTAACCACCTAAAAAAAAAACCTGCCATTATAAAAACGAAAGTTACTTGTATTAGATAACTGTTTGTCTTTCCGTTTGTTTATCTGTGAGAATGTATATTTCACGACAAATCTGCTGAGCCGTTTGTGATGTTTGATATGAATAGTCTAATCCAGGGGTCTTACTTTTTTATCAACAAACTACACGGGAGAAGTCGCAGGTGGAAGCTAATAAGCTATATTACAGTAAAGTTTCATCGAAATCCGTTTAGCAAACATACATTCATAAATACTTTCATCTTTAAAATATTCGTGTAATATTAATAAGGAGCAACGTCCCTTGAGATATAAAACTGGAGTACAAAAAAACTCAGTGTGATTGTGGAAGTCACTATAAGGAAATGATGGAATTGGCAAACAAAAGAAAGAAAAAACTTTTATTCGTACCTCACACATACAGTAGAAATAAAATAGTTATGGAAAAATAACATTAAAACCTGTGCAGGGCCAAAAACCAATATTTAAATAGACCAGTAACCTTTGCAGCTATAAAACAATTAATCATATCACTAATTTACAAGGTAACGGTACCTTGATGCTATTGCCCACTCTAAGTTGCAATGGGGAAGACCCACGCTCAGTTTGTATATTTATTGTCACTTGTGGTTTATCCTGACCTAGGGTTTTATAATTTATTGATATTTCTTTATCACGTAGACTCAGATGATGCTTAAAAGCTGGTCAAGGTATGAATGATGACCGTGAAAGAGACGATTGTGAAGAATGAAGATGGAGCAGGTAAGTTAGTGCTACATAATAATGCCAAAGAGAAAACAAAAAATAGAATAGAAAAGTGTACAAATAGAAACCCAAATCAAAAGTATGCATGAGACAGAAGCCCAAAATCTAAAAGAGGCTTAAAAAAGATTCAATACCACAGTATTGAACCTCACAAGGTTTAGAAGTTTTTTTTTATATTATGGATATGCTCTTGTTTGTCACCTGATGGAAAGCGATGATGTGGCCGACGAGACGCAGCACGCTTACTTAGAAGCAACCTATTTACCCTTGACTTAAAGACCTCTAGGTTATAGCTTTCAGAAACTCAGACTCCGGCAGGGAATTCCACTCCTTAGCTGTACGCATAATGAATGTGTTCCCAAAACGCTTTGTACGTATGAGTGGGAGTCCACCATGTGGTGCGCACTGGTGGCGCAACGCCGTACGTCTTGTGATCCGATGATGGAACGGACTTGGCGAAATTAGATTGTGCAATTCCAGTGCACATTCCCCGAAATGTAAACGATAGAAAACCGACACGCTAGTAACTCGGCGTCGATGCTCAAGACTTTGGAGTTTTGACTTGACAAGTGCATCATTGCGGATGATCCTCTGGGCTCGCTTCTTAATCGGCTCTAGAGCATCAAGCTGGTATTTTTTTCGTTGGAACAGCTATTTCGACCCAAATCCTCTAGACTGACTACACTGAGCATCATACCGGAATACGGCCAGGCCGTTTGGCAGTACGTCTTTGCTCAGTGGGTTGTCGCAAGCCAACGGTCTACTGGGGCCACGGGTAGTGTGAAAGTGAAACCCGGGGCCCTGGGTCGAAGGCAAAGAAGGAACAGGAGTGGGTTTTTAGTCAGTAAAAGTCTGACACTATCTCTCGCTCCGCCCAAGAGCGGGATTTGTCATTAGATGATTTTTCCACCTAAAAAAAAAGTCAACGGTCGAAACCTACCACCAGTTAGTGTCACCTAATTAGCACCACTCGGTTACCACATGTAGGGACTTGCTTTGGGTATTCTCCTAGGGACGCGGGTGACTCAGACCCCAGATGGTAAGTATAGACAATGAAAAGAAATACGTATAGATACCATCCAATCTGAAAATAGTAAAGCAATTAGCAATATCACCGCTTGATAGTCAGGCAACAACAAAATTACAAAGTTATTCAAAACTGTCACAAGTTATGCACTAATTTCCTCAAAGTAAAATATTATAAATGTCAAAGGTGCGTAGACGCATACATAATACATATTAGTAAACAGACTCTGCTATCAGTACCAAGCCGGTCGTCATGGCGAGTGCACGTGTCATTCAAGTTGTTTTAGTTCTAACATTATGTTTGGGACTTCAAGCCAAAGTGTATACGAGATGCCAGTTAACCAGGGAGCTGTTGAAAAATAATTTTTCAAGGACTTTTCTTAGCAACTGTAAGTTGTTTAATTTAATATATGCTTTTCCCGTGTATTTTTATTGTCAACGTTAGCAATTATATATAATAGTGCGTCTATATTTTATCATATTTTTCTTGTTTAAAGAGCTGTAATGATGTTGGTGATTATTATAGATTTTTTATCCTTGACATTAAATTATAGGTTCAATAACACCAACGTTTGTCTTTCCATTGAAAATTAAAACTGTTTTGGCCGATCATTATAGTTATCTTCTTATTGAACGTCAGCCAATATTCAGTCTTTGACGATGCACCTATATTTATCAAAGAGCTATTTGCATTGTGATTATATTGTTTTGAACGCAGCGTCTCTGATGATTAGTTAATAGTTTCGTTTTTAATCACCATTCCTCCAATACTGCTCCAACATCTTATAGATCTACATCTTGTTAGGCACTTCATACTATAGGGCTCATGATTGTTATAAAAATGCCTTCAGATTTTCTATTTCTCTTCAACACTCTTAATGTTATCCACCGTCATCTGATAAGAAAATAATCCAGTTGATCTCAGTTAGTACCGTTGGGAAAACACAAGATAAATGTACCGGCACATTATTATTGACAGCTTGCCTATAACAATACAAAGTGTCCTTGACGTTGCTAACGGCTGCAACATTTGTTTGTACCTATACATCCATTAAGTCAAAATTAATGATCGTTGACGCGATTAAACTATTAGTTACAGGTTTTATAGCTAAAGGCTAAAGACTTACTCGATCCTACTGAGGTTTTGATAGTCAAAACTATACTTAGAGTAAGTAATTAATTAATTTTCTTAAAAATTTTCTCACTAGGTTTTGCTTTAGATTCTTCATTAGTATTAATATCTACATTTACAGTGTAGATTCTAATGTTTTTGCAGTATTTGGTACCAAATGTATCAAGTCCATCGTTTTTGGCAAGCTTCGCTGAAGTAGTCAATACTGCAATGCTCTATTTTACCGTGATCGTGCCTGTTTTAATGATTTCACATATTATCCAATCATGTTGACACCTGAGATGAAAACATACATCATTTTTACATCACAATATTCAATAGGAAATACGAAAGAATTAAAACATTCGTCGAACTTTACTCGAAAAAATCCAAAATTTATTGAACTTGTCCCCCCATTTCCTTTTTTGCGTGCCTGTGTTTAATTTGGTTCTGATCTAGGGCGTATTAATTTAAAAATATCTGTTACGAACATAATAATAATATATGGTTACAATGAATAACCAATATAACCATGTGTGACTGTCATCTCAATTTCATGCATATTATAATTTTAAATTACAGAAGATATTTCAATACTAAAGGTACTAATAACTCATGAGCAGACTAAGACTATGTACGTGAAAATCTGATTTGTTTTATTTCAAAACGAGATTTTCTTTAAATTTTTGTTTTTGTTTTTGTTTTAAAAAAAATGTTTTTATGAATGTTTTTGAGCAAGTCTGTCCTAAAATCTTGACACTGATCTGCACTCATTTGATGGAGCCTGTTAGGGCCGATGCCTATTAGGGCGGTGGAATTGTTCGATGGAGTTACCGTGGTCCAAAAACACAAAGAGTACTTACTCGTAACAGAAGGAAAACAGGTAGGCTTGGTCAGTAAAATTCTGACACTCCCTCTTTCTCTACCTAGTGAAGCCTCCCCTCTCGAACCAAGAAATGTTTAGGTCATCAAGTAACTCCTCAGTTACTTGATGATTTCTCACCTTATTTTTAATATTGACAGGCTCGCGTTTGACCACTATCTCACCTGATGGTAAGTTATGATGTGGTCTAGGATGTTGCCTAGAAGTAACCTATTCACTTTTGATATAAAGACAAAGGGAATTCTACTCCTTAGCTGTACGTACAATGAATGTGTTCCCAAAACGATTTGTACTTAAGGGTGGGATGTCCACCATGTAACCGTCTCAAAAAAAAGTCTATAGTCAGTACCTTAAAAAAAAGTCTTGACTCTAAGTGCGTTCAGCCTAAACATTCTACATTTAAATTTTTCCCGGATCTGTGTATAACAAATGAAGTAACAATTATCTACGGATATTTCTATGTGTGTGTACAAAAACATTTGTGTTGTATAGTTAGTTATACCCATTGTGTTCTTTCATTTACCTACTGATTGCTAGTCATGATTTCGTCAATGGGTTTTCCTTACATGAACATGGTTTTTGGTAGCTATCAAGTGATTGGTATTCAAGTGTGGGATTATTTTTAATCAGTGGGTTTATTATGGTTATGATCGTAAATTGCCTTTTAGACTTTTAAGTATATATTAGTCGAGTGTGTATGACGCATTTTTAAAATGCGTAACTTGCTGCGGTCTTCCCGTCCGATTATAATTTAGGCGTCTTCAAGGCAAATAGGCTCTTAATAAACTAGTGCGCTTCACTATCAACGACTGCTTCACTCCTTACCATCAGGTGGGATCGCAGTCAAACACTGGTTTATACCATTTAAAAAAAATAGACTCTTGGAGAGTCACGCATCAACAGTGGTACAATACTGCTGATGTGTGATTACTACTACATACTCAATATAATGTTGTTATAGTGAACGTGTTTGCAAATGAAGAGATGAATGAAGTATGTAGCTTTGACTTTATTCGTTATTCTAGTTTAAAATTGGAATTCATGACAAAAACATCTTGGGACGTTGATGCGATTCTGTAATTAAAATATTTATGAATAAATAAAATGTTTGTTACTAACCAATTTACTAACTGTGAAAACAAAATCAGAATTGACAAAAAAAAAAAAATATCTGTCTGTCTTGCAATAACACCATATTCTATTTTGCTCATATGGGCGTGATGGACTTTGACGTCAGAATCCACATCGGTATTTTCTTTCTAATTATCAGCTAATTGATGAAGATATCACTAAAATTCTTTCCCAGAAGTAATAAGTATTTTATTTAGCATATTAAAAATATGTATGTATTCCTTATTGTACCGCTGTGAATTAACGCATGAGTTATTTTAGCATTAACTATAGTATGGACGTGCTTCAGCTACATCTCTAGTATTTGGTGCATTTATGATCATAGACAGTAACTACAATATCTGATAGGCTGCCAGCATGTTTCTCACTCTTCAACTGTATAAGTGAACTTCATTATCATCATCATCATTTCAGCCGAATGTCGTCTACTGTTGGACATAGGCCTCCCCCAAGCGTCGCCACAACGACCGATCCTGTGCGTCTCCCATCCACCGCATTCCCGCGACTCTCACCAGGTCGTGGGTCCACCTTGTGGGAGGCCTTCCAATGTTTTCCGGTGCGCGGTCGCCACTCTAGAACCTTTCGGCCCCATCGACCATCCGTTCTACGAGCAATGTGCCCTGCCCACTGCCACTTTAGTATAAGTGAACTTACTGCTGAGTGATTCTGGGGGATCTACCTAACCTTGAGTAGGTTACATCATTATGTGTTTTAAATTAATGAGTAGGTGTATGTCAAGTTTTCCTCTTCAGTTTTTGCCCCCACCTCTGCAAGCTCAAAAAAAAATTTAGAATCATCTTCATTACTGTCCCTTGTCAGTGTATTGGTCGTAAGCATTTTTTTTTAAATTGAGAAATCATGTCTTCCCGCCTTGTTATACCTTTTACCTGCATTTACCACTACTGAGAATACTTGTAATAACGCATTTATTATATTCTTTTTGAGTGCGTATTTTTTTTTTAATTTGAGAAATTATCTCTTTCCGCTTTGTTATACCTGCAGATACCACTAGTAAGAATACTTGTAATAACGCCTTTATTATATTCTTTTAGAGTACTTATTTTTTTAAATTGAGAAATTATGCCTTCTCGCTTTGTTACACCTATTACCTGCAGTTACCACTACTAAGAATACTTGCAATAACGCCTTTATTATATTATTTTTGAGTGCTTATTTGGTATAGAGGACGCAAAGTGCGACTGCTGAGCGTGAGATCCTAGGTTCAGTTTTCAGTTCGAGAACAGTGTTATTGGGTTTATCCATTTGATATATCTCAATAGCAGCCTAGAGTTTGAAAGTTGGTGGTGTAGTATCCCCGTACCTCGAAAAACATGTAAAACTTATAGTCCTGCTGATCTCTCCCCGGTCGTGTCGGATAGCCGTCCCAACGGACTATGAGAGTTTTGAATAAAGAAACATAGGGTGCATTTGTGTATGCGTAAACACTTGCGCACTATAACATCTTCGTGCTTGGCTGATCTACGATGTTCCTGTTATTAATGGTGTAAAAAAAAAACCGGGCAAGTACGAGTCGGATTTACGCACTGAGGGTTCCGTACAAACTTACCTATACAAACAGTTCGGGAATTGAACTGTTTTCATTATGAAGATTTTTCCGAATCGCAAAAAGTTTTTTTTTATGACGTTACTTTACTGTTTTCAATTTTTTTCCTATACTTGCGTTATGAGACCATGCTTCATGCCAAATTTCAGGATTCTAGGTGAACGGGAAGTACCCTATGAATTTTGATTTCCTTGAGGGTGTCGTAATATACGTTTTTTGCGACATAAATGACAATAATATTTTTTTTTCGTTAACTCAGAAGTTTGATTTTTTCACATATTCTAGGGACCGCAGACTTGAGTATATTTGTATGTATTGGTTTTAATTTCAACTCGATACCTTCACGTGTTCCCGATATAAAGGGTCTTGACAGACAGACGGACAACAAAGTGATCATAAAAGGGTTCCGTTTTTTCCTTTTGAGGTACGAAACCCTAAAAAGTCTCAAAACTAAATTCAAATGACTCGATTTGCTACTATTCACCGTACCTTGACCACGGGTCAATTTATAGTCTGGTCTTTATAACAATGAAGTATTCGTCATCAATTTTAAAGTAGTAATTAAATTCCACCCATAAATATGTCTTATAGTAGTAACTAAGTAATGTAAGGCTCAATTCACACCGAGATGGCAGCGAAGCGGCGAGCAGTTTCAGTGTCATATAATTTTAAACTTTATCTTCATTACTATAATACATAGTATCGCTTGAGAAACTTGAAAAAGTCGCGAGGCCGCTTGCGGCTCCACGGGCACTCCGACTAATCCTGTGGCTCAAGCGATACTAAGTATTATATTAGTGAAGATAAAGTTTAAAATTATATGACACTGAAACTTTTCGCCGCTTCGCTGCCATCTCGGTGTGAATTGAGCCTAAGAAACATAAATCAATTTTAATGTTGTAAAAACTTCAGAGAGCCGCTATTATTTTATTGAATGTAGAAGTCGCGGCCAGATCTTAGAATTGATCACTTAATGATATGACCAACTAAAACTGGCCAGATCGTTTAAACGTTAACATTTGATGATATGTCAATCCTCGTTTGGCCATAACATTGATGTAGGAGTTCAATGATAATAAAAGGTCTAAAGAAAGTAGGCCAAACGAAGATTGAAATATCATCAAACTTTAACGTTTAAAACGATCAGGGGGGCTATTGGCTAACTTTTTCAATAACAGTTGACAACTAGCATTCGTTGCATACTAAACTTAGTTGTCAACTGACAATTTCATAAAATTGGTATTACGTATCACACAAGTGACTAACAAACTACGGTGGAAATGTGGTGAATTATAAAAATTTACGGTGCCTATTGTGACCACTCTAAAATTTTATCGACTATTATACAGCTTCAAAAGCTTACACAATCGCAATTTTAAAAGTATCGATACAATAACATCTGTCAAAACGTGTTACAGTGACTATCAAAGGCACCAGTGGCTAATGACGTCACTACAGTTGGTCACTGAAGATAGGCAATACGAAACTAGCTGTTTGACAGTTCAATGATGCACATTGTTAATAAGTGATCGTCACTTGAACTGTCAACAGAGTTACGCAATAGCCCCGCTGGTCAGTTTTGCTTGGCCATTTCATGAAGTGATCAATTTCTAAGATCTGGCCAAGACATAGACATCAAAGTATTTTTGTTTCTTATGTAGTAGGTGCAATACGTGTGGGTCTTAGAGAGGCAAGTGATGTAAAATCTGCGGGAATGTTTGATAGATGACTCTTTCAAACATTTTGTGGTGATCTAAGGCTCTATAATGCAAAAGTAAATTGGAGAAACTCGGGTGGGTTTTAGTCAGTCTAAAAGTTTGACACTCCCTCTCGTTCCACCCAGAGAGGGAGAAGTTATTCGGTGTTTTACTTGGGTAGTAAATCATAAAAAATGATAGTATGGGTGTAAGACATTTTAGTTTATTAGGTAAACTCATTTTGTAAAAACTAATAACACAGCTGGGTACTATGGCTAATTGGTTGTACCAATGTTTTCTGTTATATTTGTGCTAGAAAAACGTAAACGTGGATCATATGGTAGATAAGTTTAGCTTGCCGTCCGGCCGTCCGGCGTCCGGTAATCATCCGGACTAAGCCCAAATCGTCGACAGCGCGTAGTGTTCCAAACGCTCCTCAAAGAGTTGTCAGCAAACCGTAGGGGCTCAGCATGGCCGATGCCCGCTAGGGCTGCGGGCATTTTCTCAAAAGGAAACCCGTGGATTTAGAACGCAGAGGGTAAGTGAAGGACACAGGTGTCGTTTTAGTCCGTAAAAGTATGACACGCCCTCGCACTCTACCCTCAAGCGAGAGAAGTCATTGAATGATTTTCCACGTCAAAAAAAAAGTCATATAGCAGATAAGTAATTATATAATAAATATAAATACGTACAATAACAACGCAATGCGTTGATACAACAGGAAGGACTGATTACTTTAGGATTACATATTCTGTTTGACCTGTCAACTGTTTTGAAGAAAAGTAAACAAACAACACACAACTCAAACAACTGATGCTGTTTACTTACAGATAGTAAAATTCTTCGTATTTAAAAGTTATTTTGATTAGCACGTTTGTTTTATTTTTTTAAAGTGGAATATTATCCAAAGACTTCCCTCGCTCTAGGGCGGAGCGTGAAGGCGTGTCAGAATTTTACTGACTAATACCACACCTACGTTCCTTCTTTGTCTTGCGTTTCAGGACCCTGGGGTTCCCTTTTGGACTACCCTTGGGTTTTCACTTAACGTAAACAGATGCAATCTAGTCTAATCCAAGGTAATCAAGTCAGAATGACAGGGCTGCAGAAAAGATCGATTGGAAGGAACATATGTGAGTTTTATTCAGTAATCGTCTGATACGCCTCATTGTCCTCTTGCTCCACCCAGAGCGAGAAAAGCTATTTGATGCTTTTCCACCACGAAATAAAGATAAAGATGTCAGAAAGGTAGTCTAAAATTGACTGAACATTTAATAAATCACTTGTTGTTTTAATAATACATAATTATAGTAACGATGTTCTATTTTACAATGAACAATTTTTTTATTTTTACAGGGGTATGTCTGATAGAACAAGAGAGTGACAGAAACACGTCAGCGATGGTCGTAAAGAGTCCAAGAAGGAAATACTATGGATTGTTTCAAGTAAGTAAATTATCTAACAAGTCGACTCATCATATGACCAGAGGGCTAGGTCTTTTTTTAGCCAACGAATCAGCATTGTTAATTAACGTGGCAATACTGCCAGAGCTCGGGGCAACTTTCCCATTGACAACGAAGTGGATGTTTTTTTTTTGATGCCCCATAAGTTATTTATTAGTGGTTGTATTAGTTGTAGTTGGTCATGTAAAGAGGGGAGATGAAACGCATGTTACTAAAAGAGTTATAAGTATACATGTGGATGGGTGGAGAGGGAGATGGAGGCTAAAGAAAAGATGGATGGATTGTGTGAACAGTGATATGAAAGAAAAGGAAGTTAGTGATAGCATGACGGTTGACAGGATAGAATGGAAGAAAAAAACGTGTTGTGCCGACCCCAAATAAGATGGGACAAGGGCAGGAAGATGATGATTAATTGTAGTTACATTCAGTTGTAAATAAAAACCACAAGTGCGAGTTTTTAGTTAGTTCACTAAAATAAGAAAGGTTCCACAAATACTAAAGCCACAGTAGGTTTTAACAAATTTGTAACAGCAAATTCTGTAAAACTGTGTTGTATTTGTTTTTAGTAGTATCTAAATGTGCCTAAAACACTTCAATCAAGTTGAAATTGTGTCGCATGAGCAATTATGTAAAATATATTTTTTTACAGAAAAATTTACACTATATTAAAAAAAATGTATAAGTACATACATTTAACGAAAAACCTTCCCTTCTAAAATATGGCAACAAAAAATTTCTCCGCAGCGCTGTCGACTGGAAGTGTGCCCAAAAGACTGGCAGCATTGCCACGTTGTATGGCAATACTGCTGACTGAGATTAAAGCGAGCCCTTGCGTTATAACATAAGTAAGATGCAGTTTTTATTACCCGACTACGGAGGGTTATGATTTTGACAGGCTATGTATGTATGTGAGTTTGTTCATCTGTTCCCACATAGCTCCTAATCTACTTATCGGAACTCGACGTATGAGGTATCGTTAGAACCGTCTTAATTGTCCGCTGAACATAGGTTACGTGACGTGTCACAAAACTTGATATTGCGCCCTCTAGCGGACAAAAAGTAATGTGTAAAAAATAAAAATGGAGATAAATACGCCGTGTTTGGTATCATTTGAAAGGGCTTTACTTGTAAATTTCCAAAATATTGTTCAAATTTAAAGTGACGCCCTCTAGCGGACAAGAAGTCATGTGTTAAAAAAAATGTTAAGATAAATACACCGTGTTTGATATCATTTGAAAGGGCTTCACTGGTACTTATCAAAATATATCATCAAAATTCAATGTGCCGCCCTCTGGTGGACCAAAATTAATTTACCATTATTAATTAGAAATTTTAAATTTAGCTTTTGCAAATGGTATAGAAGCACAGTGATTTAACACCAAAATAATTTAAATAAAAAAAAAAGTAAAAAAACTAAAACCCGACTACGACAAAAAAAAACGACGAAACTAAAAGTATGAAACAAGATTTCCAGGATGCTGAAATAAACAAGGTAAAAAGAAAAGCCGCAGTCACACGTTATAGGTAACAACCGAAACACTTTAATAACGTGTGACTACGTAGTCGGGTTTTAGTTTTTTTACTTTTTTTTTAGAAATCGTATTTAGCTAAAGAATGCACTGATTGTACATAATCAAAATATAGCGTGGGAAGCTCGCCTATATGAGCCATAAAAGGACTGCAGGACTCAAGAGCCGGAATATTTGACCTTTATTTTAAACAAAGCTTATAATAATTTCAGATAGGAAGTGAATGGTGCAAGGAAGGCAAGAAAGGTGGGAAGTGCAACATTACATGCGAATGTAAGTTCTCTTGACAAATGTATATATTTTTAAGAAACGACAACCAAACCAACCAACCAACTAACCAACCAACACCAACCAACACAACCAACTCCAACCCAACTTCCCAACCCTAACTCCTGTCCATTTTTTTTTATAATTACGTATTTTTTTTTATTTGAATGTATGAAGTGAGCCGATTGTTGTTGTTAACTTCAAAAAGATGACCTTCTTCGATCGCGTGTGGTTATATTTTAAACTAGGTATCAAAAGATACTTGCTTGCGGTTCGCAATCCAGATAATCCCGAATTTGTATAATATCACGGACATACGGATAAGCAAGTTTTCACTGTGCTGATTTATTTGTTTTTTATGGTTACATATTTTAAGAAAATGCTTGATATCCAAAGTTAAGCATCGTTTACCGAGGTCGGCCTGTAGATGGACCATCTTAACATAACAAAATTCGTCCATTCCTCGGAAATCAAATCATAGGAGATCGTCGGAATACTCTATCGAATGTAGATATACAAAATTCCAAATAAATACTTACGAATCATTTTAAAATCATATTATCAACACTTAATGTACGTGGCATCACTGGGCCCTATCAGAATACCAGTGCTGCCTTTTTTGCTTTAAATATCGCAGCATAATATGTTGAGTTAAGAGCCTTTTGGCCTCGCACCAGTCTTTTTTTATTATTTGTTTCTTTTTAATTTTGAGTTATTTATTATTTTTTGTATCGTTGTTTGTCCTGTGCGAGTCACAAATAAATGTTTTTCTTTCTTTATTAATTCCTGTTGAATTTACAGCACTCCTAGATGAAGACATCAAAGACGACGGCGTTTGCGCCGTTCAGGTGTTCGAGGCAGAAGGATTCAAGTACTGGGCCAAATGGGAGGCCAGGTGTAAGGGACACGTCTTGCCTGATATTGAGAAGTAAGTTCTAAATACAATATCAAAAATAGATAGTAGAGTAGCGAGACGCACAGGACCGGTCATTATGGAGACATTTGAGGGAGGCCTATGTCCAACAGTGGACGTCTTTCGGCTGAAATGATGATGGGATCGTAGTCAAGCTCTGGGTTATACCATTTAAAAAAAACTACATTGAATTAAATACTAGTCCTGGGACCACGGATTGGCACACTGCCTTCTACAGAGTGAAAGCCTTTGGTCTACTAGGAGAAACGTTGAACCTATATAGCCTGTTTAGGCAGATGATGCCTGCGTACATCTGCCGCCAAGCAGATATTTTTGAAGGTAAGCGGGACAGACTAGAAAGCCTCCGTTTACTTCCGTTAAAAAGAGAGGATCCTCCAACTAGACGGGTGTTACGTCTGGTTTGGGCAACTGCCCGCTAAATGATTTCGGGTTGTTGTATAAGTTCATATCACGCGGAGAACTCTAATTGCGCGATGCACGATTCCGTAGTTTAGTTCATATATGGCGCCATATATATCCAGTTTTCAGGACATCGCTTCTGGTAAAACTAAAAGCGTTTGAGATTTTTTACAAATAAGTACATTGCAATGACACGTTTGGCACATTGACGTCCTTTAAACACCACTAATTTTTAATTTGTATAAATACTTCGAAAATGACAATTTTTATTTTGTTTTATAGTTAAGTTTCCCATGCTAAATCTAAAGAAGTGACAAGATCGAAAACGTTAGGAACCACTGCCATAGAGTTTGTTTGTGTTCAATACTTCAGTACGTGCAACCTTCATATTTCTGACTGTGCAACTCCTCGACTTTATAATATTGCTTAAGTTTTTTACTTTCCACATACCGTGAATCTGGACCGAGAGCAGTTGTGGCCAAGTGGTAAAAGCCCCGACTTTAGAGTTGTAGGTCGTGGGTTCAAACCCTGGCATACTTTTTGTTCCTAGCCATAACAGTCCTACTGCTGGGGAAAGGCCTTCCAGACGTTCTTCATAGTACGCGTCTAAATCATCTCCCCATTTCTTTCTGGGCTGGCTTCGACGACGTTTTCCCTGTTCAGGAACCCATCACTGTGTGCTGCTTTACTTTGAGTAATTTATTTCAACACCACTGCTCTCAAAACGGAGAAAGCAAATGTCGTCAGAAATGCGTCTTAGAATCAAAAAATCGAAGATATGGTTTTTTTTTAGTTGGGAAATTATCCAATTAATTCTCCAACTCTAGGGCGGAGCGAGAGGGCGTGTCAGACTTTTACTGACTGAAATTCTGGAAGGATTTCAGTCAGTAAAAGTCTTTGCCTTGCGTTCTAGCACCCAGGGTTTCCCAGTAGGGTTTGACCCTACTGGGCCCCTACGGTTTTGCTAACATCTCTTTGAGGCCCGCATGGAACACTACGTGCCGTCGATGATTCGGGCTCGATCCGGACGGTTACCGGACGGCCGGACAGCGAGCTACCCATTGCTCGATGTCGCAAGCCCGTATCTACCGTAGCAGGTAGGGAGTCGGGGTTGGGGTCTCGGCGACCGTGGCGTGAGGATGCTCGTTTTCTCACGCGTGCGGCCTCCTCCTTCGCTAGCATTATTGCTTTTCAGATGGAGGCCACCGCCTGCCATTCCTCCTCGCTCTGGGCCCTATCCTGAAACAGGGCCTGGCGCGAGCGATCGCCACCGATTGCCTCCACAAGGACACGGCTGTGCTCCACCCAAGCAGGGTACACCTCCACCTTATGGTCCACCGTTTTCTCCGGGCGGTTCACACATTGGTGACATCCGGGCGTTTCTTCCACCTGAATCCGATGCAGGAACCTCCCAAACTTACCATGTCCAGTGAGGACCTGCGTCATGCAGAAGGTGAGGATGCTGTGAAGCCTCTTCAGCCACTCTTCAAAGAGGGGGCTTACCGGATGATTATGGCGTGCCCATAGAGAAGAGGCCTGCTATTCTCAGAAATAGGATCATTATCAGTTTGATTATACTTATGCTTATTAATATTATTATGCATAGATCGTGTTCTCTGACTTAATATTCGCAAAGCGTCTTTCATGCCAGTACATTGATTTAATCAAGTTTAATCATGAGACAAATGAGCCCTTTTTGAGGCCATATTTCATACATTGTTGTTTTATCTTGTCTATCGTGAATAATTAGTTTGTTAGCTCTCATTATCTGCCTTGATAACATTGTAAACAGCGTCTAGTTTTCTAGGAACGTTGTGTTGTGTTTAAATTTCTAATTATTTATTAAGTAAATTGCCTCGTTGGCCTTGTGAATGAGAATCTAGGTTCTGACTATCAAAGTCAAAGTCAAAAGTTTTTATTTTACATAGGCCTACATGGGCACTTATAAAACGTCAGAAGGTAGTGCGTCGGGTCTGGTCATCATTTCGTCGGCGCAACGTTTTTTCTTTCATTCTGTCTGTCCGTCACGCTATTATGAATCCATTCATCTTTTCTTTGACCTTTCTCACGTTCTCCATCCATCCAAATGTATGCTTATAACTCTTTAGTAACATGCGTTACATCTCCAAAATTGAGTCTAGTACCCGATTGGCGAAAAGTAAGCGTCGATGTGTGGTAGGACCTCTGCTATTACCTTCGGGGCATACTGGCGTGGCGATATGTTCAGTTATGTAATAAAATTATTTTCCTGCGTTTTGTGTGGATTGTTTCATTGAACTTATGTATTCGCAAGTGCGCATGTGCTTTAGTAATATATAGACACACGACTTAAATAAATATGCACAGTGCGAATCAACAGATTAATGTTTGGTTATTGTTATGACAATATTAGTATTACGGCGAAAATATTATGTTAGTGTAACAAGAAAAAGAATCATAAAAAAATTGGAGTCGGACGGCACAATTGGCGTAGTGGTTGAGCGATCGGCTGCTGCGGTGCGTGTCACCGGTTCGACTCCAGTATAGAAAAAATACTTCTACCTCATTCATGTCCCTAGCACACATTCCTCGCTCACGTCCCTAGCACACATTCCTACCTTTCTTTAAAAATAAAATTAGTATTTTATTGGCACTATTAAAACAAGTCACCCAAAGGGCAATGGAAAGGGCTATGCTCGGAGTTTCCTTGCGTGATCGAATCAGAAATGAAGATATCCGCAAGAGAACCAAGGTTACCGACATAGCACGAAGAATCCCCAAACTTAAGTGGCAATGGGCAGGGCACATTGCTCGCAGAACAGACCGTTGACCGTTGGCCGTTGGGGCCGAAAGGTTCTAGAGTGGCGACCGCGTACCGGAAGACGCAGTGTTGGAAGGCCCCTACAAGGCGGACAGATAACCTGTTGAAGGTTGCGGGAATCCGATGGATGCGAGACGCACAGGACCGTTAATTGCGGCGACATTTGGGGGAGGCCCATGTCCAGCAGTGGACGTCTGTCGGCTGAAATGATGATGATGATGATTTCATTGGCACTATTGACAGCCGATGGAATTTCGAGGAGCATTTCCGACGTCTGGCTCCCAAACTAGATCGTACAGGGGCTGCCCTCAAGCGGCTCCTGCCCAACCTCGGGGGTCCAGACGCCTCCTGCCGGAGGCTCTATGCAGGAATCGTTCGGTCCATGGCCCTTTATGGGGCGCCGGTATGGGCACCGTCGCTTCGAAAGCGACCGGCGGCCAAGCTGAACGCAAGCCAGAGGGTCATGGCCATCCGGATGGTGCGGGGATACTGCACGATTTCCCGCGAAGCAGCGAGCCTCCTTGCTAGCCAACCACCGTGGGATTTGGAGGCAAAAGACCTTGCGCGCATGCACGATCTGCGCATGGAGATGCAACGCCGGGGAGAAACTGCGCTGCCGCGCCAAGTCGCGGCATGGCGGAAAGACTTCCGGCGGGATCTCATGGTGGAATGGCGACAGCGACTGTCGCAACCCAGTGCTGGACACGCCATAATTATGGCGATAAGTCCCCTCTTTGAGGAGTGGCTGGAAAGGCCTCACGGCGTCCTTACCTACCGCATGACGCAGGTCCTCACCGGACATGGTAAGTTCGGGAGGTTCCTGCACCGGATTCGTGCAGAAGAGACGCCCGGGTGCCACCATTGTGTGGACCGCCCGGAGGACACGGTGGAGCATACGGTAGAGGTGTGCCCTGCTTGGGCAGAGCACCGCCGTGTTCTCGTGGGGGCGATCGGCGGCAGCGATCTCTCGCGCCGGGCCTTGGTACAGGCCATGGTCCGGAGTGAGGAGGAGTGGCAGGCGGTCGCCTCCTTCTGCGAAGCAGTAATGCTAGCAAAGGAGGCGGCCGATCGCGTGAGGCAACGGTCCTCACGCCCCAACCGCCGCCGGGATTCCGATCCCGATTTCCGGCCACCGTAGGCGCGGGCTTGCGGACGGCGAGCAATGGGTTGCTTGTCGTCCGATCGTCCGGTAACTGTCCGGACCGAGCCCAAGTCGTCGACGGCGCGTAGTGTTCCACGCGCGCCTCAGGGAGATGTCAGCAACCGTAGGGGCCCAGCAGGGTCGAGGCCTACTGGGGCCATGGGTGATGCGAAAGTGATCCCCGGGGCCCTGGAAAAATGGCAAAGAAGGAACAAGAGTGGGTTTTTAGTCAGTAAAAGTCTGACACTATCTCTCGCTCCGCCCAAGAGCGGGGGATGTCATTAGATGATTTTCCCACCCGAAAAAAAAAAAAAAAACTATTGAAACAAATAAACAATTTTTTGTCACGTTAACAAATCTGATTTTGGATTTTAGGCTCTCACAGACAGATCCGATGCGCCAACGTTTACATAAAGAATGTTCTATAACCGCTCTATAGATCATTATCATCTCAAGCCTTTTCCCAACTAGCTTGGGCTCGGCTTCCAGTCTAATCGGATGCGGCTGTGGACCTGTGTTTTTATATGGAGCGACTGCCTATCAGACTTTCACAATCCAGACTTTACTAAGTGACACGATAGTCCTTGGATAGACTGGTGGCCGACTTACTGACATCTGACGACTTGTAACGACTGTCAAAGATCTAGGAATGACAACTGAGACCAACGCGGCAACGGCTTTATGTGTTTTCTGAGGCACGAGGTGTCAGTAATGAAAAATTCACATCGGTTCTTGTCCAATTCCGAACCTGCCACCTCATGCATGAGAGGCGGATGTCTTAACCAGTGAGTCATCAAGACACTTTAGGATCGATCTAGTTTGTTATTAATGTCGATATCAGTTTTCACGATTGTCATACTTTGAAACTCAACCGCTTCCTTTGTGTGTGTGTGTTTTCTTGTTAATGAGAAAACTTGCCTTACTGCACTTTAACGAACTTTGTTTTAGTAGTTTAGACAATGCTTCGACTCTTAATAAAGTACGGAAAGATTTCTTTTTTAAACGTTGCCCATACTGGATACGACTTTTTTTGGGGTTGGGTAATCAAAAAATAATTTCTCCCATTCTGGGCGAAGCGAGAGTGAATGTCAGACTTTTACTGACTAAAACCTGTATTCCTTCAGTTATCTTTTCCGTTCCAGGGCTGCGGTCACTCTATCGAACAGTCCCGCATTAGATTCAGAAGTTATTTGTATAGTTTGCATGTTGGTGAACGCACCCATGATACAGGTTGGGCTTGCTGACGATGAGCATTTGGTAGCTCGCTGTCTAGCCATCCGGTAACCGTCCGAATCGATCCCAAGTCGTCGACGGCGCGTGGTGTTCCACGCGTGCCTCAAAGAGATGTCAGCAAAAGCGTAAGAGCTCAGCAGGGCCGAAGCCTAGTGGGGCCATGGAATCACTTCTGAAAGAGAAACCTGTGGTCCAAGAATGCATAGCAACTGAAGGAACATACGTGTGGTTTTAGTCAGTAAAAATCTGACGCACCTTCCCACTCTTTTCTGGAGCAGGAGAAGTTATTAGATGATTTTCCACCTCAAAAAAACCCACAATACAGGTAACATTTAAATTCACATACATCTGTAGGCCGTTCGAACAATCGTTCTGTGTGGGACTTGAACCCAAAACAAGCAGCGCAACAGCCAATCGTTCGACCACTGCGCCAACTGTGTTGTCAAGGTTGTTGGTAGCCAAGTCTGTCCTGCCCCCCTAGCCAAGTTACGACCGTTTAATAATAATAATATTCCACAACCATCACACAACGTCGTCTAGTCCCAAGCTAAGCAGAGCTTGTGTTATGAGTACTAGACAACTGATAAACATTTCTAAATACATACATATTATAGATAAATTACACCCAGACATAGAACAAAATGATCGTGCTCATCACACAAACATTTGTCCTGGGTGGGAATCGAACCCACGACCTCCGGCATAGCAGTCAGAGCCACTAACCACTAGACCAACAGGCCAGTCAAACGAGGCCACGCCTTCGATTCCTTTGTTCTGACGTCATCTTTACACTCAGTCACGTGGTCAGAACAAAGGAATCAGGGGCGTGGCCTACTCGAGGCGTTCGACGCAAGAGAATCGAAACGAAACGGTCGTAACTTGGCTAGGGAGGCTGATGACAATGCAAATCATAATAAAGTTATTGACGAACGCGCTAGTGGAAAATATCACATACAACGATTTTTAGATACTGTGTAGTGTCGACATACTCGTATTTATTGTTAAATAAAATCACGCTTCGTTACACATAGGTACAACGTAAAACCCAAAGTTGACTTTGATTATAATCTCGTTGAGGAAAATGATTCTCATTCATAACTTCGCTTTTGTTTGCGGTGAACACGTTGTGAGCACTTATAAAAAATAAACACGCACGTATCATTCTGTTTAGGGTTCCGTACCTCAAAAGGAAAAAACGGAACCCTTATAGGATAACTTTGTTGTCCGTCCGTCTGTCTGTCTGTCTGTCAAGACCCTTTATCTCAGGAACGCGTGGAGGTATCGAGTTGAAATAAAAACCATATAATATATACTCAAGTCTGCAGTCCCTTGAAGCTGTGAAAAAATCAAACTTCCAAGTTAACGAGAAAAAAATATAGGGTCGTTTATGTCGCAAAAAACGTATGTTTCGACACTTTCAAGGGAATCAAAATTCATAGAGTACTTCCCGTTGACCCAGAATTCTAAAATTTGGCATAAAGCAAGGTATTATAGTACAAATAAAGGAATAAATCTGAAAACAGTAAATTTGTTGTTACGTCACAAATAAATAAATTTTGCAATCGGAAAAAACTTCGAGACTCCATTCGGGAATTGAACTATTCACATAAGTAAGTTTGTACGGAACCCTCAGTGCGCGAGTCCGACTCGCACACTTTGACGTAGGCAAATCTGTCTTGATTATATTGAAAATCATATTAATGTTACTGAGAAACACGCATGTGAAAAATAACACATACAAGTTTTTTAGTTACTGTGTGATGTTGACTTGTTTATTGTTAAACAAAATCACGCTTCGTATGTATGTATACACATCAGTAGGTATAACGTAAAACCGAAAATGACTTTGGCTATAATCTCTTTGAGGAAAATTATTCTCATTCATAACTTTGCTCTTGTTTGCGGTCAATTCATTGAATTGATACGTTGTGAGCATTAAAAATAAAAATCACGCACGTATCGGTCGGAAGCGAGAAGGAGTGGCAGGCGGTCGCCTCCTTCTGCGAAGCAGTAATGCTAACAAAGGAGGAGGATGTACGTGCAGGCGTGAGGGAGCGGCCCTCACGCCCCAGCCGCCGGGATCCCGTATACTAGTAGTACGTAGTACTTTCAGAGATTACCTCCTACAAACAAAAAACAAAAAACAAACTTAACCTCTTTATAATACTAGTGTAGATAACGATTTCGCCCGATCGACCAGCGCACGCACTAGTGGGCTATACCCGGGCGGCTATCGAGTGCAGCATGCTGTTAGGACTGTCACGCAACCTGGGAGCATCGAGGCAGATTTTTTACGCCATACTGCTTTTGTACGAAATGCCTTCACCATCATCATTCCACCAAAGACTTTTATTGCTGGACTTGGAGCTCTCTCAACAGCTACTGTATCGACGTTCCTGCGCTTCGCACGTCCAGAAGATTTTTAATACATTTGAGATTTGACTATATCACCTACTCGTCTTATAATTAGGTTACCCATTATTCAAAGAGTAATGGAAGTTCATCATAATTAAAAAAAAAAACTGATTCTGTTCATGTTAATGTAAATAATAAACATTTTTTTTCAAGGGTATGAAAAAATGGTATTATTTCATATTAAACTTGATCAGCTGATGAGCGCTTTAGATAAAAACAATATTTTTGGGATTTGACTATGACTTCGTTGAAGTTTGTTCATTTCCATGGCCAAGATCATCAGTCAAATTTTTAGATATCTGCGCCTGAAGTGTCTACTATTTATTAATATTCTTTTTTTGCTTCATTCTAGGTGTCCCGACTGGGTACACCCACCAAGCAGAGTTTCCCCACCCCGCGACAAGAGAACAGCACGAGGCAAGAGAAACATCAGAAGATTTAGCAGAAGAGCCATCTTTTCAAGCCAACCTTATTAGGCTGTGGCTTATAGAGCAGTGTTAGATTTATTGTTAATTGTTGTTCACTGTCAAGGGTGATAGTTTTAGGCTCACTTGCACCAACATTCACTAGGGACGCTTTCAATTTATGCGTACTGCAACCGGCCGTCTGCCGCACGTTTACCGTGCCGCAACCAGCCGGTTGCAGTACGTTAGCAGTCCGACAACAAGCGCCTAAATTGAAAACGTATCTGGCTGCCTTGCGTTTGTATGCCAGAGATATGCTATTCAACACCGCACTATTCAACACCGAATTGAACAGGTGGTGCTTGTGACGTTGCCATCCTGTCGTCGACCGTTCGCCGCACGGTTGCCGCAACGCGCGCTTTGTATGAAAAATACGATCGTCCGTACGCAGTACGACTAACGCACCGCATCCGCACCGTAACAGGCCGTCAAAAAACGCAAGAATTGATAATATAAAAAACGCCCCCAGCGTGGTAGGAACATCTTAGTGTCACTTTTGTACGCGCATAACCCAACGGCGCGGCGGTGACATCACATTTCATTATATTTCATTTTTTTTTTCTGTTATTTGACAGATTTCTCTTCCATCAGATTAGAAATGTTTTTAACTTAATTAATTTAAACGAATTAAAAAAATATCTCTGTTTCCAATTTTGAAAAAAGTTACTTTTTAAAATAAATGTTAAAAAAAAAAACTAGAGGTAACTACTCAATTTGTCACATTAATTTTGCGACAACTTTCGTTCCAGTATCTGAGCCCAAGCAATTAAGTAAGTTAAAAACCTTTGAAATCTAGTTCAAAGGTTTCTAACTTATAATTAATTTTCAACAAATTTGAAAAAAAAAAATATTCGATTTATAATAAAGTTGATTTATCCTAGACAATTAATAATATTAAAAAACGAATATCCATTTTTAATCTTCGATTGTTTTATACAAATAGAACGATTATATTATTTAAGCTTAGTTTAGTGGTGAATGCATTTTGATTGTGGTGCAAGTGGCCTTTTAATATTAGATGTTATTATGTACTTATGGGTGCCGTGCATTTATTCATCGATCGTAACCATCAAAGATAAAATAAGAGAAAAAAAAAACTGAGTGGAAACTGATGGTAGCTGGTCTACCAGAATTATGTTAATATCGATCGAACAAAATTTTAACCGGTCTGATATAAAGCAGTTTGTTGTTAAATAGTGCATTTACGTTACTGTGCCTAAATAAAATTATGTTAATTTTATAGTTTGTTTCATTTTGCTAGAAATGTTGCAGTCAAAACTAGTTTAATGTACTTCTGACCAATTCTTGTAGTTACAGTTGCAGAAGTACTTTTGACCAGTTATAACTACTTTTATATTACGAAGAATTACTTAAAAAATAAAATTATGTTAATTTTATTAGAAGTTCGTTTCATTTTGCTAGAAAACTAGTTTAAAGTACTTCTGACCAATTTTTGTAGTCGCAGTTGCAGAAGTACTTTTGACCCCTAAAAATACTTTTATAATACTAAAAAATAAACAAAAACCAGTTAGGTTGGTAGGTTTATTTTGAATTTTAGTAGTAATTATACTATTAATTAATTAGACTGAAACGTTTTGTAATTTTTTTTAAATAATAAAATGAACGCGTTTTAACTTTATACTTTTCGCATGACCAGAGGGCTGGGCTTTTCTTCGGACAACGTATCAGCATTGCTATCCAACGTGGCAATGCTGCCAGCGTTCTGGGCACTTTTTGTTGGAGTATAACAAAAACAAATCTATCCTACTTCAACACTATGGTCTTTCTCTTTCTAACCAATAAATATTATATTTAATTGGTCTGAGCCCCTTGTCAACACTTGACCGAAATCCCTAGTATGGTTACAGTTACTGTATTCCTTTAGCCTTGCTTAGAAGCACACGTCTCACGTAATATTACTGAAACACACCTTCCAATATAAAGTAAAGGATTAATAAATAGTTACTATTCAAATCCTTAAAACCGTGTTTACTTTGGTGTCCACCTAATAACCCCAACAGGTTATGGGCCCAGAGCGCTAAGCCAAAGTGTGAATAAACGAACATTAAATAATAAAAACATTTTGTGTATCAAATTGAATAAAAGGGACATTAAACAATTTGATGGTGATAAGTACAGTGTGTAAAAATTCAAAAAATATTAAGTGAATTACCTACTGAACGTTGTCGACGTTGAAGTTCCGGTAGAAACAAGAACCGAGTGAGTGAAGAAAAATGCGTGGCGATGCAGCTGTCTTTTAGTAAAAAGTTGCTGAATTTGAAACTGGTTAGAAAAACCAGACTAACCAAATACTTTCAAGAATTTGATGACATCGTCACTGAACCTATGGCTGCAGGTGCAAAATTAGAATCCGATAAAGTGATCCGCCCTTTTCATGACTCTACCAAACGAGTACGGAGCAGCATTGTCATCGCAATCGAGATACTGACTGAAGACAACATAACGTTAACTTTGAAAACGAGATTGTGAGATCATGAAATCAAACTTACAAGGATGTATGTGATCTTAGCCTAAAAGTACGTCAGGCTGAAACTTACGAGACCACAAGTCACACCTTCAAAGAATCCAAGTGATCGTCGACAAAAACAAAAGTCAATAAAGAACAAAAAAAAAAAGGGTGATTCGAAGAATTGTCTACAAAACCGCTATTGAAAACAATGGAGCCAACAATAAAATGGTATAGTTGGTTACTTCAAAAAACCAAATTTCTCAAATACTTTTGAATTTGCTTTTATGGCGGGCCGTGATATGATGGAAAAACGGATTTATTTTGTTTGGGATTCTGGAGCAGATCATTTGAAAATCAATACAAATTGACAGTAAACTTCACTGAGCGTGTGAAGCCAAGAAGTGATTCGGTTGCTGGCGCGTTTATACTAGCGGCGAAGAATTATGAAGTGGCCAGTAATTCGGGCGTACCAGGTATACTACAGAATGTGTATTTGTGATGAAGATGGTAAGCCGGTAATAAAGGGTAAGTCTTTGAACACTATTCAATGGCAACTGGTTAGTGCTTGAAAATGCTTTAAATAGCGAATGTTCACTAGATAAAGTCACAAATAGTATTTACGAATTATTGTGGAATAAAATAATTGCAAATCAGAAAAGTGGATATAAATCACTAGATAAAGTCACAAATAGTATTTACGAATTATTGTGGAATAAAATAATTGCAAATCAGAAAAGTGGATATAAAATGAATGAAACTATATTTTTCAAAATTAAAGAATTGATAATATTGTACTTAATAGTACATTGTGTGAAGCTTAATTTGTTTAATGTGACAAATAAATTTGTCTGTCATTTGATAAATTGGAAACAAAAGGTTTGAAACGAGAAGTATATAATGCCCAACTCAAAAAATCTAAAAATTCAAAAAATATAAAAAAAATATTCAAAAAATATAAAAAAAACTCAAAAAACTCTCAATCATATTTAATGCCCAACTCAAAAAATAGACATCTGTTAACTAATATTAAAACAAAATTGGAAGAATTCACTATAAATGACTATTGTATAATTTTATTGGGCGACTCAGATATCAAAACTGACAATAACTATATTGACCTCGTGAAAGTAATTAATGAGAGCTTGAGACAAATGACCCACACAAATATCATAATATGCACACCTACGTACGTACGGGGATCCCCTATATCCATACTAATATTATAAATGCGAAAGTAACTCTGTCTGTCTGTCTGTCTGTCTGTCTGTCTGTCTGTCTGTTACGCTTTCACGCTTATACCGCTGAACCAATTTTGATGAAATTTGGTACAAAGATAGAATAGAGTTTGAGAAAGGACATAGGCTATAAATTATCACGCTATTTGCTATGGGGGGTGAGCAATATTCCAAAATGTCGATATTGAACGATTTGCCGTGACTTCGATCCCCAGTTTTAGTAATAATTTTTGTGAGTATTTTGTCGTCTTTTTTGTATATAATATGCGATGGTACTTCGATTACAATAATAATAGGACTTTTAGCATATTTTTAACACATCTTAGACATTTTTACTCCATATTTTTGTAAAAAGTAATCAAACATGTAATAAAATCTAAGTGGAAAAACAAAAATAATATTTCTTTTTTTCATTTAGCTACAAATTTAATATCTGAGATGAAAATCATCACGCTATCATCGACAAAGGGTTAAGCAGACAATGATGACGTTTACATAAGAACACCTATTTTACACAAAAGTCAACGAACACCGTAGTGCAGTCGTGTCTGGATTAGATCGGCACGTAAGGGGATAGTGGTTCAAAACTCAGTTTCTTTTTTGTGATAGTATTTTACTGTAAACAAGAAATTTTTACATATTTTTGCGTTCTTACTATTATTTTTATCGACAGTCTGGTTTCTACATCAGTACTTTCGAAGCCATTTGGCAGATTATACTGACCTTCACTATACAAGACAGAATTCCAACGGTTATGCATTCAAACGTCTACAAAGAGATTTAAAGAGATACAATAGAGCGATTATCAGAAAAAATGTCTTAGAAAAACTGTCATCCTATGCCTCAGTGACGCCATCTGGCTTTGAATAGCAAACACACGAATTAAATTTGTCAAACTATTTATTTAACTATCGCTCGGTAGGTGGCCAGGGGCCTTACCATGATAATGTCAAAATGTCAGACGTACGAGCGAAAAAGAGTGATGGAGCTATACACCCTATATAGCTCCATCCCTTTAACAGTCCGGTTTAGGTCGTAAAATGGATCACGTTATGAGCTCGTGGTAGAGCCTCAGCGTGTGATAAAGGTAAGGTTAAGCTTTTCAGCAATAGATGGCGTTATCACGAAATCAGCAAATGTTTCTAGACTTATTTATAAAAAATATTGAATTCTAATTAATTGCTTCGTAAATGCCAAAAATATTTACGAAAATAAACCGCAGTTAGGTCCAGTCATTTTATCATAACAAGATTTGTAATAGCGTAAAGCGCGTTGGGCCTTGGGCGCGGTCGCCTCCTTCTGCGAAGCAGTAATGCTAGCAAAGGAGGCGGCCGCACGCGTGAGACAATAACCCTCGCGACCCAGCCGATCCGAACCGAGGGGTTCCGATCCCGATTTCCGGCCACCGTAGGCGCGGGCTTGTGGACGGCGAGCAATGGGTAGCTCACCGTCCGTCCGTCCGGTAACCGTCCGGACCGAGCCCAAGTCGTTGACGGCGCGTAGTGTTCCACGCGCGCCTCAAGGAGGTGTCAGCAACCGTAGGGGCCCAGCAAGGTCGAAGCCTATTGGGGCCATGGGTGATACGAAGGAGATTCCCGGGGCCCTGGAACAATGGCAAAGAAGAAACAGGAGTGGGTTTTATGTGTGTTTCTTTCTGGTTTATGTTATGATAAAACAACGCTGTATGATTTTAAAATTATTGGTTCATTAGATATACTAAAAGTATATTATACCGTAGAATTATCTTTTTTACAACACTAAATAAATGTTATTTAACGGAGGCTATCAAAAAAAAAGTGGATAAAGTAGTTTTCAGTTGCCAAAATGTATAAATAGTCTGAGTCACGGAGTTGATACTGAGGTCGATACCCACAGTTTTTAGTGTGTGCACCTTTTGCTTTTAGGTAGGAAATCATCAAATACCTTCCTCTGCTCTGGGTAAAGCGAGAGGTAGTACCAGACTTTTACTGACTGAAACCCACCTGTGTTCCTTTAGTTGCCCTTAGCGTTCCAGGGCTATGGTAACTTGCACGCCACAATTGCGGCAGCAAATACCTTCTTTGAGGAAAGTCTAAAAAGGCTCTCTTTCCGCCTGACGCAGGTCTTCATCGAACGTAGATGTTTCGGAAGGACCCCCAAAAAACCAGCAAATATAGGTAAGTACTTAATCACAGAAAGATGCTTCTTAAGCAGTTCGTGAAGGTTACCAGTACTTCAAGTAGTCTCTCCCTCGGACTTGACCACAACCTACTGTTTGGAGCAAGTACCTAATTTCAAAGATTCCAAAAATTGAAGATCATTAAGAATTTCATGAAAAACCCATGAAGACATATTTCACACAAGGCCCCGACGTGGTTTGCGTTCCTGAAGATAGTTTGATTACGTATGATGTATCCTACATTACTTGCAGCCTTAAGTCGACAACTGGACGTTACCTCCTTAAGAGTGGTCAGTGAGTGGTGATCAACACTGGGACAACATTCTGACGGATGCCAGAGTCGGTTACAGCCCCAATTGGTTGCGACATTTGTTCGCTGTCATTTTATAGTTTTGTGGAGTCACAAACACGGAGTAATGAGGGGGTATTAGGGTGTTTCGAGAGGTTTCTGTTTCAAATTCGACGTGATGTAAGTCAACATCAAACTGCAACAATTTTTTCACAAATTCTTTATAAGTACAGTTGTGGAGCAAGATGACATCGTAGGTTACTCTGTAGTATTTTAATAATCGCTAGCAGCAGTGGACTATCAGTGCACGTTATCCAGCTGAAGATGGGCTGAAGCCAATTATGCTCCTTCGAAATTCACCTCCGCCAAAGTTGCATAACGGACCCGGCTAAAAGTCTGCAGAGAAATATCATCGAGGCAAATTCTTATGGGAGGTAATTCTTTCGAAAAATCTCATAGCTCTAGCAGGCATTGGCCCTAGAGATCTTTGTCAGGCGAAAAGAGAGGACGCTGTGGTGTCTTTAGAAAGACACCACAGCGTCCTCTCTTTTCCTCAAAGAAGGAAGATTTGCTGCCGCGTGCAAGTTACCGTAGCTCTAGAACACTAAGGGCAATTAAAGGAACACAGGTCGGTTTCAGTCTGTAAAAGTCTGACACAAACTCTCGCTTTACCCAGAGCGGGGGAAGGTATTTAATGATTTTCTTCCTAAAAGTAAAACGTGCAGACACTAAAAACTGTGGGTATTGACCTCAGAACAAGATCCGTACAGACTCTTTATACATTTTGGCAACATTTAACATTTTGAAAACTACTTTATCCACTTTTTTATAGCCTACGTTAAATAACATTTATTTAGTGTTGTTAAAAGAAAACAACGGTTTAATACACTTTTAGTCTATTATAATGAACCAATCATATTTAAATCATACAGCGTTGTTTCATCATAGAATAAACCAAAACAAACTTAAACTATCACCTTTTCCTTTTAGGGGTAGGCAGAACCACAGTTTATCAACTACTTCGACCTCAACATGTCTGTTTCTGTTTATTGATGATGATAAGTAATTTATTTGATATATATCATGAACGAGTATTCTATTACTGGTGAGCCAAATAAATAAAATAAATTATATATCTGGACATAAGAAATACATTTTACATAATATATTTACTGAAATTAATTTCCGTTATTTGAATTAGATGTTTTTAGTACGAATCACAAGCACAGAATTATTAATTACGTTTGTGCATTTTTACTAACTTGACGCAGACAAAGTCGCGGGTAACAGCTAGTATAACTATAAAGTTGATATATTTAATAACCTACTTTACATGGACATGGAATATCATAAATACGCATACTTTTTTGACTCAAATAATGACCTGGAATTTAAATTTGATATGTTTTCAGATAGATCAGGGAAACTTAATAAATCTGGAATAAATTTCATATTTAAAAATATTATGGAGAGGATCAAAATTGACTTAAGGCTATTTCCTTACGTAGATACTAACAAAAATAAGCAAAACTCACAGTTTTTTCTTCTATAATAATATACACATTTTACACCAAAACATTGCTGGTCTGCTAACCAAAGCTGACATTCTCACAGTACATTTAGAAGAACTGGAACTAAAGAATAAACCCATCGATGTAATATGTATAACTGAACATTTTATGACACCAGAACAAGAGGCTACAATTAACTTACCCAAATTTCGCTTGGCAGCAAGTTTTTCAAGAGACGTAAATAGGGGAGGGGCCTGTATATTAACCAGATTAGGACACCCATACGTTGTACTTAATAATACATTTTCAAGTAAAGGTATCATAGAATATTGTGCAATAGAACTAACTGAACATAAGTTGATAATAGTTTGCGTGTACAGAGTACCCAACTCATGTATGTCTACATCCATACTAATATTATAAATGCGAAAGTAACTCTGTCTGTCTGTCTGTCTGTCTGTCTGTCTGTCTGTTACGCTTTCACGCTTATACCGCTGAACCAATTTTGATGAAATTTGGTACAAAGATAGAATAGAGTTTGAGAAAGGACATAGGCTATAAATTATCACGCTATTTGCTATGGGGGGTGAGCAATATTCCAAAATGTCGATATTGAACGATTTGCCGTGACTTCGATCCCCAGTTTTAGTAATAATTTTTGTGAGTATTTTGTCGTCTTTTTTGTATATAATATGCGATGGTACTTCGATTACAATAATAATAGGACTTTTAGCATATTTTTAACACATCTTAGACATTTTTACTCCATATTTTTGTAAAAAGTAATCAAACATGTAATAAAATCTAAGTGGAAAAACAAAAATAATATTTCTTTTTTTCATTTAGCTACAAATTTAATATCTGAGATGAAAATCATCACGCTATCATCGACAAAGGGTTAAGCAGACAATGATGACGTTTACATAAGAACACCTATTTTACACAAAAGTCAACGAACACCGTAGTGCAGTCGTGTCTGGATTAGATCGGCACGTAAGGGGATAGTGGTTCAAAACTCAGTTTCTTTTTTGTGATAGTATTTTACTGTAAACAAGAAATTTTTACATATTTTTGCGTTCTTACTATTATTTTTATCGACAGTCTGGTTTCTACATCAGTACTTTCGAAGCAATTTGGCAGATTATACTGACCTTCACTATACAAGACAGAATTCCAACGGTTATGCATTCAAACGTCTACAAAGAGATTTAAAGAGATACAATAGAGCGATTATCAGAAAAAATGTCTTAGAAAAACTGTCATCCTATGCCTCAGTGACGCCATCTGGCTTTGAATAGCAAACACACGAATTAAATTTGTCAAACTATTTATTTAACTATCGCTCGGTAGGTGGCCAGGGGCCTTACCATGATAATGTCAAAATGTCAGACGTACGAGCGAAAAAGAGTGATGGAGCTATACACCCTATATAGCTCCATCCCTTTAACAGTCCGGTTTAGGTCGTAAAATGGATCACGTTATGAGCTCGTGGTAGAGCCTCAGCGTGTGATAAAGGTAAGGTTAAGCTTTTCAGCAATAGATGGCGTTATCACGAAATCAGCAAATGTTTCTAGACTTATTTATAAAAAATATTGAATTCTAATTAATTGCTTCGTAAATGCCAAAAATATTTACGAAAATAAACCGCAGTTAGGTCCAGTCATTTTATCATAACAAGATTTGTAATAGCGTAAAGCGCGTTGGGCCTTGGGCGCGGTCGCCTCCTTCTGCGAAGCAGTAATGCTAGCAAAGGAGGCGGCCGCACGCGTGAGACAATAACCCTCGCGACCCAGCCGATCCGAACCGAGGGGTTCCGATCCCGATTTCCGGCCACCGTAGGCGCGGGCTTGTGGACGGCGAGCAATGGGTAGCTCACCGTCCGTCCGTCCGGTAACCGTCCGGACCGAGCCCAAGTCGTTGACGGCGCGTAGTGTTCCACGCGCGCCTCAAGGAGGTGTCAGCAACCGTAGGGGCCCAGCAAGGTCGAAGCCTATTGGGGCCATGGGTGATACGAAGGAGATTCCCGGGGCCCTGGAACAATGGCAAAGAAGAAACAGGAGTGGGTTTTATGTGTGTTTCTTTCTGGTTTATGTTATGATAAAACAACGCTGTATGATTTTAAAATTATTGGTTCATTAGATATACTAAAAGTATATTATACCGTAGAATTATCTTTTTTACAACACTAAATAAATGTTATTTAACGGAGGCTATCAAAAAAAAAGTGGATAAAGTAGTTTTCAGTTGCCAAAATGTATAAATAGTCTGAGTCACGGAGTTGATACTGAGGTCGATACCCACAGTTTTTAGTGTGTGCACCTTTTGCTTTTAGGTAGGAAATCATCAAATACCTTCCTCTGCTCTGGGTAAAGCGAGAGGTAGTACCAGACTTTTACTGACTGAAACCCACCTGTGTTCCTTTAGTTGCCCTTAGCGTTCCAGGGCTATGGTAACTTGCACGCCACAATTGCGGCAGCAAATACCTTCTTTGAGGAAAGTCTAAAAAGGCTCTCTTTCCGCCTGACGCAGGTCTTCATCGAACGTAGATGTTTCGGAAGGACCCCCAAAAAACCAGCAAATATAGGTAAGTACTTAATCACAGAAAGATGCTTCTTAAGCAGTTCGTGAAGGTTACCAGTACTTCAAGTAGTCTCTCCCTCGGACTTGACCACAACCTACTGTTTGGAGCAAGTACCTAATTTCAAAGATTCCAAAAATTGAAGATCATTAAGAATTTCATGAAAAACCCATGAAGACATATTTCACACAAGGCCCCGACGTGGTTTGCGTTCCTGAAGATAGTTTGATTACGTATGATGTATCCTACATTACTTGCAGCCTTAAGTCGACAACTGGACGTTACCTCCTTAAGAGTGGTCAGTGAGTGGTGATCAACACTGGGACAACATTCTGACGGATGCCAGAGTCGGTCACAGCCCCAATTGGTTGCGACATTTGTTCGCTGTCATTTTATAGTTTTGTGGAGTCACAAACACGGAGTAATGAGGGGGTATTAGGGTGTTTCGAGAGGTTTCTGTTTCAAATTCGACGTGATGTAAGTCAACATCAAACTGCAACAATTTTTTCACAAATTCTTTATAAGTACAGTTGTGGAGCAAGATGACATCGTAGGTTACTCTGTAGTATTTTAATAATCGCTAGCAGCAGTGGACTATCAGTGCACGTTATCCAGCTGAAGATGGGCTGAAGCCAATTATGCTCCTTCGAAATTCACCTCCGCCAAAGTTGCATAACGGACCCGGCTAAAAGTCTGCAGAGAAATATCATCGAGGCAAATTCTTATGGGAGGTAATTCTTTCGAAAAATCTCATAGCTCTAGCAGGCATTGGCCCTAGAGATCTTTGTCAGGCGAAAAGAGAGGACGCTGTGGTGTCTTTAGAAAGACACCACAGCGTCCTCTCTTTTCCTCAAAGAAGGAAGATTTGCTGCCGCGTGCAAGTTACCGTAGCTCTAGAACACTAAGGGCAATTAAAGGAACACAGGTCGGTTTCAGTCTGTAAAAGTCTGACACAAACTCTCGCTTTACCCAGAGCGGGGGAAGGTATTTAATGATTTTCTTCCTAAAAGTAAAACGTGCAGACACTAAAAACTGTGGGTATTGACCTCAGAACAAGATCCGTACAGACTCTTTATACATTTTGGCAACATTTAACATTTTGAAAACTACTTTATCCACTTTTTTATAGCCTACGTTAAATAACATTTATTTAGTGTTGTTAAAAGAAAACAACGGTTTAATACACTTTTAGTCTATTATAATGAACCAATCATATTTAAATCATACAGCGTTGTTTCATCATAGAATAAACCAAAACAAACTTAAACTATCACCTTTTCCTTTTAGGGGTAGGCAGAACCACAGTTTATCAACTACTTCGACCTCAACATGTCTGTTTCTGTTTATTGATGATGATAAGTAATTTATTTGATATATATCATGAACGAGTATTCTATTACTGGTGAGCCAAATAAATAAAATAAATTATATATCTGGACATAAGAAATACATTTTACATAATATATTTACTGAAATTAATTTCCGTTATTTGAATTAGATGTTTTTAGTACGAATCACAAGCACAGAATTATTAATTACGTTTGTGCATTTTTACTAACTTGACGCAGACAAAGTCGCGGGTAACAGCTAGTTTTATAATAATTTAGAAAAGTTACTGCACCAAATATGTGATAACACTAGTAAGAAAGTTGTTGTATGCGGGGATTTCAATATCAATACATTAAAAAGAAATCGACAAACTTTAGATTTTGAACAAATTCTAGAAAGTCATAACTTAAAATTGGAAATTAAGGTTCCCACTAGACTCATCAGTAGCACTTGCATTGACAACTTTGCTCACAACATTCATAAATGCAAAAGCCAAATAATTGAGTTAGGATTATCAGATCATACCGCCCAATTATTGCATTTTCCAGTCAAAAAATCCTGTGTATTAAAATCTTGGCGTATTAAAGTACGCGATTATAGTGAGGAAAATTTGACAAAATTTAAAACTTGTATGAACAATTTGACATTCTCTGACATTTACCTGACAAATGATTCAAACGAAGCCTACAATCGTTTCTTGGAGCTTTTCCTGTGTTTCTATAACTTGTGTTTTCCCTACAAATTAATAACAAAATCGTTATACAAAAAAACTAAATGGGTTTCAAAAGGTATCAAAATTTGTAGCAAAATGAAAAGAAAATTACTATGGCAATATAGAACACACCGGACGAAAAAAAACCAACATAAATTCAAGCAATACGCTACAAAATTTAAAATTTAAAAAAATTATTTGTCTTACATAGAAGGCACAAAATAACCATCGCATCAACACAGCTCAAAATAAATCGAAAGCTACTTGGTCACTTATAAATAACTCTAAATTTAAATTTCCCAGGGAACCAATTAGTGAAATATTAAAAGATAATGTAAGCATTACAGATCCAACGTCGATTGCGAATAATTTTAATGACTATTTTATTGACCAAGCTGCAAAATCGATGCGTACAAATAATAATAAAAATAAAGCACCTTCGAATCAAAATATGAACACTAACCTAAACTCAATTTTCCTTGCCCCCACAACCCCAATAGAAGTGGACAGAGAAATCAAGCAACTTAAAAATACATCGAGTGAGGGTTACGATGGCGTCTGTACTAAAGTAATAAAACAAGTGTCGCAATCAATTGCAGCTCATCTAAGTTACATAATAAATTTATGCATTTCTACTGGAACTTACCCAGAAAAACTGAAAACATCGGTTGTTATTCCTCTCCACATCACACATTTTCATGCATATGAGTAAAGCCTTTGACAGTGTTGACCATAACATACTGCTTCAAAAATTAGATTCATATGGCATAAGGGGAAAGGCACTAGACCTCATTCACTCATATCTATGTGATAGAAAGCAGTTAACAGAAATAACTAGAATATGCCTTAAAACGCGGAATGAGAAGACATATAGATCCCAAACTAGAACCATAAAACAAGGAGTGCCACAAGGTAGTGTCTTGGGTCCCTTGCTTTTTCTAATTTACATTAATGATCTCCCTAGACACATAAAGCATCCCATGGTACTTTTTGCAGACGACAGCACTGTAGTAATAAAATGTGACAGTCAAAATGACTATGAAAATGAAATTAATGAAACATTAAGAACTATAATTAATTGGTTAATTGATAACAATCTGAAAATAAATTTAGAAAAAACAAATATAATGCACTTTCACCAAAGAACTCAACCAAAAAGTATTAATGTAAATTATAACGGGCAGACAGTAGAATCTGTAAGAAATACAAAATTTCTAGGAATAAATATTGATTACAGACTTTCATGGACAACCCATATAGACAATCTCTGCAAAAAAATCAACAAATCCTCATTCGCTCTTTACAAGCTCTCCAAAATAGTTAACAAAGAAACGATTTTAACGGCCTATCACGGACTGGTAGCACCATTACTGAGATACGGCATTATATTTTGGGGTAATTCGGTAGACAAGGAATTTATATTTAAAGCTCAAAAGAAGTGCATTAGAGCAATGTGCCAAATAAATAGTACAATTAGCTGTCAACCTTACTTTAAAAATCTAAAAATTCTCACATTGCCTTCCCTATACATTTATGAATCGAATATTTTTGTGAAATCAAATCTAAGCTATTATAAGACTGCTGTCAAAAGCTATTATCGAAAATTAAGGGATAAAAAAAGGTTAGAGGTACAAATACCTTATGGTAAAACGGCACTATTAAATAAAAGTATTTTATGCATGACATCATTAATCTATAATAAATTGCCTGATGACATTAAACAATTACCAATCCTTCAGTTTAAAAAGAAACTACATTCATTCTTAATAGACAAATGTTATTATGATGTCAAAGATTACTTGAATGACAAAAATATTGTATTCCAATGACAAGAAAGGAAAAATATTATCATTTTTTTCCCACGTATGTATGATAATATTGTGAATTGTATTTGAATATCATTTAAATTGCTTGTGTCTTTCCTTCAATGTTGTATTAATGAATTATGACTAATATGACTTCGAATTGAATTTCTATGTATTAATAATTTGTGATATTTTAATAATGTATCGAGACTAATATGATTAATTGTGTTTTAAATTCTGACTTATATTTTATTATTGTATGCCTCAACGGCGGGACATAGCTGAGCTTATTTTAATTATTTAAGACCTGTATTTATGATGTATACCTATAGTCCACAATAAAGTTGATTTGATTTGATTTGATTTGATTTGAAGTCGTTTAGTCTCAAGTGCACACATATGTTTGCGATCCTAAGTTTTTTTTTGTTCGTCTATTGAAGAGCAAAAACTATGTTGTGATTTTAAGAATAAATCAGATATTTCTATATATATAATAAATCGGTTAAGTTTCGGGACTAAGTATGTTGCAAAATGTGAAGTTCATTTTGGTCTGAGAATTGTTAACTCTATGTTGTGATAATGAAAGGGAAATTATATCCAGTTAATCGAAAAAGTTCTGAGCTTGAGAAGGTATTGGTCATCCCTAAACAGTGCCGCATACTCTGGCTGTAAATGGTATTGCCGAATGTATGATGAACAATGATAGAACGGGTCTACTAAAACAAAAGGTTCTGGAATCAGATTGTTCTGGGGAGCACTGAGGTTAAATTATACACCTGATGATGAGTTATGGCATAATAGCCAAAAACCGTACATTTTAAAGTTTTTGATTCTACTGTTTACTAAGTTAGTAAAAGTCTAAAAACGAAATTTGACAAAGAGGTTGTCAAAGGGAATTTCGTTGATGATGAATCAAATTTAATGGTTATAAGGTGTGGGATGTGGTAGACTAAAATGTTTGTGGGATTCAGAGATGTGAAATGGATGAGATTAAGTTCTTATCAAATAGGCTAATGAAACTTGAGCCTGAGTGTGTTATGAGCTATTAATAGCATAACTTGGTAACTCTGACTAGGTACACCCGTTTGAAAGGAGTGTGGATCTGATAAGAATCAATCAGTTTTTAAGCAAACAAACATAATACAATACCTGCCATAATTGAAAATAAATCTGTTTGGGAAACAGAGGAGAGCTCGAGATGGTTATATCACAATGGAAATAAGTTAACTTTATTTTAAGATCGAGAAACATTACATAGTTAGAGACAACATGGTAGGATGCAAAACTTATTTTCTGTTTCGTATAATGAATACGATAGCGACAGTATTTTTGATAATATGTTATTACTTATTGTGTGCTGGATAATAATAAAAAAATAAAAAAAAAATAATGCTGATATGATAAGCATTTAAATGAAGAATGTTTTCAGTAATTGATTAAACTAGGAAACTATTGAAAATGATACCTGAAAAACTGTTACTAAAAACAGATGAAAGAAATATTAATTCGATTAAATTAAATCGATTGTAAATGAGTACAGTTGAAAATTGGTTGTAAAGCGAGTTTAATATCTCGTGGTTGTAGTGAGATAAATGTTAAAGAAACTTTTGTATCAGTTGAAAGAATCAGAAGTTTTAGTTAAGCCTTTATGGATCATTGTAATTTCTTGGTTAAAAATGTGGATATAAAAAAAAAAAATATTTATTAGGAACCTGGATGAATAAATAGTGTATGAATATTGCTGAGCCTATTCTGGCTAACAATTAATGGTTTGTACATTAACGAAGTCATTATAATTATGGATGTATGTAGTCTGTATACTGTTGGTTCCTAATGTTTCGGTGAGCTTAGACAAAAAGGCGTTTCTAATACTCATCAGCAGACCAGTGCATTTGCAAGTTTTAATGCAGGTCATGACTGAAGTCTGGTAGTTGCCCAGTTACTAAATTGTGGAAGTCGCTCCATGTAAAGTACTGGTATTTAGCCGCATTTGGTCAGACTAGAAACCGACCCCAAGACAGTTGGGAGATGATGATGCATGAAGTCTGGTTTTGGTTAATGGCAATAGGTTTGCTCACTATTATAAAGTTCGTTATATATTATATTGGTGTACAATATATACTCCCTTATTTATATATAAATAAATAAATAAGGGACTTAAACATAACTGATGAAATGTGGGTGTACTATAGGTGCACCTCTGCCTGACCCTTTGGGTAATAAAGGCGTGATGTTTATGCTATGTGATAAAGAACGAAGTTTTACTTAATGTCTATGTTATTGCATTTTAACAACTATGTTATAATGTGTAATGTAGTAGTTGAGTAAAACATATCCAATCAACATTTTTTTTAAATCATTGACTAATAATATATAAAATGTTTTCTGTGAATCAAAAATAAACAGAACAGAAAACAAAATTACTTTAGATCAGGAAATGTAGATAAACAACAGTTCTTGAAAAGTTTAGCTTGAGGGATGCTTGAGGGGCAATAAATCAGCCAATACACTCTTTGAAAGTCAAATATAGGTATAGATTACAAAACATCACACAGAGTTCGTGTGAAATTACAAGACCCCTTTGTAGTAATCTTATGAGGTGCTTGAATCATGCTGAGCTTAATCTTAGTTTTCTGTTTACATCATGATTCGATATGCAAACAAAAACTATTTGTAATGGTTCCACTTAGGTACAAGACCCTTTGTCTTGAAATATTTAAAAGGAACTATAAATTTCAAGTTAATTTTTAAACAAAACGATTTTAAAATTTTATAAGTGGGTGTTTGTTAATTGTGACTGGAGTGGTAATGAATAAATATAAAATGTACTGTGGGTTACTTGTATAAATTATCTAAGCAATATACAATTTGCTGGCAAACAAAGTAGCAGCAAAGAATGGCAAGATAATACACAGTAGTAATGCAGAGTACGGTTTAATGTAAAGCAGTGAAAGATACTGTGATTAAAGTCGTTGGTGACAAGTATTGTATATTAAGTATTATTTATAGTTATAGCGATTACTATGCAGATGCTGTTTTTATTTATGATAATAATAATAGATGCATTGCGAATAATCCTACAAGTCACAAACGAACACATAGATCTATATTAAGTATCAGATTGAGAAATATGTTACTAAAATATTTTATTTCTACAAGTTAACCAGATAGCTCCAGATAGTATCCTGTGAAATTTTCAACGGTGCGTTATACCTAGATAAGAATGAAATTCGGGGTGACGTTGTAAATACATGAAAGGTGCATAAGGATATGTTATTATTATTATGTTAATAATAAGAGCTTGGTTATAATAAGTGGATGAATAAGATTCATAATTTCAATAATCAATTAAATGATTGATTGGTCTGATTAGGTTTTACTGGGTTTTCCCTAATCCTGCGCAACGAATGTTGGACCATGATGATATTGTATTCCCAGAAAGAAAAAGGAAGGTGTGTGTTTTTATTATTGTATAAAGATGTTTGGTATAGTATTATGTAATAGATATTATATCGTGATTAAAGAGCAAAGGATTTATTTTTGAGGGGGGCGTGTTGGAGTATAACAAAAACAAATCTATCCTACTTCAACACTATGGTCTTTCTCTTTCTAACCAATAAATATTATATTTAATTGGTCTGAGCCCCTTGTCAACACTTGACCGAAATCCCTAGTATGGTTACAGTTACTGTATTCCTTTAGCCTTGCTTAGAAGCACACGTCTCACGTAATATTACTGAAACACACCTTCCAATATAAAGTAAAGGATTAATAAATAGTTACTATTCAAATCCTTAAAACCGTGTTTACTTTGGTGTCCACCTAATAACCCCAACACTTTTCCCATTGATATCGATGTGGTTGATTTTTTTAATGCCCAATAATTTCTTTTTCTACCCGTTTGTAAATATTCTTATTTTTGGTTTGTATATATTCCCATTAAGTTATTAATATTTATTAGTTTTGATGTTCATAAGCAAATAAATATACTTTATAAGAGTTTTAATTAAATCAGAAATCAGATCAGAAACGTTTATTTCAAATAGACCAATTACAGGCACTTTTGAATTGTCAAAATGTCGGTCAGTCAAAAAAAAGTGAAGCTAAATTTAGGCCAGTCAAAAGTAGTTTGACTACTTAGTTTTGTGTTAATGTGTGCCAGAGATAAAAAATAGTACTTAGGTGCTGATGTAATTATTATTATTATTTCTTTATTGTTATTTCTTTATTGTCAGGCAACTAAGGCCCATAGATAAAATACATTATAATACAATCTTATAAACAAAATAAACTAATACATATTAAAAATATCACAAACTATAATTATACACGTAACATCGGCGTCGTGTTCCGCTGTGTGGTGTCGCGTAGCCGTCCTCGGAAACGTCGATACACGACACCTTTCGGCCAAAAGTCCTCTCTCAAAAAGGTCTGTAGATGGTGGGTTGGAACTCGTATCACGAACGACTTGAAGTTGGTGTCATGGCGCGAATCCAGCCTTTCGACCCTCAGAGTCCAGTTGCTCTTTATCTTCATATACTCCACGACTTCCTAAATGTAATGGTGGGAACGTATGAAAGAGTGATCGTGGCCTTGGAACGTAAAACGCAACTGAAGGACAGAGGTTGGTTTTGGTCGTAAAAGTCTGACACATCCTCTCGCTCCACCAGCAGAGCTAGAGAAGTAATTTGATGATTTCCGACCTCAAAAAAAGGTAATGATGTAATGTGTGATCACATGATTGTAATGACTGATGATACTAAATTGTGTTTTGTAAAAAGGAGAAGGTTTAATCATATCTAAACAAGTTATAAAATTCTACTAAATAAATAAATTTATAATTATAAAACTAAGACAGGCTATTAAAGGATTATTAATACTGAATATGGTTTTTCCAACGTCAAAAATTACGTTCTTATCTGTTAAGAATTCCATTTTAAGATTATTCTAAAGTTACGTGAAATAATTTGATCCTTTGTTATAAACTAAAATAAGATACCAAAATCCAATCAACGTTTCAAGTCACTCGTATATCTTTTAATGAAGTTTCTCAATGGACCGGATTATTACATTTAGAAATGACATAAAACTATCCCAAAAATGAAATCTCGTTTTCAGATTAGTGATCATGAAAATATGACTGCAATGGGCCGATGTTTCCCACAAAAATATAAACTTAAATAAATCTGTGAACCCCGCTCACAAAAGATCATCATCATCATTTCAGCCGAAAGACGTCCACTGCTGGACATAGGCCTCCCCCAAGCGTCGCCACAGCGAACGGTCCTGTGCGTCTCGCATCCATCGGACCCCCGCAACCGTTACCAAGTCATCGGTCCACCTTGTAGGAGGCCTTCCAACGCTACGTCTTCCGGTACGTGGTCGCCATTCCAGAACCTTTCGGCCCCAACGGCCATCTGTTCTGCGAGCAATGTGCCCTGCCCATTGCCACTTTAGTTTGGCGATTCTTCGAGCTATGTCGGCAACCTTGGTTCTCCTGCGGATATCCTCATTCCTGATTCGATCACGCAAGGAAACTCCGAGCATAGCCCTCTCCATTGCCCTTTGGGTGACTTTAAGCCTCACAAAAGATATCTAAGATTAAAAAATCAAATAAAACGCGTTTTTAGGGTTCCGTACCTCAAAAAGAATAAACGGGACCCTTATTGGATTATTTTGTTGTCCGTCCGTCTGTCTGTCTGTCTGTCTGTCAAGACCTTTTATCTCAAGAACGCGTGGAGTTGAAAGCCATATACTCAGGTCTGCGGTCCTTTGAAGCTGTGAAAAAATTAAACTTCTAAGTTAACGAAAAAAAAAGATACGGCCGTTTATGTAGTAAAAATCGCAAATTTGACACTCCTAAAGAAATCGAAATTCATAGGGTAGTTCCCGTTGACCTAGAACCCTAAAATTTGGCATGAAGCAAGGTATTATAGCACAAGTATAGGAATAAATCTGAAAACTGAACATTTGTAGTTACGTCATAAAAAAAAACTTTTTCGGATTCGGAAAGATCTTCGAGACTCGATTCGGGAATTGAACTATTTCCATAAGTTAGTTGGTACGGAACCCTCAGTGTGTGAGACCTGTAGTAGTAGTAGTAGCCCGGAGTTTGAAAGTTAATGGTGTGATACCCCGAACCTCGGAAAGCACGTAGAACTTGTTGACCCTCCATCTGATCTCTCCCTGGTCGTGTTGGATTGCTATTTCATCTGACTATAAGAGTAAATGAACAGAAAACGAATTAGTGCTTTTTTATGTTCTTCTCTCACTCTAGGGAGGAGCGAGAGGGCCAGACTTTTACTAACCAAAACTCATTCCTATGAACCTTTTTTGCCTTATATTCCAGGACCCCGGGTTTTCTTTTCAGAAGCGAACCTATGGCCCCAGAGGCTTCGACACTGCTGGGCCTCTACGGTTTTGCTGACGACTCGAGCTTGGACCGGACAGTTACCAGACGGCGAGCTACCCATTGCGCGCTGTCCGCAAGCTCACACCTACGGTGACCAGAAATCGGGGTCGGGATACCGGCGGCTAGGGCGTGAGGGCCGTTCCCTCGCGCGTGCCGGCATTACTGCTTCGCAGAAGTAGGCAACCGTCTGCCATTCCTCCTCGCTCCAGGCCCTGGTACAGGCCATGCCCATGGCACCAGGGCCCGGCGCGAGAGGTTGTTACCACCGATCGTCTTCACAAGGACACGGCGGTGTTCTGCCCAAGCGGGGCTCACCTCTACCGTATGCTCCACTGTGTCCTCCAGGCGGTCCACACAATGGTGACACCCGGACGTTTCTTCCACACGAATCAGGTGTAGCCACCTTACTTATCATGTCCGGTGAGGACCTGCGTAATGTGGATGAATTTGTGCCTGAGTACACACTTGTGCAATATAAAATATTTTCTACGGACTTGTTTGTTGAGATTAACCATCGTGATAGAAATTCAATTTAATTCAATTCAAAGTCATTTATTTTCTCTTCACAATAGGTTTTCTTAAAAATTAAGAATGTTTGTGACTTTAAAACTATTATTATTCCATCATTGTTAAGGTAAAGGTCACCACAGCAAAAAAAATGTGTAATATTTTTAGACGACCTTGAGTGTCAGTAATATTATTTATGGTAAAAAGAAAGCAGACCATAATTAGAGGAAAGTGTAGATAAACAAGATAAAAAAAATCTTTATACATATGTATATATATAATTTTTCTGTACGTATACCTAATTCTTCTCAAATGGCTTGACGGATTGGGATGAAACTTTGTGTGTATATTTTTTTTATTGAACTAGGTAGGTGGCGCTGCAATACCATTTTTTTTTTAATTGATATAAACTAGTGCTTGACTGCGATCCCACCTGATGGTAAGTGGTAATGCAATCGTTGATGGTGAGGCGCACTAATTTATTGAGAGCCTATTCACACTAGCCTTGAAGAGACCCAAATTATTTATTTTTTCTAAAGGAAAGCCAGCTTTCGGGCAGGACAACCTTTGCCGGGGAACCCGAAGGGTTCCGTAGCATTATAGAATAGAATAGAATAGAATAGAATAAACTTTATTGTACACCAAATTAGTAACAAAACTTTTACACTAACTTAAATCTACGGGTACAAAGGCGGTCTTATCGCTGAGAGCGATATCTACCAGACAACCTTAGGATGGAATGGAAGAACTTGAAATAGAAAAAGGGGGGTAGTCTGCGGTGTACTGCAAATTAATAACGTAAATATTATATTAAAATGATATACTAATTATATAAAAGACAATATATAAACATAATTATAAATATTATATATATATATATAAATAATAAGAGTTACACAATTTCATACAAAGAGATGGAAAAAGAAAAGAACAATAAGGTGGGTTAGTGACGGAAGAACTGAATTTAGGTAGAGGCAGGACAGCAATTAAAAATGAGCATAAAAATGACGTTTGTTGTATGGGAGCCCCCTTAAATATTAGGTTTTTACCTATAAAATTGCCGTTTTTCATGAAATAAATTAACGCCCTTTTTTTCCTATATTTTTTATTTTTATTAATCAAAGTAATTCCCCATGCAATCAATGCATTTTTGCCAACGTAGTGAACGAGCTTATTGATGCCCTTTTTGATAAAATCTGCTGGACGGGAGGCAACAAATTCTTCAAAGGCATTTTAATAAACTGCCTCTCGATTATTGATTTTTTTCCCCGCCAAGAAGTTATCCGAATTTTGGAAAAAGTAGAAGTCTGTAGGGGCAAAGTCTGGTGAGTACGGTGGATGACGGAGAACTTCCAACACCAGCTCTTGTAACTTCGAGACCGTTTGCTGTGCAGTATGAGGTCGCGCGTTGTCATGCAGGATCAACGGAGCCGAACAATTGACCAAAGGTAGTTGGAGATATGCTTCTCCATCATTGTGTTCAGTTCTTCGCAGTACACATCTGCAGTAATGCTTATAAATCCCGTTTGGTAAGAAGCTGTGATGGATGGTACCGGCGCTAGACCACCAAACAGAGAACATCACTTTTTTAGGGGTCAGTTTTCGTTTTGGGCATTGTTTAGGTGCTGAACCAGGACCTAACCAACTTGCTGAGCGCTTGCGAAAAAAATTCATTTTTAGTCGCAAGTAACAATTTGTCAAGCTTTTATACCTTGCCAATTCGACGCAAATGGAACAACATTGTTTTGATGCTAACATTGAAAACTGCTGCTAATTCAGCTGTAGATTGAGAATCATCAGCTTCCACGATCTCCTTTAATTCGTTATTGCTGACTAAAGTTTTCGGTCGACCACGGGGTTCATTTCTTAGGTCGAAATTTCCAGAACGGAAGCGGGCAAACCAATAATGGGTGGTTTTTTTTTTTTTTAGGTGGGAAAATCATCTAATGACAAATCCCGCTCTTGGGTGGAGTAGGAGATAGTGTCAGACTTTTACTGACTAAAAACCCACTCCTGTTCCTTCGTTGCCTTCGTCCCAGGGCCCCGGGTTTCGTTTTCACACTACCCATGGCCCCAGTAGGCTTCGACCCTGCTGGGCCCCTACGATTCGCTGACATCTCCCTGAGGCGCGCGTGGAACAATACGCGCCGTCGACGACTTGGGCTCGGTCCGGACGGTTACCGGACGGTCGGACGGCGGGCTACCCATTGCTCGCCGTCCGCAAGCCCGCGCCTACGGTGGCCGGAAATCGGGATCGGAATCCCGGCGGCGGTTGGGGCGTGAGGACCGTTGCCTCACGCGATCGGCCGCCTCCTTTGCTAGCATTACTGCTTCGCAGAAGGAGGCGACCGCCTGCCACTCCTCCTCGCTCCGGACCATGGCCTGTACCAAGGCTCGGCGCGAGAGATCGCCGCCGCCGATCGCCCCCACGAGGACACGGCGTTGCTCTGCCCAAGCGGGGCACACCTCCACCGTGTGCTCCACCGTGTCCTCCGGGCGGTCCGCACAGTGGCGACACCCGAATAATGGGTGGTGCGATCGTTAGTAGAGTTCGCTCCGCATACGTTGTTGATGTTGCGTGCTGCTTCTGCCGCTTTGCTGTCACGACGGTACTCATTAGATATGCAATGGAAGTGTCTTAACGGAAGCGGGAACAGATGTCAAAAGTAAATCTTTGCGGAGGCGGAAGCGGAAACGAAAGCGGAAGTGTGAATAGTATGAAGAAAAAGCACAATTTTATTTTTTAAAAACAACAGAATACTATATTTTAAAAATAAAAGTAATTTGAACTTAGAATTCTTAGCGAAAAAAGAAAAAAATGGACTTGAAATAGCCAGTTCTGTCTATTTATTTTATTCTGTTTTATAGTATATGTTGTTATAGCGGCTAACAGAAATAAATTTGTCAATTGTCTAACTATCACGGTCCATGAGATACAGCCTGGTGATAGACGAACAGACAGACGAACGGGCAGCGGAGTCTTAATAATAGGGTCCCGTTTTACGCCTTGGGTACGGCACCCTAATAAGTAAAGTTTTAACTTCTTGATTAGCGTAATTAGAGACACAATAGTAAGACAATGGCGCCCAAAAGGCGCATGATCGTGCGGGGATCAACAGCTTAAAGACGGGAATTTACAAGAACAAAATAAGACCTTTTATTAGTAACTACTATTATCATCATCATCATCATTTCAGCCGAAAGACGTCCACTGCTGGACATAGGCCTCCCCCAAGCGTCGCCACAGCGAACGGTCCTGTGCGTCTCGCATCCATCGGACTCCCGCAACCGTTACCAAGTCATCGGTCCACCTTGTAGGAGGCCTTCCAACGCTACGTCTTCCGGTACGTGGTCGCCATTCCAGAACCTTTCGGCCCCAACGGCCATCTGTTCTGCGAGCAATGTGCCCTGCCCATTGCCACTTTAGTTTGGCGATTCTTCGTGCTATGTCGGCAACCTTGGTTCTCCTGCGGATATCCTCATTCCTGATTCGATCACGCAAGGAAACTCCGAGCATAGCCCTCTCCATTGCCCTTTGGGTGACTTTAAGCCTTCTAATGAGGCCCATTGTAAGCGACCACGTTTCTGAGCCATATGTCATCACTGGCAACACGCACTGGTCATAGACTTTCGTCTTGAGACACTGTGGTATATTGGACGAGAAGACACCGCGCAGCTTCCCGAACGCTGCCCAGCCGAGTCGGATTCGACGATTGATCTCTTTCTCGAAGTTAGACCTTCCCAACTGGACCGTCTGTCCCAGGTAAACGTAGTCGTCTACAACTTCGAGTGTAGAGTCCCCGACCTTGATAGGAGTGGGTGCTACATGGCTGTTTACCATGACTTTGGTTTTGTCCATGTTCATTTTAAGTCCCACTCTTTCGGAAGCTCTACTGAGATCACCAAGCATTGTACTGAGCTCCTCCGTAGTCTCAGCCATGACTACTATGTCGTCGGCAAACCGAAGGTGAGTGATGTACTCGCCATTGACATTAATGCCTAGCCCTCTCCATTCCAAAACCTTGAAGACATCCTCCATTGCTGCCGTGAACAGTTTCGGAGAAATAACGTCTCCCTGCCTCACACCCCGCTGCAAGAGGATAGGTTTCGAGCTCTGGTCTTGTAGTCGGACTGACATAGTGGCGTTTTTGTACAAACACTTCAGCACTTCGATATACCGATAGTCAATTTGGCACCGTTGGAGAGACTGCAGTACAGCCCAAGTTTCAATCGAATCAAAGGCTTTCTCGTAGTCCACAAACGCTAAGCAAAGAGGCTGGTTATACTCCTCAGTCTTCTGTATAACCTGCCGCAGCGTATGTATGTGGTCCACGGTGCTGAAGCCTTTTCGAAATCCGGCTTGTTCGGGAGGCTGGAAGTCGTCGAACCTGCGCGCGAGACGATTCGTGATGACTCTGGAAAACAGCTTGTAGACATGGCTCAGAAGGGAGATGGGCCTATAATTCTTAAGCAGGGCATTATCGCCCTTCTTAAAGAAGAGTACCACCACGCCTCTGCTCCACGCCTGTGGCGTTTTTCCCTCGAGTATGACGGAACTAACTACTAAGAATGTATATAATATGTATACATTCATAGGTAACTAAAGATACTTAGTACAAACGGTAAGGCCAGGTAAACTAAGTGATTTACTAGCGAAGCGGGAATGTCTTTATTAAAGTCGTAAACTTTGTCCTTCGAGTCACCGATTGAAAATGCTGTTCAATTTTGGGGAGTCAGGGATTTTAAAACTATTCGTTCTATATTTGACGTTTTGGACATAAACTTGGCCGGTTTTTTCCCGAAGGTTCGATAGAAGTTTAGACTCTACATGAATGCAATTATATACAGTCAGAAATAAACTTTTTGACGGCACTGTTGGCGAAATGGTTGAGCGATCGGCTGCTGCGCTGTGGGTCGTGGGTTCGATGCCCTGAATAAATATTTGTATGGCCTACAGCCCCCCTAGCCAAGTTACAACCATTTCGTTTCGATTCTCTTTTCGTTGATCGCCTCGAGTCGGTCACGCCTTCTATTTATTTGTTCTGATCACGTGACTGAGCGTTGAGATGACGTCAGACTAAAGGAATCGGAGGCGTGGCGTACTCGAGGCGATCAACGAAAAGAGAATCGAAACGAAACGGTTGTAACTTGGCTAGGGGGGCTTTTTTTTAAGGTGGGAAATCATCCAAATGACTTCTCGCGCTCTGGGTGGAGCGGGAGGGCGTGTCAGACTTTTACTGACTAAAACCACACCTGTATCCTTCAATTACCCTTTGCGTTCTAGGACTACGGGTTTCCCTTTCAGAAATTCTCCGCGGTCCTAGCTAGCGGGCATCGGCCCTGCTGGGCCCCTACGGTTTGCTGACATCTCTTTGAGGAGCGCGAGGATCACTACGCGCTGTTGACGACTGGGCTCGGTCCGGTTCATTACCGAACAGCTGGACGGCGAGCTACTCAGTGCTCGACGTCCGCAAGCCCGCGTCTACCGTGGCTGGTAGTCGGGGTCGGAATTACGGTGGCTAGGGCGTGACCTTCGTGCCCTCGCGCGTGCAGCCTCCTCCTTCGCTAGAATTACTGCTTCGCAGAAGGAGGTGACCGCCTGCAATTCCTCCTCGCTCCGGACCATAGCTTTATAGCTTATAGCTTGGTCTGGTCTCTCACTTGAGGCCTTCCGGCATGAGTAGCTCTACCGGCATAGCCCTCAAGATCACAGAGACACGCAAGCCCCACCACGACGACAACGTGGGAACACAGTTGGTGGGGTGGCTAGGGGGGCTAATAGGTGTTCCAGGTCTGGGTGTCTTGTCTATGTGAGATTACATGTTAGTGAACGTATCCACGAAACAGGAGTTATTCCTAGTGTGGGAAACATTTTTTTTTAAATGAACTACTTGAATAAATGAGAATATTACTAGTAAAAAAAGTTCAAAGATTACACTCCAATCCCAACTTAACTAGAAGGTCACAGAAACTACATTATATTTCATTATCTAGGAGACAGCATGGAGCAGTAGTGGCCGAGTGGTAACGGACCCGACTTACGAGTTTTAGGTCGCGGGTTCAAACCCAGCCAGGCGCATTACTTTGTGTAATTTATTTCATCACCACTGCTCTCAAAACGGTGAAGGAAAACATCGTGAGGAAACCGCCATGTCCTAGAACCAAAAATTCGAAGACTTGTGACATCCACCAACCCGTACTGGGCTCGCGTTGTGGATTATTACGGCCCATTCCCTCTCCTGGAGAGGAGCCCTGAGTCCCAACAGTGGGAACATTATAAGGCCGACTCTTTAAATGTTCAATTTTTCAATTTATTCATTACAATCAAAAATACATGATCTTTCCTTTTTATAATATTAGTATAGATATGTAGAAAATATGAATGATTTTCCACCGCAAAAACGAAAAAAAAGATACAGAAAACCACTTGCGATTTCTGTAACGTGTATTATAAATTTGAAAGGATGTGACCCCCGTTTGAACCTCATGATGGAGCCAATTTGACGGTACGGTACGGTATTCGTACGTAGAATGGCATGCTGAACCTAATTATACAGAACATTTGTAATAAAGTTTATATCAACATGTACTCCAACCTCATCAAAACTCACATTACCAAGTTCAGCGGTTTCATTTCCCTTCTACGCAACCACTTTGTCCCAAACATACAGCGTGGGTTCACAAAATTGCGTAACGTTACCGGAATCGAATCAATTTCAACTCGACATTCATTAATTAAAACAGTTCCGTGTTCCTCTGATCGTTGGTTACTTACCGATAATAATGGAGTGGATTAATTTTGCTTAATTACTAACTTATAAGTTAGGGTGGATGTATGGGAAAGTTAGGGTCACCGTACACGGGCTACACGCGACAGCAACAAAAGTCGCCAATGGAAAACTAGAAGATGACACAAAGATAGCTGAAGCGCGTGACACTTGTCACTTGTAGCCAGCCGGTGGCTGCTACTTGTTCAAACTCAAACTCAATTTTTATTTTATTTTTTTTAACTGATATAAACCAGCGCTTGACTGCGATCCCACCTGATGGTAAGCAGTGATGCAATCATTGATGGTGAGGCGCACTATTTATTTCAAATAGGCCTAAATGGGCACTTGTAAAACGTCAGAAGCTAGCGCACGATTCCAAGCAATCGTTTCCTATGGAGATGAACCGGCAAGAAACTCTATGGTTACTCGTTTAAAAAAATGTTTGTTTCTACAATATTTGCAAAAAACCTATGCGCGCAATATCATACTGGACTCTGATGAAGAAGGTTTAAATGCACGAGTGACGTGGGGCGGCGTTTTGAGTCGGCTATTAGTGATCAGAGCGGGCCACAAGAAGTGAGCAGCGATGGTTTGGAGCGTGTGGCGGACACGGCCAACCGTGTGCGGCGAGTCCATATAAAATGTATGATAACTATAGGAAATATGCCTGTGGCGGGATTTTGAGGTTTTGGCTAGTGGTCCGTGTGTGGCGACCCCTAGTGAAGATTTGCGTTAAGCCATCTGTAGCCAGACGGAGGAGCTGGTGGTTAAGCAATAACATTCGCACGAGTCGATCTTAGAGGTTAAGCAACGCGTGCTGAGGTCATTTCGTGGATGAGTGACTATCTAATATACATTATGCTTCTAATGACACATTAAGGACACAAGGTGGACCGACAACCTGGTGAGAGTCATGGGAATGCGGTGGTTGCGAGACGCACAGGATCGGTCGTTGTGGCGATGCTTGGGGAGGCCTATGTCCAACAGTAGACGTTTTTCGGCTGACATGATGATGATGATGATTGTAGTGGACGCACTGACACAGGGGGTAAACACATTGGCTCGTTACGTCACCAGCAGTTAGGTTCAATACGTCCGTCTTCAACAACGGCTAACAAACGACTGCCCGTGAACTCGAGACAAGTAGGTACAAAAACACTACAATGATGACACATTAAGCCGTCGATAATATCTTTCATTTAACTAGATCTGTAATATAGTATTTTTTTACAACATTTAACATAATAGAGCAGTCGTGGTCTAGTGATAACGGCCCCAATTTACGAAATGCGGTTCAAACCCAGCCAGGCGCATTACTTTGTGTAATTTACTTCATCACCACTGCTCTCAAAACGGTAAAGGAAAACATCGTGAGGAAACCGGCATGGCCAAGAACTAAAAATTACAAGACATTCACCAACACGCACTGGGTCCTCGTGGTGAATTGCGGCCTGTTCCATCTCCTAAAGAGGAGGCCTGAGTCGAAGCAGTGGGAACATTAAAAGGCTGATGATTATGCTTTGCCAACATAATAAACTCACAAGTTCTTCTGTCAAATTGATGCTATAATTTGTAAACTATGCTCGTTAAATAAATTATTTTAATAAGTCTTTCAAACACAGGTAATGTTTGCGCGTGTTTTATTGTCACTGGCAATGCATTCCATACACGAGCGGTAGTTGAATGCTTTGGCATTTTAAGTCTCAAGTTACCTAATGAACTAAGAAATTTCGTGTGAGTCGCAAAGAAACCGGAATCGTTCCTTGAGGTAAAGAGAGGTTGAAGGGGAAAAGAGCACATTATACAAAAATGAACAAATATGAACATTCAGGCGAAGGGAATCAGCAACCACTTGAGTTTATTAAAGAATGCAAAAGCCTGGTAATATTTGCGCGAACCTGGTTTATTTGTAGGTATATAGAGGTATTTTCTTTGTATTCGTTTCTTTCAATGCACCTGCCACTATTCTTTTCTGCATCATCCAAAGACTTGGACACTTCTTTGAGGAGTGGCTGGAAAGAAAACACGGTGTCCTTACCTTACGCATGACGCAGGTCCTCACCGGACATGATGAGTTCGGGAGGTTCCTGCACCGGATTCGTGCGAAAAAAACGCCAAACACGGTGGAGCATACGGTAGAGGTGTGCCCCGCCTGGGCAGAGCACCCCGTGTCCTCGTGGGGGCGATCGGCGGCAGTGATCTCTCGCGTCGGGCCTTGTTACAGGCCATGGTTCGGAGCGAGGAGGAGTGGCAGATGGTCGCCTCCTTCTGCGAAGCAATAATACTAGCAAAGGAGGAGGCCGCACGTGCACTCGCGACGGAGTGGCCCTTACGCCCCAGCCCCAGAGATGTCAGCAAACCGGGACCCAGCAGGATCGAAGCCTACTGAAGTCATGGGTCTGCTTCTGAAAGGATGACTCCTCCCTGGTACGAAAGGCAATGAAGGAACAGGAGTTGGTTTTTAGTCAGTAAAAGTTTATTTATTTATTGGTTGATTTTCCTACCAAAAAAAAAGTCGTAGTTGATGCTGTGGGAACGTTTGAAAGAGTTGTCGTGACCCAAGAACGCAAAGGTCAAATGAAGGAACATGAGTTTTAGTCATTCAAAGTCTGACACGCCCTTTCACTCTACTCTAGAGTGAGTAAAAGTCATTTGATTATTTCCCACGTCAAACAAAAAACATAGTGAAAGGCTTGGTAGATTTTTTTTTATCTGTGGCTACAATGGATTGATTTACTTTCAAGTCTTATAGATAGATTTGCCTGGCATACTAAAATATGCAACGGTGTATATCTGCAACGGTCACCTACTGTACAAATGTAGGACAGACCTGCATTACTGTAGTGAGATCTGATGAACGTGGCCAACAAGCGCGGAAACTGCCTTATTTGATCCTTTACTAAAAATCTAGAAGCAATTTTAAAGGTCATAGGCAAAATTTTGGTCTTCATAAATGTTATTATCATCATCATGATCCTGCCCTTGTGCCATGTTATTTGGGGTTGGTGTAAAATGTATTTTTTCTTGCATTCTGTCCTGCCAACTGTCATCCTATTACTGACTTCTTTTACTTTCTTAACACTCCTCACACAATCCATCTATCTTTTTTTTGATCTCTCTCTTGCTCTCCATCCACCCATATGTATACTCATAACTCTTTTAATAACATACAATTCATTCATCTCTCCTCTTCATTATTATCAACAATATCAAACAACACAAAAACACAACAACAAACGATTCCTTTTCAACTTTTCCGTTACTGGCGCTACTACTACTATTCTCGACAATCAACACATCTATTTCAACATTCTCCATCTCCGATGCGATCTTTTTTCATCTATCTTTTTCCTCAAAGTTATTAGTTAATTAAAATTAATTCATTTTAGGCGTAAATTATATAAATGCAGTTTTTCTGTCTCACCAAGGCGGGCTGGTTATAGCTGATATGTACATAGGTTCAAAAACACTTGTTTTTAAAGCCACTAAAACACGCCACCAAGAAATACAATTTCTATAGCTTATATTAAAATCTACGACCAGAATCAAACTAATTTATTTTGATTTGCTCGTGTTCATTTTGGCGAGGTCGATTCTCGGGGCGAATAGATTCAAAGCTTAAAAATGCATGCAGCGTTCAGCAGTGAAGTGGGCAGCCAGAAAATGTTTGGGATTTGCATTGAGATAACTATATATTGTGAGTGTCTAAAAGTTGTGAAGTCGTACACTTCGAGAGATTTCATTTCGCAGCAGATAATTTTAAACGCTGACAATGAAGTTAGTATGGCATTATATGATGGCTAATTTATCCAATAACATTCTATTTGCTGATGACACTTCACTTATTTTTAAAATAGATAAAAAAGATACGGATGTCTTGCATGTCAACGAAAATCTGGCTGTTCTTTCTAAATGGTTCGCAGCTAATAACCTCTTATTAAATGCGATCAAAACGGAATATCTAAAGTTTTCATTACCGATTGTCCCTTAAGTTAGCCTCAATCTAATCCTTGGCAATAAAGATTTTGATATGTTTTTTTTTTGCGGAAAATGAATTTTTATCGATTTAAAATTGCAGTCCCTCACATTATAACTCTCCCAGGAAGATTAAGCGTAGCTGCAGATGAAGTAAAAAAAAAAGAAGAATATCATGTCTTACGTCATTTTGTTGTGGGGATCTGCAGCTGATGTTGAATCAATTTTCTTCTTGCAAAAGAGAGCAATTCGGGCTATTTATAAAATGGGTCCTCGCAAAAGAAATCGAAATACTGACTCTGCCTTCACTTAATATCTTAGAAAATATTTTGTATGTTCATAAAAACTTAGGACTTTTCAAAATTAGAAGTGATTTACATAATAGTACGCCTAATAAACATGAAATTGTAAGACCCAAATAGAGGTTAGTTAAGACAAGCAAGTCATTCCTCATAGACAGTATACGCTTTGATAACAAGTTCCCAAAGTCAGAAATAGAACTTAGCAAGGGAAAGTTCAAAACCCACATGTAGCGTGTCTTTGCTAAAAAAAGCGTACCTATTACAAGGTAAAAGACTACGTTGATGACACGTTTATTTGGCAATTATAATGTTTCCACTGTTGAGACTCAGGCCTCTTTTGTAGAAAAATAAATTGGTCCTGGTCTACCACGCAGGCCCGGTGCGAGTTTGTGGATGTCACGTACCTTCAAAGTTTTGATTTTAGGACATGCCAATTTCCTCTTGTTTTCCTTCACCGTTTTGAGTGATGAAATTAGTGTTCAGTAAAAAATAACTTAACTTGCAGTAGGCAGGGCACATTGCTAGGAGAACAGATGCTCAAAGAGGCTGAAAGGTTCTGGATTGGTGACCGCGTAACCAACTTATTTAGGGTGGATGCAAAGCCTAACATCTCTACCAGTCTTCAGGTGGAACTGCCTCTTTGGTCTTGTGGTCGCAAGTGTGAGTGATTCCCAGGTCCGGTAGACTCTTTAGCAGCCCGGAGTTTGAAAGTTGGTGGTGTGGTACCCGCGGGCCTTAGAAAATACATAAATCCGTTGGACTTGATCCCGACCTCTCCCCGGTTATACCAGATTGTCGTCCAATTGCACTATGAGAGTAAAAGAACACAGAGTGTAACTGTGTTTACGTAGAAGCTTGAGCACTATAGTATCTCTTGCGTACTTGGCTAATCTCCGTTAAGGTTGGCTATCGTGAACTTCTTTTTATCATTATCATGTTTTACGGCCTGTTCACGATTTTGCCGCTGTGAGCGGTAGCTAAGCGCGGGGCGGCGAGCGTAAGATCGAAAGTATGAAAGTGTTTGAAGCATGCCACGAGTCGCCGTTCATAGCGACGACGCGCGCGCTTACCGATGCCGCTCCGCTCGCTGCACCGCGCGCCTCTAAGACCGAAGTCGTGACCAGGCCATTATAGTTTGTGCTACATCATTCCTGCTGGAACTGCGGGATTGTTCGAAGGAGTAACCACAGCCATGGAATGCAAACAATGAATACAATGCAATTTAATGACTATCCAATCAAATAACAATGATAATCCAATGCAATTTAATTTAATTTCAATTTTAACATTTCAATTGTATGTAATTTTATGGTATATATTGTCTGTATGTGATTATGTTACTGAAATGAGTCTTTGATACTCGAAATAAAATATATAATAATAATAAAGGGCTACTGAAGGAACATTGGTTTTTATCTTCCTTTTCTCTTTTCTTGTAGTTACTTTATCTAATCAAGGAAAGAAGATATCCGCAGGAGAACCAAGGTCGTCGACATAGCCCGAAGAATCACCAAACTTAAGTGTCAGTGAGCGGGGCATATTGCTCGTAGAACGGATGGTCGATGGGGCCGAAAGGTTCTAGAGTGGCGACCGCACACCGGAAGACGCAGCGTTGGAAGGCCTCCCACAAGGTGGACAGATGATCTGGTGAGAGTCACGAGAATGCAATGGATGCAAAACACACAGGACCGTTCGTTGTGGCGACACTTGGGGGATGCCTATGTCCAATAGTGGACGTCTTTCGGCTGAAATGATGATGATGACTTGATCTAAACACTTAATGAAAACTCTAGAAGACTATCATCATTATAATCTTCCTGCCCTTGTCGCGTGTTATTTGGAGTCAGCGCAATATGTTTATTTCTCCTTTTTGGTCCTGAAAACGTCATTGTTCGTCATGCTATCACTAAATCCCTTTTCTTTCATATCATTCCTCATACAATCTATCCATCTTTTCTTTGGCCACCCTCTCCCTCTCCATTTATCCATATGTAGGTACCTATAAGCTTAACTATTTTAGTAACATGCGGTCGTAGAAGACCATTGTAATATAAAACAAATGGGTATGGTGTGAGCAATGTCTGGCAATGCTGGTGCAACGATATTCTGCCTAACGGTTATGTCACCCGTACTTTGTATGAAAACTGGAGTACTAGATACAGAGTAGACTACAGAATTTGGCAAACTGGGTATTTTTTAAAATAAATTTATTTTAATTATACTAATACAATATTGTGCACTTAACTTAAATATTCATAAACTATTTATAGCCTAACAACGTACGTATAAACATACTACGTACACATAAATGTACAAATATAAAATTATAGTATTTTATCAGTATTTTCTTGGATAATGAATTTTCTGAATACAGACTTCGTATTCATGAATATTATATGTAATGAATGTTTGTTAGTTTTAAAATATGAATTATTCGCACGGTTTTTTTTTTGTTTCGCAAATGCATTAGCAGTAGGTACATAATATATCGGTACGGATATCTAAATATTTTGCTAAGTTTAATTTTCTATCAGTTTTGAGAGCAGTGGTGGCCTCGACTTACGAGTTGTAGGTTGCGAGTTCAAACCCAACCAGGCGCATTACTTTGTGTAATTTATTTCATCACCACTGCTCTCAAAACGGTGAAGGAAAACATCGTGAGGAAACCGGCATGTCCTAGAACCAAAAATTCGAAGACATGTGACATTTACCAACCCGCACTGGGCCCGCGTGGTGGATTACGGCCCATTCCCTCTCCCAGAGAGGAGGCCTGAGTCCCAGCAGTGGGAACATTAAAAGGCTGATTATGCTATGCTTATGCTTAGTTTTCTGTCTTACAAACTCAAACTCATTTACTTTGAATTCATTTTACGATCAGACGAAAAAAAATGAAGTTATGGTGATTTAAAAAGTTGATTTCTATGAAAAAGAACGTGTAAGAAACTACACGAATCTTTTAGATCAATAAATAGTTACAAAATTAAGGTTGTATTGTTAATGTTTGTAGAAATAAAAAAAAATGCAAAATTACATATATTTCAATAAATACATATAATCCAACGGCAAGGTTGGCATAGTGGTTTAATCATTGGCTGCTGCGTTGTGTTTCGTGGGTTCGATTCCCGCATGGAGCAACTAATTGTATTGGCGTACAGATTGTTGTCCGGGTGTCTTGTGTATGTCAGTTTAAATGTTTGTGAACGACCCACATTACAGAAGTAATTCCTAGTATAGGGCAACGTTTTTTTTTTATATAAATCCGGGAAATTGCGAGTCGGACTCGCGCAATGAGGGTTCCGTACAAACTTACCTATGAAAACAGTTCAATTTCCGAATCGAGTCTCAAAGATTTTTTACGAATCGCAAAAAAGTTTTGTTTTGTGACGTAACTACAAATTTACAGTTTTCTGATTTTTTCCTATACTTATGCTATGAGACCTTGTTTCATGTCAAATTTCAGGATTCTAGAACAACGGAAAGTACCCTATGAACTCTGATTCCCTTAGAAGTGTGGAAATAACGTTTTTTTGCAACATAAAGGGCCGTATCTTTTTCTTTTGTTAATTTACTAGTTTGATTTTTTTACAGCTTCAAGAGACCGCAGACCTGAGTAGATAATTTTAATTTTAACTCGATACCTAAACGCGTTCCCGAGATAAAGGGTATTTACAGACAGACAGACAGACAGACAGACGGACGCACAACGAAGCGATCCTATAAGGGTTCCGTTTTTTTGAGGAACGGAACCCTAAAAAAAGACAAACAAAAACAAAACAATTAAATAATACAAAAAAGGTTGATAAACGGACTATTATACGGTAGTTTATAAGACATAGTACTCACACATGTGCTTTTAATATAAAAGTTGTAAAATGCTACAGTAATTGAGTTTGTGCAATGCGAATATTGTTTTACAATCTTCAACAGGTCCAACAACGTTTCCAAATGCTAAACAATTAGCTTATGCACGCTAGTGGTTGTGGAGCTGGACTAGCTTAGAGCAAAGCATTTCTATAATATGCTTGTCTGCAAAGTGTGCGCTTACAAGATTTAAAGTCATTTCATTCATTCTAATATAATATGAGGAGGTATTTTTAATCGGCTACAAAGCGAAGGTTGTATGTTTGGCTGTATGTATTTTTTTTATATAATGTTCACCACCCACTTTTGAATTTTTTTAGTTTTTTGAATGTATACACTCTCGATAGAAATATTGTCATGATCTGATGATGAATTTCGGAGATTTGGAAGAAAACTCCTCAAAAGATTATAGCAGAACTCTCGTAAAAAGAAAAAATGCTTTTTTGATACAAGTAGTCGATGACTGACTGAAGGAAGAGAGGACGTTACGTCCTCTCGGTACAGGAACTCCATAATAAATTAATATTTCCCAGCTGTTTTTGGGTTTATTAGAAGTGTCCTGAGTTGCAAATTGGCTATAACGTACCATCAAACTGATCTGATGATGGAGCTGTAAGGTGGAAGGTAGGCACCGGAACTCCGTAATAATAATAATAATCAATGTATCATAGCCGTGTTTGGGTTTATTAGACTGTTTGACCGTCGAATTAATAACGCTTTAGGACTCCCCAAGATGGGCATAACACGATAAAGGCACAACCATATGACGACCATTTTTATAGAAATAGTTTATGTAAGTATGTAGCAGGTGTATATCGCGTACATCGAAGGACTGGAACAATCTGCCTGCTACGGTCTTCCCGTTCGATTATAATTTAAGTGCCTTCAAGGCTAGAGTGAATAGGCTATTAATAAATTAGTGCGCTTCACTATCAACGAATGCTTATTATTAGATGGGATCGCTGTTAAGAACTAGTATAGGTATATCAATTTAAAAATTAAAAATAATAATTTAAAAAAAGAGAGGTCTTTAAAAAAATATAAGCATTTGTCAAAACAAAATTATCTGCCGCCTCTACATTTCAATCCATACTAATATTATAAATGCGAAAGTAACTCTGTCTGTCTGTCTGTCTGTCTGTCTGTCTGTCTGTCTGTCTGTCTGTCTGTTACGCTTTCACGCTTATACCGCTGAACCAATTTTGATGAAATTTGGTACAAAGATAGAATAGAGTTTGAGAAAGGACATAGGCTATAAATTATCACGCTATTTGCTATGGGGGGTGAGCAATATTCCAAAATGTCGATATTGAACGATTTGCCGTGACTTCGATCCCCAGTTTTAGTAATAATTTTTGTGAGTATTTTGTCGTCTTTTTTGTATATAATATGCGATGGTACTTCGATTACAATAATAATAGGACTTTTAGCATATTTTTAACACATCTTAGACATTTTTACTCCATATTTTTGTAAAAAGTAATCAAACATGTAATAAAATCTAAGTGGAAAAACAAAAATAATATTTCTTTTTTTCATTTAGCTACAAATTTAATATCTGAGATGAAAATCATCACGCTATCATCGACAAAGGGTTAAGCAGACAATGATGACGTTTACATAAGAACACCTATTTTACACAAAAGTCAACGAACACCGTAGTGCAGTCGTGTCTGGATTAGATCGGCACGTAAGGGGATAGTGGTTCAAAACTCAGTTTCTTTTTTGTGATAGTATTTTACTGTAAACAAGAAATTTTTACATATTTTTGCGTTCTTACTATTATTTTTATCGACAGTCTGGTTTCTACATCAGTACTTTCGAAGCAATTTGGCAGATTATACTGACCTTCACTATACAAGACAGAATTCCAACGGTTATGCATTCAAACGTCTACAAAGAGATTTAAAGAGATACAATAGAGCGATTATCAGAAAAAATGTCTTAGAAAAACTGTCATCCTATGCCTCAGTGACGCCATCTGGCTTTGAATAGCAAACACACGAATTAAATTTGTCAAACTATTTATTTAACTATCGCTCGGTAGGTGGCCAGGGGCCTTACCATGATAATGTCAAAATGTCAGACGTACGAGCGAAAAAGAGTGATGGAGCTATACACCCTATATAGCTCCATCCCTTTAACAGTCCGGTTTAGGTCGTAAAATGGATCACGTTATGAGCTCGTGGTAGAGCCTCAGCGTGTGATAAAGGTAAGGTTAAGCTTTTCAGCAATAGATGGCGTTATCACGAAATCAGCAAATGTTTCTAGACTTATTTATAAAAAATATTGAATTCTAATTAATTGCTTCGTAAATGCCAAAAATATTTACGAAAATAAACCGCAGTTAGGTCCAGTCATTTTATCATAACAAGATTTGTAATAGCGTAAAGCGCGTTGGGCCTTGGGCGCGGTCGCCTCCTTCTGCGAAGCAGTAATGCTAGCAAAGGAGGCGGCCGCACGCGTGAGACAATAACCCTCGCGACCCAGCCGATCCGAACCGAGGGGTTCCGATCCCGATTTCCGGCCACCGTAGGCGCGGGCTTGTGGACGGCGAGCAATGGGTAGCTCACCGTCCGTCCGTCCGGTAACCGTCCGGACCGAGCCCAAGTCGTTGACGGCGCGTAGTGTTCCACGCGCGCCTCAAGGAGGTGTCAGCAACCGTAGGGGCCCAGCAAGGTCGAAGCCTATTGGGGCCATGGGTGATACGAAGGAGATTCCCGGGGCCCTGGAACAATGGCAAAGAAGAAACAGGAGTGGGTTTTATGTGTGTTTCTTTCTGGTTTATGTTATGATAAAACAACGCTGTATGATTTTAAAATTATTGGTTCATTAGATATACTAAAAGTATATTATACCGTAGAATTATCTTTTTTACAACACTAAATAAATGTTATTTAACGGAGGCTATCAAAAAAAAAGTGGATAAAGTAGTTTTCAGTTGCCAAAATGTATAAATAGTCTGAGTCACGGAGTTGATACTGAGGTCGATACCCACAGTTTTTAGTGTGTGCACCTTTTGCTTTTAGGTAGGAAATCATCAAATACCTTCCTCTGCTCTGGGTAAAGCGAGAGGTAGTACCAGACTTTTACTGACTGAAACCCACCTGTGTTCCTTTAGTTGCCCTTAGCGTTCCAGGGCTATGGTAACTTGCACGCCACAATTGCGGCAGCAAATACCTTCTTTGAGGAAAGTCTAAAAAGGCTCTCTTTCCGCCTGACGCAGGTCTTCATCGAACGTAGATGTTTCGGAAGGACCCCCAAAAAACCAGCAAATATAGGTAAGTACTTAATCACAGAAAGATGCTTCTTAAGCAGTTCGTGAAGGTTACCAGTACTTCAAGTAGTCTCTCCCTCGGACTTGACCACAACCTACTGTTTGGAGCAAGTACCTAATTTCAAAGATTCCAAAAATTGAAGATCATTAAGAATTTCATGAAAAACCCATGAAGACATATTTCACACAAGGCCCCGACGTGGTTTGCGTTCCTGAAGATAGTTTGATTACGTATGATGTATCCTACATTACTTGCAGCCTTAAGTCGACAACTGGACGTTACCTCCTTAAGAGTGGTCAGTGAGTGGTGATCAACACTGGGACAACATTCTGACGGATGCCAGAGTCGGTCACAGCCCCAATTGGTTGCGACATTTGTTCGCTGTCATTTTATAGTTTTGTGGAGTCACAAACACGGAGTAATGAGGGGGTATTAGGGTGTTTCGAGAGGTTTCTGTTTCAAATTCGACGTGATGTAAGTCAACATCAAACTGCAACAATTTTTTCACAAATTCTTTATAAGTACAGTTGTGGAGCAAGATGACATCGTAGGTTACTCTGTAGTATTTTAATAATCGCTAGCAGCAGTGGACTATCAGTGCACGTTATCCAGCTGAAGATGGGCTGAAGCCAATTATGCTCCTTCGAAATTCACCTCCGCCAAAGTTGCATAACGGACCCGGCTAAAAGTCTGCAGAGAAATATCATCGAGGCAAATTCTTATGGGAGGTAATTCTTTCGAAAAATCTCATAGCTCTAGCAGGCATTGGCCCTAGAGATCTTTGTCAGGCGAAAAGAGAGGACGCTGTGGTGTCTTTAGAAAGACACCACAGCGTCCTCTCTTTTCCTCAAAGAAGGAAGATTTGCTGCCGCGTGCAAGTTACCGTAGCTCTAGAACACTAAGGGCAATTAAAGGAACACAGGTCGGTTTCAGTCTGTAAAAGTCTGACACAAACTCTCGCTTTACCCAGAGCGGGGGAAGGTATTTAATGATTTTCTTCCTAAAAGTAAAACGTGCAGACACTAAAAACTGTGGGTATTGACCTCAGAATAAGATCCGTACAGACTCTTTATACATTTTGGCAACATTTAACATTTTGAAAACTACTTTATCCACTTTTTTATAGCCTACGTTAAATAACATTTATTTAGTGTTGTTAAAAGAAAACAACGGTTTAATACACTTTTAGTCTATTATAATGAACCAATCATATTTAAATCATACAGCGTTGTTTCATCATAGAATAAACCAAAACAAACTTAAACTATCACCTTTTCCTTTTAGGGGTAGGCAGAACCACAGTTTATCAACTACTTCGACCTCAACATGTCTGTTTCTGTTTATTGATGATGATAAGTAATTTATTTGATATATATCATGAACGAGTATTCTATTACTGGTGAGCCAAATAAATAAAATAAATTATATATCTGGACATAAGAAATACATTTTACATAATATATTTACTGAAATTAATTTCCGTTATTTGAATTAGATGTTTTTAGTACGAATCACAAGCACAGAATTATTAATTACGTTTGTGCATTTTTACTAACTTGACGCAGACAAAGTCGCGGGTAACAGCTAGTACTCTATAAGATCCAGTTAGGGACTACAGAGAGCCCGCCACATACAATATCCAAAGGCAGCTCCTGTAGGACCTAGCTATTGTAATATTTTGTTTTGTATACCACATGTTGCTGCATATTAAATTCAATTCCGAAATTGAAAGGGATTTATGCTAGCTTGCCTTGAATGGATTTTAGTTTCATAAGTTTCATGGTTTGCAAACAAGTAATATTTTCCTTTATTCGATGTAAAATACAAACATTTTGGTATGATTTAATTGGCTAGAAATGTAGAACTACTAAAACCGCAGAATTAATACTTCCTGAATATTACGTCTGTATATCTCAAAGGGTTGGGCAGAAGTTACTCACATTTTAGTACTAAAGTGGAAGTTCCATGTACACAAGCAGTGTACAATAATCAAGTTGCTTTGGAAAAATCCTAATGAAAAATCCAACAAAAGTTTCTGACCAGTATTTTTCAAATAGTAACATTATATTAAAACTTAAATCGATGGATATAATGGCAGTCTTCTCGCTGACATCGGTATCTACCACACAAACTTTAAATGGACTGAAAGAATTTAAAAATAAATAAAAAAATTCTAAGTAAATGGTTAGAAATATAATATATACACAGGGACGCAGGAATAAATAATACATATACATCTATATATATCAAAATCAATTTAAAGACTTGAGACTAATCTGATTATCAGATCTGTAACCTCAAAATGCGATTTGTAATAAGACGTGGTTTGTCGGGCGAATGGTATAGACACTCGTTACAATTCAAATCACTTAATGTTAGCACTTCACTATAATCTTACTTTTAGTTCCCATAAAATAATCACCATGGATAAATCACCACACAATAATTATTACTACAAAATAGGCAACACAATTTTATTAAGACACTTAACTGAACGCGTAGCGCAGACATGTGCGTTCGACCGAGGCTTCGATAGTACTGCGCCTCAATCGTCGATTTACATCCCACTAGCACTCAGTGTTGCATCAGTGTCGTGGCCAGTCACGTGACACACGTCACTTTAAACCACTAGCGCCGCTCTAAACAGCTAGCGCCATCTCTGGTACCTTTTGAAAAGTAATTTAAATACAAAAGCTTCGTCAAATTTATTTTGTTCACCCGGCATATAGGGAAAGTTTAAAAGGTAGGTAGATAGGTACTTAGCTAGGTAGGGAGCTATGTAGGGTAGGTAACTCCGTCGGGTAGGTAGTCCGTTGACGGGAGTGAAACCTTGGACAAAAGCTAGTTATAAATATAAGTTCAGAGGAACTGATCCAGTAGACCTGTGAAAGAAGAAATCTAAAGAAACGTAGACGTGTATAAGACAAAGGAAGAAGAGTATTGAAGCCTTAAACTAAAGTATCAAATATTTCTGCCCATATAATTTATTTATAACTATAAGATACTTAACCCTATCAATAGATACTCTAATAATATAAGTATTGTAATAAGTATAATAATTATCACAGTTGAGAGGAAAGATAGTAGGTACTCTTTTAATTGAATTTTGAAAAAGGAATTCGATTTCACAGAATTGAGTTCCACAACCCTAATGTTCCATACATTAGGGTAAAAGAAATATTATAATTATAATATATATAGTAACTATATAATTTAATAGTAGAATATAATTTTACCCTAAATTCAATTTACACACAGTTTTCAAAAGACCCCCTTTCTATCTTCTCTAATCTTTACCATGATCTACAAACGCGGTATTCATTTCAATTAGCGCCGTAATTCTATCGAATTCGAGGGTGAAAAAATATGGCGTTGAGTACCTTATCTTCCGATTTCAGAGGAAAACGGTTGTTTATGATGCTGAAGCGATGAACCCGTTATTGAATGAATAAATTAAGATTTATATTTCGTCGTCGAAGGTCGTTTTTAACCGACTTCAAAAAGGAGGAGGTTATATGTTCGGTTGAATGTATGTTTTTTATTTTATTTTTTTATAATAAGGATAATATTTTTTAAGGGTGGGTGTAATTTATCTATAATATGTATGTATTTAGAAATATAATAGATCTTTACCTATGAAATTGGAGATTTTTAAAACGGGTTGCTTTGAAGTGTTATATCATTGGATTGACTTGGAATCATAAGTTCAAATAAATTTTATATTAAAGGTATGTTATTCTTCTTTTGTGTTATTTTTTTTTTTATAAGTATGTTTAGTACTCATAACACAAGCTCTGCGTGGCTTGGGACTAGATGACGTTGTGTGATAGTTGTAGAATACTATTATATTATTATTATTATTATATCATTATTTATTTACGTCAAATATACCCCATTTTCAGAATTACAAGTAATCAAATACATTAAAATAGAATAAAATAACATCAAAATATTATATTATTTATAGTAATGATGTATGAACCGTTGAAAGCGTATATGGCTAGGGAGTTAACAACTAAAAGAGATACAAGAAGACTAGTTATAGTAACCGCAATTGGGGTAAATAATGATGAATGAAATAAATATAATGGCAATGCTACCTTGCTACGCGAGAAAGATTGTAGGAACATACAACTACTACTCTTCTTTCATTTTTTTCTATTTTTCTACCTTTTTGGTGTATTTGGTGTATATTGTGAAATCCGCACGATATTAAAAACACTGAAGTCCGTGTTCGAATATGCACTAACTGAAAAGCAGATTATTTAATCATTTGAAATTTATCCGTAGATATCGAAACAGCCAAAAGTTTACTGTCAACTTCTTAAACGTTCTTGAACCATTTGCAATAACAAGTAAACAAATTATAAGAAAGAAAAAGAACCATAACAATGCAAATTGTATAAAAACAGAATCGTTTTCCGTACCGTCACCTTTGGCAAGCTTGCTTTTTCGCCCCTAGGTTAAACAATCTTTAGCTAACTTCTTGGTCACTGGCCGTTGTTTCCGAAGAACTGTTATTAGAAAACTTCGCGTTCTAGTTTTTGGTCATGTTGGCTTCTGAACTATCTTAGCACTGAACTAATAATTGAGAGTCTACACTGCAACTGGGACTGAGAGAGTAGGGTTGTTTTATTCAATTACACAGTAAATGAAACTTTTGTTAATACCGAAGAAGTTGAAAACTAATATGTATGTCAGTGATCATGGCGAGTTAGTGATAATAAGACACTCAATTGATTCCTTAGTCCAGTTGTTGACGAGTCAGTTACTTTTTAAAATTAATTGGATGTTAGAGGCCTTTGGAGCGTCCAAACTACTTGACTAACGCTCCAAACGATTCCGTTTGGTCTTGCTAGTTCACTTGGGTTACGGTACCTCTAAGTTTGTAATTATCTAATTTTAACTACCTGTGCAAATATATGATTGTGAAGTACCAATATTATTTTAATTCTATGCCGTGAATTCTCTATCAGACAACCTAACCGATGACGGCTGTGCTGCTAATTTATGCTTTTGCCTTCACATAATATAGTTTCATGATGAGAAATTGAACTAGTATTGCTCGGTTCCAGTTTGAAAGGATGGATGCCGGTATAATTACAGAGATACGCGAGATATTTCAGCTTTGAGTATATGGTTTCAAATGATCGAGTTTGTCATCTCAGACATAAAGCTGGAATAGCTGGACGCATCTAAAGCGGATTATGGTGCAGTATCTGCTAGTATATATCAAATATCCATTGATGAAGGTGGACATTAATCAGGTAAGCTGTTAAATTCTTTGTCATCCAGTTCATCAATGGTTGCTTTATAATTTACAATTAACGGCATATTATTTCTTAGATCTACCTACAGTGACCCGTCTATATTTAAATCATTATGTATTACTAAAGTCGTACTGACCAAACAGCAGTAACAAAATTCAATTTTCATATTTTAGACGTTGCACCAACGTGGTGAATGTAAGTGCAATGCTACTGCCAAACTTTTGACAAAACTGCAAAGAGATACACAGGGAAATCCTTAGAGCAGCTTTGATACTATCGATAGTGATTTCATTTATTCTCTAACTAGTAAAAAAACGTTAACCGTGAAACCACATAAAGAAACCAGTAGATAGAATATATTTTTTATTGAATCTTCATGCAACAAAAGGTACAAAGGCGGACTTAATGCCAGAGCTTATATTGCTGTCAGTTTCACACTGAACTGTGGAGTTGTTCTTGATAGTACAATTTTATGATAATCCCTTAAGATATCAATAATATAAAGCGCAGAAAATGTGAAATATTTATCTCCAAAAATACCATTATAACAAGCCCTTCTTAATTAAAAAAAAGTTTATGCTGCGGATTATAAAAAGAAATACAACTGGGAAATCTAAACTTATTACAGAACTGAAATGAACTGTTAACAAACTGACAAAGGATTAAATTTTTTCTTTACCATTCCACGCTTTTCACGAACCTTTTCGTCACCCAATATTCTTATAAGGTCATACTTTCTGTTAAGCCATTATAGACTTTATTTCTTGGTTCACAAGGTTCTTACAAGTGTCAATCGGTGTCTCAGCTTTTGTTCTAAGACTGGAAATGCGTCGCCTTGAGAGCAGAAAATCTAAATTAAGGTGACCTCCCCCGTCGACGTCATTTCTTCGGTCTGAGAATTTTTAGAAGGACCCTGGAGTTGAGGTGGAGTTCTTTTAACGCTGGTCGACATACTTTCTATACGTTTCCCGACGGTACTTAAGTAAATACTAGCAGTTAACTTTTATGGAACTATTACATACATTCAGTCTAATAAAGTTATGTTTGCAGTTCTTAGGTCCCGAACTTTAGGATCTGTTTTGACTTCCAAAATAGTTGGTACGTTATTGAAGTTTTCTGTTATTACAGTATTAAGAAGATTGTATTTCTCTTTGTTTTCCTTATAGTGGAAATGATTTGATACGAATTTGCTTTTAGCAGGGTCGGAGCAAATGAAGCAGGGTGGGTTACTTACAACCCCAGTATTATTTCTTTGTTTGCTGACTTATTAATATCTTTATTCTTTGCTTATGATCTTGTTTTGCTTTGGTTTATTTGTGATACCTTTATTATTATATCTTATATTTTGCTGCTTCAGCAAATCAGTATCTACTTGATTCTTGATTAAAATATCCAATTATTTTGACATGTTTTCTCTTTTCTATATTGATCCCTGTGGTACTCCACAATATACCTTTTTTTTTTAAGGTTTTTTTTTTTAGGTGGGAAAATGACAAATCCCGCTCTTGGGCGGAGCGAGAAATAGTGTCAGACTTTTACTGACTAAAAACCCACTCCTGTTCCTTCTTTGCCTTCATCCCGGGGGCCCGGGCTTCGCTTTCACACTACCCGTGGCCCCAGTAGGCTTCGGCCCTGCTGGCCCCTACGATTTGCTGACATCTCCCTGAGGCGCGCGTGGAACAATACGCGCCGTCGACGACTTGGGCTCGGTCCGGACAGTTACCGGACCGGTCGGATGGCGAGCCACCCATTACTCGCCGTCCGCAAGCCCGCGCCTACGGTGGCCGGAAATCGGGATCGGAATCCCGGCGGCGGTTAGGGCGTGAGGACCGTTGCCTCACGCGATCGGCCGCCTCCTTTGCTAGCATTACCGCTTCGCAGAAGGAGGCGACCGCCTGCCACTCCTCCTCACTCCGGACCATGGCCTGTACCAATGCCCGGCGCGAGAGATCACTGCCGCCGATCGCCCCCACGAGGACACGGCGTTGCTCTGCCCAGGCGGGGCACACCTCTACCGTATGCTCCACCGTGTCCTCCGGACGGTCCACACAATGGCGGCACCCAGGCGTTTCTTCCGCACGAATTCGGTGCAGGAACCTCCCGAACTTACCATGTCCGGTGAGGACCTGCGTCATGCGGTAAGTAAGGACGCCATGTGGTCTTTCCAGCCACTCCTCAAAGAGGGGACTTACCGCCATAATTGTGGCGTGCCCAGCACTGGGTTGCGACAGTCGCTGTCGTCATTCCACCATGAGATCCCGCCGGAGTTCTTCCCGCCATGCCGCGACTTGGCGTGGCAAGGGAGTTTCACCCCGGCGTGGCATCTCCGCGCGCAGATCGTGCATGCGTGCAAGGACTGTTGCCTCCTGATTCCATGGTGGCTGGCCAGCAAGGAGGCTCGCCGCTTCACGGGAAATCGTGCGATATCCCCGCACCATCCGGATGGCCATGACCCTCTGGCATGCGTTCAGCTTGGCTGCCGGTCGCTTTCGCAGCGACGGCGCCCATACCGGCGCGGCGCCCCATAAAGGGCCATGGACCTAACGATTCCTGCGTAGAGCCTCCGGCAGGAGGCGTCTGGACCCCCTAGGTTAGGCAGAAGCCGCTTAAGGGCAGCCCCAGTCCGATCCAGTTTGGGAGCCAGACGTCGGAAGTGCTCCTCGAAATTCCAACGGCTGTCGAGGACGAGTCCCAGGTACTTCATCGTCGACTCGACGCCGATGTGAACTCCTCCTACCGTTATCTTTTTTTTTTAAGGTGGGAAATCATCCAAATGACTTCTCGCGCTCTGGGTGGAGCGCGAGGGCGTGTCAGACTTTTACTGACTAAAACCACACCTGTATCCTTCAATTACCCTTTGCGTTCTAGGACTACGGGTTTCCCTTTCAGAAATTCTCCGCGGTCCTAGCTAGCGGGCATCGGCCCTGCTGGGGCAATATATTATACACTATAATTTTTGCAAATTTCGTGTCTTAATAAGTAGCAGATGTATTCGATGTTTTTCCTTACTTCTTAAAATAACCAAATGAATAAAGGTTATAGGATAAGTGGGAAGTTGGTGGTAATAACCTAATTTTCAACATTAGCAACGACAAAAGCTTAATTTTTGCACAAATAAGGAAAATGTTGAGGTTGAAAATACCCACTTAGTAAAAATAATAATCAAATCACAATAAAGATTACGAAAAAATGTAAATATTAAAGGCGTCGCTACCGGAATCACGGCATAAAATCTTCTCAAGTATTCACACCAATCAAAACTTGTCAAACTCGGTTTAGAAACTTCATTGAAAATTTATTCAAAAGACAGAGGTCTCCGAAAAGTTGTGAATAACTTATCTCTCAGAAGTCTGTCAAACTGAATTATCCTCGTTATAATGATCACTCAATAGCCCCTCGCCCTTTTTATTAGCATTAGGCTAACATTAAGCAGTTTGAGAGGCCAATGAAAATAATTGACGATATTTAGGAAATCTCGACAATCGGGTTCATTTGAGATGGAATTGGTAGTAAGATCTCCAATTATTGTCAAGTTACTTTTTTTACAAAAGATTTATTGTTGCCTTTCTGAAGTAAGTCGTATTTTTCGTTCTTCGTCGCGATAAGAAATCAGTTTGGCAAATTGTTTGCACGGCTTGTATTGACGACATCTCTGGGGAAGGCGAACTCGGGGTTTTGAGTTGGCGTAAAAAGTATTTGTAAAATATTATAAATGTGAAAGTTTGTATGTATGCGTGTATGTGCGTTGTTACTCCGTTTACGCTTAAAGAGTTGGACGGATTTTGATGAACTTTGGTACACTGGGAGACCATGATCTAGAATAGGATATAGGAAACTTTTATCCCTGGAGTATGTTTCCTTGGGATGATTTTGTATACCGTAAAAGTAATTAATTCAAACCTCATTGACCTCAGAGTTACACTAATTATCTTAAAACTTGTTGGCCCAGAAAATCATAGATAATAATAATAATAATAATTTATTTGTTAACATAGGTAAAGAATTACAGGTCTTATATTTGATTAACAGAGCGCTATGTTATGCCTGAAGGCGTACAAATATGGGGTGCAATTGTCGCTAAGAATTATGAATTATAATTTACAGAAATAAAAATAAAAAACATGGATAATTTATGGTATTACAATAGAAAAATAAACTCAACAATTACATATTATTCTAATTATTAATTTAAATAGTTTGCAAATCAATTGAATGTCAATACGATTAAAATGTCAATACCATTAAAATGTCAATACAAATAAAAATGTCAATACAATTAAAAGGTCAATACAATTAAAATGTCAAAAACAACTAAAATGTCGATACAATTAAATGTCAATACAAATAAAAATGTCAATACAATTAAAATATTAAAATAATAAAGTGTCAAAATGATTAAAAATGTCCAAATAATTATAATGTCAAATCAATTAAAATGGCCAAATAATTAAATTGTTACCATAATTAAAATTTCTAAATTGTTTAGTATTCACAAAATGTAATTCTATATTAATTCATCATTTAGAAATTCGTCAATAGTATAGTAACATTTATCAATTAGGAACAATTTCATTTTTTTCTTAAATTGTGTAAAATTCAATTCTTTTATGGAGTCTGGAATTTTATTATAAATACGCGGTGCCATACCCAAGACACTCTTTTTTACTAATGCAGTTTTACATTTATAATTACTTAAAGAATTTTTGTACTGACTACGAATTGGAACATTTCGTACCATTGTAATTTTTTCAAAAAGATTAGGATTCGTTTTGACGAAAGTACTAATTTCTAATATGTATAGTGCTGGTAGCGTAAGTATATTTAATGATTTAAAATACGGTACACAGCTGTCGTCTGTTTTTAGGCCACACATGGCTCTAATGCACCTTTTTTGTGCCTTGAATAGGAAAGCCTTATCCGGGGAATTACCCCAAAAAATAATTCCGTATCTTAGAAGTGAGGCAACTAGACCATGATAGGCAAGAAGTAACGCATCTATATTTACTTTTCTAGCCAATTGAAAAAGTGCGTATGCAGATTTATTTATTCTTTTACAAAGCTGTTCTATATGAGGTCTCCAATTAAGTTTATTATCAATATGGATACCTAAAAATACACCTACTTTTACTTCTTCTATTTCAGTTCCATTATAATTAACAAAAGTTTCTGGGGCTTCAATTCTTTGGTGGAAATGCATTACTTTGGTTTTCTTAAGGTTAATTATTAAATTATTCATATTAAGCCAATTAATTATGTCAGTAAGAGTATTATTAATGTCAAATTGATAAGTATTTAAGTCTTTACATTCTACTATGGCGGTGCTATCATCTGCAAACAAAATCATTTCTTGTTGTGTCACTTTTGGCAAATCATTTATGTAAATGAGAAATAAAGGTGGCCCAAGCACGCTACCCTGAGGCACTCCATATTCTACATTTCTGAACTTTGACACATAAGTTCGTTCTGTTTTGGTTTTTGCGCATACTCTTGTAATTTCAGTACATTGCAATCTATTACTTAGATATGATTCCAGTAATTTTAAAATGTTGCCTCTGATGCCATAGCAATGCAATTTATCTAAAAGGATTTTGTGATCAACATAATCAAAAGCTTTAGTCATGTCTGTGTAAATAGCGCAGATGGGAGTCTTTCTATCAACAGCAGACATAACTTTATTTAAAAAATCGAAAATAGCCATATTAATTGTTCTATTTTTACGGAAACCGTTTTGTTCTTTGCATAAAATATTGTATTTAGAAAGATATTGGTATAGAGAGTTGTAAATAACTTTTTCAAAAATTTTGGAAAAGACAGGAATTTTAGCTATTGGCCGGTAATTTTTTATATTCTTCTTGTCTTCCTTTTTATGGAGGGGTTTTATTATAACTTTTTTCAAATCAGCGGGATAGACGCCCTCGGTAATACCTATATTGATAATATGTGCTAAGACAGGTGCTATAATCTCAATTACATATTTGATTACTTTTGTTGATACACCGTCAATACCTACAGTACTAGTATTTTTAAGCGTCTTTGTGGCTAAAATAATATCAGATTTTAGAACAGGCTGCATAAACATTGATTGCATTGTCAAATTATCTAACTTATTATTAATTTTAATGTCATTTGTTATATTATTCTCAATGTCGTCTATAAAGTAGTCATTAAATGCATTTGCTATGTCTGTCGGGTTTGTGTAAGTCAAATTCTCTGTTTTTATTGTCAGTATCTGTTCTTTTGGTAAGTTAGTTTTAGAACGATTGATTATTTGCCATGTGGCTTGAGATTTATTTTGTGAGTTGTTTATAAAGTAATTATTTTGTGCCTTCTGGGTTAGTCTAACGATTTTTTTGTACCGTGTAGTATATTTTTTCAATTCTCTTTTAGCTTTTTTTGTTGGGTGTAGTCTGTAATCCCACAATAGCTGTCTCTGTCTTTTACTACATGTTTTAATGCCATGAGAGATCCATTTAACCTGTTTCTTTGTTTTTATCGCTATTATTTTCTCTGGAAAACAGAGATTGTAAAACAACAAAAAAGTATCAAGAAAGGTCTTATAGGCTACATCAACATCATTACTTTCGTAAACTTCTTGGAAAGTTATGTTTTGTATACATGATTTAAATTTATCAAGATTCTCTTTTGTGTAACATTTTTTTACCGTTTTCCAAAATTTTAGGCGACACGTTTTATTAACAGGTATTTTAAGTATTTGTGATGTGTGATCCGATAACATGAGGTCAATAATTTCAGCTTTCCATCCTTTTTTTAGATTATGTGCAAAGTTATCAATACAAGTTTTACTATTAGGCCTAGTAGGTTGGTTTAGAGCTAGAGTTAAGTTATAGTTAAGTAGGAAGTGTTCCAAATCTAGAGTAGTCCTGTTTCTTAAAAGTACATTAATGTTAAAATCACCACATAAAACAATTTTTTTATTCGATGATGAACAAACTTTTTTTAATATAATGTCAAGTTTTTCATAAAAAGTCAAGTAATTATATTTTGGTACTCTATAAACACATATAACAATAATTGAATAGGTAATTAATTCTATAGCACAAATTTCAAATGCGCCTGATACAGAATGTTTAGCAACATCTGGCAGTTCCTTGTATTGGTGCCCCTGTCTTACAAGGATACAAGTTCCTCCCCGATTTGTACTTCGTGAAAAGAGGGCGGCTAAGTGAAAATTGGGAATGTACAATAAACTCTCATGTCCAGATGTTATGAAATGCTCTGTCAAACAGAGTACATCTATAGTTGTCCCTTGATTATCTAAGTTTTCTAATTGTACAGTTAACAAATCTGATTTGTTTAACAATCCTGCAATGTTTTGATGCATTACATTAATACGACTGAAGAAAAAACTGTCCCGTGTCTTCTGATGCAGTTACCGTCTTCATTTGGCTGTCAGGATGTTGGTGAAAGTCAGTGTTTGATGTTTGTATTTCCATAGTCATTTTGTAAATATCCTTAAATATCGCTTGCATTCCAATGTAATTTATTACACCTGTGTGTTTATTGAACATCTTGTCGTCATACTTTAGGTTCAAGTTGCTGTCTAGAAAGTATGCGTGTTCATGAGTGATAGTATCTAAGTATAATAAATTATTGAAGGTTTCCACTCTTGAATTATAAAGGTAGTTATTTGTGAAGAATTTGAACGTCGGAGTGCAGATTATTATATTAGTGTTCGAGACTTCTTGTAATGTTTGCCGGATTAGTAAAATGCTATCAAAATACTTATTTGTTATTTTAAAGTCTGTCTCACCTATCAATATAATACAGAAATCCTGTAGAGTGAATTGCGACAACTTTTCTTTGATACCTTTTAATAGAAATTCCACAGTTCCGTGAGGCGTGATGTAATGGCAGAGTTCATACTTTTCAAAAGTATTTTCTGCAATATGAAGCAATCTATTTTTGTTATCTGTGCTTAATATGCAAATTTTTTTACGTTTTGACTGGTTTTCGTCTGCTTTACTTGTGCATTGGTTTATTGGTGGTGTAGGTATACAACTTTCTTTCATCATTTCAATGTTTTTGCATTGAGTTTTTACTGTGGATTTTTTATTATTTTTGTCAAGTTTAATTGTCTCTGTTTGCGTGTGTTTATGATTTTTATTAAGTAGTTTTGCCTTTTTTGTGGTAGGTGATTTAAGTTTAGTCGGACTGTAAGTAACTTTCTTGAACAATTCATTTTGTTTGCTAAGATTTACATTCATTGTTGTGAGTTTATTATTTTCTAAAGTCAGTTCCTCAATTTCTAGGTGAGCGCTTTGCAGGTCAAGTGTGAGTTTAGTTATTTGATCTCGTAGTTTCTTGATCTGATCATCATCATCGTCGGACATCTCCGGGACACTAGTAACTGTCTCGTTTAATGTTACACGCATAGCTGCAACGTCACTGTCATTCAATATTGAGTCAGATTTAGTCCTAGTACGGCGGAAAGTAATATTTTCTAGAAAATTCATATTGATTCAATCACCCCAATTTAGTTTTATAGATAAAACTTGGAAAAAGAATATCTGCCTTATTGGGATTTGAACTCGGACACTTTCGTGTCGAAATGTATCGGTTACGGCTCCTAGACCAAACGTGTCTTTAATTTGATGAACGAAATAGTGAATCAAGTTCCTCGATGTTGTCCGCACACAGTGACATCTGTTGGTCACTTTGATATTCGTAAGCACAGAGTCAAACACACGCTGTAGGATGTATGGCAACAATCGAAGTCCAAAAAGAAAAAACATAGACAGTACAAGATATATGCGTTAGATGGCGCTGTTACCAACTACAAAGCACGATCATAGTGATTTTGCATTATTTGAGTTCATTTTGAATGACACTACCGTTATTTATTTTTTCACTTTTTTGTTTTTTGAAACGTACAACTTGTATGAAATGGTTTATTTAGCTTCTAACAGTTCGGAAATTAATATTTAAAGTCAACGTTCACACAAAAAACCAAAATACTATTGTTTACACTGTTGGTTTAAACTGTCATATTTTTCACTGGTTTATTTTCACTTTATGGTTCATTTTTCACATTGATAATATTACAGTCCACACGTTTTAGTTTATTGTTCATTTGAATCTCTTTTTATATAGAAATTAAACACTTTTACTATTTTTAAAACATAAAGAATCACAGAGCTGATGTTAACGTGACAATGTAGATGTCGCTACTCATAGAACTACTACTAATAGAATAGAAACTAGTTTTAGAAGAACAACAAATTTAATAAAATCTTCTAATTTCGGATTGCAATACGTTATTGGGATCCGACAGTCTGTTTAAAGACTTTAAGAGCGTCCTTTTCGAGGTAAATTTTTATACAACCGCTCTTATGTGAATATTTATTTATTTATTTAACAAGATATTTTGGATACACAGCTATCTTGTGGACATTATCTAAGCTTCTATAGAAATCAAAACATAAATTAGTGTAAAACTAGACCTCTAAAAATCTGCTATTTTACATGAACTTTGGCTCTCCATAATGTACTCACATATTAAAAATATAAAAGAGCATATCAATAGAAAGAAGCCTTGCAAATTTAATCGAGATTCTGAATGACGACAATTTTTTTGAAAAACTTTTAAGGGTTTTAAAAAAACATAACCTGGAACAAGTTTTGTGAAATATTCGAGTAAATCACGGAATTGTTGAATGCCAACAGAGTTTTTAGGCGTTGTCTCTCTTTTTTGCATTGCCTCTTCATCAAACATCGCGATGGATTGCGTTAGATGAAGCAACAAGCTTTTAAACCAAGCTCGATGTTAACGATCATCATTTCAGCCGAAAGACGTCCACTGTAGGACATAGGCCTCCCCCAAGCGTCGCCACAACGACCGATCCTGTGTGTCTCGCATCCACCGCACTATCGCGACTCTCACCAGGTCGTCGGTCCACCTTGTGGGAGGTCTGATGTTGAAGATAGGCGAGTGGAAAAGGATACCCTCTTAAGGTCAAAACTAATGAGGTAATATTAAAACTTCTTACGACTTTATTGTGATTTGCTTTTAACACTAATTGCTAGCAGGTTATAAATATATTATTATTAAATATTGATTAGTGGAATCTACATATCAATTCTTCATTTAAAGTTTTGTATTACATCCTTCTTTTTGAATTCAGAATCCGCTGATCAATATTTAGACTTAGCATATTGCAACCTTATTCGAATGCTGCCATTATACAAATAAAAAAAAACTTTTTGTACTGTAAAAATATAGTAACAGTAACATATGGTAAAAAGAAATGAGACCTTAAATAGGGCAAAGTGAATATAAATAAAAATTTAAAAAATGCACAAATTATTTTTTATCCGAACTTGAACTCAAAGCGTTTATTTCAATTAAACCATTTACAGGTTCTTTTGAATTGTCAAGGTTGGCCAGTCACAACAAAAAAAAAGCGAAGCTATTTGCACGTTCTAAAGCGTAGATCTCTATGAAGATGAACGTGCAAAAATCTTCAAGGACACTCATTTAAATCAATAAATAGTTACGAAAACCAGGCAAGTGCGAGTTGGACTCGCGCACTCAGGGTTCCGTACCTATGAAAACAGGTTAATTCCCGAATAGAGTTACGAAGTTATTTCCGAATCGCAAAAAATAGTTTTTTTTTGTGACGTAACAACAAACAGTTTTCAGATTTTTTCTATACTTGTGCTATGAGACCTTGCTTCATGATAAATTTCAAAATTTTAGGTCAACGGGAAGTACCCTATGAATTTGATTCCCTTGAGAGTGTCGATATACACGTTATTTGCGACATAAACGGCCGTATCCTTTTTTTCGTTCACTTAGAAGTTTGATTTTTTCACAGGTTCAAGGGACCGCAGATCTTAGTGTATGGTTTTAATTTCAAATCGATACCTCTACACGTTTGCGATATAAAGGGTCTTGACAGACAGTCAGACAGACAGACAGTCAGGCAGACAGGCAGACAGACAGACAGATAGACGGACAACAAAGTGATCCTATAAGGGATCCGTTTTTTCCTTTTCAGGTACGGAACCCTAAAAAATGGTTATATGTGAGAACGATGTAGAAAAACGTGCTCGTTAAATCCATGCCTTATTATGAAATTTAGAAATAGCTCTCTCCGTCTGTTTATTACCTGGTCCACGTCGTAACACCTAAACGGATTTGTATGTAACTTGGCAAACAGATAAACAGCAACAGCAGCAGAAACAATTTCTAACACTCGCGCAAGCAAAGACGCAAGCAAAAATTGGTCTTAATATAATTCTCATACACGTCGATAGTAATATATTTTTTGTTTCAAACGTGCCTGGCCCAAAGGGAGGGCAATTTATTTTATCTAACGCTGAGTCAATCAGACAGATATGAGGCTGCAAGAAAAATGTTACCACCTCACGAAATGAGGTCTTTGAGAGATAACTAACCTTATATAAAACGTATTCAAAAATATTCCAGGTGATATGATTGAGGAATTTCTGGAGAGATGAGATGTTTTTGGGACTTGAATAATAAAACCTACTTTAGTTCTTTGTTTTGGATGATATAGCCAGATTATTTTTATGGATTTTTTTATCAGGCCTTCTTTCAACATAACTTTTATTTTACAAACTCTGAACATTTTAAAAACTATTTTCATTTTACTAATTCCAAATCTAATTTTAACCAATATTTCATAAGCCTAATGAAGCCTTATTCAATTTAATATAATAGCATCTCATTTATAGAAATAACCTTGTTGAATCCATTAAACTCCAATAAATTTACAATGTTCAACAAAGTGAAAAAAAGAAAGTAAAGTGATTGTACACGAGAAATCACAATTACCAGAGCATTAATCTTGATTTATTACGAACATTCCCGACAATGTCTCAAGACTGTAGCCTGTGGAATCGTTTAATCGTAGTACAGAAGTTGGCCAATAGTTTCAATTAGAAAAATATTTAAAGTCCTTTTGCCTTCAAGAAGTTATCTTGACTGCAGTTTCCAAATAAGATCTCTTTAGACAAAGACTTTTGTAGTAATGTTTACAACAGTAGTGGTTTTAAAACACAATAAAGTTAGATTGAATTGTAACTAGATTATTGGGTACTACTACAATTTAAATAATAAGAAGATAATGAATTAGTTAGAAAATACAAAGCTTAGTTGAAATTATCAAGATAAAAAGTATGGAGTATAATAAGACATGGATATTATTGGATATATAAAATAACATGGAATAAATAAATAAAAAAGACTCGATGATGAGTCAATGATAATTATGTGTAGTATTGAGTTGCGGGAATCCAATGGATGCAACGTACAGAATTGTTCGTTGTGGTGACACTTGAAAGAGGCCTATAACCAGTAGTGGCAGTAGCTGCTGACGGGTATTCAACAGCTGCGGTTGAATTCTCGTGTTTTATACGGAGTCACTGCCTATCACACGTCCACAACCCAGTTAACGGGCAATGCGATACTTCTTAGACAGACTGATGGTTTTTTTTTTCGGTGGGAAAATCATCTTATGACATCCCCCGCTCTTGAGCGGAGCGGGAGATAGTGTCAGACTTTTACTGACTAAAAACCCACTCCTTCGTTGCCTTTCGTACCAGGGCCGAGTCTTCCTTTCAAAATCAGACCCTTGGCCCCAGTAGGCTTCGACCCTGATGGGCCCCTACAGTTGCTGACATCTCTTTGAGGCACGCGTGGAAAAGTACGCGCCGTCGATGACTTGGGCTCGGTCCGGACGGATACCGGACGGTGAGCTACCCATTGCTCGCCGTCCGCAAGCCCGCGCAGGACTAACTGATGGTCAGATTTTTTGACGTCTGACTACTTGGAGCAACTGTCAAAGAAATGTATTCATTGCAAATGACAACTATACATAGTATTAAACATACAAAATCAAAAAGTTTCTGACGTTTTTTTATTAATTTGACTAGTTTTATACCGTATTTAAGTTTTTCTTTAAAGACAATAAACATTAAAATCTCTTAATACTTCTTCAAATCCTTTACAGTGGTCCAAGTCACCCACTCAAGTGTGATTGTTCCACTACGGATAGTCGGGACCAATAGCCATTGCCAATATTTGCTCAAGCTGGCAAACACTGCGCGGCAAATTAAAGCGATTTTCTTCCACAGACAGCCAGGTCGCCAGCAGAATCGTAATGTATTGTTTTTGCTGAATGATCCTTGATTCTAACTGCTGATTATTCGATGAATAATCTTTTTATTATTTATTGGGGTATACCAAGAAATATTACTTGGTCAATGGTTGTTGGAGAGGTAGGAAATTGGTGTGGTTGAGAATTGTGGTAAGAAAAACAAGTCTTAGGTAAAAAAAAAATGTTATGCAGTGGTTAGTAGTGATTTGAGACACATTTTATGTCTTAAGTCAAATACAGGATTGTTCGAAAGAGTTATCAGCCTGGAATGCAAAAGGCTAACGAAGGAACACAGGTGAGTTTTAGTTGGGCTCGCCACAATTAAGGCGGTAAGTCCCCTCTTTGAGGAGTGGCTGGAAAGACAACATAGCGTTCTTACCTTCCGCATGACGCAGATACTCACCGGACATGGTAAGTTCGGGAGGTTCCTGCACCGGATTCGTACGGAAGAAACGTCTGGGTGTCACCATTGCGTGGACCGCCCGGAGGACACGGTAGAGGTGTGCCCCGCCTGGGCAGAGCATGGCCGTGTCCTCATGGAGGCGATCGGCGGCAGCGATCTCTCGCGCCGGGCCTTGGTACCGGCCATGGTCCGGAGCGAGGAGGAGTGGCAGGCGGTCGCCTCCTTCTGCGAAGCAGTAATGCTAGCAAAGAAGGCGGCCACACGCGCGAGGGAACGGCCCTCACGCACCAGCCGCTGGGATCCCGATCCCAATTTCTAGCCACCGTAGGCGCTGGCTTGCGGACGGTGAGCAATGGGTAGCTCGCCGTCCGACCGTCCGGTAACCGTCCGGACCGAACCCAAATTGTCGACGGCACGTAGTGTTCCACACGCGCCTCAACACGACGGAACAGGAGTGGGTTTTAGTCAGTACAGGCGCAGGGTAGCCAGCCTATCAGTATTTTACAGGTTGCATTTTGGAGAGTGTGCGCGGGAATTGCATGACTTGATTCCGCCATCTCATTTCTACCATCGGACAACCCGACGTACGGCGAGTATCCACCCTTACGTTGTTGAAACTTCAACGGTCCGGACTAAGCGTTTCGCTTCGTCGTTTGTACCGCGTACATCGAAGGACTGGAACAATTTGCCTGCTGCGGTCTTCCCGTCCAACTATAATTTAGGTGCCTTCAAGGCTAGAGTGAATAGGCTCTTAATAAGCTAGTGCGCCTCAACATCAATGATTGCATCACTGTTTACCATCAGGTGGGATCGCAGTCAAGCACTGGTTTATATCAATTAAAAAAAAAAAAAACGCCCTTCCGGCCCCTCCACTCTACAATTTTTTTTTAAATACATCTTTCGGGCCAACAAATAGGTCCCGCGGAATTTGAAATTTGAATTTTTAAATATAGAAGAGAATTTTTAATGGAGCTTCAAGAGTTGTTAGCTCACACTAGTTATAAGGATCAATTGAGTTAAGGGTTTCACTAACGAGGCCGTAAGCGATAGCGAGCAATTAGTCAGATCATACGTGAGATTTTACTGGTACTTGTGTGCCTTCAAATATTTTCGTTTTCATGTATGTTGATAAAGTTTTTGTAAATTTTGATATAGGCATCGATTAAATATAGTATGACGACTAATTAAAAAATTAAATTATAAAATAGTGACGGGCGGAAGGAGATGTGCGAAGCGTTGTCTGCGAATAAATCAGGATTAAAGTAGAAGGGTGATACTGAACAAGTAATAATAATAATTCTTACGTCAGAATTTCGATCTTAGTAGTCAGTCTTAATAAGGCGGGGTGCCGGACCCTGGTACAGGCCATGGTCCGGTGCGAGGAGGAATGGCAGGCGGTCGCCTCCTTCTGTGAAGCAGTAATATTAGCGAAGGAGGCGGTCGCACGCGTGAGGGAACAGACTTATTTACACCCCAGCAGCCGGGATCCTGACCCCGGTTTCCAGCCACCGTAGATTCGTCACCGTCCGGACCGAGCCCGAGTCGTTGACGGCACGCGAGTCTCAAAGAAATTGCAGTAAAACCGTAGGGGCCTAGCAGGGTCGAAGCCTTCCAGGGCCATGGTACGAAAGAGAACCCCGGGGCCCTGGAACGAAGGCAAAGAAGATAGGAGTCGGTTTTAGTCAGTAAAAGTCTGAGACGCGGGCACTCTGCCCTGGAGCGAGAGAGAAAACATTGAATGGTTTTGCTCCTAAAAAAACCATTATCTGGTGTGTGATATATAGAGGTTTGAAAGAGAGACACAATACAGGCAAACTAAAAAATATAATAGTATTTTACTGATCATCGATTTGACAAAGATGAAATGTATAAAGAGACATGTGGAAGTCAAAAAGCTACCCATCTACTCCAAAAAAAGTCCCAATAACAATCGGCTGCAAGATTTCATGAAATCCAATCAGGTACCCTCTCATAAAAGTCAGAGTAATCAAAACTCCTCGAAATTCGATTAGAAAAAATCTCCGTCCATATCCACTCGTTACAATAAACGAATTAGTGAAGAATATATATTCACACCTAAGATTCGTTTAGGACCGGCCCAATAAAAAGATTTCGAGTCAGCACACACTACCTTAACCTCTTTACTAACTGCTCTAAAAAAATCAGTGAAAATCAAATCTGACTCGGGAACCGAGGGTTCCGTCCGCTGAAATATATTTTTCCTATAAAAGTTACATAATAGATGCACATAACCTATGTTTGCGCAGATACGTACTTGGGTAATAATAATAAATAAGGTTTTAGTGTTTTTATTCAGGTAAGCTACACCGAAGTTTTGTCACAACCACATTACATTACGCAACATTTTAAAATATTAAATTAGTTCACCGACATCATACATAATTATAATTCATACATTAAATTGCATCAGAAGTTTTAATAATTAATTATTAATCTAATACCTATACAAAAATTCACCGACAATAAACATATAATTCATACATTACATTGCATTAAAATTTTTAGTAATAAATTATTATTAATCTAATACATTTACAAAAATCTCGTGTCACAGTGTTGTATATTTGGTTAAGTCTGAGAATAGGTCGGAGGCTATTTTTTACCCTCCTACCCCACCCCCCATTTTTTCATTAATAATTTATATGGCAGAACAACGTTAGCCGAACCAGCTAGTATTATTTATTTATTTATTTTATTTAACGATTTATGTACACACAAAATAAAAGATTAGAAGAAGGAAACAGAAAAATAGAAAAAAAAACCAACAATTAAATTCTAAAAGACAGTTTGTTGATTGTCTGCAAATCTCTTGTACTCATTGTGCGCATGGTAGCATGAAAACAGTACTATTATTATATCCGCTAAGATCGGCCACCATGAGTTAAATTTTATCAGGAATTACTATTCCCGTTTTCCCTGATATCTAAAATACTGTGTCCGTGTATAACCATTGTTTTATTTTTTCTGTAATATTTACAACTATTTTTTTCATCAACTCCATTTTTTTCTAAGTATTGTTTTTTCACTTACAAAATTTAACACAACATATACTTAGAAGTACTTTCAGGATACCATAAATAGTTCATAAAAAAAAACTGCTTATTTATAGACCAAGTAGCACTAGTTCGTGAAATAATAGTAATAGTGAAAAATAAATTTTGGTGTATAGAAACACCAAAATTTATTTTTCACTATTTTGCTTCAGAACCCTATAAAGTCTTTCACAGCTTCGGGCAAATAGCTGTTCTCATTTTGCCAAAGCTTTTTAATTTCCAGCGTATCGAGTAGATTTGTCCGAGGGTTGGCCAACGATAATATTGAGTGGCGATGTCTTTGCTACTACTGTTTAAAAGGACTGTTTAAGATAGTGAAAATGTGTGCATTTTGCTTTTTTTTGTCGTATCCTCCGGGCGGTTGATACAGTGGTGATACTCGGGTGTTTCTTCCGCCTTTATCCCATGTAGGAACCTCCTGATCATATCGTGTCCGGTGAGGACCTGCTTCATGTGGATGGTGAAGTTGCTGTGTCGCCTCTTCAGTCACTTCTCAAAGAGGAGACTTACCGCCATAATTATGGCGTGCCCACCACTGGGTTACGACAATCGTTGTCGCCATTTCACCATGAGATCTCGCCGAAACGCTGTCCGCCATGTCCCAATTTGTCGCGGTAGCGAAGTTTCGCCATGGATTTGTATCTCCATGCGCAGATCATGCATGCGTGCAAAATTTGTCCTAAGCGTATGTTTCGTTGGGATAACTATTTCTACTTTCCTGCAGGCAACGCCACTGGCAGAAGCTAGTTGTCGAAACTGTCTGATTAATTTTTGACCAAAAGTCCTTCTCCATTATCTCCCAGTCCTACGCCACTTCTAGCCAATGCCTAAGTATGATACTATTTATTTATTTACAAGCACTTGTACGACGTTACGGAGGATGTCCAAGGCGTTGTACAGTAGAAACTTACAAACTAAAAAATACATTTAATAAAACAATAATAACCTAGTAACAAATCCATACACATTGAAGAAAAAAACAAAAACTAACATATAATTTAGAAATAAAAAGAAAATAAATATACATTACCACTAAAATAATATATCCCACAAAGCAAAGAAAACAATGTTTACTTATTTTTTTTACTCATTATACTATGTTGTCCTGACATTTTCTTGCGATTTTGGGGCCCCAATATTATGTTTTGGCATGTTGGGCAAATACTCGTATATCCAACCCATTCCCATACAATAAATTGAAACGTAATAATGAATATTATTACGACATGATATCATTAAAAAAAGCTAATAAAATAGTGTCACAAACTCAACACCAACCACAGTTGCAACTCAGCACCTCTCGTTAAAAATATTGACAATAATTTGAACAGAACGTAAGTAATATTTTAAAACGGGACACGTTCGACAATGTTCGGTAAGTTATTCTTTCCACAGTATCTGCTACAGAAGAGAACAGAAGTTCGGCTCCACAATACGATAGAATAATCACGCATATATAGACATGCTTCACGCACAGAGACTGCAACCGCACTCACAACTGTCATTTTGTTTTAGATCGTCGTACGTATGTGTCAATACGTGTGTGCGTGCGTCTGTTTTCCTTTGTTGTATGAAGCCGACCTTCTGTTAAGTCCTGTAATAGTACATTACTACTCGAAACTGCAACGTAGCAGGTATTAAATCATTTTCGCGCATGCTGAATATTAATAATGTGGCTCGCAACTGGATGTGGGGACTATGGTGTCCCATTATCTGATGTACGCGAAAGATAAATGTTGTTTAAGATTTTATTGTCCCTTTGTTTCGTGGTTATCTAATGTATTCTATATATAATAAATGTTATGTAAGAGATGGTGTTGAATAATTATGGTAATGAGATTTACTTTCGGTTTTATGACTTCTCATGAAACTGATTTAACAATTAATTGTTTCTTAGGTTTCGTCACTAACAACAAGTTTTTTTTTTTCGGTGGGAAAATCATCTTATGACATCCCTCGCTCTTGGGCGGAGCGGGATATAGTGTCAGACTTTTACTGACTAAAAACCCACTATTGTTCCTTCTGTGCCTTCGTCTCAGGACCCCGGGTTTCACTTTCACACTACCCTTGGCCCCAGTAGGCTTCGACCCTATTGGGCTCCTACGGTTTGCTGATATCTTCCTGAGACGCGCGTGGAACAATACGCGCCGTTGACGACTTGGGCCCGGTCCGGACGGTATTCATAAATTTTATACACATAGCAAAAACGCTAGTGTTACTTTTTATAAATACATATATAACTTGTTTTTCTTAAGAATAAAAAAAAAAACTGTTCGAAATCAAGGTTAAGTACCTCAAGTGATAGGAATAAAGTACAAATCAAACAAAAGTTTATATTTTGATTATAATATTATAGAAACATTGCACCATTTCCAGGAACACGTGTAACAGCAAGAGTATAAAATTTATTGTACTTTGAAACAGGTAAAATCTACCTCTGTGGCAATATACAGCATCATATTATGGCGACTATAATTCACTACATGATGTACAAATGACTGAATATGTACTTATCTATTGACAATGGTAGTTACGTTAGCTCTATTTATTTAACACTTTATCACAATCACGTCACTTTTTATAATGTACGTAACTATTGGGATATATACTTCCAGTAGGATACCCAGTGTTGTATGTATGAGGATACTGGCCAGTTCCACTTAATCTTGCTTGAGGATATCCCGGTTGAACTGGTAAAATGTTTGGAGTGTATCCTGGGTGATAACTCTGTGCGTAGACTTCAATAGCAAACTTGTACCCTCTCAAAATTGAAGGACTCTTTAAAGCTATTGTGACGGTCTTACTCCCAAGCCCACCAGCTTCAATGTATGCTTCTCCTTCTTTATCAGGTCTCAGGTCTGTGACGTATACAGCATTTATCAGTTCGTGGTTTGGTGTACTGACCATAACATCATCTTCTCTACGCCATATAGCAGGGTTTGCAATTTTAACAGCACTATAAATTTTTTTAGAGTACGGTGTTGCTAATCCAAGGATTATATCGTTGGATTCCACTGAAGTTAAATTTGACAATGAAAGTAATAATATTATGAATTTGAAATACATTTTTAACTAGTTTTTGGCTTTAGCAATAAGTGTATTAAATATGTTAGTTATATATGAATACTAGAATACAAATGAATCAATCAGGAAATATTTCTCTTTTATATGGGACACATATTAGCACGAATATGATGTATTTTCTAGTTCACGATAATTCACAAGTTTCTATATAAGGCTCAACGTTTTAAAAATACCTATTCCTAGGAAATTACGTAATAAGTATTATTGTGATGTATGGTGAATTCATTGTATTGTAGTTCTTCTGAGAATAACAAATAATATTTACGTTATGTAGCTCCATTCAGAAAAAAATATTGTTTTCATAAATCTGATGCAACCTTTATTAGTTAATCAATATTTCAATATCTATCAAGTCAGTTTTAAATTCGTCTTCATTCAGACAAAACACATTGGAAATATATTACTGTACAGCAAAATTGTTAAACAACTTTAAAAAAGCAAAATGGCTTATAAGATTATAATTTTAAATCTTATCTTCATTGTCAGCACCATTAAAGGCAGTGATATGTTCCTTGGATACTCAGATATAAAATCAAAATTAATATATAGCAGAAGCTTTGATCAGGGGCCAGAGGTTTGGATGCACGTTGAAAGTATCACTATAAATAATTGTTCGAAAAATGAAGTGATTAATGCTATACAAATTCTGGATTTAAGATCTGATAAAAAGGGTGATATTGGCATAATGGATGGTGGTATTGGAGCTAATTTTGTGACAATAGAACTTTTTAGTCCTGGAACATACGTGGGATTAACGTTTTGGGTAGAAGTGTTTTCGTTACCAACAGGCCATTTCCTGTACCATTACGGACGGTAACTGAACACAATAATAGTTTCAATTTTGTAATAGTGTGTTATTTAATTTTATAAAGCGGTTGTTTAATTTTAATAGTGTTTTATATTATTTAGTAATGTGTTAATTTAAATTTATAGCAATGTGTTATTGTTGAATAAAGTGTTAATGAGTTTTCTGGCCTTTCGATTTGCTCCAGGTTGATAAATTAAATTTATTAACTCCATGATCACCAATAGTTTGAATTCTTTCAGGTAAACTAACTCTGGATAGTATTTTTGTTTTCGCCACTTATATCGAACGATTCTAAGAATATTCCTCACAAAACTACACGATATGATTTATTATGTTTGCCTTCACTTGTCCCGCTGATATCGAGATTTCTTCGGCAAAATAGAGATGTGTAATTCAGATATTGCGACTCCATATAACTGTGTAGCTTTTGTGTTTAGGCTCATAACAATAAAATAAATGTATGTGGGATATAAGAATGCGTTGTTTTGGTTGCAATGGTTTTTTATACGGCCACATTGGGAGCGAAAGGGTTCCTTTATGTTTTTGAAGTGTGTTAGTGTCTTAAGTATAGTGTTATTCCTGGCTTTGTAAAGGAAGTTATGTTTGATATTTTTGGTTGTGTCTGTCTATCATTTTGATAAAGGATTATTGTGTTGGATTCTATTCAAGGTTACTGAGACAAAAATCTGTTGTGTTTGGTGAATAAATGAATCTTAATGTGACGGAAATTATTTGAGTTTATCACAGCTCAGTTTTGGAATAAAAGTTGAGAACTATTAAAGAGTTTTCTTCTTTTGTATGTCTTGATCCCTTGTATTGTTACGTGAAACCGAAACAAAACGTTACATGATGATTTTATTTACCCGGTCTACAGTCACTTTGCCGTTCACTCCTTTTTTCTTCAATTATTAAAATAAATCTGCCTAACTTTTTTCCAATTACGCTGGGGTCAACTTCAAGTCTAACTGAAGTCAGCTGCATACCTATTAACGTAACACGATACCCCTTGGCAAGACTTGAGTCAGATTTTCTGGCTTCTGACTGTCCGTAAATAATGTCAATGATCTACAAATGATTACCGGGACCAATGACTTAACACTAGAAAGACGGGAAAATCTATCTACCTACAAAGACGGCGACCGGTCAAATGACTGCCCCAATTTATTTAATATATTTTTTTATTTATGTGCTAAAATTGGTAACTATAGTAATAAAACAGGGTATAATATATAATTATTTATTTAATTTACATACAATTTTTACATTTTAACATTTTATTAACGTTACAAGAGCCGCAAAGTGGCTTTTTGCAAGAGTCGCATACTTTATTAGTTTTATTTTTGCACTTCTGTATATAGCATTCTCGCCTTTTCCGAATTTCCGGATTTTGAAGAGAAGATCGAGAAGTAGAAGGCGTGGGTTCTTCGGGCGACAGTTCGGTTTCAGAGGGTCTCGGTTCAATTTCTACTTTGCCGCTAAGTTCACTTGCTAAACTTAGTATGAAATTCCTTCGTTTTATGTTGGTGCCTGACATTTTCTTATACAAAATGAAGGAATTTATCCCTGCTAGGTCCAAAATATTGAAAAATACCTGTACAGGCCACCTTCGAGATGCCGCTTTGACACTATATTTTTTTTCCATCTGGTCAGCTACATCCACGCCGTACTTGGTAGCATTGTAAAAAGTCACAGTTTCTGGCTTTTTCTTAGGATGATTAGAATCTATTTCAACATTGTCATGTAACGTGCTGAGCAATAAAACGTTCTTGTTTCGTTTTCCTTGATAAATTGTAAGAGTACATCTATCAGATTTCAGAATTTTTGTTTCAAACAAAGTCATCTGAAGTGATTTGACGTAAGGTGGAACCTCTCGTCGTGCCCTGTTCAAAGTTCCTACAATTGTAGTGCGTTTTGCGAGCAAGTTATTTGCCAAGCTCAACGATGTAAAGAAGTTGTCAGTGGTTACATTCCGACCAGTATTTGCAAAAGGTTCCACGAGACGCATAACAACGGATTCACTGAGGCTTTGGTTTTGTGGCCTGCTTTCATCTTTTCCTAAGTAAGGAAAGCCGTTGAGTACAAACTTTGAATCTACATCAACACAAAGCCAAAATTTAATTCCAAACTTATCAGGCTTGTTAGCAATGTATTGAAGAAACCTGCATCTAACCTTAGTAGAAAACAGTTGTTCGTCTACTGTAACGTTTTCTCCCGGCTTGTAGCACGATAAGCAGTTCTCAATGAATTTCTTCCAAACGTCTGATATTAGTGCGAATTTGTCTTGTTGAAGTCGTGAACTTCTCTCAGATCTGTGATCAAATCGCAAAAACTTCATTATTTCTTTGAATCTGTCACGTGACATAACTTTTGAAAAAAAATTTATTCCCCAAGTTTTACTCCACAACTCATTTACTTGAATATTTTTTGCACCGTATGCACCTCGAGCATAACATATAGCGATAAAACTTTCCAGTTGTTCCAAAGTTAGTATCCAGTTATTGTGTCCTAGTTGTCTATTAGCTTCTTCTATAGTACATTTCTGAATATGTCTCAATATAGATTCATCAATCAAAAGCCTCCACGAGTCTGACAAATGTCCCTTGAAATTTCTTTTTGCATATGAGGTAGGCCCTGCTTGCTCAGTTATGATATTGTGTCGTGCCCGGCGACCACTTTGAGTAGATTCCATTTGAGGTGTCCATGAGGTACCGTCGATAGAAGTGATAAGACCTTGAAGCTCAGAATCTTCCAAACAATGACTCCTACCACGGCCTCGACCACGAGCACGGCTACGACCGCGGCCACGAGAACTCAAGCTGTCAACGGTTCGTAAAGTTGCTAGAGGTATCTGATCTTCCAGGTCACTTTCATCCGTAGAGGAACTCGAACTGATAAATGGTACATTTTCATCCTCACTACCGTGCTCTTCACTTTCAGAGCCACAATCCGATTCATCTTCACAAATATTTTGCAACATTGAAAGTATTTCTTCATTTTGAAGGCTTCGAGACATTTTTCACGAATCACTTACAATAATTCTGACAAAATTGATAGGCAGTCGTAACTATACTGACTCATTTGACTTGCATACTCCAAACAATGGACAAAGCGCACATTATTTCGTATTCTACCTTCTCATATTACAAATAAATACTTATCCGATATCAACCGTCAAATGACTGCCGCCGTCTTTGTCGGTATATCAAGATTTTAAACAATAAACAAAAGAGACGAGAGTTATTTTCATACCTATTTTCATTTAACTAGTAATATTAATAAAAGTCACAAAGTCTCAGTACATTAAGTCAAATAGATTTTGAGTTATTCCAAATTTAAATTCAAATTGCAGTCAAATGACTGCTTCCGTCTTTCTAGTGTTAAGGTGCTTTCAGAGATTTGAAGGAATCTCGGTATGTCAAGATGGTCACCCATCCACAGATTGACCTCGGTAAGCGTTGTTTAATCGTGCGGCTGTTATTACGTAGCCATGAACTGTTCTGCGTCGTCATCATCATCATCTTCCTACCCTTGTCCCGTGTTATTTGGGGTCGTCGCAACACGTTTTTTTCTTCCATTCGGCCCTGTCACTCGTCATACTATCACTAACTTCCTTTGCTTTCATATCACTCTTCACACACACTCTTCTGCGTCGTATTTTTTTTTTGTAGTTATTAGCTCTTTCTCAGAATCAATTCATTTTTTTATCACATTACCGTTGTATAGACCAATACATACATAGGCCGCATCTATTGAAGAATTTGAGATATCAATTACAAAATCATCATTCATCGCTCATGATAATTTTATGACTGTCATTTAATGACATATAGATGCTTCTACTTATTCTTGTCATAAAATCCTTTTATCACCACTTAAAACAAAAGGCGATGACTCACAAATCGTAATGACTGATAATATAATGACGTCACAATATATTCCATTTACAGTTATTGTGAGGATAAATAATGCGGAGTCAATACATTTGTGATATTAAATCGGTAAATCAAGGATACTCTAAGCACCACATTAAGTTAGATAGAAGCACAAATAGCATGTATAGAGAGTTGGTGATACCACTGCCACTGCTATCTCTATTATTGAGGGAGAAAACATTGATATTTAACTTGTTCTACGGTTTTAAAGAGAAGAGTTTTTGGCTAGATTTTTTCGAGTAAAGTTCAGTGGCTGTTTTGATTATTTGCAAATTGATTCCTAGTGGATATTGTGATGTTAAATTGGTGTGGTTTTGTATCTCAGATGTCTGGACAGCTGGATAGTATGTGAACGGGTGCTGTCAGTTGAGACTGGTCATCTCTTAGCTGCCAGTTGCTATTTTAATAACTATATTTATTTTTACTTTATTTACATTGTTTCTTGACGTTACTATCATGTAGCGTCAAGAAACATGTAACCGAGATATTTGTAATATATAACATGTTTGAAAAGAGTGTCCATGAAGTTTTTTTGCACATTCTTCTCCATAGAGATCTACGCTTTGGAATGTGCAATTAACATCACTTTTTTTTCTGACTGACTGACTTCTTGACATTTCAAAAGTGCCTGTAAATGGTTTATTTGAAATAAAATGCTTTGAATCTTTAAATCATTAAGATTTCGGTTGAATAGAGCTGGGAATTTTATTACATCGACATTTGCTGCCAAATACTGCAAAAACATTAGAATGTGTTACACCCGCATTCTAATGGAACTCAAAGTGACTGAAAACTATATATATAAACTTGACACTGGCTAAATGCACAAACAGTGCGAAGCAAAAAAAGAAGTAATAAAAATCGCACAGCAAAGTTAAGCAATGCTTACCGATGTTGATCCGTAAATGGATGTGCATCCTTTACATATTGAGTTTACTTCATATCTTGAAATGCACACTACATTTGTAGACCTTTGATAGTTGTTACGAGTAGTCGGAAGCGCTAAATATTTCGATCGCGAGCTTCCACTGATTTTGTGCAACCTGTGCCAAAGAAGGGTAGTCGGGCTGACCCTGCTAGTTACAGACCTATCTCGATAACGTCCATTCTCTGCAAGAGTATGGAACGAGTAATCAATACGACTTTCGCCGAAATCGGTCAACTGGCGATCTTCTAGTGTATGCCATTCACATCTGGAGCGAGGCCATCGAGAAACATGGGGAAGCACTTGCAGTCTCCCTTGATATCTCGAAGGCGACAGAGTCTGGCATGATAGCCTTATTGCTAAGCTTCCTTCCTTCGGTCTGCCCACTGGTCTATGTGACTGGATCGCAGACTTCTTGAGGGGGCGATCCATCCGAGTGGTTATTGATGGCTGCTAGTCCGGTCAAATGGATATTAATGCCGGGGTCCCTTAGGGGTCGGTGCTTTCGGCAACACTGTTCTTTCTGCACATAAACGACCTTCTTAAACCCGGCACCTTTCGGTATGTAGACGGTAGCACTGTTGCTGAGAGATACGTGTCCGATGCACGTGCTAGTGGGTCACAGATCCAGTCTTTCCGAGAGGCTATGGTTGAACGCTTGAACGCGTCCTTGAAGGCAGTATCCGATTGGGGCGATGCCAATCTGGTCAAGTTCAATGCTGCTAAAACCCAGGCGTGTCTTTTTTTCCGCCAAATGGAGCCAATTCCATCCGGCTCAATCATTCCGGGGTGTAACCGTGCCGATAACCGACAGCCTTGAGCTTCTTGGGGTAACGTTGTCGTCTACCCTCAATGTCGGCTCTTACATCGCGGCAAAAGCTCAACAGGCTGCTAAAAAATTGGGGATCTTAGCTAAGGTGAGACGGTACTTCACGCCGGAACAGTTGCTCAACCTTTATCAAGTGCAAGTTCGATCGTGTATAGAATACTGCTCTCATCTTTGGGATGGGTCTACCAAATACCAGTTTGATGCCCTGGAGTCGATTGAGAAGCGAGCCAAGAGGATCCTCGGTGATGATGCACTAGTCGAGTCAAAACTCCAAAGCCTTGAGCATTGACGCCGAGTTGCTGGCCGGTCGGTTTTCTATCGATTACATTTCGGGGAGTATGCGTTGGAATTGCACAATTTAATAAAGAAAAAAGTGATGATGGCAAAGAAAGGCTGGTGGTCATATTACGACATTTGGACGGGCCTCGCTGGAGAAACCACTGCATTTCCCTGATGCCATCCTAGACGAAACCTTGTGAGCTTCAACGGTAGAAAAAGCACAAACACTAACCTGGATGTTAATCAGAAGTTGACGGGATCAAATGACGATGGGGAGCATTGCGGTAGCACGCTGCAGACTGGCCAGTTGTTATCATAAATTCTCAGGATTGCACTACTATTCACCAAGTCAGGCAGAATCAATCGTATACTAAAAATTCAATGAACTTCTAGTGGGGCATTAGTTTTACATGGAAAAAAGATTTTATTTTCTTGAATACGAGGCATGAACGCATTTTCTTTTTTAATGTTAACAACTGTTATTGGTATGTGTGTTCACCAATGGGAAGCTGTGCGCACAGCTTATGGTTTCCTCAGTGATGGCGGTAAATTTAAATAAAGGCGGGAAAAAAAAATTCTTGATATGACAATAAATTGGGACTGGTTTCATGTCTGTACAACATTCATGAAGATAAATTTTCAACGTAACAATGCAAAATATAAATAGGCTACAAATATCATACTCATAACATAAATACGTTTACATCTAAATGCACACCTGATTAAATCAGAAACTCCAAAGTAGACTTCCATAATTGGCTGGCGTTATTCGTCTAACGTGCAAATGCAAGGTAAGACTACATCTAATATGTTCACACTAGTCCTTAGCAGTATTCACAAAGAGAACGCCCACGGCTATCCTCCTTACTACAAATACAAGTTGGTACAGAAAGTTGTTTCCATATAATGAGCGAAAACGCACGCACACATAGACAACTTTCACGTACAACGAGTGCAAGCGCATTCGTGACCGGTATTTGTTTGATATTACCGTACGTAGACACGCGTCTGTGTTAGAGAACTTGTTTCGCTTGTTTTATGGAGCCGACCTTCTGGTCTGTTCTGTTCCCACACGATGAAGAAGTTACTAAGTAAGTTATGCAGTTACAGCAAATAGTGTGTGTGAGGAGATAAGCGCAGTGAATGACATTAATTGTATTTGTTTTTAGTTTTATTGTGTTTAACAAGGTGCATAGAGTTTGTGAGATTCTGTTAGTATGGTTTATTAATGAGGAGGCGTTGAGTTAGTTATACTAAATGCCTGACACGCCCTCCCGCTCAGCCCTAGGACGGGAGATTGTAATTGGATGATATCCATACCTAAATAAAATAATCTCGTGACAGTTATTAAAACCGAAACACAGCTAGCATACATTATTTTGTTACGGAGTTCCCGTGCTTAAATTACGGCTACAGAGCAGTACGCTCTAATGAAAAATGTAGTGTATTTAATGACAATTCTACAAAATGATATTAAGCCCAACCACGACTGGCATACGTTGTTTCCAAAATCACTATTAATGTTAATAATATTTGAGGATTTCCCTTAGTACCAAAATAAAACCAAACTGAAAGTGCCCTTTTTCCTCCTTTTTTATTATTTTTACTTTATTCAAAATTTGCTTACATTATGCGTGACAAAAATTCTGCCAAACTGTAAAACAGTTTGTCGGCAGTTGGTCTCGTTTCAAATTTTTACAAATATTGTTAAGACGTGACAATAAATGTATGATAAGCTAACAACATGATATAACCAATACACCCACGAAATCAAACAATCCCACATTCTACACCCATGGACAATTTTCACTGTTCATACACAATCCTGTTAATCTACGGACATAGTGACAGATAATGTTTTTTTAGTAATTTTATTTTTAAGTTGGTATTTAAATTTAGCACATGATAACAAGTTTGGGGGTTTTAAGTCAAGCGTACGACGATATGCCACCGGTACATGGTGGACATCCCACCTATACGCACAAAACGTTTTAGGAACACATTCATTGTGCGTACAGCTAAGGAATGAAATTCCCTGCCGGAGTCTGTGTTTTCTGATGGCTACAACCTGGGGATCTTTAAGTCAAAAGTGAATAGGTAAGTGAGCTCCATCGTTGACCGCATCGTCTCTTTTCATCAGCTGAGATAGCAGTCAAGCGCGAACCTATTAAGAATAAAAAAAATATTCCTAATCAGTTCTATGATGACGAAGTTCTGTGGTAACAAACATAAAAAAATATAACGAAATTGAGAATTTCCTCCCTTTTTCGAAGTCATTCAGTAAAAAATTGTAAATTATCACATAGCTAGTGTCCAACAAACAACTCTATACAATTTCCTAACCAATCCAAAGCCAAACTGTAGGAATAATATTTTTATTTTCACTAGATTCAAGGGATTGCCAACCAGCATGTTATTGCAGCCCACTGGGGGGCGAATCACAATGTAGAAAAATATAAAAATATTTCTACAACCCCACTGTTTTGGAAGTTAATTCGTTTCTCGAATCTATCTTCTTCTTATTTGTAGTTGGGTTGTTGCCAAGTGTGGAGTCGGGTGTCGTTGTGTTGTGTATGAATAAATCTTCTTTAGTTGTTCGTTCACGCCCTGTCTTCTTTAAGATGGAGTGGTTCACAGTTGTCTGTGATTTATGCAGTGGTTTATTAACTCTTCACTTTTGGAGGATAAAAAGCTAATAACGATTCTGTTTTTTTTTTCTTTTGAGATGGGAAATCCTCCATGACTTCTCCGGTTCTAGAGTGGAGCAAGAAAGCGTATTAGATTTTTACTGACTAAATCCCACGTGTGTCCTTATTTGCCCTTTGTATTCAAGGACCACGGTTTCCCTTTCAGGAATTTTCCGTGGAAGCTGATAGGGCTGTGTTATTCTTACGTTTGCTTCATCACTGTTGTGAGTATATATTTGAAAATGACGGGCTAGAAGTATGTCTTAGAAAATATCACCCGAAAGTATTGTAACAGTGTTCAACAAATAATAATGTTGCTGACCAGCGAATAAACAGTGGAGAAGCATTGGGCACTACTCCTTTTTACTCTATAGGTTTCAACGCGGGACTCGTCTAATGCTTTTGAAATTCAGCGGACATTTTTTACCACCTGGTAAACGATATCACACAAGGTGGATTGATGACCTCATCGACCCACCATGTGAGAGACTTTCCAAAGCTGGGTAAACACCAGTACTTACCAATAAGTCATCCCTTGTCAGTAGTGTAACAGGCCATTAAGTTCTTAAACTAAACGGATGATCTCATCCGTCAGAAAGTTTTTAGGTACAATCCCTTTCAAAAATCTCTCCAATCAACGCTATCGTTTGAATTATACACTATAATTTTAACATAATTTGAATCCAACATAATAAAATTAAAACGAAAATAATTATCGTTGATTTCGCATCAACAAATATCGCAAAAGTCATATGAAATCGTACAAACTAAACCCACTACGCAACAATTTACCTAATCAATACCGATTCATAAACTTCAACAAAAATAAAGAACCAACGAGAAAGGCCGTTAATAAAAATAGTAGCAAGTGTATTCTCCGAAACGAAGCGACCATTTGTCATAGTGAATGAACTCGCCAGTTCATTTGCGTTTCAGTTGTTGCTACTACTGAGAATTATATCAATGGTCCCCTGTAATGGAAAGCTAAGTTATTTATAGCACTAGGAAATACGCGATTATTTGTGCTTGTAAAACGATTTAGTAGAAGTTTGAATGCTTTAACAGGTAATATTTTATTACCTTAAGAGATCATCGTCAAATAGGTGGTTTTAGAATTTATTATGTTTTATGCTGATGTGCTACAAAACAAGCTCAGTATTGTTTGAAGAGGGACATAAAAGCCTTAAAAGAAAAAAAATAGCTTTGTTAATAAACGTAGACACCGTTTTAAACAAAGGATTCAAATTTATGAAGGAGCATTTCAAATCCACGCTTTCTTAATAGAAAATAACCTCCAGATAAACCACGTTTATATACAAAGGAACATAATTATCAATAGTAGTGAATTCATATTCGCAGTGTCATGAAATAAAATTATCATCATTTCACCCGATAGACGTCCACTGCTGGACATAGGCCTCCCCGAAATTTCACCACAATGAACCGTCCTGTGCATCTTGCATCCTTCGGATTCCCCACCAGGTCATCGGTCCACCTTGTGGGGAGCCTTCCAACACAGCGTCTTCCGGTACGTGGTCGCCACTCCAGAACCTTTCGGCCCCAACGGCCATCTGTTCTGTGATCAATGTGCTCTGCCCATTGCCACTTAAGTTTGGCGATTCTTCGTGCTATGTCGGCAACCTTGGTTCTCCTGCAGATATCTTCATTTCTGATTCGCTCACGCAAGGAAACTCCGAGCATAGCCCTTTCCATTGCCCTTTAGGTGACTTTAAGCCTTCTGATGAGGCCCATTGTAAGCGACCACGTTTGGAAACCATATGTCATCACTGGCAACACGCACTGTTCATAGACTTTCGTCTTGAGACACTTTAGTATATTGGACGAGAAGACACCGCGCAGCTTCCCGAACGCTGCCCAGCCGAGTCGGATTCGAATAAAATTATATTGATCAGAATTACATGATACTGTAATTTGTGTTTGAAGGAACATCAGCCACCTCCATGATAAGGACATCTGTGATCACTATAAGTTTGGGGTATGAAAAAAGATTAACTAATAGATTTTTTAATGAGACTAACTTCTGCCAGTGAATTCACTGGCATGAAAGTAGGTTACTTGGTACAATTTGGACTCCCGTTTCAACCCCAAAGGCGGTAAATTTTGGAAGATCCTCTTTTGCGCCCCTCGCCCACGGCGACTTTTTGTAGCGATGCTGTCGCGCGTTTCGTAAACGCGCGTTAGTCGCATTTGCAACGCGCTACAGCATAGCGACTGTATCGATTGATGCAAACACGCGACCGTATCGGACGACATCAGAGAGAGAACGGTGGAAGGTAGAAAAATGGTCATAATTATACGGTGCGTACTAACTATTTCAATACATCAGTTCCATGTCCAAGTCTATTCTTTTGACAGTCATGTTGTCGGTTTGAGGAGGTAATACCTATCTGTATTTCGACGGGTCCCAAGAACCAAATCTTATAAAAAAATAAGACGAAATGTATTTTATTATGTATTTGTATTGTACGTAATAAAAACTATATAGCAGTCCTTTTTTTTGTTAAATATCTTTTTATTTTTTACTTGAAATAACCAATCAAACACTATTTTATTATGTATACAGAATTTCAAAACCTCATATCGTAAATCGATTTGTATAATATTTACCTATTAATCTCATCATCAATTGCAATTGACTCAACGGGTTCACAACTTTGGTTGAAAAGGCATTTTCTCAAAAATGAAAACAGGCACCTAGTGAATAACTAATAGTAAAGTTGCCTGAATACTATAAGATGTTTAAAAAATCAATAGGAAGCTAACATTATAACAAATATATCGTCTAATAACTTTTAAACCCGTGCTTTATATGATGTTAAATCTAGGTATTTTAAAAATGCAAATAAAAAGCTATCATATGACATTAATTTGTATTCTGGGTATTGTGGCTGGGGACTGGGGAATAGCTGGCCCAGTAGTTACGGCTGTGCGTTGATATGTCAGTCAGTCAGTTTCTTTTTACAAGCTTTTTATTAACTTGCAGTGTATGATACGTAAATATGTATGTTCGGCTCAAATCTTGCAACCCAATTTTGGAGCTGATATCTTCAACCGATTAACCGATTAAAGTTGCATGACAATGCAATATTATGATGACATGGAGCTGATCTGATGATAGAGCTGGAAGGTGACCATAGGAACTCGGCAATAAAACTACACAAACCCATCGAGTTTGGGCTCGTTTGATTCGTATTGACGAGTACTTTGATCCTATATGGTAACCAGGGTCTGATGATGGAGCTGGAAGGTGGCCATAGGAACTCGGCAATAAAACGACACAACCCCTTCGAGTTCGGGCTCATTTGATTCGTATTGACGAGTACTTTGATCTTATATGGTAACCAGGGTCTGATGATGGAGCTGGAAGTCGGCCATTGGAACTCGGCAATAAAACGACACAACCCCATCGAGTTTGGGCTCGTTTGATTTGTATTCACGAGTACTTTGATCCTATAATTATGGTAACCAGGGTCTGATGATGGAGCTGGAAGGTGGCCCATAGGAACTCGGCAATAAAACGACACAACCCCATCGAGTTCGGGCTCTTTTGGTTTGTATTGACGAGTACTTTGATCTTATATGATGACCACGGTCTGATGATGAAGCTGGAAGGCGGCCACAGGAACTCGGCAATAAAATAACACATCCCCATCGAGTTTGGGCTCTTTTGGTTTGTATTGACGAGTACTTTGATCCTAAATGATGACCACGGTCTGATGATGAAGCTGGAAGGCGGCCATAGGAACTCGGCAATAAAATAACACAACCCCATCGAGTTTAGGCTCTTTTGATTTGTATTCACGAGTACTTTGATCTTATATGGTGACCACGGTCTGATGATGGAGCTGGAAGGTGGCCATAGGAACTCGGCAATAAAACGACACATCCCCATCAAGTTTGGGCTCTTTTGATTTGCATTGACGAGTACTTTGATCCTATATGATGACCACGGTCTGATGATGAAGCTGGAAGGCGGCCATAGGAACTCGGCAATAAAAGAACACAACCCCATCTAGTTTGGACTCTTTTGATTTGTATTCACGAGTACTTTGATCCTATATGGTAACCACGGTCTGATGATGGAACTGGAAGGTGGCTATAGGAATTCGGCAATAAAACGACACAACCCCGACTAGTTTGGGCTCGTTTGATTCGTATTGACGAGTACTTTGATCCTATACGGTAACCACGGTCTGATGTTGGAGCTGGAAGGTGGGCATACATAGGATCTCTGCAATAAAACGACAAAACCCCATCGAGTTTGTGCTCGTTTGATTCATGGTGACGAGCACTTTGATCCTTTATGGTAACCACGGTCTGATGGTGGAGCTGGAAGATGGCCATAGGAACTCCGCAATAAAACGACACATTAACCCATTCGAGTTTAGGCTCGTTTGATTCTTATTCACGAGTACTTTAAACTTCAACAACTAACAACAACAGCGTTGTGTTCACGTTGCCTGTTGTTAGTTGTGTGTTATGTTATTACATTTTCGAGGTAGTGGGGTAACTATCAACAAAATAATAGCACAGGATAGTGTAGTAGATTTTATTTGAAAACATGACAACGTAGATTTAAATAATATTATACCATCCGACATAAACAAGACAGGAGGGCTATCTAAGGAGTTGGAAATATTCGATGGGGCCAAGGTGATGTTGCGTTACAATATAGATGTGTACAAAGGTCTGGTAAATGGTGCCATTGGACAGATTACAGAAATTATATAGCCCTACTTCCGGAGAGCACAAATGTATAACGCTGACATACCATGCGTCCGTATAGACTTTGGTAAAGACGGTATTCATCTGATTTTACCCAAGAGTGTGCAATTTCCAGCAAAGTATAGTCACGATAATGCAGAACGAAGAATGTTGCCAATTAATGTGTTGGGCTTGCACAGTACACAAAATGCAGGGTAGTACTGTCGACCATGCCGTTGTATACTTGAGCTCGAAGCTCTCTGCTGCTGGTCAAGCATACGTGGCTTTAAGTAGAGTAAAATCATTAGAAGGTCTTCTTATTGAAGAACTAGACTATTCAAAATTAACCGGCAAACGACCTTACAACAATGATGCGTTGAATGAGATGAACAGACTGAGAAACCTGTTCAGAGAAAACTAAAAACTTAAAAATAAATTAAAATAAAAAAACTTTCTAAAAACAAGCTTTTAATTAAATGCGATAAAAAGAATAAAATAAACTTTTCCTTTAAAACTTTTACTATAAACTTATAACGACATTACACAATTTATATGATATAAAAGCTTGTCGCGAGATTTACCTGTGAAGATAAGCAAGTCAATTAAATAATATGATCTGATTGATTTTAATTTTTTAAATTTTCGAACTAAGTCAATATGAGTACCTACTTAAATCTCGGAGAACGAGAAACTTAAAGGAAAAATCATGTCAGAATACTTTATATATTTTTACAAACCACACAAGGTCAAACTCAGGAAAAACTCTGCAAAATACAATACACACAAAACAAACCAAAAACCGAACTTCTGCCAAACACATAATATTTTCACACAACCCCATAGAAGCAGTCGCAATCAGGCTAATAAGCCAAACCCAACCCACTATAGAGTACCAACGCATAAATCACTCCAGCACATAGTGAATACAGTCGTGCGGATGAAAAATAACAGTAACACAAAGATATTAGATTTATGATATTTGTATACGACTGACGAATGGTGTCTCGTGTAGAATAGGGAGAAAATAGAGGTGGCAAGTCGGGAAGACAGGGTACTGTTATAGGTACTTTTCGTTGTAGGTACTGAAATTGGGTACCTACCTATTCTGTTCCTTGAATTATATTTTCCATAATCAAGTAGGAGTTAAAATTTGTAGCTGTGTTAGGTTTTGATTTTTCAATACATTTACTCGAAAACCCGCTCTTATCCCACTGTTTTTAGGAACGCAATTGACTGTTTTTCGCATTAGTGCGGAAAAGTGCGTGTGCTCACCCCCGCCACAATTTTATTACAATTATCGTATCAGGCTGGGCGCGCGTCGACCTCCACGAGTCACACGTCAACCACCACGGGTCGCGCGTCAAGCCCTGTTTAATGTCTTCGTAAGTGTGTTACAAAACGTCGTTTGATACACATGGAAATTTGTCACTGCAGCCCTCCGCTCCCTAACACACTCGCCTAGGCTCGAGTGAATGTCATCTTGGTCACAATGACAAAGTCCACTTGTATCAAAATGTACTATATTGTTCTGGATCGAGACTATGTTTATTTTGTTACATTAGTTCAAAGAAACTTGTCAGAGCTAACCTTTTACTTCATACAATTTATGTTTCATAGTTGAGTCAAACTAGTCTTATTTCTGTTATTGCGGTCCAGTTTTTTCAGGAGTCGTATTCGTTCCACCATCTTTTTCTTTGCTTACCTTATATTGATATCCTTGATTTTGACCTCTCATGAAGATAACTATAATATTCACTCCGATTGAGAATTTAATATTTTGATGAGACTTGAGATACCAGTCAATTAAAATTCACTGACCATATAGAGGAAGTGGAAAAATTTAAATTAAAAATTATCGTCTAATTTATTATCATAACAAAATCCCCCTGCATAAGCTTCCCAATTAAAACTTAATAAGAAGTTCATTAAAAGTAGATTTACGTAGATTGTATACCGCCTTAGGATATAATTAAATTATTTTTCCTTAAAAAGTTTATCAAAAGATGAATAAAATTTTTAGTTTAGGGAAAATGCTCATGAAAAAAATTATAGATTTAAATAATTTTTAGAAAAAATCTTAAAAAAATGTAGATATTAATTATAGAAATAAGTATTATTATGTCTTCTAAAGCATTAAGCAAATTCAAGCAGTGAAATTGCTTCCAATTTTGCCGTAGTCACAACCAAAATAAATAAATAATATATACTAAATATTATAAAAACAAAATTAAAAATTACCTATAGATTTAAATAATTTTTAGAAACAATCTTAAAAAATGTAAATATTAACATAGAAATAAGTATTATTATGTCTTAGAAGTAAGCAAATTCAAGCAGTGAAATAGCTTCCAATTTCTTTGTAGTCACAACCAAAATAAATAAATAATGTTTATGGTTGTTTAATTAATTTATGAGTATGTTAATCAAGTACGCTGAATTGGAATAAAAAAAAGATGAAATACAGACCTACCTTGCCTTAAGGCTCTAGTCTAGCACCCGAGCAGTGCCATAAAACAGTAACTCTCTGAAATCTACTCCTCGGTAACGTCTAAATTTGAAAAAAATATAATTTTTCGTATGACTAATATTTATGCTAAAAATTTTTTAAAGACATGATATATTTTTACTTGTTTTCCCTACTCCTTTCAAATTTCTTTGATTTTTAGAAATATGTTTACACAAAAAATATGTACATAGCATTATGTAAATCAATCAATATTTCGCAAAGAAAATGGATTTAAAGTAGGACTCTGTCCGGGCGGAGTTGGCCGGAATTAAATGGACAAATAATCGTACTGCCGCCTAGGTGGCAGTACGATAATGTGTCCATTTAACTCCAGCCAGATATTCAAGGGACATACGTCTTAATTGGGAAACTTCCTTCTTCAACGCAGACGAGGTCAGTGGACAAAACCTTGTTCATATATCAGACAATAAAATACATAGCATTTTAAAACAATTAAAGTAATATGCCTTCTAATAAAAAAGAATATTTTCGATCTATGTCAAAGTAAAAATTATAGCGAAAAAAATTTTCCGTACCTAATAATAAATACGTTCTCTATCACTCAAGTCTCTATCAAAGAGAATTTTTTCTTAGCTTTACAGATCAAAATATCAAAGGGGTGTCACTCAAGCATTTATAACATACAGTCCCACGTTCGCCGTATATCATTTTGTCATTTTTTTAAGTATATATCCCTTAAAGATGATTGGCATGACAGGTACAACTGTTGACAGTGGTGTTATAATTTTTCGTGGAAAAATATATAGTATTTTTTGTTGATTCTTGTAAACCCTTGTTATATGGGCTTAATCCAAAAGAAAACTGTTTTCAAAGTTCTACTAGATATACATATTTCTTACAATTACATTAAACTCAGGAAAATATGCGTAATAATAAAAGTAGTCATGAATTTGTGATTGCTGCTTTAAATAAAAGACTGATAAACCAAACACATTGAAAAGGTTTTTCTTCGTATATTCCATAAAATTAAAAAAAGGTGAAGAGGAAATGCGGAAAAGTGGTTCTAGTTTTTCGACACTGCGATGACCTATGAGAAAATAAATTTTTGCTCGTCTACCTTTTTGACGCGACTGTACCAATTTAAGCTCCAATATAAATACCTAGCTGTTCTTTCTTAACACCATTTTCTTGTTTCATTCAAAATGGAGGAGACTTTCCGTACGTTCCACCGGGTCTTATCCTTTGCCGGGATTCCTATCTTCGCAGAAAAATGGAACTCCAAACCCTGGTTGCTTCTGCAAATCTTCAATTTTATCATTGGTGTTTTGTGTTTCATTTTCACTACTGGTTTTGTCGTTACAAATCTTGATGATTTTCATCTTTGTATCCAAGGGGCTTGTATTTGGACTACAGGAGTCATCATGACTATTTCTTTAGCAGTCTGCCTCATATTTCGTAACCAATTTCGAAGTTTCCTTGAAGAGATGGCTTTTAAAGATGCGATGTTGGAAATGCCGTTGATAAATCACATTTTGTTGGTGCATCAAGGTGGGGAAAAGATAGCAGAATTGAGAAATTTAGTAGTTGATACTCAAGAAAAGGTTTTCAAGTACACAAGGATTCTTTTAAAGACTTATGTTGCTAGTGTGTTCCTGTGTGCAACTTTGTACCTTTGCAGTCCAATTTATCGAATGGTTGTAAGAGAAGATAAATCTTTACGTCTATTGGGTAAGTAATTATGTAAATTACAGAAATTTCCAAAAATGGAATATTGTTGGCATCTAGTTAAAAGAGAGTATTTCTAGTTTCTATATCAGTAATATATGAACATAACTGTTGCTAGTAACATAGTTCTATAAAGATATTTAATTCTCAAAAACGCACAAAGTAGAGGCTTGATGACATTGAGTTAGTTACCACGTACGTAAGTTTGTTTCACTCATCCAATGAATAATATATAGTATGTTTATCAGTTGTCTAGTACTCATAGCACAAGCTCTGCTTGGTTTGAGACTAGATGGTATTGTGTGATGGTTGTGGAATATTATTATTATTCAGGCTTGAAGTTGATAATTTGTTATTGTTTATTACATATTGGGCTAGTTGGTTCTTGTATGTTTTTAATGAGTGTACAGTTTTTACCCATAAAGGTATTTTGTTGTTAAACTGTGCTTCTTCAAATGTTAACATTTTATAGCTATCTTTTTATGTTTTAGCTTTTGATATGTGGTTTCCATGGAGTTTGGAAAACTACACCGTTTATATCATATCGTTCATATTTCATGCCTATGCTGGTTATTTGTGCTGTATTGGTAAGTACAAGAATACACCTTGCCTCTATTCAAAAATTATTTTCTTGTGTTAACTCTTGTTTTGATAGGAAACCTTGCATCTATCGGTAGTATAAATATATGAGCCTAGCCGGAAAATCTCATTGCAAAAAATTTATGGCAGTATCAAAACACCCGAGGTAGTTAGTTGGTCTTACTCCAATCTAATTGCATCATCATCCACAGCTAAACGTAAAGATATAACCCTACAAATAAATAAATTTTAATAATTGCTCAGTTTATTGAAACCCAAGACTATAAGCGCACGTCTTGAAGCTCAGAGTAAATCCAAGCATTCATCAATGTCTGCGTAAAGTCTTTGTTGAAAACAGATTTCTGGGAATTTGTTTACAGGTTATTCTGAGCAGGATTTCTATTGAAATCACGATAATACAATGCAATATAAATTTTGAATTTAGTTGGGTATCTAAAGTTGAGGCTTAGATTCTAAACATACAAACACATTGTAAAATAATAAGATAAGATAATATAATTTATTTGTGTAAAAATTGTATATATACAAGATTAAGATTGATTGTTTGAGTCCTTTTATGCTTAACCGTAAGTAATGACGTACTAATATTTCTATAACATAGAACAAAACAACATTATACAAAAAAAAAACCTAGAATTACAAAATTTATAACTTAAAGACCTAAATTCGAAGTGTTTTTTTTAATATTGTAATATCAAACGTTCTAAATTAATTAAAAACAACAATGTCAAACAAATATAAGAATAATGTCCAGTCCACCTCTATAATCAACTAAAGTTTAAATACAAAACTGTTATATTTTGTGGTGGAAAAATAAACAAAATTTATTATTATTATTATTCATAGTCAAATTTACAAAATGTAGTCAATAAACTGAAAGCAGCTAAAAATATCTGCTAATTGTATGTCATTTATATATGGGTAAGACCAAGATACAAAGGAAGCATAGTGCGAAAGGGAGAAGGCCTTTACTCGGCGTGGGTGGAAAAAGGCTGCCAATGAAGATGATTATGATAAAATGTACCCAATTTATGATAATTCACTGAGTCGAACTCTTCATATATAATAATATATATTCATATACCTACATATTTTTTATTATTGATAGGCTCGCGTTTGACTAGTATGCCACCTGATGGTAGCAATGATGTGGTCTACAATGGAGCATGCTTGTAACTATTCACTCTTGACTTAAATACCCCTAGGTTATGGCTACCAGGAAATACAGACTTTGACAGGGAATTCCACTCCTTAGCTGTACATACAATAAATGTGTTCCTGAAACGTTTTGTACCATGTTGTCTACCATGTACCGATGGCGCAACACCGTACGTCTAGTGGTCCGATAATGGAACGGGCTTGGCGGAATTAAATTGTGCAATTTCAGTGCTCACTCCCCGAAATATAAACGATAGGAAACCGACAGGCTAGCAACTCAACGTCGATGCTCAAGACTCTGAAGCTTGGACTCGACGAGTGTGTAGCGACATCTATGGCATCATATAAGAACTAATCCTGCATTGCGCAATTAAAGTTCTCCGCGCGATTAAAACATATAAAACAGCCTGAAATCATCTATTGGGCAGCTGCCCACCAGACATAACACCCATTTTGGAGGTAAGCGGAACAGAGAGTAAAGTCCCGCAAACCTCCGTTGAAAAGGATTTTATATCTTGAGGGCAGCTGCCCACCAAACATACCACCCGTCTGGTCGGAGGATCTTCTCTTTTCAACGGAGGTTTGCGGGACTTTACACTCTGTTCCGCATACCTCCAAAAGGGCATCATTATCGATGATGTTTTAATACTTATAATTATATTATTAACTAATTAAAGCGTCTGTTTTAAGCTTATCCAGGTCTACAATCAACCATAATACTTTTTATTGCTCAAGTGATTCGTCAGATAAAGATACTAACTTTCATACTCCTGCACATGAATGAATTGGTACTGGAAATGACAGGTATTCAAGATAATAAATGGCATATGTACTGTACTGTGATTTTGACGCAGTGTATGGATCATTATGTGAAGATTAAAAGGTACCTCTAACATTGAATTGCTTCTAGATAAAATTGTTACTTTCAAATTTGATTTTATGTTGTTGTCATGAATATAAGTTTAGATCCGTGGTTTAGATAAAAAAACCGTAAAATAGAATATTAAAATTGAAGTTAAACAGTATGATTTGGGATTTTAAAAAGCTAAAAATTGGCATTGGGGAATGGAAAACACGCGCCACTTAACTATGATATTATTGAGGATAGAATCATTGAAAAAACTAAGAATACATTTATACAAAATACTGCCCAATTATAATAACAAAAAAAAATCAGAAATCTTTTTTATAAAAGAAGAAAAATCGTAGATGTTTCTATTTTGTAAAATACAAGAAATCATAATTTATGATCTAAATATCATTATCGAAATAAATAAATCTTTAAACATTAATTTAAATTATAAAAACAACAGAAACTCACAAGTGTAATTTAGTTATTATCTCTATAACCTTTCCAATAACTAACAAATTGTGAATCTAAATATCTGTTTTATAGTTTCAGCAATCGGCTCAATGTTATCTGTCGGCCATTTTACTTGACATTGATATTAGTCGCCATAATGCTCGTTTGTATGTGTTCGGTGAAAATCGCAATATCGGTAAGTAATGCAAACTTTAGTAATTACAATAATTAAATTTTATTGCTCCGTCCCTTTTGTATTAATAGCAGTTCGATTTTAGGATTTAAGTGTGATTTGAAATATATCGAATTTGGATTTTATTTGACTAAGTAAATTTCATTGGTTTCTGTTTCAACTTTCCAATTATTATTTGTGATTATTAAAATATTATTTAGATTGACATTTAAAATTGCGAAATGTGTTTGAAGATATTTTATTACAGCAATGTTAATTGGGATCAATTTCTTGTGATTCGATATTTGATTTAACTCTGGGTGACCTTTTAATGCCAGAGGGTGTAAGAAACACAAAAGTCATGCATGTATTAGTTAGAAAGATAGATATAATTATTATTCTAAACGGAGCATATTTTATATCTTTTATTGGAGCACATATTATTTATCGGAGCATAATATATCTAGGGAGAAAATATTTCTGAGAATTTATAAAGGGAAATAGAATAAACAGAAATATTCTATAATATCACACTATTTACGCAAAAGCGAAAGTTTGTGAGTGTCTCTGTGTGTGTGTGTGTACGTTTGTTACTTCAAAGATTCAAGATTCAAAGCATTTTATTTCAAATAAACTATTTACAGGCACTTTTAAAATGTCAAGAAGTTAGTCAGTCGGAAAAATGATGCTAGATTCATATTCTAAAGCTATGGAGAAGAATGTGCAAGAAACTCCATGAACACTCTTTTCAATCATGTTGCGTATTCCAAATATTTCGTTAACACTATTTTATTACAAATATGTTCTTCACACTCAAACGATTTAATGGATTTCGATGAACTTGATACACGGGTAGACCATTGCTCCCATTTTTTTTTGTTAGCTGCACACGGTTTGTGTATATAGCCGATGTCAAGTTCATAAAATATTTAGTTTTGGATACAGCATAGGTACAGTCACTTTGTTTTACACTAGAATGCTAAAGTAACAAATCGTAATATTTTTTCAGTATTTGGCAGCAAATACTGAAAAAATAAAAAATAATTTGGCCTTTTCGCCATGCTTCGCTGTGGTAGTCAATACTAAAATAAAGTTCCTAACACCATTATACGGAAATTGCACCTGTTTTAATAATTGCACATATTGTCCAGCCGTGACATTTGAGATATAAAACGACTCTAATTTTATATAAAAAATATTTTGATATAAAATTCGATTACACAAAGACAAAAAAAACCGCTAAAAACTATCGAACATTATACTCACTGATATTATACCAAATATTCAAGATTTAGTATGCTTTTTGCAAGAGTTAGTCAGTCAAAATAACAAATTACAAAATGAAATTCACTACAAGTACAAGGCGAAACTGATACACTCTAATATTCAGTTTTCTCGCTTGCCGCTGTGTAACTTTTTGTTTCAACAACCAACTAGTTTCCGTTATATTAACCGAAAAGTTTTGGTTTCAGAATAAATTATCATTGGACACGATGAAGTATTACGTACACGAGTTTTGTTTTATACTTGTAGTACTCATGTTCTGTTTGATGGGACAGCAAGTTGAGAATGAGGTAAGTGCATGTAACATGTTCAAAGTTATCAAGTTCACATCATCAATTCATCGTCATTTGAGCCAAAAGTCTTCAAAAACTATGTCCACTGTAGGACACAGTTTTTTTTAGCGTCGCCACATCTATCGGTGTATTCTCAAAAGGAAATTGTTCGAACATAATTTCTAGTGCATATGAGAAGGTTGCTGGAAGGTAGCCTCCAGATCTCCGTAATACCAAAATTAATCCTAGCCGTGTTTGGAGTCATTGGAATGGTTATGAAATGCACTCTGGCTGTAAATTATTTTAATATTAATATCCTATTGGTATCTTACGTAATTTGCACGCTGGGTTTCACTCTGAGATACCAAAACCAAAAAAAGTTTTTTTTTACTATAAAATACAAATTAATTCAACTAAAACCCACGACTTCCGAATTTAAAATCTTTTAATTCCTTTTGTATTTTTATACGTGATGTGAGGTATTGAGCTGAAATTAAAACCGTATAGTCAGGTCTGCAATCCCTTGAAGCTGTGAAAAAATAAGACTTTAAACTTACCGAAAAAAAATTATACGGCCGTTTATATCGCAAAAAACGTGTATTTCGACACTCTCAAGGGAATCAAAATTCTTATATTTGCAGTGTGAGGCATTAGAGAACACGGTCACAGAGAAATGGTACATCTTCAACAGGACACATAAGACCAACGTGAGGATCTTCAATATGGCTCTCAATCAACGAATGCCTATCTACATCTTTGGAACTATTACTCTATCTTTACCTACGTTTACTTGGGTAAGCGCATGCATAAAATGTTGTATTGTAGTCATCATCATCTTCATGTCATATATTGTAGTCCCATATTATTTTGTGTCGACGCAACACATTTTTTTCTTTAGCAGTCTGGCTATCATTGACTCCCTTTTCTTTCATATCACTCCTAACACAATCCCACCTTTTCTTTGGCCTTTCTCTCTCTATCCATCCATCAACATGTAGGTATATTATGTCGACACATTAATAAAATGTTGTATTGTAATAAGAGGACTATAATTTAGGTGCCTTCAAGGCTAGAGTGAATAGGCTCTTAATGAACTATTGCGCCTCACCATCAATGATTGCATCACTGCTTACCATCAGGTGGGATCGCAGTCAAGCACTGGTTTATATCAATTTTAAAAAAAAAGGAGAAATCTTCTATTTCTTTGAGCCTAAATAAAATAAAATCCGCACGAGTTAAACTTAAGCTTCAGGTTGAGGTCAAGCTACGCTCGTTGAGATCAGCCTATAGACGGATATTAAATTTCTTTTGTGCTTCAGAAGGCACGTCAAGCCATTGGTAATGGCTAGCATTTGAACATCTTCGATAGTCGTCTGAAGCTAGAAAATCTGACACCGGTCTTGTCAATGAGCATCATGTTATCCAGGTTCTGAGTTGTAATGGTCAGGATAGGCAGCTGCTCTAAATAAAATTTTTTAAAAGTTAGAGGACAATTATATAAATATGAGTATTCTGTTTTAATATAAGGAGCTTTGCGTCATCTTTTTGAGGGTTCCGTACCTCAAAAGGAAAAAAACGGAACCCTTGTAGGACCACTTTGTTGTCCGTCCATCTGTCTGTCAAGATCCTTTATCTCGGGGACGCGTGGAAGTATCGAGTTGAAATTAAAACCATATACTCAAGTGTGCGGTCTTTTGTAGCTGTGAAAAAAATCAAACTTCTGAGTTAACACAAAAAAACGATACGGCTGTTTATGTCGCAAAAAAACGTACATTTCGACACTCTTAAAGGAATCAAAATTCATAGGGCACTTCCCGTTGACCTAGAATCCTGAAATTTAGTATGAAGTAAGGCCATATAGCACAAGTATAGGGAAAAATCTGACAACTTTTTTTGCGATTCGGAAAAATCTTCGTAGCTCAATTCGGGAATTGTACTTTTTTTTAGGTAAGTTTGTATGGAACTCTCAGTGCGCGAGTCCGACTCGTACTTGCCCGGTTTTTTTATATTATAATTGATAGGCTCGTGTTTGGCCACTATCGCACCAGACAGTAAGCGACGATGTGGTCGACGATGGAGCCTAACTAGAAAAATCACCTATTCACTTTTGACTTAAAGACCGTTAGGTTCGTAACTATGAGGAAACACAGACTCCGGCAAGTAATTTCATTCCTTAGCTGTACGTACAATGAATGGTGTCCTCAAAGCATTTTGTACGTATGGATGGGATATCCACCATATACCGGTATTATAATGCTGTACGTCTAGTGGTCCGATGACGAAATGAGTTTAGTAGAATTAAACTGTGCATTTCCGATACATAATTGCATACTCTCCGAAATGTAAACGAGAGTCTATCTTTGTTACAACTGATGTATCTGCCGTCTGGTAACCGTCCGGAACGAGTCCGAATCGTCGACGGCCCGTAGGGTTCCACGCGCGCCTCAAGGATATGTCCGCAAAACCATAGGGGCCCAGCAGGGTCGAAGCCTACTGGGGCCATGGGTTGAGTGAACGAAGGCAAAGAAGGAACATAGGAGTAGGTTTTAGTCAGTAAAAGTCTGACACGCCCTCCCACTCCACCCTAGAGCGAGAGAAGTTATCGGATGATTTCCTACCTATGATGATTTACTGATGTATGAAAATGTTAACCCGTGTATGCACGAACGAACAAATTTGTTGCATTACATGATACGCAACAACTTGGTTCGCACGTGTGTACCACTAACGAACATCGAACACTCTGTTGGCCATACATGTTAGCGGCGATCCTATTAGTATGTTCTGTATGGACGGTGTTCTTCATGAATCAATGCGAACACCAAACAAAATACTTTTCGCTACTTCACAATCGACCACTTCCAACGATGTTGCCATGGCTATTAGATAGTTCACGAGTGTTGTGTGCGAACTCGTTTTGAACTATGTTCGCGTTCGTGTTCGAGTATGCTGTCCATACGAACAAACCAAATGTTCAAGTTTGATGTTTGTGTTCGCTATGTTCGTGTTCGTACGTGCGTACATGGCTTTCTGTAATTTAAAACGCACACACGAGTATGACAACATACAATCAATGTATTATATATAACTTTCTTTTCGTTTGTTTCAGTTTATCAAAACCGGAATGTCTTTCTTCACACTGGTGATGAATGTTTTGGAAGAAGATATTGGAATGTAAATATTTTTGACGTCAATATAAAAATTTTTTTTTCTGCCATTTTGTTTTAAATCTATGCGGTTTCAAGCAAATAGATTGAGTCAGAAACACCGCACTGCGCTCAATAACTAAAGTAGCAAATTTTGGAAAAAAATAGCCATGCTGAAGTGAGAGCCATAAATATTTAAAGGTATGTGGAACAGGGTGTAAAGTCCTGCAAAGTTCCATTGAAAAGTTAGGATCCTACGACTAGACGAGCGTTGGGTCTGGTCTGAGCAACTGGCAGATAATTAATTTCCGGTGGTTGTATATGTTATAGTCGCACGAAGAGCTTATTAGATACCTGAGAGAGGATATTGCCATTGATGTCGACCGCGGTGAAGCTGGTATTACGATCTGATCGTGTTCATTTGGTCAGAAATGCTCCAGGACAGCCCCCCTAGCCAAAGGAATCGGAGGCGTGGCCGACTCGAGGCGATCAACGAAAAGAGAATCGAAACGAAACTGTTATAACTTGGCTAGGGAGGCTGAGCGGTTTGAGAGAAAGAGAGGAGGCCTTCACGCAACAGTGGGACACTATGTAGGCTAACAAAAAAATGCGGTTAACAATATGAAAAGGTTTTTAAAGTTTCACCGGTGCTTATTGTAATGACACTTGATATTTTGTAATATTGCCATTTTAAAATCAAGTAAAGTAAGATGAACTACAGGACCTACTTTTGTTCTTTAACATAATCTTTCTGACTGCGGGATGGTAAATGTTTTTTTTACACAGAATGAAAGTGTCCTATTACTATTAGCTACATGCATCTAATATTCCGCCACAAGAGACGCCCTGCGACCAGGGCTACTTTCTTCTACCATATGCGCGGGTTTAGGGACGATGAGCAATGGGTAGCTCGCCGTCCGGCCCATCGCCCAAGTCGTCGACGGCACGTAGTGCTCCACACGCGCCTCATTGCAATGTGATGCCTGCTAAGGCCGCGGGAATATTTAAAAGAGTTACAGTAGTCCTGGAACGCAAAAGGCAACAGAACGTCACAGATGGGTTTTATTTAGTCAGTGAAAGTCTGTCTGTGAAGTTTGGAGAACCAAGATCACCGACATAGTCCGAAGAATCGCCAATGGGCAGTGGGCAGAGCAATGTGCCCTGCCCACTGTCCATTAAGATTTTTTATCTTCCTTTTCTCTTTTCTTGTTGTATCTTGATCTAATCAAGGAAAAAAGATATCCACAGGAGAAACAGAGGTCACCGACATAGCCTGAAGAATCGCCAAACTTAATGGGCAGTGGGCAGGGCACATTGCTCGTAGAACGGATTGTCGATGAGGCCGAAAGGTTCTAGAGTGGCGACCGCGCACCGGAAAACGCAGCGTTGGAAGGCCTCCCACAAGGTGGACCGACGACCTGGTGAGAGTCGCGGGAATGTGGTGGATTCGAGACGCACAGGATCGGTCGTTGTGGCGACGCTTGGGGGAGGCCTATGTCCAACAGTGGACATCTTTCGGCTGAAATGATGATAATTCACTCAAGATCAGGAAAAGTCATTTGATGATTTACCACTCAAAAAAAAATACATCAAATATTAATATTTTTTTCAGCTTCAACGTCAACTGTTCTCCGAACCCTAAAAATTCGAGAATTAACTTAACTTAAACATACAAGTATTGTAAATTAAAACGAAATTTAAAACTGATGATTTCAATTCATTTCGTTCGATTAATTAATTCGTATTGTTCGAAATATTCAGCGTTTTAATTTGTGCATACATTGTAAGATTTAATGTTTATTTTAAGTGGTCTGTGTTCGAAATTGGCAAATGGATTTGTTATCGAATCAGCGTAGCCAGATTGGTATCTGTATGGCCTGTTATTTAGATTTCATTAAAATTTTTAAAGAAGTGTGCTTCTAAAATGCCTACATAATCTCAAAAAAAAAAGGAATGGGGCTTGATTAAGTTTTACTTGATTTTAAGACCACTTTTTTGGTCATTATCATTATGAATAAGAATTATACAGCAATCGAGGGAAATGTGGAAACAAAACTGGTCAATCAGAACAAACTATCGCGTCTTTTATCAGTGCTCTGATTGGCTGACGAAGGCGCGGCACATTGCGATGGGATATTCATCTTAAACAATTATAATTTTAATAAATGTGATGACAGCAAAACAATAGTCTACTAAATGCAAAAGGACTGATCGATGAAGCGACTTCTGTAGTTTAGCCTGTGTCTAACTGCAAACGTCTTTCGGCTGAAATGATGAAGATGTGATGATTCGATTAGACTGGATGTCAACCCCAAATTAGTTGATTAACGAACGGATTAACGAGAAAATTGTGTATATAGTCTGTGCTTGTGCAAAGTCGGGGTGAATCAGTAGTTTATTTATTTATTAAAACTTCATGCAACACAAAGGTACAAAGGCGGACTTAATGCCTTAGACATTCTCTACCAGTCAACCAAGGGAAAACATGGCAGGTGCATAAAAAAAAAAACAAAATAGATTATTAAGAAAAACAAGGGTACTAATGTATATAGTAGTAAATGTATATAGTATGTATGTAGTGGTAGTAGTTGAAGGTATAATGTTTAACGTTACATTAAACTTTAAAATGATTCCCAATTCAATCGAATATTGCACAATATATGTGATTTTAAACGAAAATTAACAAGGCTGTAACCAAATATCAACGCTATGAATACAATATCCTATTAAATTTGATTGCACCGTGTACGAGCACACGACGAATCAAGCTACTAGATATACATTACCAGTTGGAATTGATCTTGGAATGAATAAGCCTTATACACAGATAAAGGTCAGCTTATAATGGGAATATGTAGCTTGAGAATGTGTGGTTGTGCGTACTGCTCATTCATGCGAAGCGATCTCACTTGCCGTAATTTTTTCGGTGGAATTTTAAAGCCGTGTTTCCAGTGATGGTAATTTTTATGAAATATTAATTTTTCACTACCCCGCTGGCGTATTACATGAGAATGGTTTACGAGGCGTACAATGTATGATCGTGAATATTTTTACTTTAAAGAAATGGAGACTGAAAGGGGTAAAATGTTTTATTAATTGGTAGGGAACCGGCCAGGTGTGGGTCTATCAACGTGTATGGGATCCGCGTGATGTGTTATGGCCTACTGCTGCTTAAAAAGGTAATGCGTTTAGCCCGTAGTGGAAACATCACATGAATACGTCGATTACGTTATGCTTCCAAGACTGAAAGGGGTAAAATATTTTATTAATTGGTAGGGAACAGGCCAGGTGTGGGTCTATCAACCTACACGGGGTCCGCGTGATGTACTCCTACTCCTAAATAGATAAAGCCTTTGGCCCAGCAGTGGGAACATCACATGAGTACATCGATTACGATATGCTTCCTGGGGCCCAAGTCTGCTACTTTTATAAATTCGTCATTCCACGTCAGTCAATTTGCTAAAAGTTCGTAATCTGCTAATTCATAATGATCGATCATTGATCGTTAACTGGTTTCGTAATAGAGTTGAGGTAGAATAACAATATCGAGCTTATAAAAGCATTGACTGCACAATGATATTCTAATGGTAGGTCACTGATCAAAGGAACTGGCCAAATTTTAGCAGATTACCGCATAAGTCAGACATTTATTTTTCTTTATATACGAGATTACCATTCTATGCCACTTCTTTCAATGGAGTTTCAGTGGTTAGCATAGCATAGCATAGCATAGTCGGCCTTATAATGTTCCCACTGTTGGGACTCAGGCCTCCTCTCTAGGAGAGGGAATGGGTCGTAATCCACCACGCGGGCCCGGTGCGGGTTGGTGGATGTCACATGTCTTCGAATTTTTGGTTCTAGGTCATGCCGGTTTCCTCACGATGATTTCCTTCACCGTTTTGAGAGCGGTGATGAAATAAATTACACAAAGTAATGCGCCTGGTTGGGTTTGAACCCACGACCTACAACTTTCAGTGGTTGATCTTTGGAAAATCATAATGACGCCAGTATATTAGTAGATTACCAAACTTGTCAAAATCAACAATTATGAAGTAATGATAGACCATTTTGACACTATTGTAATAGCAGACTTGAGGCCCTGGTAGTATTGTAAGTACTGGAACATAATATTAAGATGTTTTAGCTTTGTCTCTGAGTTGGCAAAGTACAACAAAATAAGCACCATCATTTCAGCCAATTAAGGACATAGGTGTCTCCGAAGTGACGACCGGTCATGTGTTTCTTGGAAGAGTAGTATGTACCTTTTGCGTTTGACCCTGGTTCAGGCCATGTTACTGAGTGAGAGTTTAAGCAGTTACATCCTTCGGCGAAAAAGAGGCAATTCCTATGCCCCAGCCACCACAGGAGACGCCAAGAGCATTTGGAGTCGCAGGGCGATTGCCAGCCACTGTAGGCGCGGGCGTGCAGATGGTAAGCGATAGGTAGCTTACCGTCCAATAAGGACTAGGCCCATGCTGTGTTCCACACGTGTTTCAAACAGCTGTCAGCATGAGTGACGGGGCCCGCTAAGGCCCATAACTGCTAAGATTACGACATTATTGGAAACAGTCACCGCGGCTTTTGAACACTAATAAAAACGGAAGGGAAATGGGGGAACGCTCCCTCTCGCCTCACTAATAGTGGCAAAAGTTATTTGATGGTGTACCACTCTCAAATAAAAAGGCCATGGAATACTTTAACGAACACCTCTTCCCATTATTTCAAATGTTGCCATTAGATATTATTTTACGACGTGAAAGCAATAAAAAGTCACGTCCTGTGCCTATTAAAGGAGTCCTGATATCTGAAATACGGTATTTATTATCTAGTTCAGACACAGATGTTCATCACTAATACATAAGGTCAAATACAAACTCAACAAGGTCTACAATAATTTTATGTTTTGTATTTTTGGATACAATTTATAATTTTTATACATTTATTTATCTCAGCACCCTAAGGTCCTGGACCTTTGGAAGGCGTACGAGGAGCCGAAGCCAACTCGCAGAGGCCCTTTTAAACGCTTTTAATGGAAAGTGGTACGAACCGGTGATTATCCCTGTACGCACTATGCTAGTGCATCCAAGGACAACCCCCTGTTGGTGGGAAACTATTGCGACATATGGAAAACTAAGTTATAAGGCTATGGTTTTTGGAGTCTTAAGTGGACTGGTTACCAGGAACTATGTTAAGACTATGGCCCCTGCCTAAACAATGTTATTAATATCCATCGACAAAAGGCAGGGGGTGACTTGCACACTCAATACCTAAATGGGCCCCCAAAAAACGGCCGCTAGCACGAAGTGACGTAGCAACAAGAGGGCAACATATTCTGAGGTGCTTGAGGAGTGGAGAGGTATACCACGGCTATCAGGACAATCCCGGAAGTACGGTCAAGATCCCTACCAGCACCTTACTGGATTTTACATCCTTCTCCCGAGCACGTTTGCTCTGGCGAATCTCCACTTAAGCCAGCCAATAAAGGCAAGAGAGAGGTGGGAGCTCAGTTCCTCGTCAGTGTTCACTACGGCCGGCCAATAAAGGCAAGCTGGAGATGAAGAACAAGAATTCTCCCGGGAGATCGGGTCCGTGGGGTCGCTAATGCCCAACAGTTCGCCACAAAACTGCACTGCGGATCAATTTATAATTATTATTATAGTATTGAAATAGTGGCACCACCGTTCCACTTACCATCAGGTTCCTGCTTATTGACATTCCAAACTAAGACAAAATGTTATGCGTACAAGCCTTACTTTTCCTTTTTAACCGACTTCAAAAAGGAGAAGGTTCTAGGTTCAGCTGAATGTATTTTTTTTATGTTGTTACCGATTTCTCGGTCAATTGTAGACCGATTTTGATTTTTTTAAAATTGAAATGTTATGCTTCCAAGTTGGTACCATAGAAGTATTGTTGTGATCTGATCATGAACTTCGAAGATATGGAACAGAAGTCCTCATAGGATAACAGCAGAACTGTCATAACAAGTAAAATTGCTTTATTTATACGTGTAGTCAATGACTGACTGTAAGAAAAGGGGAAAATTATCGAACTGATCTGATGATGAAACCTGAAGTTAGGCACCGGAACTTTGTAATAAATTAATTTAATCTAACCGTGTTTGGTATTATTAGAATTATCATGAGATGCACTCTGGCTATAAGGTATTTAAGTATGGCTGAGGTGTACTTTTTAGTGGTGGTACCATAACTAAAAAGTATAAAATAAAAAACTTTTTACAATAAAAATACAACCGACTTTAATGTAAAAAGTTTTTTATTTTTTATTTAATTCAACAGCAGATAAATTGATCTAGCACCGGATTCGTGCGGAAAAAACGCCCGGGTGTCACCATTATGTGGATCGCCCGGAGATGGTACAGGTCATGGTCCAGAGCGAGGAAGAGTGGCAGGCGGTCATGAGACGTTACCAGAGGTGGTACAGGTCATGGTCCAGAGCGAGGAAGAGTGGTAGGCAGTTCTCTCCTTCTGCGAAGCAGTATGCTAACAAGAGGCGGCCACACGCTCGAGGCAACGGTCCTCAAGCACCAGCCGCCGGGATTCCGATCCCGATTTCCAGTCACCGTAGGCGCGGGCTTGCGGACGGCAAGCAATGGGTAGCTCGCCGTCCGACCATCCGGTAACCGTCCGGACCGAGCCCAAGTCGTCGACGGCGCGTAGTGTTCCACACGCGCTTCAAGGATATGTCAGCAACCGTAGGGGCCTAGCAGGGTCGAAGCCTACTGGGGCCATGGGTGATGTGAAAGAGAACCCCGGGGCCCTGGAACGAAGGCAAAAATGGAACAGGAGTGGGTTTTAGTCAGTAAAAGTCTGACACGCCCTCTTGGCCCTCCCAAGGGCGGGAGATGTTATTAGATGATTTCCCACCCACATATTGAACTAGGTTTCGCATGATTTAATTTACGTATATTGATTGTATATAATTATTTTTTTACATTCTTTTTTACGTAAGTCGCGGTTTCAAACCTAGCTAGGCGCATTACTTTGTGTAATATATTTCATCACCACTGCTCTCAAAAAGGGGAAGGAAACCATCGCGAGGATAGCGGCTTGTTCTAGAATAAGAAATTCGAAGAGATGTGGCATCCACCAATCCACACTAGGTTCGCGTGGTGGAATACGGCCCATTCCCTCTCCTAGACAGGAGGTTTTTCCCAGCTGTGGGAATATTATAAAGCTGATTATACTATGCTTCTACTTATTCTTTTCTACATACTTATCTTATAATACTTTTAAAAATAAATTAGTTACTAGTTTCTATAAATACGTATTATAATTAAACTATAATTCTTTTTTTAATTAACATTGTCAATTGGCTGTTATCATCAGTAAAATACCTAATAATATAGACGCCTGATGGAAATTGTGCATATTATTCTGGTCAATGTATAATTCATACCAATAATTTAAAATTGATTTAAAATGCACAATGTAAGTACGAGTTTCACAGTACGATAAGAAAATTTAATTTTCTTTCAAATTGAAGTGTACTGTGTATTGGCGCTGACTCACATCGCCTCCGTGGCGCAATTGGCTAGCGCGTTCGGCTGTTAACCGAAAGGTTGGTGGTTCGAGCCCACCCGGGGGCGAAAACTTTTTAAAATAAAATTGTTATTCTGATGTCCGCGTGGTAGGGTTTTTTTATTATGAGAAATCATTATTAACTGACTTTTAAACTGAACTACCACAAGACAGCACCAAGACAATATAGTGGGAAGTGAAGTGTTACTAACATAGTTTAAAATCATATTTACAAACAATATAATTTAATATGGATATGTATGTTATTCGAAAAGGTATTTTTGATATGGGTACCGTTACCTAAAATAAAAGGTTTATTATTAACGAAATTTATTAATAAAAAAAATAAAAATAATTAGTATTTAAATATTATAACACGGTGTCCCTAATTCCCAAAATAGCCATTTACAAATAATAACATTAAAATATAAACAGGCGAAACTTTGTATTCTGATGTAAGTGTGTATTAAGTGTTTGTTTGTTACTCCTTCATGCTTTAGTTAGCTGAACGAATTCTAATGAAACTTTGCAGTAATAAAGGTTACACTTCAGAATAATATAGAGGTTACAAATTATAATGGGCAAAGCCCCTGGCAAAAGTTAGGGATTTTAATAAAAAACAATTTTCTGGGTTTATAAAAATATACCTACGTTACACATTGCTATTAAGTTTTAATAATATGTACGTATTGAGGATGTTGAAATTATAATATACTAATTATTTATGTTGATTTTTCATTTTTTAAGATGAAAATGTAAGGCAATTCACATTAGTTTCTATGTATTCAATCAAAAACGTAATCTTCATCTGAAATGATGTAAAAAATAGTGACGCCAACACACTACATGGAAATAATCAACTGACACACAATATCACAAAATAACCCCAAATATCCAAATACTGTGTGCCAGCCACATATCGGATCTGACCAGCAATGCAATCGCAAAATGTAAATACCATTGGCCCTAGAGACGTATTAGATGAACGTCTCAATACATGAACCTATACAGGGTGGATTTTTGAGGCAGAGCAGCATGGGCAAGTTTAGAAGATTATAAATATTTAAACCCTGCAAATGCAGATTGAAAAAAGAAATGGTTGGTAAGAAAATGGTCAATTAACCTAACGTCTGTTTCTGATGCCATTTAATCATGATAAAAAATCTGATAATAATTATGTAACAACCAATATGAATAAAAAATAAAAGGTTGACTCGATAGTAAAATGTGTTCATGTAAGCTGTTGATCCCCGCATTAAGGCCGGCGTTCACGCGCCATTGTCTTTCTATTGTGTCTCTAATTACGCACTCAAAAGGTTAAATTAGCATATTATACTCCCTTGAAGATTAAAATGAATCAAAATTCACCCTGTATAGGCACCCAATGGTTACATAACAGCATGCACGTTAGGCTGTTACAAACGATTATTAAGACGGACTTGATTATACTGGTTGTATGGAAATGTATAGCATATAGTAATATGTGACTGAATAATAGTGAGATACCGGTAGGGTTCCGATCCAGAGGTATATTTAGGGAACTGTAGAGGTTATTAAATTTATTATCTGCTACTTTAAAGATCAAAAAGATCGTATTTTGTGGTTGTGTCCAGTTATTAGAAATTTAGTCTTTCTCAAAGTGCCTGTTTGAAATATTGTAGCAAAACTGCCTGTACAACAGTGAACTATAATACTAAAGTACCTATATAACTGCCAAAAAAGGGCAGGATCGTTATAAACAACATATATTATCATATAAAAAAAACGATTTAAAAAAAAACACTGGAACTTCACCTAATCATCTCCCACGCACCCCCACTCCCTTCACTTTCGTCTCTCTCTCTACTTTTTAGAATAATGTATCTTCTTCTATGTATGTGTGTAGGTGCATAAATTATAGAATAAAAAAAACGATCAAAATAAATGCTCCTCCTTTTTTTGAAGTCGGTTGATAAAAAAAGGATTTACATCTGTGCAAAAACTCCAACTCACATTTAAAAATTAAACCAGCTGAGCAAACTGCATAGAAATTATTTATTTTAATAGGTACGTATTTTTGTTTTTTGCCTTGATGAAACGAAATGCGAGTCTTCGTGTTATGACAGTATAATAATGCACATATTATACGGTTGATTCAAAGAGTACAGTTGACATGCAGTATGCTGTATTCAAACCTATGTCAATTCTGGGCACACCACAATTATGGCGGTAAGTCCCCTCTTTGAGGCGTGGTTGGAAAGACCTCACGGCGTCCTCACCTTCCGCATGACGCAGGTTCTCACCAAACACGGTTAGTTCGGGAAGTTCCTGCATCGGATTCGTGCGGAAGCGACGCTCGGGTGTCGCCACTGTGTGAACCGCCCGGAGGACATGGTGGAGCACACGGTGGAGGTGGGCCCCACTTGGGCAAAGCAACGCCGTGTCCTCGTGGGGGCGGTGATCTTTCGCGAACAGGAGTGGGTTTTTAGTCAGTAAAAGTCTGACACTATCTCTCGCTCCGCCCAAGAGCGGGATTTGTCATTAGATGATTTTACCACCTAAAAAAAAAACCTGTAAATATTATCAAAGAAAAAAAAATGTGGTAGAAGCATTATCTAAAATTATTAACTCAAACCAGCTAAAGAATCTGTTTTTTGTTTAGGTTTAGTTTGTTCATTGGTTTACGTTTAGGACGTAAACCGCATTTAAACATATATACTTACTAATTAAAATGAAACCAATACAAAGATTTTTTTTTAATAGTTCTACAAATATGACTAAGTTCTTAGTAAATGTGGAAATTATTTTTTCAAAATGTTCTAAGTGATTACAAAAATTAAAAAAAAAAAACAATGATTATCAAAAAATTTGAATTGATGATGAAGTAAATAATCGTATCAATTGTGAAACGTGAGTAGGTAACAATAACAAAGGTATTGGGTAACCTATTACTTAAGATAACATTAATATAGATTTAAGTATAAATTGCTATAGTAAACTTCGAAGATGCTCAAGTTTAGCCAATTATATTTCAAGCTCCAATGCATTGGATAACGATGTGCTGCAGATTACTTGAGGAAATAACGATGGGAATATAAAAAAGGAATTCTGTTATTTATTTTTTACATTAAGCGTAAGCATAATCAACCTTTTAATATTCCCACTGTTGGGAATCAGCCTCCTCTCTAGGAGAGAATCCTTTTTAACATTATTTGGTAATTTTGAGTGCGTAATTAGAGACACAATAGAAAGACAATGGCGCGTGAACGCCGGCGTTAATGCGGGGATCAACAGCTTACTAAAATTAAAATAATAACATATCTACTAAAACTAAAAATACATTACAGGTATTTTCAGAGTCAAATTTTTAAGTTGGTAATTTTTAAAAGATTGCTACTTATTTAATAAAACTTCATGCAACACAAAGGTACAAAGGCGGTCTTAATGCCTTAGGCATTCTCCACCAAGAATGGTGTAGAGAAAAAATGGCAAGTGCATAAAAAAAGATTATTAAGAAAATAGGGGTACAATGGTAGCTATTGTTTCTTCGGAAGTCAAAAAGCGGTAACTCAAAGTGATTTTTGAGAAAATGAGGATTTTGTAGAGAACTGATTTCCATCTTCATAATGATATGCTGCCCATGACTTAGGATTTCTGAAGATAAAAATTATCTAAAGTCTTTCTTCAGGTCCAAGGGTATATCAATGTATGCTATGTATAGTGTGTGTATTATGTATATTTTTTGTAAGTGTGTTTTGTATGTTTGTGTGTATTATTTTATTTTGTATCTATGTTTATTATGTATTTTGTTTTTTTATTATTTTTATTATTGTAAGTGATTCTAAGTTGTCTATTACTTTTTCTGTTTCTTCCCGTGAGAACCTGTAATTGGCTCAATGTCTCATATACTATTGTTATCCTGTTCTCTTTCGATTAAATAAATAAATTACATTTAGATCGATTTAGCACCTAAACGGTAGTACCAAAACAAATTTGCAGTGTTTTTTTATTGTTCCAATACAGTTATTGGTTTTACGAAGAACTTGCCTGATGCGAAAAACTTGCCATAGTAAATAAAAAATAATTGAAAATTTTCAGATGGATATTGTTTTTTGACTTCCGAGGGCAGTATTTGTTTTATTTAATAACGATATCTACTTTATGTGGAGTGTAAGCTGCAACTATTTAGATTGCAGCTTAAATATAGTTGCTTAATAATATGCTACCGAGCCTAATTTTAATACAATCAGACATTTCCAGCCAAATTTGCTTACCAAAATAAAATATAAAACTGGGCAAGTGCGAGTCGAACTCATGCATCGAGGGTTCTGTACAAACTTACCTATGTTGATAGTTCAATTCTCGAATGGAATCTCGAACATTTACTTTTTTTTGCGATGTAACAACAAATTTGCTGTTTTCAGATTTATTCCTATATTTGTGATATAAGAACTTGCTTTATGCCAAATTTCAGGATTCTGGGTCAACGGAAAATATTCTATGAATTTTGATTCCCTTGAGAGTGTCGAAATATACGTTTTTGGCGACATATCTTTTTTTTCGTTAACTTAGAAGTTTAATTTATTCACTACTTCAAGTGACCGCAGACTTGAGTATATGGTTCTTATTTCAACTCGATACCTCCACGCGTTCCCGAGATAAAGGGTCTTGACAGACAGACTGAATAGGCTACTACTAGGCAAGCGTGCTCCATCGTCAACCACATCATCGCTTACCATCAGGTGAGATGGTGGTCAAGCGTGAGCCTATCATTAATAAAAAAAAAGACAGACAGACAACAAAATGATCCTATAAGGGTTCCGTTTTTTCCTTTTGAAGTACGGAACCCTAAAAAATTAATGCAAACACACATTAAAATTAATTAAACACATATTATAAAAATGGAAAAAGATAATGCACATCTTAATAATGGCTTACGTTTTGTAATATACATAGCTTGGGACTATCGGTATCCGAACTAGGCAGAGTAGCCTTTATATTTGTAGTCATTTTTAAATATTTCAACCTAATATGATAAGTGTTAAGTATTTGGTTTATGAGAGTATTTACATGTTGTAACCGATGATTGTAACTTATTACATACGTAAATGTCCATAAAAATAAATTTAAGAAGGTAAGGTCACTTAGTACTCTATTTGGGAATGTTTAAAATCGCTTCCATTTCATCCTAGAAGAGTCTATATAGTTAGTCCTGAATTCCTGGATTTTCATTTTGTACTGGATCCCAGTTAGTGAAACATCATCATCATTTCAGTCGAAAGACGTCCACTATTGGACATAAGCCTCCCCCAAGTGTCACCACAATGAACGAGGAATGAGGATATCCGTGGAAGAACCAAGGTTACCGACATAGCACGAAGAATGGCCAAACTTAAGTGGCAAATGGGCAGGGCACAGTACTCGCAGAATGGATGGCCGTTGGGGCCGAAAGGTTCTGGAGTGGTGACCACGAAGAAGACGTAGCTTTGGAATGCCTCCTACAAGGTGGACCGATAAACTGGTAAGGGTTGCGGGAATCCGATGGATGCGAGTTAGTAAATAAATGTCAATAATTACTTGTTTGAGAACTTAGTGAATGTTAAGTTAAAATTAAAGAATATTTTTCTTTCATTGTATGTAGGAGTAGTAGTGGCCCAGTGGTAACGGTCTTGACTTACGAATTGTAGGTCGCGGGTTCAAACCCAGTCAGGCGCATTGCTTTGTATAATTTATTTCATTATCACTGCTCTCAAAATGGTAAAGGAAACCAGCATGTCTTAGAACCAAAACTTTGAAGACATGTGACATCCGCCAACCCGCACTGGGCCCTCGTGGATTATGGCCCATTCTCTCTCCTAAAGAGGAAGCCTGCACCTTAGTAGTGGGAACATTATGAATTATGCTATGCTTATGCACTCTATGTTACAGTAATTAGAGGGGTTTTTAAACTGCTTTAACATTTAATAAAACCTAAAAAAAATCATTTCATCGATTCTTCCACCAGACTATACCAAGACAATGAGTAACAATTTTCCTATACTGTTATATCAGAATTTCATCCATAACAGCATTAGGATTATTTTCTTAGTTGATGGGACCATTTGTGTTAATGGAACGGCCTCGTAAATATTGCCTGCCGTCTTGTAAATCCTGATTGACTTATGTTTATTTATTAGCTATAATCTTGTTATATTTTTATGATGTAGTGAGTGTATTTGCTGCGGCCTTTGCTGACGTTATAGAAGTGTGTGCTGATGGTACTACATCGTAATGTTTTATGTTCTTCATATTAAGTATAGTGGTAATAAGACTAATAACTTTAGTATTCATGAAATGGATTGCCATTGTTATTATCGCTCATAAGTAATCTCATGGGATAAGTATAAATATTGATTTTGCAGGGAACTATACTAGGTCCAAATATTTTTAAAACAAAAGTCTCTGATTTTATTCCATCAATAAAGTGTTTTTTTTATTCATCTCAAAGACATATTGCTCAGCAAGTATTGTGTTTCACGTCATATCCCAAGTCTACGTAGGAGGCTGTTTACTTTAAAATACGATGTCACCGCCTTATGATATTATGCGGAATTATTGCAGTTTAGTAGGTATCACTTTTTCAAATATGAAGAAAATTATACTAAAAAGGAAATAACCCAATATTGAGTCTTGAGATATCCACATGTTGACTTTTAAACCGTTTAACTGACCCCATTTATTTGAAATTGGTGCTATTTATTTTTGATTTTTTTTTTTGTATTAGTCTGGCGTTATTTTCATTGTCTATATACAAAGTTAGATAGTCAAAGAGACAACCTAAATATGACCTGCCAATCTCACACATTTTAGAGTTATGTCTAAAGTCCGTAGACGTTCTCTTGAAGATCAACAACTTCATGTTTTAGGTGAAGCTACATGTTACATCGCAGCAGGGATATTCAAATATTTACAAACGTTTCCGTATGTCATTTGGTCTAGGACAGCATGCATACAGTGCGGAGTAAAGTTATTACAGCTGAGATCTTTGTCGCAGATGTATGGTGCCACTTGATATTGAAATGGTATATAGAGCTGTTAACTTAAGGCATTTGACTGGGGTTATCAAAATGTGTGGTAATTGATTGTTCTGTGTTGATTAGAATTGCAATAGTCAATTATTTTATTTCAGCGTCCCATAGGTATATTTATATTTTAAATGTAATCCACAATTGGCGGATTATTATTAGATGGGAAAATTTTTTACTAACAAGTTTTAATCTGGGAAATTGTATTACTTTTTTTTCATACCTCCATAGCCTATCGGTATTTTACAGGTTGCATTTTGGAGAGTGTGCGCGGGAATTGCAAGACTTGATTTCGCCATCTCATTTCTACCACCGGACAACCCGACGTACGGCGAGTATCCACCCTTACGTTGTTGAAACTTCAACGTTCTTCAACTTCAACGGACTAAGCGTTTCGCTTCGTCGTTTATACCGCGTACATCGAAGGACTGGAACAATTTTCGTCTTCAAGGCTAGAGTGAATAGGCTCTTAATAAACTAGTGCGCCTCACCATCAATGATTGCATCACTGCTTACCATCAGGTGGAATCGCACTCTAACTTACTCAAAATAATACTATTTTTTAAGTAACGTTCGCATTTAATTATCTTTTACGATTGAATTTTAAGATGTTGCTATTGTATGTCTATATATTTGTGGTAACAAAAATAGTCCTGCCTTTGACATTCATAGAGATATCCGTGTATTCCAAATTACCTGCTGTATCTCAAATACGCTGCCTTTCCTCTATTATTATCATGACACTTTTCCTCGTATGTGAAATGAATTTTAAGCATTTTTGCGGTTAGCAGTCGCGTCATCCCTGTTTTATTATTTTATCAAAGACATCGTTATGCGGACAGAGTATTATGATGAAGCTATTCCTTTAATTTACATGGGCGTTTTTATGGGCTGAACTTAATTTCATTCAAAATAAGTTTAGCCCAGCATTATAAGTGTTAATGATTGCACTCGACATTACCGTAATATGGTGTGGTAAATAGTATATTAGAACACCCAAGAAGTTAAAAAAAAAAAACTCACTGCACCTGCATAGAAGAAAAACTCAACTGTGTCTTCGTTTTTTAGACAGTAAATTTAGTAATTACTTAATGTTTCACCCATCAATAGTTGGCCACGGCAACAGAATTCACTGACGCAGCTATAAAGTTCTCACATGGTGCGAGACAAAAAGAGGGCCATAGTCAGCGGAGAGACACCGTGCACCGCAGCAACACCCAAGATCAGAGCCATCAGACCACCTGTACAGGTTGTTTATACTGCAGTCAACCTGAGTGTGAGTCAATTTAGAGTTTTCTTGGTCGACCACGGTACAGACTGCGTGCTCAGGTGGCGTCTCCAATGGCTCGAAAAAGTCAAATGAAAGTTAAGTCAGGTGAATTGAGTTTCTCTTGCCATAAGATGGCTTCATCCCGAGGCGGTGCTACTGTCAAATAGGCTCATCCTAAAAAACTTTTTTGCGGTATAATAGTTCTCCGCACGATATGCAATTGTCATAAATGAAAGATTTAGCAATTGCCCAGACCAGACACAACACCCGTCTGGTCGGAGGAACCTTCTTTTTTAAAGGAAGTTTGTAGGATTTTACACCGTGTTCCACATGACGGTGACGTTCCGTCGACTGTACCCTGTTTTGATGGTTTGACTTTTGATTCACACGCATTTCGCGGATTGCGCTTTCTCCCAGTTCCAGTAGACCTTATTTTCAATATTTACAGACTACTTGAAGAAGTTTGATTATTTACGATCTTGGATGAATTTCCTACAAATAGAACGAGTAATATTTTATAATCTATGCGGACGTCGGCGTTCGCTTGGTGTTTAGCGAAAAGGCGCGTAGTCACGCGCCGTCACTGCAGTAGATGTATGAGCTGGTTGAGAGACACTGGTGAGCTTCTTAAAAGTGTTGCAGTCTTTTTTACTATTGTGGTTCAGGTCGATACTAGTAGCGGATTCCATCTATTTCTCGTATCTTCGCTCGCTCGGAGAAACTTGTGATCTTCTTGCTTTGGATATTAATATTTGAGCTAAAAAATATTGTACACGAAACTAGTATCAAAACTTTTAAAATAACTTAAATCTATGGCTACAATGGCGGTCTTATCGCTAACAGCGATATCTACCAGAACACTAAAGGATGGAATGTAAGAACTTAAAATAAGTGATTTTTGGTCTGATCTCAGTGATAACACCAAAACTTAAAAAAATTAAGGCCTATCGTAGGTTTCCCGATGGGTCTTTAGAATGTATGAAATGTCTCATTAGGTCTTACGTGATAATTCAAGAAGAATTTCTACATTAGCCTAAGAGAACTCTTCGATGACGATCTAGATCGGTTAGCAAGGCTGGTTTTGTGTGAAGACTGACTCTGAGAAGGGCTGATTAGAGATTTTTATTTGATATAAACTAGTGCTTGGCTGCTATCCCACCTGATGGTAAGCAGTGATGCAATCGTTGATGGTGAGGCGCGCTAGTTTATTAAGAGCCTATTCACTCTAGCCTTGAAGACACCCAAATTATAATCGGATGGTAAGACCGCAGCAGGCAAATTGTTCCAGTCCTTCGATGTACGCGGTATAAACGACGAGGCGAAACGCTTAGTCCGGACGGTAGAGGTTTCAACAACGTAAGGGTGGATAGTCGATATATGACGGAATCAAGTCATGCAATTCCCGCGCACACTCTCCAAAATGCAACACTGTCTTCGTGGTGAATGGATTAATTGGCAGAAGTTGATTGCCCAGATTACGCTAAACGTAATAGAAGATATACGAATGTTGAAGATAGACGTATGAGGTATCGTCACTAGGGGCAACTCCTTTCATGCAACCCACTGAGCTAAGTGAAAAAAGGTTTTGATATACATATTCAAACGTATTCGGAACAGGGCTTGAAGCTCTGCAAACGTCAATTGAAAAGGAAAGCTCCTCCAACCAGATGGGTGTTGTGACCACAATAGAGGATTTTAGTTTTACATGCTACTACACGCATTTACAATTCAATGTAAACAATGCTAAAGAAGAAAATATACCGTTTACAGCCACTCTAAATAGCACGCCATCTTTCACGAAATGCAACGGTTTGTACTTAAAACTTTCTGTATATTTCTTTTACGCAGAAATATTTCTTAGGCAGTTATTTATGTGTTCCTTTACGCAAAATAAGCCGTTATGTGAGGCTTACTTCTGAAGGAAACAATACCAGTTTATTTATTGGGTAATGATTTAAAAGGGGGTTGTGGATTGTCGCGAATTTTTTCGTGAATTTTATTTCGTATCAGCTTCTTTTTGCTAGCAGTTTCGCTCGAGTGAAAGAAGAAAATTATCTCAAGATAACATAATCCTGGGATAAAAATATTCCCGTCCGATTATAATTTAGGTGTCTTCAAGGATAGAGTGAATAGGCATCAATGATTGCATCACTGCGGATCATCTGATGGGATTGTACTTTATATCAATTTAAAAAAAAATACTAAATATTATTCACCTTTAATAAACAATCTAAATTCACGTGTTTAATAAACAATCATTAAAGTTAAAAGTTGAAAATAGTGATTATTATATTTGGTTTGTTTAAACGTCTTGCAACAGAACAAAAGGGGGTATAAGTGAATTGGCTGTTTTTTATTCACTATATATCCTATGCAGGAGAAAGTACAAAATTACACGCGACCAAAGTCGCGGGAATTTGCTAGTGAGCGATAAACGCTTCTTGCTATAATGCATTCGATATAAGGAAGAGCTTCATTATTTTGCAAAGATAACAACATCGACAATCCCTAAAACAATATTCGTAACAATTTGATATGACGTCTAGACAGCGGAGGATTAAGGGAGGTCACATGTCAAAGAAGGAAGGGAGATATGCCAAAAAATATTTTACTGAAACCAACATCAATAGTAAACTCGTGTGTTCTCTGTTATAGGTAGATCGATGACAGAAAGTGAACGATTTGATAACAACAAAAATACGTACATATATCATCCCCATAATATATATAATCGTTGCTGATAGAATTCTCAGAGTTAATTCACACTGATTTGTGGTTAGCAGTAATAAATTTTATATATTGTAAGAGTACATAATGCCATTTATGGATTCTTTTCGGTGGTTTTCTTGATAGTAGACTCAAATAACACTGCCTACTTTGGAATCGGTATTGGGAACTTAATATCTCAACAAGAGCTGCAGCGCAGCAGTCGATGATAACACAAAATTATAATAAAATCATAATTAAATTATTTTTCAAAATTTTGTAACGGTAAGTTATAATATTCTATGAAAAATAGTGTGATAACTTCAGATTCGGTCAATACCACTGGTACACGGTGGACATATTACCCATATAAACAAAACGCCAGAACGCGAGAACTCAGAAGATGATTTCCACACTTAAAAATAACCCATATGCACAAAACGTTTAGGGAAAATATATATCGAGAGTAACAAACCGTATCGTCTTCTTTTCCAAATTTCAGGAAGGACAACGTTTATGACGCAACGAGTTTGTCTCAAATCCGTTGCTGTGCGGTAGCCGCAGCATAATCCTAGACTAGTGCAATATGCAGAGTAAGACGACGGCTTACATTGTTTTTGGCTGCGCCATGCCTTCGGCTTTATGGAGTATGGTTATTACGTGCTTTTATTTGTTTGTCTTGTCTTGCAGATTTTTTCTTGTGGAAATGAAACACAGTATGGATTATTGTTATTACAATATTCTTGGTTAGTGTTTTGTTTATTGCATTCGAATGAATTTACGAAGATATTGTTATCAACATTCATAGGTCAGTTTAACCCACTACTGAGTATGGGCCCTTTTTTGTTCGTGTCAGTGTTTATAGTTTTGTAATAACTTTTAACAATATTGTAATATTTTATTTTGTAATATCTTTGGAATTTTTTGTCTGTTTCTATAGGATGCAATGCATGGAACGGGTAACAAGCATCAATTTTCTTAATACTACCTACCTAAAAAGTTTAATTGCAATAATAGCCATGAGTTGAGTTTCGGAAAAAAATATGTTATCAACTTTTTATTGCAATTTGTATAATAGTGATTAGGATACCTCTAGGCAAGCGAGCTCAATTGTTGACCACGGCATTGTTTACCATAAGCTGAGATAGTAGTCAAACGCAAGCCTATGAATTACGATAAACAATCTAATCGAATTTGCCAACAAGTTAGCATCATAGGTTTTGACTGGCCTGTTAGTCTAGTGGTTAGTGGCCCTGACTGCTATGCCGGAGGTCATGGGTTCGATTGCCACCCAGGACAAATGTTTGTGTGATGAGCACGATCATTTGTTCTGTGTCTGGGTGTAATTTATCTATATATGTATGTATTTAGAATTATATAAGTATGTTTATCAGTTGTCTAGTACCCATAACGCAAGTTCTATTTAGCTTGAGACTAGACGGCGTTGTGTGTGATAGTTGTGGAATATAATAATAATAGGTATTTTCACTCGAAAAAATATTTATATGGTCCTACTGTCTGGTCCGTGTGTTTTAAAATGTGATAGTATTATTTAAAAAAGTTATCTGAAGAGAAATTAACTTTTTTAATTTAAAATTATTTGCTGCACCAATAACATTTCTTCTTTTTTTTTTTAAATAAGGAACCATTAGAATATTGGAGAAAATGACTCCAACTCCATCATCAAAGAAATTAGTAAACCCACACATGAGCACTTGAAAACAAACACAAAGCAAAAGCAATAGAACTGACATTCAGACTGACGGTACGGACTGTCGGTGTGAACTGACGGTATGGACTGACGAAAGCATTTGACAAACATACGGGCCTCCACACGGATTAGAATTGGATGCCCATTTGTCATCTGCGTATTATCATAATTCAACTGAGGATGACGAATTTGACCGTGTTTATAAGCTGTTGTGTGAGCAGTTTCAAGCTTGCTGATTGGCTTATAATTAGCATGGTATGAGCATTTCAGCAGCTTATCTAACGTTGCTTATGTGGGAAGGAGAGAAGAGAAGAAATAAGAGAATCCAGGATAACTATTGACATTACAGTTTTAATACAAATGTTTAGCTTTTTTTTCCGGTGCGAAAATCATCTTATGACATCCCCCGCTCTTGGACGGGGCGGGAGATAGTGTCAGACTTTTACTGACTAAAAACCCACTCCTGTTCCTTCGTTACCTTTCGTACCAGGGCCGAGTCTTCCTTTCAGAATCAGACCCTTGGCCCCAGTAGGCTAAATGGATGATAGCCGATGGATGGATGGATGGTTGGATGGGGATGGGAGTGGTGGATGGTGTTGGTTGGCTGTATGGAATGGATGGTAGGAATGGATGGTTGGTGGTTGGCAGTAGGGTAAATGTTTAGCTATGATGAATTCGTAAGCTAAAAATCTCAGTAATCATAATTATTTTTGCCGTACATTAAAGAGTTCTTCAAGGTTCTTTATTAGGTCTGGTACACTATAGTGCCAATCAAATGGAAAATGTTTCAATTAATCATTGGTCTTGGCAAAAAGATAAAATAAATCGGCGATGGTATTGAGCCTTCATTAGTTTTAGCTATGATATTAATACTGTGGTAATATAGTTAAACCCTGAACTTAAAATTTTAGAGCTTAAATTACAACTACTGAATTTTCTGTAGGTTACAAAGGATAGTTACAAAAACAAAATATTTTGCACTCAAACATTATTAAAGCTGAAACTAGTTTTTCCTAAGTTCCAGTTTGAGTTTCCACTTTGAAATTCAATCTTAAAGACAACGCCTAACTAATTAGTTCTAGTTTATCTTAATTTTAGGCGACTATCTTTTCTTGTTACTTCAAAGACTTCTCAGTACTTACTCAAGTTTATGTTTGTTTTAAGAGTATTTCTGTGTTCAGGATGAGTGAAGATTTTAGGTTGATTAGGTAAATCTCAGAATTATTTTGTTACCAAGATGTCATTTAAGGACTACTGTTAAAATTATCATAAAGTCTCGATATTTCTAATCACTTTATAGTATTACTCGTTTAGAAGCAGATGGTAAAGGCTGTGCCATTTTAGTTTTAAGAAATTTAAATTATTAAGTGTGATTAGATTTGGTCTGTGTGTTTGCAGGATTAATAGTATCCTGTATGCTAATCAAGGTAATGTGTACTTGCATGTCATGCCCGTTCAGTTATGAGGTGTGATTATTCAACAAGAACTTTCCAAATTATTAGTAAGATGTTCATGATTTTGAATTTGAACTTTAAAACTATAAAAGGTTCATGATTACTTGTTTCATTGAAAAGGATTTTTATTTCAATTCAATGGAAAAATCTTTTGTAAGATAATTAATAGAAAATTAGTATGGAAACAAATTAGCGAAAGACTCAACTGTAACTTTTTAATATAAATATAAAAGATTTTTCTAATGTTTCCATATTCCACACCTGTATTAGAGTGAATAAATAATATTTAAATTGGTCCAGCAGTTTTTGAGTATTAGCGAGACTAACAAACATCAATTGATTTTTATATAGATTATTAAAATAGAGTAGTTAATAGGCGTTTACTATCGTTAAGTCAATCAGCCCCCCTAGCCAAGTCACAAACGATAAACGTAAACTCTCAGTAGTCTTTAATAGATTTTCAACTTTATGTTTTTGGATATAAAGTTGAAAATCTATTGAGGATTACATAGTGTTTTCGTTCGTTCCGGTCGCTAACGCTCAGTAGTCTTTAATCGATTTTCAACTTTATGCTCCTAGGTATAAAGTTGAAAATCTATTGGAGATTACTAAGCGTTCACATTTATCGTTTGCAACTTGGCTAGGGGGGCAGGACCACGGGAATTTTCTGAAAGGTAAACCGTAGTCCTAGAACGGAACAGGACAACTGAAGGACACAGGTTTGATTTTGTCGGTAAAAGTCTATCATACCCTTCTGGTCCATCCTAGAGCGAAAGTTGGATGAATTCCCGACTCAAAATAAAAATCGTTAAGCCAAGTGGTCATAACTACCGGGCCATAGTCGTCGACGCCGCGTACTGTTCCACGCGCGCCTCAAGGAGATGTCAGCAACCGTAGGAGCCCAGCAGGGTCGAAGCCTACTGGGGTCATGGGTGATGTGAAAGAGATCCCCTGGGCCCTGGAAAAATGGCAAAGAAAACAGGAGTGGGTTTTTAGTCAGTAAAAGTCTGATACTATCTCCCGCTCCGCCCAAGAGCGAGGGATGTCATTAGATGACTTTCCGACCCGAAAAAAAGTGGTCATAAATAGCCTTTCAGAAACAAAAAATCAAATCTAACCCATACAACAGACTCAATTTCCAACTTCAAAACGCAAATTATATTCGAATAGAAACTCCATAGTTACAAGTGAAGGTTTCTATTTTTTGTTGTGCGGGAAAAGAGCGCAATATGCCAGCGAAGTGCCTCTTAGGTGCTCTTGGCTTTTTATGGCTCGACTCGGCCTGGGCAACGACGAGCTCTAAACAACTAAGGCTGCTGGAGCAACTTATGAGCATGCCGCTTGAACGTTATATTTTTCCCTATCATTTATGAGAAATTTTATGTTACAAGGTCGTTTTTCTTAATAATAATAATAGTTTATTGTCATAAAAAAACATACATTAGTATACACAGGTTAACAAAATGCTAACTACGCTGCTGAAGTTTGTTGTCAGATATTGTGAGCCCTGCCTCTTAAATTAGGATAAGCTGTATCTTAAAGGACAGTGTTCAGCTGTGAGGTTACTTAAGAATAAGGATTATATAACTGCGGACTTTGTCAACTTATTGATCAAAGAAAAGGGAAGAAAAAAAGTACGAAAATAACAATTAAGAATCTTGTAAAATATTTAGATATTTAAACTCTATACTGGTATGACGGACTTAATGCAACAGCGCATTCTTTATCAGTGCTCTAACTTTTTTTTACGTGAGAAATGATCAGACTTATCCCACTCTTGATGGAGCAATGAGTGTTAGACTTTTACTGATATAACCGACTGACCGTAATTTTTTTTTTTTAATGTATTTACATACCAGCACAAACCATCGCGGGTTTAACAGCGGTATGCCGGAAGCGATAAACTCGGCGCCAAAACATACTTCAGGTGAACATTAGGTATACATACATAGTCACCTTTCAAACGATATATTCTAAGTACACTAGCTTCAAACGTTTTAAAAGTGCCCATAGAGCTTAAAAAAAATGTTACAATGTAAACTGTATGTAATATAAATTTGGATTAAAATGTTACGAATCCAATTAAGTCTACCTTTCGGTTAAAAAAAAAACTTTTTACAAAAAAAAATACAACCGACTTCAAAATACAAAAAAAAAACACTAAAAAGTGCAAAAACACTTTAATTTCGGAAGTCGGTGTTTCTATAATAGTTTTGTCTCTTCGTTATTTAACACCGACTTCCGAAATTAAAGTTATTTTGCACTTTTCAGTGTTTTTTTTTACTTTGAAGTCGGTTGTATTTTTTTTGTAAAAAGGTTTTTGTTTTACACTTTTTAGTTATGGTATCATCACTAAAAAATACCCTTCAGCCAAACTTAAATACCTTATAGCCAGAGTGCATCTCATGACAATTCTAATAATCTCAAACACGGTTAGATTACATTAATTTATTACAGAGTTCCGGTGCCTAACTTCAGGCTTCATCATCAGATCAGTTCGATATATTCCCCTTCTACTTTCAGTTAGTCATCGACTACACGTATAAACAAAGCAATTTTACTTGTTACGACGATTTTGCTGTGATCCTATGAGAAGTTCTGTTCCATATCTTCGAAGTTCATGATCAGATCATAACAATATTTCTATGGGACCAACTCGGAAGCATAACCTTTCAATAAAATAAAAAAAAAAACAAAATCGGTCCACAATTGACCGAGAAATCGGTGAACATATAAAAAATAAAATAAAAAAAATACATTCAACCGAACATAGCCAACCTCCTCCTTTTTGAAGTCGGTTAAAAATAATACACTATGTAGATGTGCAGCAACAAATAAATAATATTTAATACTGAATTTATTAAATATTTTTGGTAATGAAAGGGATGTAAAGTGATTGAACATATTTTGGTTTTTGGATACACCACAATTTATCTGCAGCGATCCTCCCATCCGATTATAATTTAGGTGTCTTCAGGGCTAGAGTGAATAGGCTCTTAATAAACTAGTGCGCCGCTTCACCATCAACGATTGCATCACTGCTTACCATCAGGTGGGATTGAAGTCAAGCACTAGTTTATATCATTAAAAAAAACACTTTATGTCACCAACCTCATAGGAGTAAGAACCACTACACTTAATTAGGGTTCCATCAATATTATAAACACAGACACGGAAAGAGGATGGAAAGGAAATAGTTCCTGATTTGTACTAGAACGAGTGTCGCCGCTTGTCTCCTACTCTTCACCTCCACTAGAGGCAAGAAACCTATACGGACGCGCATCACGCACACTAACAGACCACTCACATTTAGATCGCAAGTTTGCTATTGGTTGTACACACATGCAAAAAAGCAATTTAGGGCGACTAAAAGGTCGATAATTTATATCGATGAAACCTCTTTCATCTGTTCCGTAATTATATACCATGTCACTCAAAAATAATCCCTACCTACCTATGTAATAACTGAGTTCATTAAACTCCATCAAAACCCCGACCTAAATAACATACTGAACAAAATTTTAACACGGACACACTGAAAACAGAAAGCTTATAAGAAAACGGGTCACTCATTCATTTAGTATTACAACTCAGTCGCCATTGTCTCGGCCCCATTCAGTCAAATTGTCATACCGTAATGTAATTTATCAAGGCGTTCGCGTCTCTCCCTTAGGGTGCTTTTTCACGTGAGATGTGCGAGGTAGCTAAGGTAACAGAACTGCGGGATTATACGAAGAATTCACTTGAACGAAACGAAAAGATAGAAAGAAAAGGAAGAAAAAACAGATGGAACACGGGTAGGTTTCAGTAATCGAAATCTGACACGTCTTATTACTCCACCCAGAGCGAGGGATTTATTTTTTAATTTTTCAACCAAAAAAAACAACTAGTAAACGGGGATAAAATCCACTATTCCTAATAGTTCTCTCTCAATTTATTGGAAATGGGCAAGCGGAGCTAGGTATTTACACTGATAAAAAGCACGAAACGTTTACGAGGGATGCCAGTGAAGAATGATGCAAGTACACTTAAGACGGCCACCACTCTATTACACAGCTTCCGTGGGCGTGGGTTTGCGGACGACGAGCAATGGGTAGCTCGCCGTTCTGCCGTCCGGTAATTATTTGGACCGAGCCCGAGTTGTCGACGTGAAAGAAAGAAAGAGAAGAAAGAAAAACATTTACGTGCGTAGTATTCTAATCGCACCTCAAAGAGATGTTAAGCCGTAGGCGCCCAGCAGGGCCAAAGCCTACTGGGGCCATGGGTTCGCTTCAGAAAGGGGAACCCGGGGCCTGGAACGCAAGGTAAAGAAGGAATATAAGAGTGGGTTTTAGTCAGTATAAGTCTAACACGCTCTTCCCACTCGCTCCGCCCTAGGGTGCGAGAAATCATTGGATGTTTTTTCACCCATTATATACCATACCACGATAACTCCTCGTACAGCTTTGTTGGAAGTAACACACATTTTCACACCGCCGCTATCCAGCCTCGCACCGCTTAGTTACCTCGCAAATCTTTAATGGAAAAACGCCCTTAGAATTGAGGACGTTTACTCTGAAAACTCGTTTAAAACCTCGCTTTATGGTGTCATAATGAGTATAAAGGAGGCCTTTAGGTTTTGTATGATCATTGTATAATTAGGTGTGGAAGCGAGGAAAGATTGGGCTTAGATATTAACATCTTTATGCGTGGTGTCCTGATGATTTTATAATCTGTTTGTTTTATGTATTACCAAGAGTTTGAGATAAGTTTATTTTTTGTGGTGGGAAATTTTCTAATGACTTTTCACTTCTATAGTGGAGCGAGAGGGCGTGTCAGAATTTTACTGACTAAAACCACACTTATGTTTCTTCAGTTGCTTTTTGCGTGCAGGCATCGGCCCTGCCGAGTCCCTACGGTTTTACTGAAAACAAATTGTAGTGAGGGTGAGCTCGCGCACTTTACTGCACTAGTGCGGAAAACAGTAAATTGCGTGCCTAAAAGTGATAGGAGCGAATTTTCGAGTAAGTGTATTGAAAAAGTATTTACTTTACATTCCTGTTGACTAACCCAACAAAAAAGAAATAGATCATCAGACAACAGTGCAACCAGCTGATTTTGACCTCGCAACTTTTCCGCTGGCTGAACTTACCACATTTCCACCAAAGGTCAGCGTCTCGCTAATTCCTAATTACAATTCATAGAGCTATAAAAAGAACATTCCCAATCAGGACGTTTGGCGATTGTCGACAAAACGCAATTAACTTAATTGGGGAAGACTTCATTTGACTTTTACGACATTTTGTTTGTTTTTCTCGAGAAACCGTCGTTCGGGAAACGGATAGAGATGTAATGTAAAAGAATCGTGTTATTTGAAATTCTGGTTTCTGGGTTTTATTTTACGAAGCGTGAATGGTTGTTTTAAATAATTTCGTAATTTTATTCAGTTCGTTCCAGCCAGTGGCTTTGACCGCGTGAGAATTAAAAATATTTACTCAGTGATAAAGTAGTATTCTATTGGTGAAAGAATTTTTAAAATATGTCCAGTGTTTTTGAGTTTATTCATCACAAAACCATAATACAAATCTTTTCTCTTAAAATATAGTAAATATAGTTAGTATAGGCTAACTTCGTTACGGCCCGCGTGAGAGGATAAAATATAAAATCTATTATATAGTAATAACAAATTGACAATAACAAATGAGAGCAATGGTGGCCGAGTGGTAATGGCCTCGACTTACGAGTTGTAGGTCACGGGTTCAAACCCAGCCAGGCGCATTACTTTGTGTAATTTATTTCATCACCACTGCTCTAAAAACGGTGAAGGAAAACATTGTGAGGAAAACGGCATGTCCTAGAACCAAAAATTCGAAGACATGTGACATTCACCAACACTCACTGGGCCCGCGTGGGGGATTACGGCCCATTCCCTCTCCTAGAGCGAAGGCCTGAGTCCCAGCAGTGGGAAATTTAATTAATTAAAAACAAACTAAATATATTTTTTTTTTAATAAACAGAGCTATACTCAAGCGCAATATTTAGTTGTAATAAGTTTAAGGTTTTTTTATTTATTTTTTTGATTCTACTGTAATTATAGTTATATATAAAGTAAGTTTTAAAATATTCTATGAAACAACGAGGTAAATGACTTGCCTAACCCAAATATTTAGGAGAGCCTGTGGCAAGTAGTAAAATTAATTTTGATTTACCTTCAGCCTTCGATCAAGAACCTTCAGCCAATACTGTGATGACGACGGTCGAAAGTAATGGCGAATTAAGTTAGTTGGCTGTGACATATACACAATATGTAGTGGTAAGCGACACCTATGTTTTTTCTAACATTTGCGTTCTAGGACAACGGGTAACCTTTTCAGAAGTTGATAAGAGGCTTCAGACCTTCTGGGCAGGGGCCCAAAGAGATGTCACCAAACCATCTCCACGGTTTTGCTGACATCTCTATGAGGCGTGCGTAAAACTCTATGCGCCCGTCGATGAATCGGGCTCTGTCCGGTCGATTATCGAACGGCAAGACGGCGAGCTACCCATTGCTGATCGCCCGCAAGCTCACGCCTACGGTGGCTGGTAGTTGGGGTCGGGGTGTCGGCGGCTGGGGCTTGAGGATGTCCATTTCCTCACGCGTGTGAACGTTTCGAGGCGACCGCCATCCAATCACCCTCGCTCCGGGTCATGACCTGTACCAGGACCCAGGTTGCGTTAAGAATCTAATACAACAAATACCCAAAAGATCAAAATAGTACCTAGCTGTACGTATTTGTACGTACCTATGTATTATTTTGATCTTTAGAAAAACTGTAGTACCTAAGAAACAGTATATAAGACAACAAAAGGAACGGATCTCAAAAGGTTTTTGTCCCTCAATAACAAAAAAATATTAATACCGAAAGAACAATAAAATCAAATAATAAGTACCTACCTTGAAAATTGGGAACAACAGTGAAAAGCTAACGGAAAACCTATAAAATTACAATACGGTCTTTTCAATAAAAATCGAGACCTAATAAGCATTAGAGTCAAAGACATCTAAATGGGCGTTGAAGACATAAAAATGCGAGTGATATAAAATTTAATACATTGAATAATTAGGGCAGGAAGATGATGATGATGATGAATAATTATTACATGGAACCTTTGGAAGCCATCCGTTAATTTATTGATTTTTAATACAAAGAAATGCGAACCCAGGTAGGCCGCTGCAAAACACAACTTGGCAAAATGGGGTTTTATAGACCCCTCGGATATTCAATGTGAGTGCGGTGCTCCTGTTCAAAACATGAGCCACATATTGCCCCAAGTGCCCATACACAAGCACTTTGGAGGATTTGATGATGCGCGATGTGCTACCGATGCTGCTATTAATGTAGCTACCTATTTGGGCCCAAACAGTTTGACGAGTTTACCATCGAATCGAAAAGAAGAAGAATACAAAGACAATAAATAGTGTATTTAAGGAGAGAATATTATATTATCAAATCACTTTTTTTTGTATTCTTGTTAGGTTCGCGCTTGATCACTATCTCACCTGATGGAAAGCGACGATGCGGTCGACGATGGAGCGCGCTTACCTAGAAGTAACCTATTCACTCTTGACTTAAGAATTTTATTTTATTCACCTCTCCTGCTCTGGGTAGAGCGATAGGAAGAGTCAAGGAACCTGAACCTTTCCCGTGAATTAAGTACTCTGTTTATTAGTGAAAACCGGATGAAAATCCGTTCTGTAGTTTTTGAGATTTACGCGAATTGACAAAGATATAGATTGACACGATAATTTGGCCTTTGTTTTACGTAATATGTATATTATGAAGTAAAATGAGATTAAGTGTGAAAACCGGGCAAGTGCGACTCGGATTCGCGCATTGAGGGTTCTTTACAAACTTACCTATGAAAACAGTTTAATTTCCGAATTGAGTTACGAAGATTTTCCCGAATTGCAATAAAAGTATTTTTGATGACGTAACTTCAAATTAATAGTTTTTAGAGTTTTTCCTATATTTGTGCTGTAAGACCTTGCTTCATGCTAAATTTCAGGATTCTAGATCAACGGGAAGTACCTTATGAATTTTGATTCCCTTAAGAATGTCGAAATATACGTTTTTTGCGACATAAACGGCCGTATGTTTTTTTTTCGTTAACTCAAAAGTTTGATTTTTTCACAGCTTCAAGGGATTGTAGACTTGAGTTTAATTTCAACTCGATACCTTTACGCGTTCCCGAAATAAAGGGTCTTGACAGACAGACAGATAAAGACGGACAACAAAGTGATCCTGTAAGGGTTCCGTTTTTTCCTTTTGAGGTACGGAACCTTAAAAAGCTACAAATTCTTATATTAACGTTTTTCTCTTTCAAGTGTGAAACGTCGAGGAGCATTTCCGACGTCTGGCTCCCAAACTGGATCGTACAGGGGCTGCTCTCAAGCGGCTCCTGCCCAACCTAGGGGGTCCAGACGCCTCCTGCCGGAGGCTCTATGCAGGCATCGTTCGGTCCATGGCCCTTTATGGGGCGCCGGTATGGGCGCCGTCGCTTCGAAAGCGACCGGCGGCCAAGCTGAACGCAAGCCAGAGGGTCATGGCGATCCGGATGGTGCGGGGATACCGCACGATTTCCCGCGAAGCAGCGAGCCTCCTTGCTTGCCAACTACCGTGGGATTTGGAGGCAAAAGATCTCGCACGCATGCACGATCTGCGCATGGAGATGCAACGCCGGGGCGAAACTCCGCTGCCGCGCCAAGTCGCGGCATGGCGGAAAGACTCCCGGCGCGATCTCATGGTAGAATGGCGACAACGACTGTCGCAACCCAGTGCTGGGCACGCTATAATTATGGCGATAAGTCCCCTCTTTGAGGAGTGGCTGGAAAGACCTCACGGCGTCCTTACCTACCGCATGACGCAGGTCCTCACCGGACATGGTAAGTTCGGGAGGTTCCTGCATCGGATTCGTGCAGAAGAGACGCCCGGGTGCCAACATTGTGTGGACCGCCCGGAGGACACGGTGGAGCATACGGTAGAGGTGTGCCCCGCTTGGGCAGAGCACCGCCGTGTCCTCGTGGGGGCGATCGGTGGCAGCGATCTCTCGCGCCGGGCCTTGGTACAGGCCATGGTCCGGAGCGAGGAGGAGTGGCAGGCAGTTGCCTCCTTCTGCGAAGCAGTAATGCTAGCAAAGGAGGCGGCCGATCGCGTGAGGCAACGGTCCTCACGCCCCAACCGCCGCCGGGATTCCGATCCCGATTTCCGGCCACCGTAGGCGCGGGCTTGTGGACGGTGAGCAATGGGTGGCTCGCCGTCCGATCGTCCGGTAACCGTCCGGACCGAGCCCAAGTCGTCGACGGCGCGTAGTGTTCCACGCGCGCCTCAAGGAGATGTCAGCAACCGTAGGGGCCCAGCAGGGTCGAAGCCTACTGGGGCCATGGGTGATGCGAAAGTGACCCCCGGGGCCCTGGAAAAAAAATGGCAAAGAAGGAACAGGAGTGGGTTTTTAGTCAGTATAAGTCTGACACTATCTCACGCTCCGCCCAAGAGCGGGGGATGTCATTAGATGATTTTCCCACCCGAAAAAAAAAAAAAAAAAAAAAAAAAAGTGTGAAACGTGACGCGTCCTTAAAATTTATCTATCAATTCTTGTCCGATCCGAAAATGGAAAAGTACTGACGACGTTGTGTTAATTTTATTAAAATACTTAAAATCGCAACTCATAATTAAGATTTATGATAACTATCAAAAACTTTGAAACAGGAAACTTTATTGTTTTCAGTACTGCAATTTTCACAGTTATTTATGATCACTCATATAGCAAAATCGGTTTAATGTGAGTTGAACCTTTTTTTCAGATCATATAAATTTTTGGGCACGCCATAATTATGGCAGTAAGTCTCCTCTTTGAGGAGTGGCTGAAAAGACAACACGGCGTCCTTACCTTCCGCATGACACAGGTCCTCACCGGACATAGTAAGTTCGGAAGGTTCCTTCTCTGGATTCGTGCGGAAGAAACGCCCGGGTGTCACCATTGTGTGGACCGCCCGTAAGAAACGGTGGAGTATACGGTAGAGGTGTGCCCCGCTTGGGCAGAACACAGCCGTGTCCTTGTTTGGGCTATCGGTGGTAACGACCTCTCACGCCGGGCTCTTGTACAGGCCATGGTCCGGAGTAAGGACGAGTGGCAGGCGGTCCCCTCCTTCTGTGAAGCAGTAGGTAATGCTAGCGAAGGAGGCGCCCTCACGCCCCAGCCGCCGGGATCCCAATCTCGATTTCCAGCCACCATTGGCGTAGGCTTGCGAACGGCAATGCACGTCGTCTGGTAACCGTCCAGACCGAGCCCAAGTCGTCGAAGGCGCGTAGTGTTCCACGCGCGGCTCAAAGGGATATCAGCAAATCGTAGGGGCCCAGCAGGGTCGAAGCCTACTAGGGGCCATGGGTTAAGTGAAAATGAACCCCGGGGCCCTGGAACGCAAGGCAAAGAAAGAATAAATGAGTGGGTTTTAGTCAGTAAAAGTCTGACATGCCCTTTCGCTCCACCTAAAAGCAAGAGAACTCATTGGATGATTTCCAACCTTAAAAAACAAACATATCAATTTTATTCTTTATTTTTCCAAATAATGCGTTCCTTTGGTGTTATGGACCGTCATTAAAATTTTACGTGTATGACACAACACTAAAAATGTTAGTCTCTTGTCTTGATCTGGTAAACAACATTATATTAAAAACAAGTCCCTCAAACATTTACTACCTTGACAACAATTTTATATTGCGCAAGGTGTGTACCTTACCCAGGAAAATGCAGTCAGGAAAATAAAAGGGGAAAATTCCAAATCGTGTCGTAGAATTTCCTGCAAATATGGCAGAAACATTTGGTAGAAAGAAATAAAGGACACGAACGTAGAAGGCCAAAACACAAAGTAAAATAATTTGCCCGCTGCCTAACTTCAACATTGTCGAAAACTAACTCCAACACAACTATTTTAATGGGGAATGTTTCTGACATCGCTATCTCTAGTCTGAAACTATATGTCACACCTCCCCTTTTAACATATCCTCATTCTAATTAGAATGAAAGAGATAGATGATATATTCAGGCGACGAATGCGAACGGAAATTGAGTGGACCCTTTTCACTTTAACGCCAAACCTCACTAAGTCTCGGATAAAGAAACTTTCGGGTTGTAAATGTTTGAAATATTTTCAAAAAGTGTTTCCTGGTCGAATAGTTTGCTGTCAAAGTGTCATAGCTGTTTTCCTTTTAGTATATCGTTTTATGTCGACATTTAGCCTTTAAAAGGACAATGCTCAGAGGAATACTCACATCGCTTTAGTAAATTGGACAAAGTTTGCGACAGTGGATACAATTTTGGATTTGGGAGCGTTGTTTGTTTGTTTATTATACGAGTTGTTTTAAAAGTAAAATTAAAACAGATTTCTAATTAGATAAGGGTTTTTCAATCTCAAAAACAAAAAACTATTTAAAAAAAATGCAACATAAAAGTGGACGATTAATTCATTTAGCTGCCTTAGGAATTATAACTATTTAATTACAAACTAAAAAGAAATAAATATAATTATAGATACTCGTATAAACAAGGCGAAAAACTCGTCCATGTTGTCGTGACCGGTGAGGTAGCATTAGCACGTTGAATGGCAATGCTAATTTTTTGGCTGAAAAAATAAAACCGGATTCGATTAATCTAGATCGAAAATTTTAAAGGACATATGCATAATCTATTTTTAAATATTGTTATTTAAAGATAGATTGTACCTATGCCCTAAAAAGTGGTTGTTAATTGAGTATCATTGTTAGTTGTTAATATTTTCAAAATTTCAAACATTAGATATATTCATGCTTCTATTCTACTTAATTATGGTCAGCGTTTCAGACCTGCCCCCCTAGACAAGTTACAACCGTTTCAATTCTCTTTTCGTTGATCGCCTCGAGTCAGCCACGCCTCCTATTCCTTTGTTCTGACCACCTGACTGAGCGTTGAGATGACGTCAGAACAAAGGAATAGGAGGCGTGGCTGACACGTGGCGATTAACGAAAAGAGAATCGAAACGAAACGGTTGTAACTTGGCCAGGGGGGCTGTAACAACAAGAAGTAATAATAAGTAATTACAAGAAGTAATAATAAGTTATTACAAGAAGTAATAATAAGTTATTAGAGTTTGGCGCAACACGACTAGGGCAGGAAGGTGATGATCCTCGTATATGCATTTTTCAAAACAAGCTCAACATTTTAATACCAGTACAACGCGAAAACAAGCAACACTTTTCAAAATAAAACGCCTCCATAATTTGTCGGTCATTAAAAAACAAACTCCAGTACCAACAGTGGGCGCAAATGACGCTGTGCACGAAACAAACGGCCAGCGGATGAGTCTCGGAGTCACGGACCACAAATTGTTTTTGTGGTAACCCTAATTATTTCCACTTGATGGTTTTATCTGTAGATAGAGAATTTGGAAGAGACTACATTATAATTAGTAAGAAATATTTAAGGTTTTGATAATTGGTTGCTAATAAGATATATTAATGAGGACTTTAAGGACTCAGTGATAGGGATAGGGACAGTTACCAGACGTCCGGACGGAGTGTTACCCATTTCTCGTCGTCCGCAAGCCTAGTGGCTGGAAATCGGGATTAGGATGGGATGTGAGGACCGTTCCCTCCTCGCTCCGGACCATTGCCTGTACCAGGGCCCAGTGCGAGAGGTCGGTGCCGCTGAGCACCCCCTTGGGGACGCCGCGGTGCTCTGCCCAAGCGGGATTATAGTAAGCACATAAATGAAAATATATAGAATTCTTTTATTTCACACAATAGTAAATTGAAATCAGGAGTAAACCTCCTTTGCTAGGCTTAATTGTGTATCAAATAAAACTAAACATAAAAAAAACAGAAATGATAATGCAGACAAACTCTTTTCCAAATGCATATATTTTATTTATCTCTTCAGCTACTCTCTTAATCCTCTACGGCTGCAAAATTATTCAAAAGAGTTACAGTGGCCCTGAAAAACAAAAAAAAAACAAAAACACGGGTGAATTTTAGTCAGTGAAAATCTGATTGTCCCTTTCACTCCAATCAGAGCTGAAGAAGCTACTCAATATTGACTGGTCTGTTAGTCTAGTAGTTAGTGGCCCTGACTGCTATGCCGGAGGTCGCGAATTCGATTCCCACCCAGGACAAATGTTTGTGTGATGAGCACAATCATTTGTTAAATGTCTGGGTGTAATCAATCTATAAAATGTGTGTATTTATAAATATTTAAGTATGTTTATTAGTTGTCTAGTAGTCATAACACAAGCTCTGCTTAGCTAGTGACTAGACGGCGTTGTGTGATAGTTGTCTGAATATATTATATTATTATATCCAACTAAACAGAACAAAAACTAAACCCTGGAGCGAGAGAAGTCATTAGATGATTAACCACCTAAAACAAATGCAACTGATCTGGTTATCCCAGAAAGACTAGCTTATACAGATTAATAATTCGCTTGTACACTTTGTACAGTCGCATATGAAGCAGGTTAAAATACATTGACTCTAGGGACCAAGTGAGAGCAAATGACGAGAATTCATTATCTTTAAATAGGTCCATTCCTTGTAAGGTTCTACATCTGCAATTTCTACTCTTAGCGCGTTGCAAACTCAGCCACTATATCCAATAAAGATGCAAGCTTGTCAGCGTTTATAGTTCCCATTTTTGTTCTCTAGTTTATTTTAAAAGAGTGGCGAAATATGTACGAGTATGTGTATGGGTTTATGAGCCTTATTTCCGTGAGTCTTTCCTGAATGTGTTTTAAGGAAAACAAAAAGGAAGGAAGACTTCAAAAAGCATTATAAATTTAATGCTACCAATTGGATACTTGAATCAATTTTTATTGTTATTTGTATCAAATAGTATCTTTTTCCGAAATCGCAAATAGAAAGAATTTTTCAAATCTGTAAAATATTAAAATCAAATCAAATCAAAAATATTTTTGTTTCACATAGGCCTACATGGGCACTTATAAAACGTCAGAAGCTAGTGCACGGTTCCAAATTGGTCGTTTCCTATGGAGAAGAACCGGCAAGAAACTCCATGGTTACTCTTTTAAAAAAATTGGTTGATGTTACAATATTTTCATATTACAGTATTTATAGATATTATGTAAGAACAGTGTAGACCAGTCAATATTGTACCCAAAAGCACAATAAAAATAATCATATTAAAAAAAGTGATTCGTAATAGGAAGTAATCTAAGAATTCGAGTCTACAGTGTTCTCACATTCACATTATAAAAAAGAGGCTATATAAAAAACAAGTTAGAAACCTTTCTAATCTCGAAGGAAAAAAAAAACAGAGTAAAGATGCATATACTGAAATGTGACGTGACTGCGATTCGGTTACATATGTACAAAAGAGAGAGTGAGATATTCCCACCATGCACCCACTCTTCCTCATAATCAATATTTGAAATTCTAATTGCTGCTTGATTTATTAACCGATTTTGATTCAGTTTTCAGAAAAAGATTTATTTTTAGGGTTTTTAGTTACTAGCAGACCGGGAAAACTTCGTACCTCCTAACAGTCAATGAATGCAGTCTATCTATATATATAGGGTGACTGGCAATTAGTGTACGATACTTAAACACGTGATTGTGCTCATGATAACAAACAATTTTTATTAATGGAGCAAAGCCGAAATCGCGAAAAAAATATCAGCTGTTCATTAGATTAGGCTAACATAAATGTACTGAACAGCTGATTTTCTTTCGCGATTTCAGGTTTGTTCCCATAGTAAAAGTTGTTGGTTACCATGAGCGCAATCACGTGTTTAAGTATCGTACACTAATTACCAGTCACCCTGTATAAAAGGAGAAACTGACTGACTGATATATCAACAACGCACAGCCGAAACCACTGGGACTAGGAGCGTGAAATTTTGCACAAGGCTTTCTTTTATGACGTAGGCGAGCACTAAGAGAGGATTTTCCATAATTCACTTTTTAAAGGGATGAAACGGGGTTCCAAAGTTTGTATGGAAAAACCTACTACGCGGGCGAAACCGCAGGCAGAATCTAGTCTTTCTATATAGTCAACTGATTGCGATGAAACAAAGCCTAAGTAATATATCAAGTTACACACAATTTTAATGTATAAAAGTTATCTACATCGATTTCGTATATTTTACGTGATGCGCGCACAACTAAAATCTAGACACATAATAAATCTGTAGAAGTTTTTCTACAGATTTATTATTTGTCTAGATTTTGTATAAAATATTGTAGAAAAACGCCAGAGTTAGGTCTAACTTCGAGAAAGAGATCAATCGTCGAATCCGTCTCGGCTGGGCAGCGTTCGGGAAGCTGCGCGGTGTCTTCTCGTTCAATATACCACAGTGTCTCAACACGAAAGTCTTTGACCAGTGCGTATTGCCAGTGATGACATATGGTTCCGAAACGTGGTCGATTACAATGGGCCTCATGAGAAGACTTAAAGTCACTCAAAGGGCAATGGAAAGGGAGCGCTCGGAGTTTCCTTGCGTGATCGAATCAGAAATGAGGATAACCGCAGGAGAACCAAGGTTACCGACATAGCACGAAGAATCGCCAAACTTAAGTGGCAATGGGCACATTGCTCGCAGAACGGATGGCCGTTGGGGCCGAAAGGTTCTGGAATAGCGACCACGTACCGGAAGACGTAGCGTTGGAAAGCCTCCTACAAGGAGGACCGATGACCTAGTAAGGGTTGCGGGAATCCGATGGATGCGAGACGCACAGGACCGTTCATTGTGGCGACACTTGGGGGAGGCCTATGTCCAACAGTGGACGTCTTTCGGCTGAAATGGTGATGATGATGATGATGATGATGATTGCAGAAAAAACAGAAACAGGTTAATACCCATTTCACGAATTTTTAAATTAGCTCAGGTTAATCTATATTAGAGGCCAACCATGAATTACTTCACACGAATTTCACAATTGTTGTTGTCACAGCTGGTCATGTTTATGAAACTTCCCCTCCCTAGTGTGACGTCACATACATGATTAAATTAAAGCAACAGTTCCGAAATTAGTTTTTGAACTCACTAACAAAACAATTTGAACCTTACAGTCATACAGATACAGTTGGAAATATTTTTAAAGGTTTTTGTTAACAGTTAAGATTTTGCGTTTTGATACTCGGAGTATCAAAACGCAAAATCTTAAATTTTGCGTTTTGATACTCGGATATAGATTTTTAAATATGATGTCACGGAACATTATGACTGCTCCCAATGCTTGTCACACTTCGTTGTATTATGTGATTGGATGTAGTATATACAATTATGTAACCCTAACTCGTAAAAACATGCCAATCTAAGGACTCTAGCGCAAAACTGCGATACCTCGACGCATTGTAAAAAACCACGAGCCCGCATCGCAAGGCATGTATCGCAAGAACTTGTGAATTGATTCGCATCACATATTGTGTGATCACCTGAACGATGCTTTGCCGCACGAAATCACATCGTATCGCAGTTTTATAGCAGTCCTGCAGCCACATATGGGCTGGTGCTGCAAAATACCAACTAACGGCTTTGAATTCAGTGGAGAGGCGTGCGAAGAGGCTAATTGGTGATCCTGATTTGGTTAAGACCAATCTACAAAGCCTGGAGCACAGCCACTCGATATTCTATAGGATGCATTTTGGATAGTGTGCGTGGGAATTACATGACTTGATTCCGCCATCGCCTTTCTACTATCGGAAAACGCGACGTACGGCGAGTATCCACCCTTACCTAGTTGACTTCTCTACGGTCCGGACTAAGCGTTTTGCTATGTCGTATATACTGCGTACATCGAAGGACTGGAACAATTGGCGCTGCAGTCTTCCCGTCCAATTATAATTTAGGTGTCTTCAAAGCTAAAGTGAATAGACTCTTAATAAACTAGTGCGCTTCACCATCAACGATTGCATCACTGCTTACCATCAGGTGGGATAGCAGTCAAGCAGTAGTTTACTTCATTATAAAAAGACGTGCTGTAATTTGAAAAGAAAAAAATACTAGTAAACACACCTACTTATATTGTAATACCTCTACGAAATCTGCACAACTTACTTAATCTACCTCTGTAGACAACGGTAAATCAATTCACTCAACAAAATTCCGGGGAACATCTACTTCCTTATAATCAAAGCAAGCAAAGTATCCTATCTCCAGAGAATTCAGTTCCTTTACTCCGCTGATTGCTCATCTCAGAACAAAATGAAAATTCAAATAGGTATTGTTAACTCAATCAATACTGGGTCTCGGAAATCCTTTAAGAAAGATTACAAACCCAAAAGCTCCAAGTTTGGTCCCGTAGCGACCGCTTACTACACTAATGGGCTATAGGAAGGCATTTTCAATTTTACCTGAGAATTTACATACCCAATGAGATTGAGTCTTGATGGCATTTCGACGTTGATCTTAGAATTTGCATAAAAGTGAAAAAAAGGACGAGAGCTGTTTGCCTTTTAGAATATTTAATTAAAGGGACGAGCACCAGCGTTGTTTCTGGTCGTGTTTTATCAGCATTTTTTCTGTTTTAAACCTTATATAAATAAAAAAAAATAAAGGTAAACTACAGAATATATCATCCTGATTGTCGGGGAAGCGTTAGAATTATCCGACTTTCTAAGTTATAAAATAAATATTTCTAAGCTATATGATTAGAAACAGTTCTTACTTTTTTAGGGTTTCCTACCTCAAAAGGAAAAAACGGAATCCTTATAGGATTACTTTGTTGTCCGTTTGTCTGTCTGTCTGTCTATCAAGGTCCTTTATCTCGGGAACGCGTGGAGGTATCGAGTTGAAATTAAAACCATATACTCAGGTCTGCAGTCCCTTAAGCTTAAGCTGTGAAAAAAACCAAACTTCTAAGTTAACGACAAAAAAGGCGGCTGTTTATGTCGCAAAAAACGACTTTCTCATGGGAAACAAAATTCATAGGGTACTTCCCGTTTACCTAAAATCCTGAAATTTGGCATGTAGCAAAATCTTATAGTACAAGTATAGGAAAAAATCTGAAAACTATAAATTTGTAGTTACGTCACAAAAAAAATATTTTTTGCGATTCGGACAAAATCTTTGTAACTCAATTCGGGAATTGAATTGTTTTCATAGGTAAGTTTGTACGGAACCCTCAGTGCGCGAGTCCGACTCGCACTTGCATGGTTTTTCATTATGGATAGGCTCACGTTTGACCACTTTCTCACCTGCTAGTAATCGATGATGTTGCCGAAGACTTATCTCTAGGATTGATCTTCTTTAAATAGAAAACTTTTGACTCGTTTCAGACTTGTAAAGTTTCAATATTATATTATTAATTTTTGGGTAGTATTTAAACAACTGACTGTAAATTAAAGTTTTAAGTGACAAAAATAATTAATTTAGGTTATAGTATTAGTAAGTGAGCGACTGACTGCGAGTGACGAGAAATCAACATAACAACAACTTACAAACATTAATTTGAGTTACTTAAAATACAAAATGAGAAGCTTCATAATATTTGAGCGACCTAGTATTTGTTTGAGTGACAACGTTACGTCCTGCATTTTTTTCAATATTTGGTAAATGATGTATATATACTGAGCGTCATTTTGTCTTAAATGAAGTGTTTTGAATGCCCTAAATATCGAAGTACAGAGTATCGAATGTCCTAAATATCGAGATTTATGTATTATGTATGTCAAGGTAATTTGATAATTCGGATATTGCGAAAACCCGGATAATTAGAAAATGGTAAAGTAAAATCAGAAAATGGTGAAAACATTTCTTAAAGTGAACTTTTTAGTAGTTCGTTATGTAAAACCTCAATTTTATTTCTAATTGCTCACTTACTAATTTAGTCGCACGGCTAGAATTTTAAATTCTGGATTTTATTATTAATCAATATTTGTCGTCAGTTTAGTTAATTCTTCGCTTACTAAATTCACCGCTCAAGTTATTAAAACAGTATCTCATCATCAGTTGCTAAGTTTTTTTTATTCGCTCGTTTTATAATTCCCTTTAATTTTTAAACCCATTATGTCGTCATCACCATTTTCTCGATAATTTAACCCTTTTTTAGTCATACTATCTTTTACACTATATTTCTATTGTTTCTGTGACCCTCTGTTTTTTAAATACACAAAATATTGTGCTACATGCTGACTTGTCTAGCCAGCCATCGATTAAAAAAAAGGACGTGACTTTTTATTGCATCCATATCGTAGAATACAAATATATATAGGGTGACTGGTAATTAGTGTACGATACTTAAACACGTGATTGTGCTCATGATAACCAACAACTTTTACTATGGGAACAAACCTGAAATCGCGAAAAAAAATCAGCTGTTCAGTACATTTATGTTTGCCTAATGTACTGAACAGCTGATGTTTTTTTCGAGATTTCGGCTTTGCTCCCATAATAAAAATTGTTTGTTATCACGAGCACAATCACGTGTTTAAGTATCGTACACTAATTGCCAGTCACCCTATATTATGTAATGGCAACATTTAAAAAATAATAGAATGAGGCCTTTTTATTAGAGGGTGAGGAAACAAATCATCGAATAACTTCGTCGCCCACTTTGGGTGGAGTGAGAGTGTGTCATATTTTATTTTTTACTGACAAAACCCACCTCTGTTCCGTCAGTTGTCCTATGCGTTCCACAGCCACGGTAACTTTTAAAAACCACCTTTGTTCCTTCAGTTGCCCTTTGTGTTCCACAGCCACGGTAACTTTTAAAACCCACCTTTGTTCCTTCAGTTGCCCTTTGCGTTCCAAAGCCACGGTAACTTTTAAAACCCACCTTTGTTCCTTCAATTGCCCTTTGCGTTCCAACGCCACGGTTTCTTTCAAAACCCACCTTTGTTCCTTCAGTTGCCCTTTGCGTTCCAACGCCACGGTAACTTTATCAAACAATCTTGCAGCCCTGTTAGTTTATAACCATCATCATCATCATAGTTCATTGGTTGAGTAGTAGTGGCCGAGTGGTAACGGCCCCGACTTACGAGTCGTAGGTCGCGGGTTCAAACCCAGCCAGGCGCATTACTTTGTGTACGAGTAATTTGTATCATCACCACTGCTCACAAAACGGTGAAGGAAAACATCGTGAGGAAATCGGCGTGTCTTAGAACCAAAAATTCGAAGACATGTGACATCCACGATCTCGCACTGGGCCCGCGTGGTGGATGACGGCCCATTCCCTCTCCTAGAGAGGAGGCCTGAGTCCCAGCAGTGGAAAGACGCCCACTGTTGCACATAGGCCCAAGTGTCGCCATAGTGAACGTTCCTGTGCGTTCGGAAACCCTCTGATTCCCGCAACTCTTACCAGGTCATCGTTCCACCTTGTAGGAGGCCTTCCATCGCTGCGAAAAATTTCTTGCCAATTATAAAACACAAAAAAAAAACTGAAATTTTTCTGCCTTCGTCTAAATGGCTCGCAGATTCCTTTGCGATACAGAATACAAATGATTCGTTCAAAGCGTCTAGTACTGCGTTGATTTTATCTCGCTGTCTGTCTGTCTGAGCAATTAAAATATGCACTTTATTTAATGTTAATTTCATTGCAGTATTTGAGCTTTGAATATCTTTATAATCTTAGTAGAGTGTTGAAATATGAAATAAGGAATTTCTGGAATCGGAAAGTTATAAGAGAGAAATAATCTTTTGTCCAATATTCCGTAGATAAAGTAATAAATAGAGGTCGGAATTAGGTAGAGATATTTATGTACTTACAGTGATTTTATACATCGTAAGAATAAAGTTGATATGCCTCAAATCCCGAGATTAATTTTAATGAGCAGAATTTTTTATGACACTATCAGTAATATAATAGCAGAAAAAATTTCTTCCTGCATTAATGATGTGGAAGAGGAAGTATATAAATTTGCTAACCTCACCTCAGTTGACGTAGAACGATCTTTTTCAATGTACGAATGGATTTTAGATGTTCGGAGAAATTCATTGAAGCCAGAAAATATTAAAAAGCTCATAAGCTCAAAAGGTTATCTATTCATATATCTCCGAGGTTTTTATTATTATTTATTGGTAATATTGTTGGCCACACGGGATTGTCCATCAGAAATCCCGGGAAGATCCATTTTAATATCAACATTTCGATGCAAGTACAAAAATAACTCTACCTAATTCCGACCACTGGTTATAAGGCAATGGATAAACGTGTGAATAAAAAACTTAGAAGCTGATTGATTTGTTCAAGTAATCCTCCTTTTAATTTACTTCTGAAAGTCTACATGTGGATGGATGTTTAGATATTTGTTATACAATGCCTAAATGGATGATGCGAGATAGATCGAAAGTGTTACCGCGGCCATGGAACGTGAAGGGCACCTGAACGAACACAGGTGGGTGTGGTCGGTAAAAGTCTGATAGTTTGCCAACCAGTGTTGGGGAAGACTTAGGAAAAAACCCAACACTAAAAAAAAAGAAACTGAAAGAATGGGTTTTTTTTTAGTTGGGAAATCATCTAATGACAGCTCCCGCCCTTGGGCGGGGCGAGAGGGCGTGTCACATTTTTACTGACTAAAACCTACTCCTGTTTCTTTTTTGACTTCGTTCCAGGGCCCTGGGGGTTCTCTTTCACATCACCCATGACCCCAGTAGGCTTCGACCCTGCTGGGGCCCCTACGGTTTGCTGACATCTCCTTGAGGCGCGCGTGGAACACTACGCGCCGTCGACGACTTGGGATCGGTCCGGACGGTTACCTGACGGTCGGACGGCGAGCCACCCATTTCTCGCCATCCGCAAGCGCGCGCCTACGGTGGCTGGAAATCGGAGTCAGAGTCCTGCTGGGCTGAGGCGTGAGGGACGTTTCCTAGCGCATGCGGCTGCCTCCTTTACTAGCATTACTGCTTCGCAGAAGGAAGCGACCGCCTGGCACTTCTCCTTGCTCCGGACCATGGCCTGTACCAAGGGCCGGCGCGAGAGATTGCTGTCGCCGATCGCCCCTACGAGGACACGGCGGCGCTCTGCCCAGCGTAAGCTGCCAAGTGCTCCTCGAAATTTCATCGGCTGTCGAGGACGAGTCCCATGTAGAAAGAATGGGTTTGGATGTTTATAACACAAGTAAACCATAGGGCTTAGGAATTAGAGTAATTTTAATCCTGGTAGTACTTACGTCCTTCTCGAAATTACCTGGGTACTTTACGTGGACAAAGGTACTAGCAAAAACGAGTAAAAAATAATTTAAAGTCCAGCACATTTCATCAGTTCACCCTAGAAGTCCACAAAACACATCTTCTTCAAAATAATTCCAAACAGTCAGGCATCAGCAGTAAAAGCTGTACTTTTTAGACAGTCTATGTCCATCAGTAGACGACTTTCACATGAAATAATAATAATAATATTCCACAACTTTCACAAACGCCATCTAGACCCAAACTTGGCAGAGCTTGTGTTATGAGCACCAGACAACTGATAAACATACTTAAATGTTTCGAAATATATATTTCGGAGATTATGACAATTTAGCGATAATAAGAAACTCAATTAATTTCTTAGTACCGGGGTAGGGTGAAACGTTGTGACGTTGTAGACGTCAAGAAGCGTAATCGTTTGGAGGGGAGACATTTACGAATGTCAGTCTTGGGCAATCCGCCGAGCAGTGCAGACGCTTTTAACGATTTTACTGGTTCTCTTAGATTAAGATATTCCTAAGTCTGTAATGGCGTAATAATATGTAATGTGAAATAAAAGTGATCGTGATGTGAATTGTTATTTTAATTCTAGGTACGTCATGAACCCTCAACTAGAAAATCTTACTAATGACGGCTGTGGCCTTCGCTACCTCCCCGTCAGGGGGCGTGGCAAGCGGCTTCAGGGCTTCGCCCTCTGGCCGCGGAGTCCAACCGGGACCCGTGACAACGGACCCGTCGTCAGGGTGCCTAATAGGCGATGACGTTTGTAGAGCAGGTGGCTCTATGTGTATGATGACGGCTGTGCCGCTGCGTGCGCCTTTATACATTTATTATAGATAAATTACACCCAGAAACAGAGCAAATGATCGTGCTCAACACATAAATAATCGTCTTGAGTGGGTTGAGGTTGTGGTGGGATCAAACCCACAATCTCTGGCATAGTAGTCAGGGCCACTGATTACTAAACCAACAAGCCAGTCTAAATGACGATGATATAGACAGCCTTATAACATTTCTACCGCTAGGACTCAGGCCTCCTCTCTAGGAGATGAAATGGGCCGTAATCTACCACGCGGGATGATTCTTAGGATATATCCTTGTTTGCAAGTCTGTCGGTTTTAACCTAAACCGTCTTTGGCCACTAACAAGGGGTACAAGGTCGAATAACTTTATCTTTGACCGCAAGAACCCTTTAGCGCTAAAGGGTTAAGATAACCCTCGCTGTCTTACAACCCCCAACCGGCAGGTCGCGTACTATAACTCGTTTTAAAGCGTCTTGAGAATCGGATCAGATCACTTTAAAGGTCGAACTAGTTTCGGGCTGAATACAACCGTCTATACAAAGGGTATAAACTTGTTTACACGATCCGATATTGTAGCATTTTAGGGTTGGATTCAATTTGGTATATTTGTGTTTGATGATGCTGTTTATATTCGGATTTAAGGGTTGATGCCCCGTCTGCATGTAATCAGATCGGCGAAGACCTTTTGCATTTGTTTGTTTTATTTGTCTTTTCTCGATTTCTTTCAATGTTTTGAGTGGTAGTGCAAATTTGATTGGTAAGTTTACGTTTATGTAAATTGAAATTAATTATTGTTTATCTACGTGGTATTTAGATATGACTTTGTGTGGACATTCTATCAGTAGAATTTGCATTGCGAGACCTGGGTTCAAATAAATTTCTAAATACCTAATTTGTATTGAAAACCTGCTTGTTGGTGCAGTCAACCCAATCAATGTTGGGTGAAAAAGCTAAGTAGACGATAAGACTGCTTTCTGGCAGACTTTAAGGTAGAACTACATTGTGTACACGTCGGCGTACGTGACGCCGATCTGGGAGCGTCGATCTCCATACATTTTATATGGCAACTAGACTTGTAGAGCTACATTAGACCCACGCGACGTTACCTACGTAGTACAACACAGGCATCGCCCATGTCTAATGCAGTTCCCCTTTTACCATTACCTTTTGGCATAGATGCCTTTAACAATGGGCTGGCCAATAAGATACCTGAATAAGTCCAAATCACATTTCATTGGCGAAGTTGCATTCATTTTTGGCGGTTCGAACATTGATGTCATTTATTATTATTGTTCCAAAGAGTTACCACAGTCGTAGAACGCAAAGGCCAACTGAAGGAACACGGTTGGATTTTAGTCAGTAAATGTCTGACAATCCACCTAGAGGGGAAGGTGTCATTTGATGACTTTTTTTTAATATGATAATTTTTATTGTGCTTTTGGGTACAATATTGACTGGTCTACACTGTTCTTACATAACATCTATTAATACTGTAATATGGAAATATTGTAACATCAACCACTTTTTTTAAAAGAGTAACCATGGATTTTCTTGCCGGTTTTTATTTTTATTTTTTATTCTTGATAGGTTCGCGCTTGACCGCAATCTCACCTGATGGAAAGCGATGATGCGGTCGACGATGGAGCGCGCTTACCTAGAAGTAACCTATTCACTCTTGACTTAAAGATTCCCGGGTTGTAGCCATCAGGAAACACAGATTCCGGCAAGGAATTCCACTCCTTAGCTGTACGCACAATGAATGTGTTCCGAAAACATTTTGTGCGTATAGGTGGGATGTCCACCATGTACCGGTTCTTCTCCATAAGAAACGACCAATTTGGAACTGTGCACTAGCTTCTGACGTTTTATAATGGCCCATGTGAAATAAAAATGTTTGATTTGAACTGAATTGAAATTAAATTGATGATTTACCTCTTGCGAATAAAGGTGGAATTCTGTAATTTATTTATTTATTTATTATTTATTAATTGCTTGCTATACTTACAGTATGCACCAAAGCGCATAGCAAGCCAACAAACTAACCGCCTTGGTAACATGGCGTAAGTTCATATACATACGAATATACGTAACATTTTCATTCGCAATATTAACCGTATAACTCAGACTGCAGCACCACACAGACATACATATATAGTATGTACGTACAATCGTACATTTATGCAGTTCTGACAAAGGACACAGATGTGCTATTGTGATTATCTCAGGCTAGTCGTAAGGCGCAAATGGATTGCTGGTAAACTAGTTATTGCTTCAGAATGTATAGGAATAGTAATATGTGTAAACTTACAAACGGCGGCTGCACTGGCTTTTCAGATGATGTCATCGATCGCTGTCATTGATTGTTTTTTTTTAGGGTTCCGTACCTCAAAAGGAAAAAACGGAACCCTTATAGGATCACTTTATTGTCCGTCCGACTGGCTGTCTGTCTGTCAAGACTCTTTATCTCAACGCATGGAGGTATCGAGTTGAAATTAAAACCATGTACTCAGGTCTGCAGTCCCTTGAAGTTGTGAAAAAATTAAACTTGTAAGTTAACGAAAAAAAAAAAGATACGGCCGTTTATGTTGCAATAAATGTATATTTTGACACTCTCAAGGGAATCAAAATTCATAGGGTACTTCTCGTTGTCCTAGAATCCTGAAATTTGGCATGAAGCAAGGTCTCTTAGCATAAGTATAGGAAAAAAAACCTGAAAACTGTAAATTTGTAGTTACGTCACAAAAAAAAAACTTTATTGCGATTCGTAAAAAAGACTCGATTCGGAAATTGAACTGTTTTCATAGATAAGTTTGAACGGAACCCTCAGTGCGCGAATCCAACTCGCACTTGGCCGGTTTTTTTTGCTTAGTGCAGTTTATAATTGGCTGGATCAAAATTCAAATGTTTTTATTTCACATATGCCTACATGGGCTCTTTTAAAACGTCAGAAGCTAGTGCACGGTTCCAATTGGTCGTTTCCTATGGAGAAAATACAATCATGGTTACTCTTTTTAAAAAAATTATTGGTTTTACAATATTTCTATATTATAATATTAATTGGTAAGTAAGTATAGTGTAGATAAGTAATTATTGTACCCATAAGTACAATAAAAACCAATAGTAAAATAGTGGGTAAAAATAGAAAGTAGAGTCTACAGTGTTCTCATATTCACACTATAAAAAAGAGGCTATATATTAAAAAAAAAACTGGGCAAGTGCGAGTCGGACTCACGCACTGAGGCTTTCGTACAAACTTACCTATGTAAATAGTTCAATTCCCGAATGAAGTCTCGAAGATTTTTTCGAATCGCCAAAAAGGGTTTTTTTTTAGAGGTTTGATTTTTTCACAAGAGACCGTAGAATTGAGTACATGGTTTTAATTTCAACTCTATACCTCCACGCGTTCACAAGATAATGGGTCTTGACAGACAGACAGACAGACGGACAACAAAGTGATCCTATTAGGGTTCCATTTTTCCTTTTGAGGTACGGAAGCCTATAAAACTTATCATTAATGATGGTTGAATCAGTCTAAATAATTTAAAAAATATTGCAAAAGCAGTGTAATAAAAAGAAAAAAAAAATAATTAAAACAAAGATGAAGCAATTAATAAACACATTTGTACAAGATAATGCAGTTAATGAGTTACAAGGGAGGCCACATGTGCAAAAGCAGTCACTGCCAAACAAGCTTGTCTCCAACACAGTATTTAACCTTGTAATACGCTTTTTTATTAAGGACACAATTGATATAACTTTATGTTGTTGGTTGTATGTTAATAAGGAAAAGGCTAGACTGACATCTTAAAATGTCAATAAATGTAAATGTGCCGATCGGATCAATAGTAGTCCCAGGTAAAGAACATATAACTGTCTTACATAGACGACGTCGAGGTACAAAATCGAGAGGCTTATAGGAAAACAATAGTGCGTATCACATTATGACACTGTCTCGTGCGAGTTTCTTGGCACACAGTTGGTACTGTTACGCTCAGTTAAGTCTTACAGTTCTCGTAAGATTTTAGTCTTTGTATACTCTGAGAGCCGGGCCACACGATGTGTTACGGTGCGGCGCCACAACTCATCGTGTGGCCCGGCCCTGAAGCAGATGACGAAGTCACTATCACAATTTGTTTAATGCTTACAGCATGCAGTGGTCTATTTTAATTACTTTGATGTTTGTCTTATTAGGGTTCCGTACCTCAAATGGAAAAAACGGAACCCTTATAGGATCACTTTGTTATCCGTCCGTCTGTCTGTCTGTTTGTCAATACCCTTTATCTCGGGAACGTGTGAAGGTATCGAGTTGAAATTAAAACATATACTCAAGTCTGCCGTCCCTTGAAACTGTGAATAAAATAAACTTCAAAGTTAACGAAACAAAAAAGATACAGCCGTTTATAAAAAATGTTTATTTCGACACTCTCAAGGGAATCAAAATTCATAGGGTACTTCCTGTTAACCCAGTATCCTGAAATTTGGCATAAAGCAAGGTCTTAAAGCACAAGTACAGGAATAAATCTGAAAAAAGTTTTTTTTTTTTGTAACGTCACAATAAAAGTTTTTTTTTGCGTTTCGGAACAATCTTCGAGTCTCCATTCGGGAACTGAGCTATTTACATAGGTGAGTTTGTACGAAGCCCTCAGGGCGCGACTCCGACTCGCACTTTCCCAGTTTTTTTTTGTTTAATCCTGTTAAAGGTTTTTGTGTATTGAACATTGATGATCGCAGTTATAAAGGATTATAGTTGTTATACTGGGAGTCTCAAAAAAAAAAAACACTATTGTACATGCATAAAAAATCTTTGCCCTCTATGTTACTTTTGCCGGTTTTTCAAGGTGTTGCTTGAGACTGGCCATCGGTTATGACTTCTCCCGCTCTACGGCGGTGCGCAAAAGGGTGTCAGACTTTTACTGACTAAAACCACACGTATCGTCGTTGCGACTTTAAGACCTCTTATGTGTCACTTTTGGCAAAATCACTTTTTTCCGCCAGCCTTTTTGAAGCTCTATCTAATGCAAAATCTCTCATGTGTATACGACAATTTAATCGTCATTTGTTTACCAATTTCAAGATCAACAATGTGCTTCTACTTTTACATTTAAACTACTTTTACATGTAAACTGTTTTTTTTTACTATCATTCTACTTTTAAATTCAACTAACAATAGCAAAATTAAAAGCAGAAAATCATATGGCTGATATCTATATTTTTTGTTGTAGTTGGTATCATTATATTTTTTTTCAGTAGACGGTTTTTATCGATTTTCTCATAAAGTTGAATTTTACACATAAGAGGTCTTAAAGTTGTAACAACGGTATGTCCCTTCTTTGTCTTACGTTCCAGGATTGCTGGGTTTCCCTTTCACAAGTCAATCCATGGCCCCAGTAGGCTTCGGCCCTGTTAGGCCCCTACGGTTTTGCTAATTAACCTTAACGCACCGATTCGTAAAACTGATTTGATAACCGAATAAAACAACCGTCTATGCAAATCACGGACTAGGTACAGGTGTACCTACCTTCGTCTTATAATTAAAACTTTTTATCTGCCCGACTTCTGCTCTTTAAGTTCATTCGTAATGTTAGAGATTTGCATTTAAAGATGGCGCCGGTGTTCAGGCTGACTCTCCAATTAAGCTAAGCAGGTTTTAATTTTGTTTTAAAAGTCTATGATTTTTATGTGGCTATAGTGTTGTTGGTAAGTTGAATAGTTTTAACAAATTCCTTGGATTTTTTTTTAGGATTTAACACAAAAGGTTTTAATAATTTACATCCTTAAAAATATTTAACTAAATTATACTACACTATTAAACAACTTTATAAGTATGTACAAACGTGTATAAAAATAATTTACTGGGCAACTGGAACAGTGCCCAGAGCGCTGGCAGCATTGCCACGTTGAATGGCAATGCTGATTTGCTGCCCAAAACAAAAGCCCAGCCTCTGGTCACGTGAAGAATCGACTAATGGTTTTCTAATGTTGTTGTAAATTGTGGGTTTATTTATATCTACTTTATTGCACACAAAGACTACAAAGGAGACAATTTTTTTTGTTTGGGGAATAGGCCCACCACAAATTGTGGCGTATAGCAATGAAATGCACGTTAGTTTATTCCTTATAATCTCTAGATTACATTGGTAATATTGGCAAAACTTTATCTAACTGGAGTACCGTGAAATACGACAGTCAAAACATGACTCTCATAATAACCTAAAATCTCACAAGAGCGATTGTCTAATGAGTGGATAAGTCTCCTTGGTATTTTAAGTTAAAATAGTGCACTGTTCAATAATATACAGTATAAAACAAAGTCACGTTTGTACTACGTGACAGACTTTGATGTGATTTACACGATTTGATAGACTTATTCATGAAAATGCGTAGATGTATTCATTTCGAAATAGCGCGGCTTTTGTCGGCCATTGACTGTAGATCTAAAATAATAAGGTGATGTGTTTTATGCTGGTTGTGTAAGGAGAAAAAAAAACACATTATAGCATCACAAGTATTTATTACTGTTCATCATCATCATTTTCAAAGTCATCTCTTAAAAGCAGTATTTCATCTAAAAAAGTTGCAGGTGGCTCAACCTCACCTTGATGCCGCGCCCAAGATAAAAACCACACTATACACATCACATATGCACAGCAGCCAACAGTGCGTCTGCCCACTAAACAATTACAACAGTATCCAGCAAGAGCAGTATTCAACATTCCGTTGAAATCGTGCTGCACAATTGATACAACGGCTTTGTGGATTATGCATGTATCTACAGATGCCATTTTCATAAAATCTTTCGAATAAAAATACGAAAAGAACAGAAGAAACATGCAACTATCTAGTAATCGGAAACAATAATAATGTTGTCTGTAGCGGTGGGGGTTTCAACGACGAACAGTTTTCAAAGACCGTTTTTTGTTCTGCAACGTAACAACCGTTTTCCATCCTGAGACCAAACAGTCTTCGTTGCATAAACCAGTCTTCGAATTACTGTATGCGAATTGTTATCTTACTGTTAAGAAAATAAGGTCGAAAATCCATTGCTTCAACTATCACACTCGTCGCGTCGTCGTTTTTAAAACCAGTTATTGCAATGAAAAATGAATTTTATGTTTATAGTCATAAAGTTCATTTTTCATTGTAATAACTGGTTTTGAAATGACGACGCGACGAGTACAGAATTTATTACCGTCCTCAAACTAGTTGCGACAACGAACGTTTTCTGCAACTACTTCACTCAACGATAGATACGTCTTCAAACCAGTTGCGACGACGACCGTTTTCTGCAACCGTTTTTGTCGTCGCCAAAACGGTTACGTCTCGTCCGTCTAAAATTCGACAACGACCCACCACTAGTTGTCTGTCAGTGTCAAACTGATTGAAACTGGACCACAGAGCATCTGCAACGGGCTATTAATTGCGTTTCGTTCCACGTTGATTTTTAAAGTACGTTACTTGATATTTGTGTTAACCGTTAATAACAGCATTAAAAACAAGTTCGCTGGACCAATTAATTATTATCTCTTGAAACGCATTTAAATCCGATGTCACCGCTGCGCGCTATAGTAACATTTTTTTTTTCACGTTAAAATAAACTTGAAAACGCTCCTAAACAAGCATTTTTTGCCGTAACACTTTTTTACTATTATTTCATTATTCCGGTTAGATTTCTATATAATTTTTGGTCTGTTAATTATAATAAGATGATCGCTTTTTCCATGTGTAATATTATTAATAAACGTAACCGTTTAATAGTGGGCCCAAAAAAAATTGTCTCCTTTACAAATTGAAACCTATCATAAATAAAAAACATACAATTGGCCTTATCACACTTGGCGATTTCTTCCAGGCAACCTGGAATGGACAGACATTGCCTGGACACAAAATGGGATTGCACTTGGTGCAAATATAAAAGTAAACAAAACTTGATAGATACTTAATACTAAAATAGATACATACATACAAAAAATAATAAAGCAAGACAATAAATGATGAAACGAAGGGTCGGGTCGGTGGGGTTGAGTTCAAAAGGTTTGTGTGAGTATTTTTGACGGAATTTCAAAGGTTGTTTCAATAATTCGCAAATTAATTCGTAGTGTACGTAGTGTATAGTGTACTTACGAATTGTAGGTCGCGGGTTCAAACCCAGCCAGGCGCATTACTTTGTGTAATTTATTTCATCACCACTGCTCTCAAAACGGTGAAAGAAAACATCGTGACGAAACCGGCATGTCCTAGAACCAAAAATTCGAAGACATGTGGCATCCACCAACCCGTACTGGGCCCACGTGGTGGATTACGGCCCATTCCCTCTCCTAGAGAGGAGGCCTGAGTCCCAGCAGTGGGAACATTAAAAGGCTGACTATGCTATAATTCCTAATGTACATTGTGATGTAAAATTGGTGTAGTTTTATGTTTCAAATGTCTGCACAACTGGAAATTATGTGGAATTATTGAAAAAGGCGTGATGGCGGTAAAATGGAGCTTAGAATATTATTGTAGTACCGACTACATCGGCGAAGCTTGCTGAGAAGACTGACTTAAGAAATTAGCTACCAAATCCTGCAATAGCATTACACTGTGTTACATCCGCCTGCTATCAAAATCCATCCAGATTTCTATCAAAATCCAGTTCTGATGATGGAATATACAGGGTGACTGGTAATTAGTGACCGATACTTAAACACGTGATTGTACTCATGATCACAAACTAGGTAAGGTACAAAAAGTACATGAGACAACAGCGTTAAGCGGCTAACAGCTGAGTGATCGCAGGCACGAGAATTTCAAACAGCTGTTTCGTTATTGTCATAAAACTAACGAGTAAATAAAAAAATTTCTTTGGGAAAGTTGTTTGTAATCATGAGGACAATCACATGTTTAAGTATCGGTTACTAATTACTAGTCACCCTATATAAGGACTTAACTGGCTTGTTGGTTAGTGGCCCTGAATGCTATGCTGGAGGTCGTGGGTTCGATTTTCACCCAGGACAAATGTTTGTGTGATAAGCACGATCATTTTGTTCTTTGTCTGGGTGTAATTTATCTAAAAGATGTATGTATTTAGAAATATATAAGTATGTTTATCAGTTGTCTAGTACTCATAACACAAGCTCTGCTTAGCTTGAGACTAGACGGCGTTGTATGATAGCTGTGGAATATTAATACTTTAGGGAACATCTTAAATATTACAGGCATATTCATAGTGGTTTTGGTATTTTCATCAAGAACTCAAGCATTTTGTACTAAAATAATCACAAATGTACCATATTGTAAGAATAACAAGTTACATCTCTATCATCTATTTTGTACAAAAAAAAAAAAAACTATTGAAAAGCGGGCCTGAATAACTCAATCAATACAGACCAAACCGTATATCAGGCGTTTGAAAACTTCCCCAGTTTGAAAGCTCTCTAGCAAATTGTGGAAATAACTAGTTTAGCGCTCAAATGTATAGAGTTTTAGCACGATTCGTAGTTTCTCTTCTCGACTTTTGGTATTGAAATTATTTTAGGAAGGAAACTGTAATGGTAAGTGAATAAAAGGATTTATTTGTGTTTTTATTTTTAGGGTTGCGTATCTACCTCAAAAAACGGAACCCTTATAGGATCACTTTTTGTCCATCTGTCTGTCTGTCAAGACTGTTTATCTTGCGAACGCGTGAAGGTACCGAGTTGAAATTACTACTATATTATCATACTCAAGTCTGCAGTCTCTTGTAGATGTGAAAAAATCAAACCTCTGAGTTAACGAAAAAAAAAGATGTCGCAAAAAACGTGTATTTCGACTCTCTCAAGGGAATCAAAATTCATAGGGTACTTCCCGTTGACCTAGAATCCTGAAATTTGGCATTAAGCAAGGTCGTAGAGTATAGGAAAAAAATCTGAAAACTGTAAATTTGTAATTACGTTACAGAAAAAAAAAAATTGTTTCGGAAAAATCTTCGTAACTCAAGTTTTCATAGGTAAATTTGTACGGAACCTTCAGTGCGCGAGTCCGACTCGCACTTGCCCAGTATTTTTTAAATTATTGTTAGGCTGGCGATTGAGCACTATCTCACCAGATAATAAGCGATGATGTGGTCGGCGATACACACTTGCCTAGGAATAAGACTCCAGCACTAAATTCCACTCCTTATGTATTTCCAAAACATTATGTGGGCATTGGTGGGATGTCCATTATATTCCGGCCAAAGCCAGAATTCATAGCAGTGGCCATCGGAAAAGCACCAGGAAAATGGAGTTCGATGAGTACCGGAAAAAAGAGTCGGCCGTCTCAGATCCTTTAACGAAAATAATCATTTAATTGTCAGCTTGTTATTAATATACACTAAAGAATGGATTTTGCCCGTAGTAGAGAAGAGTTAATTTCCTTATAAAAGACTATACAATATAGAGTCTTATTTTTTAGGTAGAAAGTTATGAAATGACTTCTCTTTAATCTTTCAAACGCTCCAGTAGCTCCTTAACCGAAAACCATAGTGGCCCAGCAGGGTCGAAGCCTACTGGGGTCATGGGTGATGCGAAAGAGAACCCCGGGACCCTGGAACGAAGGCTAAGAAGGAACAGGAGTGGGTTTTAGTCAGTAAAAGTCTGACACGCCCTCGCGTCCCACCCAAGGGCGGGAGATGTCATTAAATGATTTAACAAGTAGACAGAATTTTAGTAAATTTACGAAAATATACCCATAACTATACTCGTATAGGAATACTTGGCCATAGAAATAAATGTTAACTGTAGGAGTACTTTTCTAGACGAACTGATTTACAAGTCGTAACTCTGCTCTCTTGTTATTTATTTTTTGTTTACAGGCATAAAACACTCTTGTGTCTGTTTGACTGACAGCTCAGCATGAATGAACCACTAAAATTTGCGTATATTGTAAGATCGTTTTTATTAGAGTCTGCAGTGGTAAAAATCTATCTAAAGGATGGCCTTGTCCGATGTGTACAATTTTTTTTTGAATTTGAGGCAAATTTATTAATGTTATTTGGTACCTATTTTATAGTCAAAGAGTATTAGTGTTATAAAGTTCAGACTAAGCATTTCGCCTCGTCGTTTATACCGCGTATATCGAAGGGTTGGAACAATTTGTCTACTGCGGTCTTCCCATCCGATTATAATGTAGGTGTCTCCAAGGCTAGAGTGAATAGGCTCTTAATAAACTAGTGCGATTTACCATTAACGATTGCATAACTGCTTACCATCAGGTGGGATTGCAGTCAAGCACAGGTTTATATCATTAAATGAAATCGGTTAAAAAAGTTGTGAATTGGAAAATTGTGTGTTTCAACTCTCAGCCTAGGACGGTCTGGCCAGCCTCGAGGTCTGAGACTGTCTATATCTATTTCATAAATCTTCTTGCTGTCTTCTAATTGAAACTGATAATTAAATAAAATGACAAAATTAGATAAATATGACAAAAGCAAGTAAAGTTTTAGCTAGCAAGAGGAGTAAGATTTAGTAGATGATAATATGGTACTCCCTTTCTTCACCTAAAATTGTTTGTCCGAAAATCATTATCCTTATCACGTTTGCTATAAACATCAATAACCATAATGTTCAAAATCCCGAAATTTTATATAACATAATTATATTTAGTTCTAAAAGTATTTTGTCATAATATCGAGTACTATAATAATTGAATCTCCTAATTTTACATGACCTAAAGTCATATGTCCTAAGTTTTGTATTAAATAATGTGTATATTATTCCGAATGTTCATTTATAATACTTTTTTAGTCATAAATCTTTTGCTAAAAATTAGATTTTAGTGACAGAAACGAATCGCTGTAAATCCGACTCCACGCAGTCTTGTCTGCCCTACCCCTAGAGTGTAATTTAAAATCGCGTAGGCGCGGAGGGGCGAGGCGGCCCGCGAGTTGAGGAGCAGGTGGTTGTAACACCCGCCGCCGCGGCTGAGGTTGGCCGGCGAAGCCGGCCAGCAAGCCGAAGCTGCGGTGGTAAGCGTTAAACCCATCTGCGACGATAAACTCGCGTGGGATCGCCGGAGCCCCGCAGCGCCGGAGCCGTGACAGAAACCATGCCTGCTGCATGTTGCATGCTTGCTTGCTTGCATGCTGCGTGCTTGCTTGCATGCTGCATGCTTGCTTGCATGCTGCATGCTTGCTTGCGTGCTGCATGCTTGCTTGCATGCTGCTTGCTTGCATGCTGCTGACTTATAACTTTTATTGAAAACATAGTTTTATGTCTATAGTTTTATGTCTTTTGTATATTATTGATTGTAATATTTATGACAAACGGATTTAGGACATATTATATTTAGGGATTTCAATTTTATGGAATGTGATATTATGTGATTTTAAATTCGGGTAAGTTATCATTCGGAAAAATGATGATTAGGACAAAAAAGGTTATGGCACTTTAAATTATGGATAAAAAATTTAGGTGACACAATAGAGAACCTGATAATATACATAGAAAATTGTGAAAACTGAATAATTAATGTAATTATGAAAAAGTATTTCTAGTAATTTTCTGCTTCATCCAAAGCGGAAAAAAATATTGATGTTTTACTACTGTTAAAAAATAACCCTTAAAAAAGCTAAACGTTTGTTATTGTTGTTACATTGTTAAAATTGTCGATATGTTTCCATAATTAACAACATTAATGTTTTGGTTTAAATCATATATATTTTTTATTTACTTGTATTTCCTGTGTCTACCTATATATTCTTAATAAAAAAATTATTTTTCCACTAATACGGACATTCTTTTCGCGATAGCGATTGTCCAATTGCTACAGTTTTTGGAATTGCCCACGTGATGTTTTGTTGGCGTATTTCTTCAACATCTTCCTGCTCTGGTTTCATGTTACTTGGGGTCAGTGCAACACGTCTTTTTCTTCCATTTTGTCCTGTCAACCATCACGCTATTAGCATAGCATAGTCGGCCTTATAATGTACCCACCGTTGGGACTTAGGCCTCCTATCTAGGAGAGGGAATGGGCCGTAATCCACCACGCGGGCCCAGTGCAGGTTGGTGGATGTAACATGTCTTTGAATTTTTGGTTCTAGGACATGCCGGTTTCCTCACGATGTTTTCCTTCACCGTTTTGAGAGCAATGGTGATGAAATAAAATATACAAAGTAATGCGCCTCGCTGGGTTTGAAACCGCGATCTACAACTCATAAGTCGGGGCCGTTACCATTCGGCCACCACTGCTCACAAGCTAAGCTGTTACTAGCTCCCTTTTCTTTCATAATATCACTGCTCACTCAATCCATCCATCTATTCATTGATCGTCCATATTTTTTTTGGCCTCCCTCTCTCTTTGTATCCATATCAATACCTTACGTTTGCTTTAGAGGCTCTGGTAAGTCATAAACGTTATCAATGCCCATTATCATCTCTTCACTAAAGAGGAGTCTATTTATAATCAATTTCTCATTAAAAGATTATAACTTATCTCTAATGAGTTGAGCATGTAATCTAGTGGCACTTGATGTCAATTAAAGATTTCTTACTTGACGCCATTATACCTAGTGATAATAAATTCATGATTAATTATCTATACATATAATAAAACAGTAAAATGGTGGAGCGTTGGTATTAGTTGGCGAAAAAACTACTGAACCAATCCTGTTCAAATTTTGCATACATAATCCTTATAGGCCGGGTCAACTGTTAGGCTATATCATCACGCTATTTGCTATGGGGGGTGAGCAATAATCCAAAATGTCGACATTGAACGACATTTGCCACGTTCGATCCCCAGCTACAGTTAAAAATTTTGTCATTATTTTATCTTCTTTTTTGTAATAAAATAACTTTTACCATTTTTTCAAAATAAAATTGCCATTTCTATTCGATATCTTCTAAATATTTTGTAAAAACTAATCAAAACACATAATAAAATCAAAGCGGCGAGTAAAATCACGTACTAAAATGTAAATATGGCACAACGCCATCTAAAGACTGAAAGTAGAAATAATGATGACAATGATAGTTGAACGTCATATTTGATAGATGGCATTGTGTATTTTACGTAATTTTCTGAGTGGCGGAAGAATGACCATGGCCCAAGTTTGCAGACAGTTTTATTGTTTAAAATTGGGCGAAAACCGTTATGATTAAACTGGAGTTAGACGTAGACATTTTTAATCCTACTGCTTTTTTTCCCCGTGGTTGTAACAAACTAATTGACCGTGATTATTCAAGGGATACCAACCAAAGGCGATAACAGTAAATACATAAATGTATTTAATTATTGACTTTAAAATAACATGGCCAAATTTTCGGAAGGGGTAGCATGGCACCTTGCGTTGGAAGGCCCCCAGGTAAACCTGGTGAGGGTCGCGGGAATCCGATGGATGCGAGACGCACAGGACCGGTAATTATGGTGACACTTGGGGAGGCCTATGTCCAACAGTGGACGTCTTTCGGCTGAAATGATAATGATAATGATGGCACCTTTATTTTTCTTTTTTTAAGGGTGGAAGTCATCCAATGACTTCTCCCACTCTGGTTGGAGCGGGAAGGCGTGTCAAACTTTTACTGACTAAAACCACACCTGTGTCCTTCAGTTGCCCTTTGCGACATCTCTTTGAGGAGCGCGTGGATCACTACTCGCTGTTGACGACTGGGCTCGGTCCGGTCAATTACCGGACGGCCGGACGGCTGTGGACGACCGATTGCTGGATGTCCGCGAGCCCGCGTTTACCGTGGCTGGTCGTCGGGGTCAGAATCTCGGCTCGGCGTGAGGACGTTCGTTCCCTCACGCGTCCTCCTCCTTCACTAGCATTACGGCTTTGCAGAAGGAGGCGACCGCCTGCCATTCCTCCTCGCTCTGGACCATAGCCCAAAGTCACAAGGCCCGGTGCGAGAGGTGACTGACGCCGATTGCCTCCACGAGGACAACACACACCTCTGTGTGCTCCACTGTGTCCTCCGGGATGATGGCACCTTGCGGCCTAATAATGGTGTGTTTTATTATTAGCAGTCACTGCTTCATATAAAACTGGGTCGAAAGGTTTGCGTTCCTGATCACAGTTCGACAACGTATGATGTATCTCAGATTCCTTGCAGCCTTACGTCGACATCCGTACGTTACCTCCTTGCAGTGAGTGGTAACCAACACTGGAACCACCCTCTGAGGGAGGCCAGTCTCAGGGATAACACTAATCGGCTGCTACATTTGTTTACCGGAATTTAATTGTTTTATGGATACACAAGCTCAGGACTGTTGAGGGTGTTTCACGCGGTTTCTGTTCCGGATTCGGTTGGAAGTATACTGATATTACCATTTTACAAATCGCCCGGAGGACCCGTTGTAGCATGCGGTGGAGGTCTATCCTGCTTGGGTGAACCGCCGTGTCTTCATAGAGGCAATCGGCGTCAGTGACCTCTCGGTTTGGCCATCAATATGCGAGTTCGATTGGACAGGGATACACGCGTTCAAGATTTCACCGAAATTCATCCAAAAGTTGGAGACTCTTCATAGGGTAGTTCCCACTATGGAATAACATTTGTCTGATATACGAGGACGTCAGTCAAATACACATAAAAAAATCCTAGATAAATGAACAAGTAATTTTTACGCCCCAAATGATCAAGCTGCAACAATCAATTCAAGCATGCTCTCGCAAATTCTTCATAAGTACTGTTGTGGAGGAAGATAGTTGATGATGATGGTAATTTTTGGATTCACTGGCTTTTTGGCTTTGCACCATCAGTGCAAACGTTATCCAGCTGAAGGTTGGTGTCCCGATTATGTTCCTTCGTTTACCTCTACCAAAGCTGTCTGACGGCTTAAACTCTTCAGTGAAACATTATTGAAGCGAAAATTTTACAAGAGGTAACTCTTTCGAACAATCTCGCAGCCTTAGCAGACATTGGCCCTAGAGGGCCCTATCCATTTGCTGACATCATTATGAGTCGCGCGTAGATTACTACGCGCCGTCGATTCAGGATTGCTTTGACCAGATGACCGGACGGCTCCACCGCAATCGCCCTGCGGCTTTCAACACCTGGAGCATCACTTCCCTCATCATCCCTCATAGTTTCAGCCACCTTCTTCGATCGTAGTGCTTCACTGAAGGAGGCTACTGGTTGGCATTTTTTCCACTAATCGCCTCCATGAGGACACGGCGGCGCCGGCGCTCCTACCAAGCGGGACTGACTTCCACCGTAAGTTCCATCGTATTCTCCGGGCGATCCGCACAATGGTGAGACTCGAGTGTTTCTTTTTGCTGAATTCGATACAGATACCTCCCGAAACACCCACATCCGGTGAGTCCTGCACAAAGAGAGGATGCCGTGACGCCTCTGTAGCCACTCCTCAAAGACAGGCATTACCGCTGCGATTGTGACGTGCTCACTGTGACAATGTTGTTTTACCGGAACATAAACCAGAAACATACATAAACTAGTGCCTTTTCCCTTGGGGTAGGCAGAAATGCCAACTGCTACGACCCTTACATACTCTTTCTATTCATTGACGTTCATACATCTGGATCTGGACGAGTACATAACGTGTATCCTGAAGGTAATTTGCGTTTTTACCTTTAACAGTTTTATGTGAAAGTACAATAAATAGTTACGATGCTTTCAGAATGAATTGCAAGCACAGAATTATTGTACAGTTTTACCAACTTAACGTAGACGAAGTCGCGGGCAACAGCTAGTTCATTATACTCCTTTATACTTGTTAAAAGTATATAACTCGCGATATTTTCCTTCGTCGTTTATGGAGTAGACATGATGAATTATTAAGTAAATCTAAAATATGTGTGACATTTACGAATACGCCTGGGGGATACGACCCAGTTTGTTTTACAGGATTGAGGCCCGTACTTATGTTGAGACCTGTAAGTACAGGTCTAATACCCTAAAAATTATTTGGGTAAGTACCCAAATATTTTTAGGGTATTCGATCAATTTGATTATGAGTCCCAAACCTGAAAAAAAAATTACAAATTTTACGCAATCAGAAATCAGAAACGTTTATTTCAAATAGACCAATTACAGGTACTTTTGAATTGTCAAAATGTCGGTCAGTCAAAAAAATAAAGGAGTGAAGCTAAATTGCACGTTCCAAAGCGTAGATCTCTATGGAGAAGAACGTGCAAGAAACTCCATGGACACTCTTTTAAATCATATGGTTACATAAATCTTGGTTACATATTTCTTGTCGTTTCTAATATGTGAGCACAATGTAGATAAGTAAGAATAAAAACTAATTAAAAACATAGAAATTGAATTAAGCCACTGTCAGCTAAGAGATGACCAGTCTCAACTGACGGCACCCGTTCACGAGCATGACGCGTGCATCAGCCCCACTCAGCTCAACCATTTTGAAGGGAACTGAATGACCCAATAACACGTGCCACCATCAGCGAGACATTTGAGTGAGCATGACAAACTCTTAACTGCCATGCTTGTAATGTCAAACAAGTTGTAACCTAATAAAAATGCTCCATGGTACTTCACATTCACAAAACTTGAAAAAAAGTGCTTCTACATTATACAACGCTATTGTTCAAGCGAGGCACCCCGCGCCATCGCCCGATGCCGCCAAATGTTGCGCTCTGCGCTTAGTCCTTCCGCAAACGTCATACGTGCAATACGTTATCGACATCTTTTCAAAAATGAATCGGCATTACAATTTTTCTAATTGAAAGTTTGTCGGACTTATTAGACGACGTTCCGCTAGCGGTGCCGGTAGACGATTTGTATTACCAGCATGATGGGTGCCCGGCTCATTATGAGCGCGGCTTGCGACAACACCTGGACTCGATGTTTCCTCAGCGCTGGATCGGACGTGGCGGGACATACCCTTGGCCACCGAGAAGCCCGGACTTGACTCCGTTGGACTTTTATTTGTGGTCTGAGCTCAAGCGCCTGGTGTATCGTGAGGAACCCCAAACACGCGACGCGTTGATAAGTGCGATAGTGGACGCTTTCAATACCGTGAGACGTGACAGAGACACTCTAATCAAACTGAAAGAGAATCAGTTAAAACGTGCTCGTTTGTGCATTGAACGTAGTGGTTTGCATTTGGAACAATTACCCCGCTACCGGGAAGTGTAAGTAGGTAGGTACTTACTCGTACCTTGTAAATAAACATTTAAAAGTAGGTTAGGTAATCAAAATCATTGTAAATAAGTTGATTCCATTTTTTAAATACGCCTTAAATACTTAATCATCTAATTCAGACTTTTTTTAAAGATAACTATCTTGATTTTTATTAGTTTCTCAGTGATCTTTAAGTTGTAGGCAAAAAAGTATTTACGACGGTCCTAAGCCCGTAAAAGTATGAAGGGAAAATTGGAATAACTTATTGGGGTCAAGAGTAGTGATCAGCTGATTTATACGCGAGTGCAACGACCGCGCGCCCAGCCCGCTTTTCGCGTAGATATCGCGCTATGTATTACCATTTTTTTTTTTTTTTAAGGTGGGAAATCATCCAAATGACTTCTCGCGCTCTGGGTGGAGCGAGAGGGCGTGTCAGACTTTTACTGACTAAAACCACACCTGTATCCTTCAATTAGAAATTCTCCGCGGTCCTAGCTAGCGGGCATCGGCCCTGCTGGGCCCCTACGGTTTGCTGACATCTCTTGAGGAGCGCGAGGATCACTACGCGCTGTTGACGACTGGGCTCGGTCCAGTTAATTACCGAACAGCCGGACGGCGAGCTACCCAGTGCTCGACGTCCGCAAGCCCGCGTCTACCGTGGCTGGTAGTCGGGGTCGGTACGGCGGCTAGGGCGTGAGGACCTTCGTTCCCTCACGCGTGCAGCCTCCTCCTTCGCAAAAGGAGGCGACCGCCTGCCATTCCTCCTCGCTCCGGACCATAGCCTGAACCAGGGCCCGACGCGAAAGGTCACTTCCGCCAATTGCCTCCACGAGGACACGGCGGTGTTCTGCCCAAGCGGGGCACACCGCCACCGTATGCTCCATCGTGTCCTCTGGGTGGTCCACACAATGATGACACCCGGGCGTTGCTTCCGCCTGAATCCGATGCAGGAACCTCCCGAACTTGCCATGTCCGGTGAGGACCTGCGTCATGTGGTAGGTGAGGACACCGTGTTGCCGCTCCAGCCACTCCTCAAAGAGGGTCCCCTCTTACCGCCATAATTGTAGCGTGCCCAGCACTGGGTTGCGACAGTCGCCGTCGCCATTCCACCATGAGATCCCACCGGAACTCTGTCCGCCATGCCGCGACTTGGCGCGGCAGCGGAGTTTCGCCCCGGCGTTGCATCTCCACGCGCAAATCGTGCATGCGTGCAAGGACTGTTGCCTCCAAATCCCATGGTGGCAGGCCAGCAAGGAGGTTTGCCGCTTCGCGGGAGATCGTGCGGTATCCCCGTACCATTCGGATGGCCATGACCCTCTGGCAAGCGTTGAGCATGGCCGCCGGTCGCCTTTGCAGTGACGGCGCCCACACCGGCGCCCCGTAAAGGGCCATGGACCGAACAATTCCCGCGTAGAGCCTCCGGCAGGAGGCGTCTGGACCCCCAAGGTTTGGCAGGAGCCGCTTTAGGGCAGCCCCGGTCCGTTCCAGTTTGGGAGTCAGACGTCGAAAGTGCTCCACAAAGTTCCACCGACTGTCGAGGACAAGTCCCAGGTACTTCATCGTCGACCCGACGTCGATGCGAACCCCTCCTACCGTTATTTGGGAACCCGGTGGTGGCGCGTTCCGAGGGCCATGAAAACACATGGCCTCAGACTTGTGCAGTGCCACTTCGAGTCCCTACTCTTGGATCCTGTCCACGACTGTCGCAACCCCGCGTGTCGCTAGTTCGGCCGCCGCCTGGTGCGACTCCCTCTGCGCCAGGACCAGCGTGTCGTCTGCGTAACAGACTACGCTGACCCCGTCGGGGAGGTCGCCGCGCAACACGTAGTCGTATCCGATGTTCCACGAGGGCGGTCCTAGTACCAATCCCTGCGGAACACCACACGTCATCTCTCGCCGTCTCCACTCTCCCTCGTGACCAGGGTAGATGATAAACCTGTCCTTCAGGTAGGCCTCGATCAAATGACGGAGGTAGTCGGGCACCTGGTGATACCGGAGTGCCCTCCTAATGCTACTCCAGGGCAGGGAGTTGAAGGCGTTGGTGATGTCCAAGGACACCACCACTACGACCTTGCCCCGGGACACCGCATCCCCCGTCGTGAGGGCTCGCACGCGCATGATGGCGTCCACCGTGGAGCGCCCCCTGCGGAAGCCAAACTGGCTGTCCGAAAGATCCGGCCCCACCCGTGATAAATGCGCGACGAGGCGGTCTGCAATTACTCTTTCAAAGAGCTTGCCCACCTCGTCGAGCAGCACTATGGGCCGGTATGTCGAGGCCCGAGTTCCTCCATGGCCAGGACCCAGGCTTTCCCAGGCAAGCCATCGGGTCCTGGGGCGGTATTTTTAGCGTTTAGCCTTCGTACCGCCACACTCATCTCTACCTCGGTCACCTCCGGAGTATCGTCGTCATCGCCGTTGTGGGCCGCGTCGGACACCGCGAGAGGCGGAGCCATTGGTGGGGAAGAATGCTCTTCTCTCGGAGGGAACATATCGTTCACTACACCCTCCAGGAGCTGGGGCCGGAGACTCTGTGTCAGCGAGGGAGCCCAGGAGCGGATATGTATTACCATTGGTTCAAGTCGCTTTCGAGTTTTGTTTATCACAATTGTTAATCTGCCATTTATTGATTCTAATTTTTTTTATATATATTAATCGATTGTATTACCGACACAAACTCATTTCGCTTCGGGAAAACAACCACTAAAATTTCACGGTGTATATATACGAGTATATATATAAAAAAACTAATTTGAAGGCTGTGGCTGTGGAGTTTTTGTCAAGGATATAATCTTCCAGTTTATAATACGCTTGTCTACATAGTGTGCGTTTAATGCATGTTTTAAATTTGGACTCATTTAGTTGTAGAATCTTAAGTGGTATTTTATTATAAAACTAGCTGTTGCCCGCGACTTCGTCTACGTTAAGTTGGTAAAACTGTACAATCATTCTGTGCTTGCAATTCATTCTGAAAGCATCGTAATTATTTATTGTACTTTCACATAAAACTGTTAAAGGTAAAAACGCAAATTACCTTCAGGATACATGTTATGTACTCGTCCAGATCCAGATGTATGAACGTCAATGAATAGAAAGAGTATGTAAGGGTCGTAGCAGTTGGCATTTCTGCCTACCCCAAGGGAAAAGGCACTAGTTTATGTATGTTTCTGGTTTATGTTCCGGTAAAACAACATTGTCACAGTGAGCACGTCACAATCGCAGCGGTAATGCCTGTCTTTGAGGAGTGGCTACAGAGGCGTCACGGCATCCTCTCTTTGTGCAGGACTCACCGGATGTGGGTGTTTCGGGAGGTATCTGTATCGAATTCAGCAAAAAGAAACACTCGAGTCTCACCATTGTGCGGATCGCCCGGAGAATACGATGGAACTTACGGTGGAAGTCAGTCCCGCTTGGTAGGAGCGCCGGCGCCGCCGTGTCCTCATGGAGGCGATTAGTGGAAAAAATGCCAACCAGTAGCCTCCTTCAGTGAAGCACTACGATCGAAGAAGGTGGCTGAAACTATGAGGGATGATGAGGGAAGTGATGCTCCAGGTGTTGAAAGCCGCAGGGCGATTGCGGTGGAGCCGTCCGGTCATCTGGTCAAAGCAATCCTGAATCGACGGCGCGTAGTAATCTACGCGCGACTCATAATGATGTCAGCAAATGGATAGGGCCCTCTAGGGCCAATGTCTGCTAAGGCTGCGAGATTGTTCGAAAGAGTTACCTCCTGTAAAATTTTCGCCTCAATAATGTTTCACTGAAGAGTTTAAGCCGTCAGACAGCTTTGGTAGAGGTAAACGAAGGAACATAATCGGGACACCGACCTTCAGCTGGATAACGTTTGCACTGATGGTGCAAAGCCAAAAAGCCATTGAATCCAAAAATTACCATCATCATCAACTATCTTCCTCCACAACAGTACTTATGAAGAATTTGCGAGAGCATGCTTGAATTGATTGTTGCAGCTTGATCATTTGGGGCGTAAAAATTACTTGTTCATTTATCTAGGATTTTTTATGTGTATTTGACTGACGTCCTCGTATATCAGACAAATGTTATTCCATAGTGGGAACTACCCTATGAAGAGTCTCCAACTTTTGGATGAATTTCGGTGAAATCTTGAACGCGTGTATCCCTGTCCAATCGAACTCGCATATTGATGGCCAAACCGAGAGGTCACTGACGCCGATTGCCTTTATGAAGACACGGCGGTTCACCCAAGCAAGCAAGCAAGGTGCCATGATACCCCTTCCGAAAATTTGGCCATGTTATTTTAAAGTCAATAATTAAATACATATAAGTATTTACTGTTATCGCCTTTGGTTGGTATCCCTTGAATAATCACGGTCAATTAGTTTGTTACAACCACGGGGAAAAAAAGCAGTAGAATTAAAAATGTGTCCGTCCAACTCCAGTTTAATCATAACGGTTTTCGCCCAATTTTAAACAATAAAACTGTCTGCAAACTTGGGCGATGATCATTCTTCCGCCACTCAGAAAATTACGTAAAATACACAATGCCATCTATCAAATATGACGTTCAACTATCATTGTCATCATTATTTCTACTTTCAGTCTTTAGATGGCGTTGTGCCATATTTACATTTTAGTGCGTGATTTTACTCGCCGCTTTGATTTTATTATGTGTTTTGATTAGTTTTTACAAAATATTTAGAAGATATCGAATAGAAATGTCAATTTTATTTTGAAAAAATGGTAAAAGTTATTTTATTACAAAAAAGAAGATAAAATAATGACAAAATTTTTAACTGTAGCTGGGGATCGAACGTGGCAAATGTCGTTCAATGTCGACATTTTGGATTATTGCTCACCCCCCATAGCAAATAGCGTGATAATATGTAGCCTAACAGTTGACCCGGACTATAAGGATTATGTATGCAAAATTTGAACAGGATTGGTTCAGTAGTTTTTTCGCCAACTAATACCAACGCTCCACCATTTTACTGTTTTATTATATGTATAGATATAGATATAGATTACACAGTACCCCATAAAAGAACTATTTACTTTAGCCGATCTGAATCGAGGTTGATCTAATTTGTTCCTATTCCTGGTATTAAAATTGTGCCTGTCACTTATCTTAGTAAAAATATGACGATTAATTTTTTGGAGCTTTAGGTTCACTTTTCTGACTAGAAGAAGTAGAAGAAACAACTTTTATTCGTGACTCGCACAATCGTATAAACTAAAAATACGCAATAAAAAAAAGAAGGTTATAATCAGTGCGAGGCCAAAAAGGTGCCTAACTAAGCATATGCTGCGTTATTTAAAACGATAAATAACGCTGATATTCTGTTAGAGCCCGTTGTGTGCCACGGACACAGTCACAGACGTTAAATAGACTATCGAAACAAAATAATGATATGTAACTACCAGGAGTACTTGAAAAAGTAATGGATTGTCAGTGTACAATACTAAGAATTACTCCTATATCGTGGGTGCATTCAGAATCATGTAAACTCGCATAAACAAGACACCAGATTGTAGGTCCAATCAAACAGAAATTCCCTCAGTCTTAAAAATTGATAAAAATCCTAAAAGAATGAGATTGACATGCGCTGCAAAAAGGACGGGAGAATGATGAACACTTTAATTCTTGTTGTGAGACTCCTCCCTCTACGATCTTAACCATACAAGTTAACTCCTTTATCCTTGTGAAGGCGATTCGTGGCGTTGATCTCTTATGTCTGGTTCTGGTTAAGGCCCTCAAGTCTGCTATTACAATAGTGTCAGAATGGTCTATGATTGATTTCATAATTGTTGATTTTGATAATCTACTAATATAATGGCGTCATTATGATTTTCCAATGGTAAACCACTGACACTCCATTGAAAGAAGTGGCATAGAATGGTAATCCCGTACATATTGACAAATCAATGTCTGAAGCGGTAATCTGCTAAAATTTCACAGTTCCTTTGATAAGTGACCTACCATTAGAACATCATTGTGCAGTCATTGCTTTTAATAAGCTCGATATTGTCATTCTACCACAACTCTATTACGAGACCATTGACCGATCAATGATCGATCATTATGAATTAGCAGATTACGAACTTTTAGCAAAATGACAATGGGATCGTGTTGGAATGACGAATTTATAAAAATAGCAGACTTGGGCCCCTGGTATAAGGCGAGAAGGAATAGGAAGCGGTCACCTCCTTCTGTGAAGCAGTAATGCGAGCAAAGGAGGCTGTGAAAACCGTGAGGCGGAGACAAGACTCGCGTCTTGGCCTCCGCGGGAGACGTTCTAGGTGTCGGGAGTTGCAGATTGATTGCTACCGTAGGTGCGGACTTGTGGATGGCAAGCATTGGGTAGCTTACCATCTGGTAAGGACAAAACAAAGGTCAATGGCGCGTTGTGTTCCACATGGGCCTTAAAGTGATGTCAGTAAGATTGAGCCGTTGCGGCTTGTTCGAAGGAGTTACCGTGGCACTCGCAAAGGACAACTGAAGGAACACTGTGAATTTTAGTCAATAAAAGTCTGACACGTCCTCACGCTCCATCCAGAGCGTGAAAAGACATTTCATGATTTCTACGTAAAAAAAGTTAACATTTTTAAAACAATAGATTTAGTTTAAGAAGATATATAACAGAGATAGTCCTCATTCTTTGATAAGAAAACACTTGAAAATCTTCACTTGATAAGGTATTTATCCTCTCTCACCATAATTGTACAAAAGAAAGAGACAGGAAAAAGTTTAGATAGAGTAAATTGATAGGTACTTGTAACAGGTAAAATTAAAGATATATTAGTGGTCGTATAAATGGATACTTTAAATGTTATTTAGTTCATTCATTCACAAGTTCAAATATAAATTAGTCTGAGTAAATATTGTGTCATTTAAAAATATTTTTCGTGAATACTTTTAGTTGCCAATATGAGGTTTTTATTAATTGTGATAGTATTTTCTATCATTACAAGTGATTTTTGTGAAGCAAAAATATTCACAAGATGTGCTCTATCACGGCAACTACTGAAGATTAAAGGAGTACAGAAGAGTTACTTGGGTACCTGTAAGTATATTTTTACCGTAATTTACCGACATTCATCATCATCATCATTCCAGCCGAAAGCCGTCCACTGCCGGACATAGGCCTCCCCCAAGAGTCATCACAACACCGTGTTGGATTCGACGATTTACCTCTCTCTCGAAGTTAGATTAGTTTACCTGGTTACATTAATTAACGTCAGGTAAACGTAATCATCCACAACTTCGAGTATAGAGTGACTGATTTTGATAGGAGTGGTTACTACATGGTTGTTTACTAAATTCTATTATTAAATTCATCATCATCATTTCAGCCGAAAGACGTCCACTGTTGGACATAGGCTTCCTTCAAACGTCGCCACAACGACCGATCCTGTGCGTCTCGCATATACTCGTACCGCATTCTCACGACTCCACCTTCCAACGCTGCGTTTTCCGGTGCGCGGTCGCCACTCTAGAACCTTTCGGCCCCATCAACCATCCGTTCTACGAGCAATGTAATAATAATATATAATATAATAATAATAATATAATAATATTCCACAACTATCACACAACGCCGTCTAGTCCCAAGCTAAGCAGAGCTTGTGTTATGGGTACTAGACAACTGATAAACATACTTATATATTTCTAAATACATATATAGATAATTACACCCAGACACAGAACAAATAATCGTGCTCATCACACAAACATTTGTCCTGGGTGGGAATCGAACCCACGACCTCTGGCATAGCAGTCAGGGCCACTAACCACTAGACCAACAGGCCAGTCATCCTGTGTGCCCTGCCCACTGCCACGTAAGTTTGGCGTTTCTTCGGGCTATATCGGCGACCTTGGTTTTATAATAATAATAATAATTTTTATTTGCTTAGTTAGTAGGTAAATGATAAAGATGTTCAGAAAAAAATGTACAAGGATCCATTACTAACTATCTTAAACTAGATATGCAAAGTAGTTTTATATAGTTTGAATTCAATGGACACAATCATATATTATAACATCTGCTTACAATTTATTTACCATTTGGTCATCTCTTAGCTGCCAGTGACTTAATTCAATTTAATTTTTTTTTAATTAGTTTTTTTTTTTAAATTATTATTACTTATCTACATTGTGCTCACATATTAGAAGCGAAAAGAAATATGTAACCAAGATTTATGTAACATAAAATATGATTTAAAAGAGTGTCCATGGAGTTTCTTGCACGTTCTATTCTCCATAGAGATCTACGCTTTGGAACGTGCAATTTAGCTTCACTTTTTTTTTTTTTGACTGACCGACATTTTGACAATTCAAAAGTGCCTGTAATTGGTCTATTTGAAATAAACGTTTCTGATTTCTGATTTGAATATAAATTAATATATTTAATAATTATGTGTAATATGCCAAATTCAAAACATGTGTCTTGACTCTTACTTCTTCAAGCTCGAAGGGCTGAATGGATTAGGACGTTTGGTAAACGGGTAGCCTATGTCCTAAAATAGTACATAGGATACTTTTATCCTGGGAGTATGTTTCCTTGGGACAAATTTCTACTTTAACGCGAGTGGAGCCGCTGGCGGCTAGTAACTATATAATATAGCGGAAGAGTTTTTTTTATGTTTAAACGCACTCACCTCTGAAATCACTAGTCAAATTGACCACTAGACTTAAAGCATTGCGCCACCGGTACATGGTGGACTTCCCACCTATACGTACACAGCGTTTTGGGAACAAATTTATTGTGCGTACAGCTAAGTAGTCTGTGTTTGTGCTAAAAAAACTTGGGGCCTTTAAGTTAAGAGTGAACGGGTTACTTCTAGACAACCTCTATCGTCGGCCACATCATTGCTTACCATTAGGTGAGATATTAACAAAACGCGAGACTATCCAAAAAAAAAAAAAAATTATTCTGTTTTTAGTATTCGTGCATCAACAGAAAGAAATACATTATCTGTGAAAACAATTATCTAGCTATCAAGGTTTATGAGATACAGATACAGCCTCATGACAGACAGACGGACAGCGAAGTAATGGCATAGGGTCCTATTTTTACCCAATGAGTACGGAACCCTAAAAAAGTTAAAACGTTTCAGAGTATTCATATACTTATACGCACATGAAACGTGGTGATTGTGCTCTCATGAACTCAGATTGATAAGAAACGTGAGCGATAATTTATTGTTATAAAACTTGTCATGTTATCTGTATTGAGACAAATCTCTTGAACGTTTACGTAGTACACCGCAATAAATTATTATTGTGGTGTACTACATGCGATATAATATTAGAATGATGATATTTGGAATAGAATAGAAGTACTTTTATTCGGGACAAACACAGCTCAACGGTTACAGACACAAAGTAAAAAAGAATAAAAGTATAGAATGCGAGCGTGCCCGCACCGAAAGTGTGACCACCTCAGCATTTGCTGGGCGTCAGACACCCAGCGGTGGTTTTCAGTTGGCACCCCGCAGTGAAGCAAGGACATTGGTAAATAAAATATATATTTTAACTAAATATTGATTTTTGTGTACCTACTGGTGTACTTATAATTTTATTGAAATAAAATACGTAAATAACATTTTATAAACAACATAAATATTATGAAATAAAATATGTGCCACATTGGATAAAAACTGTAGAATTAATTCTTACCCACAATACTCCAGACTCGGCCCTGGTACGAAAGGCAACGAAGGAACAGGAGTGGGTTTTTTGTCAGTAAAAGTCTGACACTATTTCTCGTTCCGCCCAAGAGCGAGGGATGACATAAGATGATATTCCCACCGAAAAAAAAAATAAAAAAAAAATAAACCCACAATACTCCAATAATGAATTAGATAGGATATTAGATAGAATATTTATAATGAGGAAAAATCTCGAAACTTGTTCAAGAATAATTTTACGAATTTACTCGTATTTTATGACCAAATATTTATTGATTTTATAACTTATGTACACACATAAATACAAAAAAAGATACATTGTTATAAAAAATATTTTACAAAGGTACTGCTTATTTAGGATACATATTTTTTAGTTTTACTAGATATTCTTGTTTGTTTATTCTAAATATAATTAAAACAGTATTTTAAAAAAAAATCTAGCTGACTTGGCAAACGTTATTCTGTCATATAAATTTTCATAGTAAATCATATCATAGGTCGTAGGCTCTTTTTAAGCCACCCAATGCCCCCCCTGGCATTGGGTGGCTTAAAAAGAGCCTACGACCTATTTTCAGACCTACCAAATATCCATAAAAAAATTCATAATATTCGGTAAAGCCTTTTTGGAGGAGTTAGATGGCAAACACTGTGACAGGAGATGTTTATATGGGTATATTAGGTTAATGTCCTTTTTAGGGTTCCGTACCTCAAAAGGAAAAAGCGAAACCATCATAGGATCACTTTGTTGTCCGTCTGTCTGTCTGTCAATACTCTTTATCTCGGAAACGCGTGGAGGTATCACGTTGAAATTAAAACTATATGCTCAGGTCTGCGGTCCCTTGAAGTTGTGAAAAAATCAAACTTCTGAGTTAACGAAAAAAAGATACGGCCGTTTAAGTCGCATAAAACGTATGTTTAAACACTCTCAAGGGAGTCAAAATTCATAGGGTTTTTCCGTTGACCTATAATCCTGAAATTTGGCAAGAAGCAAGGTAACATAAGTATAGGAAAAAAATTAAAAAACGTAAATTTGTAGTTGTGTCTCAAAAAAAAAAATTTTTTTTTGGCATTCGTAAAAATCTTCGTAACTCAATTCGGGAATCGAACTACATATTTTCATAGGTAAGTTTGTACGGAGCCCTCGGAGCATGAGTCCGATCCGCACTTGCTCAGTTTTTTTTCACCTTTTGAGAGCAATGGTGATGAAATAGGAAAGCATTGTGAGGAAACCGGCTGTCCTAGAACCAAAAATTGAAAAACATGTGACATGGACATCCACCAACCCAAACCGAGCCCACGTGGTGGATTACGGCCTATGTCTTATCCTAGAGAGGAGGCCTGAGTCCCAGCAGTGGGAACATTATAAGGCTGATTATGCTATTATTATATTACCCATAGACTTGACCACGGCTGGTAATACTAATAATTTCCTTATTTTATATTTTAGAATAAATTACTGTGCATGGGATTCTAAATTAGTACCTATTTGAGTTAATAACGTGTCAATCAACACTAATGTCAAATTTTGTCCAGTTTAGAGGCTAAAATTAAGTATTCAAACATCGGGGTGTGTCTCAGGCTGAGTGTTCGGCCAGACTGGAAGCACGGGTAGGATTGTATGAGAGAGCTACTACAACCTTGGAACGCAAAGGGCAACAGAAGAAACATAGGTAGCTTTTAGCCAGTAAAAGTCTGACAAGCCCTCTTTCTGAATCTTAGAGCGGAAGTAATCATTGGATGATTTTGCACCTCAAAAAAAGAAGGAAGTTGACTGTGATATATTTACTTTTTAAACCTACCTAGTACAATGGCTACAATGTGTATTACTTACATAATGTATTCTTGAACGCCATTCTCTACAAAGTAATGTACTTAAGATACCTGAAAAACTTCTGTTAGTGGAACTCCTTCACGTCTTTGTTGTTTTATCACTCGTTAGGGTAACCAAAAATACATATATTTTGTCTTTTGTATAATTATGTTCGGTTTGGTTTATACATTTAGTGTTCGGGCGTCCAAAAATTGTAACTATTCGGGAATTATAATGCTTTTAAATGACAGTCCATTTGCCTTTGAATTCAGTCCTTAGATAGGTTCCTAACATTTCGCAATGGATGGATAGAGAGGGAGGGCAAAAATATGGATAGATTGTGTGAGCATATATATATGGACATGGGCAGGAAAATTATGAAGATGATGAAGTTTTTAAAAAACTATTTATTACTTTATAGACGTTGTTATATATTATAGCTAAGTACAATTAATTAGCAGAACGGATGGCCGTTGGGGCCGAAAGGTTCTGGAATGGCGACCTCGTAACGGAAGACGTAGCGTTGGAAGACCTCCTACAAGGTGGACCGATGACTTGGTAGCAGTTGCGGGCGTCCGATGGATGCGAGACGCACAGGACCGTTTATTGTGGCGACACTTGGGGGAGGCCTATGTCCAGCAGTGGACGTCTTTCAGCTGAAATGATGATGATGATGATGATGAAGTACAATTATGGATCCTGTTAGGTCACAACATATTACCTAGTTTTTGATACATACAGTCTTTTTATTTTCTATTAGAATGTGGATGTAAAATATTCTAATATATTTTTTTGCAGTATTTATCAGCAAATGTATCAAGTCAGCTTATTTGGTAAGATTTGCTGCATGAGTCAATACAGCAATAAAATTCTCAGCTACATTTTACCCAAATTGCGCCTGTTGCAATGACTCCGCATGTCGTCCAGTTGTATGCGAACTACACAAATTTTATATCAATCACTAACACTGAAAAAAAAATTGATTTATACCTCATTTTTTTTTAAATTACAATTTCCTTTATTTAACTTAGCATAGCATTTTTTTTAACCTTATTTAATTTTTATTTTAAGTTATCTATAATTTAAACGAACTCTGCAACTTGTCTTTGTCTGAACTGCTGCACTACACTCTGTCTTTTCGAGTTATATTGATTTTTTATTTGTAGCCTTTCATGGTCCCACTCTCTTCAGTAAAGGGTTTCCTGAACTCCGTCTGCCTTTTGCGAACCCACACTTTCTCCTTCCATTTCTATCAAAATCTGTTCGGTTAGTCCCGTCATCTCCACCGTGGTCTGCCGCTACCGCGTTTCAAAGCGCCAACACTGTGCTACTTTGGTCTACAGTTTGTCGGGCATGCTGTAGATATATCCTCAGTTCAATTTAAATTGGGCATACTTTCAAGCCATACTTGAAATTTACTATTTGAACGTTATTGTTGTCACCTTTCATTATGATTTATGGTCACTGGTGATTAGAAAACTGCATTTGCGGTTGAGATTAATTAATTAGGTAATCTTAAATCTTGGATTGCCATTGTTAGTATCGACCTAACGAAAAAGTCAATTTTGGCTTGTAATTATCATAATTTTTATAAAAAATATGCCAGCATAGATGGCGTAGTGGTAGCAGTCCGACTTACGAGTCGTTGATTATGGGTATAATATCCAGGCTGGTGATTTACATCATGTAATTTATTTCATTACCATTATTCTCAAAACGAAGGAAATCATTGTGAGGAAACTAGTATGTCCAGAAAATTCAAAGACGGATGTCTTTCCAATTCGCTGGCCCATGTGGTGAATTACGGATCATTCTCTTTCTAGAAAGGAAGCCCGAGTTCCATCATAAAAGACTGATTAATGTGTACATGCCTTCTCTGTATAGCAGAGACCTTTACTCTGGGGCGACTAAAAATATTATTGCTGATTATTTCTATTCCGGGATCTTAAATCTTCTGACCTTACGGTCGCGAGATAACTTTCAATGTAATGAGGCCCTAGAATTTATTTTAATATGTATCTTCAAAGATAAACTGGATACGACAATACTGTAAGAACTGAAGATAATGAAAAATCTTATGCGCACTAACTATATATTATTAATTAAAGAACGATGATCAAATTTGTGTGAGACCCGTCCCTCCTATCAAACAGATACCAACAGATTTGAAACAGGTGTCATTCGAAGCGTGTTAGTAGTTGAATAAAGTTTTTTTTATTATTATTGCGACATACCTCAAAAGTATGGGTCTAAGGATTCATAAAATATTTTTATTTTAACCTAACCATAAGTATTTTAGACCTTAAATATACTCATAACATAGTACTATCATACATTATTTAATGCGGCTCGGCGAGGCCTGTACGATTCTACACAAATATTCGACAAAGGGCATTGCGTAAAACTGTCTTCAAAAATAACACCTAAAAAAAAAGAATCTCACCTTACTAAGATCTTTCGATTGAGATACATTTCAAATCTGTTGGTGTTATTTTGTACCAAAAAATAATAATATTAAAATATGTTTTTCTCGTTAAACCCCGCACTTTTGAGACACATGTCTCAAAAGTGCGACAAGGCGACATCGCCTTAGAAAAAAATTCTCACCTTATAAAGTCTTTCGATTGAGATACATTCCAAATCTGTTGGTCGATGTAAGAGTAGGACTTTTTGATGCATCGTCCTTTCTGATCTACATCTACACTAATATTATATAGAGGTAGTTTATTTTTTTGTTTGTTGGAGGTAATCTCTGAAAGTACTGGTCCAATTGCTAGAATTTTTTCACCGATAGAAAGCTGCTTTATTCCTAAGGGACATAGACTATATTTTATGTATACGGGCGAAGCCGCGGGCAAAAACTAGTGAATTTATAAAACTAGTGGATACCCAGCATGTGCTACGCTAAAAAAAGAAATGCATTTTGTCTATTTGATAGAAAAAAAATGCATTGTCAATTTTAACGTACCTAAGTATTATTTGAATGGTCTATAACCAACCATCTTCGCATTATATTGGCTTTCTAATGAAACCGGTTTAGGGCACATTGGCTGGATGGTTTTAAAGTCTATAACGGAAAAAAGTTACAAGTACTGTATGGTGTCGGACGTAAAGAATAGCACCATCCCATATCTTCCCGTGGGTGTCGTAAGAGGCGACTAAGGGATATTTAGATTCTGTGCATACTACAGCACCTTAGGTCATCCCGTGGTGGCGGGTAAACTACCAACAAAAGCATTCCCAAGGAGGGTTGGTGTCAGGCTGGCGGCCGACTTTAAAAAAAAACTAGCCAAATCCCATTTGCAACATGTTTGGTTCTAATAGAATGCGCGATAGGGTTAGGGCGTACCCCACAGGCGACGCGCAGGGGCAGCACCCGGCTCCTGTGGGAAATGGACAAGGGTTGTTGCACCACCTCGGGCGGGTGCAACGTAAGAAGCTAGCTCGGGAAACGAGATTGAGGTATGCAAGTTGGAATGTTGGGACTATGACTGGAAGGGCCAGAGAGTTAGCGGATGTATTGAAAAGAAGACGGATAAATATAGCATGCTTGCAGGAAACTAAATGGAGAGGAACAAAAGCGAGAGAAATTGGTGAGGGATACAAGTTATACTACTGTGGAAGTGATGGAAAAAGAAATGGTGTAGGAATAGTGTTAGACAGTAAATTGAAAGAAAGTGTGATGGAAGTACAAAGGATTAGTGATAGATTTATAGTTGTGAAAGTTATGTTAGAGAATGTGATGTTGAATATAGTTAGTGTGTATGCACCACAAGTAGGATGTGATGAAACGGTAAAAGAGAAGTTTTGGGAGAATTTTGATACAGCTTTAATGAACATCCCTGTTCATGAAGAATTGATAGTTGGAGGTGATTTTAATGGACATGTGGGAAGAATGAAAGGTGTTTATGAAAGAGTACATGGGGGATGGGGTTTCGGTAGTCCGAACAGTGAAGGAGAGACCCTGCTGCAATCCGCTACTGCATTTGACCTAGCAGTAGCCAATACGTGGTTCCAAAAAAGAGACGAACACATGATCACGTACAAAAGTGGTAATCATAAGACCCAAATCGACTACTTTCTAGTTCGGCGCAACCACTTAAAGCACGTCAAAGATTGCAAAGTACTGCCAGGAGAAGACCTAGTCTCACAACACAGACTCCTGGTTATGACATCAGTGGTTAAAATACTGTCTACCAAACACAAAGAGCGTCCTCCCCCTAAAATAAAATGGCATATGTTAGAGAGGAATGATTGTGCGAAGAAGTTCAGGGAGCGAGTGGTGGACAGAATGATAGAGATGGGAGATATGAATGATCGAAGTATAAATGAAAGCTGGAATGAGATGGCTGAGTGTATCAGGCATGCAGCGAAAGATATTTTGGGACAGACGAGAGGAAAGGGCATAATAGATAGGGATACATGGTGGTGGTCGACAGAAGTTCAGAGTGTATTGAAAGAAAAAAAGAGAAAATTTAAGGAATGGCAGCGTGGAGAGCCTGGAAACGCTAGTTTAAAAGCTGAAAAAAAGAGTGAGTATGACGTTTTAAAGAAGAAAGCCAAGAAAGCCGTGGCAATAGCAAAATCAAAAGCCCAGGACAAACTATATGACGCACTGGACAGTCCTGCAGGCCAAAAAGAGCTATACCGGCTTACTAGAATAAGAGAGAGAAAGGCGAGGGATGTTTGTCATGTAAAATGTATAAGAGATGAAACTGGAATGGTTCTATCGGATGATGAAAAAATCAGAAAGAGGTGGAAGGAATATTTTGAAAGATTGATGAATGAAGAAAATAATTGGAGTGGGGTGTTAGAGAATAAACCAGTGAATGTGGGATTAGTGAGAATGGTTAGTATGGATGAAGTCAGAATAGCAGTAAATGGAATGAAGAATGGTAAAGCCATTGGTCCAGATGGAATACCAGTTGAAGTGTGGAAGTTATTGCGAGTGGATGGATGGACGTGGTTAGCTTTGTTCTTCAATAAGTTGTTGCTGGAAGAAGCCATACCTGATGAGTGGTGCAATAGCTCTTTGGTGCCGATTTTTAAAAACAAAGGTGATGTGCTTGAGTGCAACAATTATAGAGGAATAAAGCTAATGTCACATACTATGAAAGCCTGGGAGAAAGTTATTGAAAGGCGACTGAGAGAAGAGAGTGAAATTTCACAGAACCAATTCGGTTTTATGCCGGGTCGGGGTACAGCGGATGCCATTTTTGCTATACGCCAGCTGTGCGAGAAATACAGAGGTGCGCATAAAAACTTGCACATGGTATTCATTGACCTCGAAAAGGCATACGACCGGGTACCTCGTGAGGTTCTGTGGTGGGCCCTTAAGGAGAAAGGTGTGCCTGGGAAGTATGTGCAGTTGATCCGAGCGATGTACAGTCGATGCAGTACCCAAGTCCGGTCTACAGTGGGCACCACTGGCAGCTTCAATGTGGCTGTCGGCTTACATCAAGGGTCGGCTCTCAGCCCTTACCTCTTCCTGATGATAATGGATGCTCTGACGTCGGGCATTCAGGAAGAGGCTCCCTGGTGTATGCTGTTTGCCGATGACATTGTGTTGGTTGCCGAGAGTGGCCTAGAGGTCCAGAACAGATTGGAGGTGTGGTGGCACAGACTGGAGAGTGTTGGCCTGAAATTGAGTAGAACCAAAACGGAATACTTGTTCTGCGATTTCGGCGGTCTCTCCAATCCAGTGCCTTTATCTCTCGCTGGAACACCCATACCGATCTGCTCCGACTTTCGGTATCTCGGGTCACTCGTCCAAGGGGATGGTGAGGTAGACCGGGACGTAACACATCGGATCAACGCAGGATGGATGAAATGGCGACAGGTCACGGGAACAACTTGTGACCCACGGATGCCCCTCAAGTTGAAGGGTAAAATCTACAAGTCCGTGATAAGGCCTGTCATACTGTATGGATCAGAATGTTGGGCTGTGAAAAAGACGGATGAAAAAAGATTGCACGTAGCGGAGATGAGAATGTTAAGATGGATGTGTGGTGTGACGAGAATGGATAAAGTGAGAAATGAGTATATTAGGGGAAGTTTGAAAGTGGCGCCAGTGACTGAAAAGTTGAAAGGGAATCGTTTGTCTTGGTATGGTCATGTGAAGAGGAGGGATGAAACGCATGTTACTAAAAGAGTTATGAGTTTACATGTGGATGGATGGAGAGGGAGAGGGAGACCAAAGAAAAGATGGATGGATTGTGTGAAGAGTGATATGAAAGAAAAGGAAGTTAGTGATAGTATGACGAGTGACAGGGCAGAATGGAAGAAAAAAACATGTTGCGCCGACCCCAAATAACACGGGACAAGGGCAGGAAGATGATGAACGGAAAAAAGTTACAAACATTCTTCTTTTGTTTTTTAGGGTTCCGTACCTCAAAAAGAAAAAACGGAACCCTTGTAGGATCACTTTGTTGTCCGTCTGTCTGTCTGTCTGTCTGTCAAGACCCTTTATCTCGAGAACACGTGGAGGTATCGAATTGAAATTAAAACCATATTCTTAGGTATTCTGAAGCTGTGAAAAAATGATACTACTATGTTTACGAAAAAAAAAAAGACACGAGCGTATATGTCGCAAAAAATGTATATTTGACACTCTCATGGAAATCGGGATACATTGGGTACTTTTTGTTGACCTAGAACCCTGAAATTTGGCATGAAGCAGTCTTATAGCACAAGTAAAGAAGTAAATCTGAAAACTGAAAATTTGTAGTTACGTCACAAAAAAAAAACGTTTTTTCTATTCGGAAAAATTTTCGAGACACGATTCGGGAATGAACTATTTACATAAGTTAGTTTGTACGGAACCCTCAGTCTGCGACTCCGACTCGCACTTGCCCAGTTTTTTTTTAATACAGGGTGAATTTTTGAGACCGGTCAGTAAGGGCCTCGGAGACCATTCATAACTTTTTAAGATATTCTGGTACTTCACAGATTTTCAGAATTCACAGAATTTGGAAAAAAATAACAGTCGACAAAAAAAATATTGTAAAATACCAAAATAAAAATTATGCCTATCAATCCTATTTCATGTAGGGATTAAATACTCTATGGGACCATTTAAGGTGTGAGTACTAAAAATTACGGAAATTACTACAAACTTTTCTTATATATGAGAAAATCTTCTTCTTATGACAGACCTTACCGGAGCAGTGGAGGCCGAGGGGTAATGGCCCCGACTTACGAGTTGTAGGTCGTGGGTTCAAACCCAGCCAGGCGCATTACTTTGTGTAATTTATTTCATCACCACTGCTCTCAAAACGGTGAAGGAAAACATCGTGAGGAAACCGGCATGTCCTAGATCCAAAAATTCGAAGACATGTGACATTCACCAACCCGCACTGGGCTCGCGTGGTGGATTACGGCCCAATCTCTCTCCTAGAGAGAAGGCCTGAGTCCCAGCAGTGGGAACATTAAAAGGCTGATTATGCTATGCTATTATGCTATGACAGACCTGTTGATGTTCCAGTGGCCCTGATTGAAATGCGGGAGGTCACTCCGTTGCGGTTCGATTCCCACCCAAGACAATTGTTTGTGTGATGAGCACGATCATTTGTTTTGTTTCTGGGTGTAATTCAATTTAAATTATCTATAATAATATTGTATGTATTTTAAAATACTTATACATTTATGAAAGTATGTTTATCTGTTGTTAAGTACTCATACCACAAACTCTGCTTAGTTTGAGACTAAATGGAGTTGTGAGAAAGTTGTAAAAAAAATCTTTTTTTAAATATCGAATTAGTATTTATCTCATAAATCCATAGACTGCCAGTTCTAAACCCTCTAAAGAGGTACTAATTAAAGAGGCTACAGTATCAAAACAACAATAAAGTTCTAAATCATCTTGAACATAACATTATACATTACTCATAGAACTAGTTCTTGTATATAATTATAATAGTAACATACTCAGTCAATAGGTCAGACCGGTATATTAACATGCAAAAAATCTTCGCGGAAAATACGCCAGCTCTGACAAATCAGCTGGCATTGACATTGACTTTATTACTCATTGCAACACCGACCTTATGACGTTGAAATAAGAACTGTTATTAAGGTTTTAATTAAATAATCGCCTGTTGTGTTTACGTTCATACATAAAGATACAGCTATGAGGGATACACGTGTTAAAGTTTTTGTTTTGTGTTTAGTAATAAATGTGATAAGTGGCAAAATATTTGAGACTAGATGTAAATTAGTGAGAGAGTTATTGAAGATTGGAATGCCTAATGATATGTTTTTGGGACAATGTAAGTCTGTAATGATATTTGTTTTTTATCTATTAAAAAATGTAAGGTCAATAAAGACCTCCCACAAGGCAGACGAATGACCTTGTGAGGGTCGTGGGAATTCGATAGATGGGAGACACACAGGAACGGACGTTGTGGCGACACTTGTCGGAGGATTATGTCCAGAAGTGGACGTCTTTTGGCTGAAACACTGATGATTATGATGAAAGTAGATAAGTACGGAATATTGATGTCGAACGAAATGTCGTCTGTAATGTACAGTCAGGGGTCAAAAATGCAGTTACACGCTACCAATGCTAAAAAGTCCAAAATTGCTTTGTAGGAGACGTTCAATGGTCTACAACTAGTTTATTCAATACTTTAGATTCTATGATACAAATTAAATTAGTCATGAACTATTGAACCTCTTCTACAAATAAATTTTAGACACTTAAGCATTGACACAGTGCAATTGCACTTTTGTTATTCTATTTAAAATATTGATTTTGATAATTACGTCTGTAGACTTATTCAAATAACTTCTCCCGCTCTGAGTGTAGCGAGAGAGCGTGTCAGACTTTTACCAAAACCTACCCGTGTTCCTTTAGTTGCCCTTTGCGTTCCAGGGCCACGGTAATTCTTTCAAATAACGTTTCCGAAGCCCTAGAGAGCATCAGCCCTGCTGGGTCCCTATGATTTTGCTGATAATTCTTTGAGTTGCGCGTGGAGCATTACACGCCGTCGGCGATTCGAACTCGGTCCTCACCGGACTGCTGAACTGCGAGTTAAGCATTGCTTGTCATCTTTTTTTTATGTATGGCCTCTCGCAGTTCAATCTTTGAGGTTGTCAACTGCTTAACTGGACTAGCATGTGAGGGAGGGAAATTTGCGTGTCGTCCATAAGCCCGCGTCTATTATGCGGTGGCCTAGGATCACCCTGCGACTCCCGATGACCGAGGCGTCTCCTGGGTCCTTTGCTTGCATTACTACTTCGCAGAAGGAAGTGACCCCTGCTCATTCCCTCTCGCTCCAAACCATAGCCTAAACCAGGGCCGGGCGCGACAGGTCACCGCCACCTTCAAATATATCCTTTTAAGTATCGGATCAATAGAGTTCTGAGATACCTAACAAACATTAAAAAATTTCAATTGAAGTGAGGACCTCCTTCTTTTTTGAAGTTGGTAAAAAACGAGTTAGTACAAGAGCGAAATTCAAGATCTTATTTAATGATGATGTCTTGTATTCTACTCGTACAATGTTATTGAATTCCCAATTATTATCTTCCTGGCATAAATTCCTTAGTCACCTCTTACGCCATACGGGAAGTAACCTGCATTCTAGCAAGACTTCTTGAGTAATATTTTGTTTTATATCCAACTAGCTTGTAACAGCGGCTTTGTCCGCGTGTATTTAGAAAATTATCCCAAAGGAACATACTCCCGAGATACAAAGTGAAATAGCCTATATGGTATTCTAGGACATGGTCTAACAGCATAACAAATTTCATGTAAATCTGTTCAGCCGTTTGAGAGTGAAGGAGAAACAAACATACGGTTGGTCAGGTCATGTCTTTGGTTAGTCAACCCGTACAGCCTAGGCTGTATATATGGTCTTTGGAGTCAACCCCGATACTTTTTATTAGTTGAAAAATGTATTTTTGCAGTAATTTATGTGCTGCCGATAAGTAATTAATTTTTACTAGCTACTACTAAGATTGTCTCAAGGGAACATATTCCTGGGATAATATAGTAGATTATATGACTTGGGGATAAAGCAGTGCCTTTAAGTCGCGGGTGGCATGTTCAATTCCAAACGAAACGAATTTTGTTAAGTTTTAATCCCGAACGCAGTGAAGGATTAATATAGAAACCTGAGTGAAGGGAGAAATTCTAACTTAACAACCTTCGTTTACTTTGTTTAGAACAAAAGGCAGCTTTATCCCCGTGTTAGATTCTCTACTTTTTACATCTTCTGTGAGATAATTAAAAGACAATATACTGAAACAATTATACATTAAAGAAATAAAAATATTCATCGTCATCATCATCTATGATTTTGACAAAATACGTTTGAAGTTTTTAAACTTTTAGGTTCATCTAATATTAAAAGGACAACATACGAGTACAAAGAACTTTATCGTTCTACCGTAATCATTTCAATAAGTACAAAGTGTTCAAACCCAAAAAAGTTAATTAAAGTGCATTAGATTAGCATAGAAGTGTGATTATGCAGCAAAGTGCAATACTTAAGTCACGTACAGACGGTTATAAAAGTGCTTTGCATAATAAAATTGTGCTCTTTAACATGAACATAGACCATAATATTTAAGTTATAACTGTGTGTGCCAAGAAAATGATATCGGGGGACAGATTATATGCTTTATTTATTTAACAATTACTGGACGTCCAGAACATTTCGTCCTGATCGACCATCTGTTCTGCGAGCAACGTGCAAGGTTCTGGAGTGGCGACCACGTACCTGAAGACTCAGCGTTGGAAGGCCTCCCACAAGGTGGACTGATGACCTAGTGAGGGTCGCGTAATCCGATGGAAGCAAGACGCACAGGACCGGTTATTATGGCGACAGTTGGGGGAGGCCTATGTCAAACACTGGATGTCTTTCGGCTGAAATGATGATGATAATCGTGATGAACGTCCTGTGTGGCTGTTATTATTTTAGCTCGTGGCTCGTGTTCAAAGTTAAGCAACACTTGTCGAGGTCGCTCGGTCAATGAGTGACCATCTTAACATTTACCTATATACCTCGCTATGCTGTTGGTCCTTTCTATGTATTGTAAACCTTTAACAGTTGTTACGGATAGTTAGAAGGCAGAAAATCTGAAACCAATCTTACCTATTTTTTTTTTTTGTTGCCTGGGTGGAAATTCCTCATGGATGTCCTTCGCCTGGGGCAGGCGAAGGGGTCTGTCAGACTCTTACTGACTAAAAACCACCTCGGTGTACCCTCCCACACTTGGACCAGGGATCGTGGGAGCTGATACGCCATCCATGATCCCCAGCTAGTGCCGGCCCGCCTACGCGGGCCAACTCAAGCCGGGGGGAGTGTGAGGTGTCCTCCCCCCGCGACGTCTAATAGGGGCGCATGTGGTACACTACGCGCCGCCGCCTCGGGTCTTGCTGGATGGAGGACGGCGGACGACCCCGAGTCCGCCGTCCCTCCAGACCTGTTTATGGGGGCTGGAAGAGGGCGTTGTCTGCCCTCCGCCGACGCCCGGTTCGCCTGCTGCGGCACGGGAGAGTGGCCACGGCCTCCCTCTCCCTCTCCGCAGCATCCTTCTGCGAAATTACGGCTTCACAGAAGGAGATCACCGCATCCCACGACTCGGCGCCCCCGACCATCGAACGAACGACGGCCGGCAGCGACAGGTCGGGGCCCACTTCAGATACAAGGGCACGGCGCTGCCAACATAGTTGGGAATGGGTACGTCACAATTGCGGTGGTAAATCCCCTCTTTGAGTAGTAGCTATAGTGGCACCACGGCATTCACTTTCCATTAGACGCAGGTCCTCATCAGACATGGCTAGTTCGGGACATTCCTGTTTCGAATTCAGGCGGAAGAAACACAAGGTTTTAGCATTGTGCGGATCATTATTTTTGCCTAAATGCATCCACTGTTAAACTTAAACTTACCCCAAGCATTGTGTCACCATATTGCCCGGTCCTGCACTATTTGCATTCAGTGATTTCTATCCAGTCATCGGTCCATCTTGTGGGACCAACGCTCTTCCGGTACGCGGTCAATGCGGTCGCTATTCTAGAGCCTTTCGGCCCCATTGAGCATCTGTTCTGCGAGCAATGTTCCCCGCCCATTGCTATTTTAGTTTGTTGAATTTATTGGGCCACGTTGTTTGTTTTAGTTTTCCTGCTAGCATTTAACTGCATTTTAATGTAGCTTAGAAAAACCCAAATAGATTTTGATCGGAGCGGTTATTCGAAGAATTGCAAAGATTTTCCATTGTTTTTGTTTAAACCGCTTTGCGTTAGAAAAACAGTAATGTTGTGGTTTTTTTTTTATAAATCTGTTTTCGGAAGTTTCTTATTATAATTTGTAGGTCTTTAATTATCTGCAATCAAATGTCTTTATAATTCAAAGGCTTTTCAGGCCTCTAGAAAACTCTACTCTGCCTTAAATACACTACAAAAAGGTATTATTTTTTTTCTTTCCAAATTTAATTTATTTTTGTTATTATTTTTTTTCTTTCTAAATATGGCCACAGGGTAATTCATTCAAATTTTAATAATGTATAGTTTGGTTGTATTTCTGTGTAGATTTTTCTCGCTATTTCTGATAAATTAAAATAGAGTAGGATATTAAAGAAAACGGAATTGCTGTGATTGCTCAGCATAAAGTGAGATTAGAAACTGCAACCATTTTTAAAACGGCTGCTGAAGATTGGTAAGTTTGGTCTATTGTAAGGAAACAATTATCATAAGAATTATATTTTTTTTTGTATATGACTGTGTGATGTCAAAATAAAAATATAAAAAGTTATACCATAGACAGATACACCAACACTTCTTCTGTTGATGATCACCAGGCCGTTCATGTGTTGTGAGAACTCAATAGGCAGTGAATGTTGTCAGGATCACAATTCATCGAAATCCCTTGAGAAAAAATATATTTTCACGTCAAAAGAAGATACCTGCTGCAACGCTGTCACGTATCATCAAAGAAGACCTAAAATTTGATGTCAGCAAACCGTAGGGGCCCAGCAGAGTCGAAGCCTACTGGGGCCAAGGGTCTGGAACGAAGGAACAGGAGTGGGTTTTTAGTCAGTAAAAGTTTGACACTATCTCCCGCTCCGCCCAAGAGCGGGGGATGTCATTAGATGATTTTTCAACCGAAAAAAAAGACCTAAAAATTAGTGTTTATTTGCAATATGCGGGGCATATCTTAAACGAGTCGTAAGGAAATACTAGTGTGGGGCGAAGTTTAAAAATATATATATATATATATATATATATATATATCGAGATTTAAGGAATGAGATAACGCCTTTTCTGTACTGCGACAGTACAAAAATAATATTTTTGTATACCTATTGAAGAATACAGCCACAAAAAATATTCACTATTATTTATATATATTCTTTAGTTTATTCAAACCAATAAATTCGTCCACTGTATAATACTCTCCGTTCAGACCACAGCCATTCAATAAACACAAAAGAATCGAACTCCGCGGTGTACACAAACGATGACCTTGAAACTTGACCTTGAACGGGGTACTCTAAGACCGGTGACCTTGAAACTTCAGTTTTAAATAGAACCCCTTAGGGTACAGACAGACTGATATTTAAGAACATTTTTGAAAAGGAATTTTAGTGAAGATGCATTTAAGAACGTATTGAGCTCTTTGTCCCTTGTCAATTTAATCATTCAATAGTTCTTTTGTGATTTTATATTGCGTTGGAGTCGAGAGCAGACCCTTGAAAAATTTAAATAGATTAAATATGGATTGATATGTTAATAAGAAATAATCACGCCGGAACAGCTGCTCAAACTTTATCAAGCGCAAGTTCGATCGTGTATGGAATACTGCTCTCATCTTTGGGATGGGTCTGCCAAATACCAGCTTGATGCTCTGGAGTCGATTGAGAAGTTTAATTAATTCCACCAAGTCCGTTCCATCATCGGACCACTAGACGTACGGCGTTGCGCCATCGGTACATGGTGGACATCCCACCTATACGTACAAAGCGTTTTGGGAACACATTCATAATGCGTACAGCTAAGGAGTGGAATTCCCTGCCCGAGTCTGTGTTCCCTGATAGCTACAACCTAGGGGTCTTTAAGTCAAGAGTGAATAGGTTACTTCTAGGCAAGCGTGCTCCATCGTCGGCCACATCATCGCTTACCATCAGGTGAGATGGTGGTCAAACGCGAGCCTATCAATAATAAAAAAAAAAAAAAAAAAAAAAAATTTGGCTTATAATATTTGTTTTTAAATCTTTAACTAAATAATTGTAAGTTATTTATTCTAAATTATGCATAGCAAAAGTTTCTCATTTATGATTTATTTTATGATTATTTACATTCTTTAAATTGTTTTTCGAAAAGGAGACAATTTTTTTTGGGCCCACTATTAAACGGTTACGTTTATTAATCATATTACACATGGAAAAAGCGATCATCTTATTATAATTAACAGACCAAAAATTATATAGAAATCTAACCGGAATAATAAAATAATAGTAAAAAAGTGTTACGGCAAAAAATGCTTGTTTAGGAGCGTTTTCAAGTTTATTTTAACGTGAAAAAAAATATGTTACTACAGTGCGCGGCGGTGACATCGGATTTAAATGCGTTTCAAGAGATTTTTCAAGGGATTTAAATGCGTTTTAGAAGATTAATAGGTACAGCGAACTTGTTTTTTATGCTGTTATTAACGTTTAACACAAATATCAAGTAACGTACTTTAAAAATCGCCGTGGAACGAAACGTAATTAATAGCCCGTTGCAGATGCTCTGTGGTCCAGTTTCAATCAGTTTGACACTGACAGACAACTAGTGGTGGGTCGTTGTCGAATTTTAGACGGACGAGACGTAACCGTTTTGGCGACGACAAAAACGGTTGCAGAAAACGGTCGTCGTCGCAACTGGTTTGAAGACGAAACTATCGTTGAGTGAAGTAGTTGCAGAAAACGTTCGTTGTCGCAACTAGTTTGAGGACGGTAATAAATTCTGTATTCGTCGCGTCGTCGTTTCAAAACTTGTTATTACAATGAAAAATGAACTTTATGACTATAAACATAAATTCATTTTTCATTGCAATAACTGGTTTTAAAAACGACGACGTGACGAGTGTGATAGTTGAAGCAATGGATTTTCGACCTTATTTTCTTAACAGTAAGATAACAATTCGCATACAGTAATTCGAAGACTGGTTTGTGCAACGAAGACTGTTTGGTCGCAGGATGGAAAACGGTTGTTACGTTGCAGAACAAAAAACGGTCTTTGAAAACTGTTCGTCGTTGAAACGCCCACCGCTACAGACAACATTATTATTGTTTCCGATTACTAGATAGTTGCATGTTTCTTCTGTTCTTTTCGTATTTTTATTCGAAAGATTTTATGAAAATGGCATCTGTAGATACATGCATAATCCACAAAGCCGTTGTATCAATTATGCAGCACGATTTCAACGGAATGTTGAATACTGCTCTTGCTGGATACTGTTGTAATTGTTTAGTGGGCAGACGCACTGTTGGCTGCTGTGCTTATGTGATGTGTATAGTGTGGTTTTTATCTTGGGCGCGGCATCAAGGTAAGGTTGAGCCACCTGCATCTTTTTTAGATGAAATACTGCTTTTAAGAGATGACTTTGAAAATGATGATGATGAACAGTAATAAATACTTGTGATGTACCTACAATGTGGTTTTTTTTTCTCCTTACACAACCAGCATAAAACACATCACCTTATTATTTTAGATCTACAGTCAATGACCGGCAAAAGCCACGCTATTTCGAAATGAATACATCTACGCATTTTCATGAATAAGTCTATCAAATCGTGTAAATCACATCAAAGTCTGTCACGTAGTACAGACGTGACTTTGTTTTATACTGTATATTATTGAACAGTGCACTATTTTAACTTAAAATATCAAGGAGACCTATCCACTCATTAGACAATCGCTCTTGTGAGATTTTAGGTTATTATGAGAGTCATGTTTTGACTGTCGTATTTCACGGTACTCCAGTTACATAAAGTTTTGCTAATATTACCAATGTAATCCAGAGATTATAAGGAATAAACTAACGTGCATTTCATTGCTATACGCCACAACTTGTGGTGGGCCTATTCCCCAAACAAAAAAAATTGTCTCCTTTACTTTAACATATGCGCGTGGCCTTACGGACGGTGAGCAATGGATAGCTCGTCGTTCGGCCGTCCGGTAACCGTCCGGACCGAGCCTGATTCGTTAACGGTGCATAGTTACGTTCCACGCGCGCCTCAAGGAGATGTCAGCAAAACCGTAGAGGCCCAGCAGGGTCGAAGCCTACTAGCCTACTAGGGCAATGAGTTGTGTGAAAGAGAACGCTCGGGCCCTGGAACGAAGGCAAAGAAAAAACATAGGAGTGGGTTTTAGTTAGTAAAAGTCTGACATAAAAGTCTGTCATAGGATGATTACCCATATAAAAAAAAAATATCAGAGTAATACAAAGGTTTCAAAAACCAAAAAGACATCTAAAGGAGACAATTTTTTTTGTTTGGGGAATAGGCCCACCACAAATTGTGGCGTATAGCAATGAAATGTACGTTAGTTTATTCCTTATAATCTCTAGATTATATTGGTAATATTGGCAAAACTTTATGTAACTGGAGCACCGTGAAATACGACAGTCAAAACATGACTCTCATAATAACCTAAAATCTCACAAGAGCGATTGTCTAATGAGTGGATAGGTCTCCTTGGTATTTTAAGTTAAAATAGTGCACTGTTCAATAATATACAGTATAAAACAAAGTCACGTCTGTACTACGTGACAGACTTTGATGTGATTTACACGATTTGATAGACTTATTCATGAAAATGCGTAGATGTATTCATTTCGAAATAGCGCGGCTTTTGCCGGCCATTGACTGTAGATCTAAAATAATAAGGTGATGTGTTTTATGCTGGTTGTGTAAGGAGAAAAAAAAACCACATTATAGGTACATCACAAGTATTTATTACTGCTCATCATCATCATTTTCAAAGTCATCTCTTAAAAGCAGTATTTCATCTAAAAAAGATGCAGGTGGCTCAACCTCACCTTGATGCCGCGCCCAAGATAAAAACCACACTATACACATCACATATGCACAGCAGCCAACAGTGCGTCTGCCCACTAAACAATTACAACAGTATCCAGCAAGAGCAGTATTCAACATTCCGTTGAAATCGTGCTGCACAATTGATACAACGGCTTTGTGGATTATGCATGTATCTACAGATGCCATTTTCATAAAATCTTTCGAATAAAAATACGAAAAGAACAGAAGAAACATGCATCTAGTAATCGGAAACAATAATAATGTTGTTTGTAGCGGTGGGCGTTTCAACGACGAACAGTTTTCAAAGACCGTTTTTTGTTCTGCAACGTAACAACCGTTTTCCATCCTGCGACCAAACAGTCTTCGTTTCACAAACCAGTCTTCGAATTACTGTATGCGAATTTTTATCTAACTGTTAAGAAAATAAGGTCGAAAATCCATTGCTTCAACTATCACACTCGTCGCGTCGTCGTTTTTAAAACCAGTTATTGCAATGAAAAATGAATTTTATGTTTATAGTCATAAAGTTCATTTTTCATTGTAATAACTGGTTTTGAAACGACGACGCGACGAGTCCAGAATTTATTACCGTCCTCAAACTAGTTGCGACAACGAACGTTTTCTGCAACTACTTCACTCAACGATAGTTTCGTCTTCAAACCAGTTGCGACGACGACCGTTTTCTGCAACCGTTTTTGTCGTCACCAAAACGGTTACGTCTCGTCCGTCTAAAATTCGACAAAGACCCACCACTAGTAAGTCTGTCAGTGTCAAACTGATTGAAACTGGACCACAGAGCATTTGCAACGGGCTATTGATTACGTTTCGTTCCACGTTGATTTTTAAAGTACGTAACTTGATATTTGTGTTAACCGTTAATAACAGCATTAAAAAAAGTTCGCTGTACCAATTAATTATTATCTCTTGAAACGCATTTAAATCCGATGTCACCGCTGCGCACTGTAGTAACGTATTTTTTTCACGTTAAAATAAACTTGAAAACGCTCCTAAACAAGCATTTTTTGCCGTAACACTTTTTTACTATTATTTCATTATTCCGGTTAGATTTCTATATAATTTTTGGTCTGTTAATTATAATAAGATGATCGCTTTTTCCATGTGTAATATGATTAATAAACGTAACCGTTTAATAGTGGGCCCAAAAAACATTGTCTCCTTTAATTACCGAACATTATCACTGTCATCACGTAAAAATTCAATAACATATTCTACTAAGCCATTCAACTTTTATTAATCCAATGCAATATCAGCCAATTATCTATAGATCCCTCTTAGGACATTATCTTTCACTAATTGATCCCTGGTATATCTTCTGTAGCGTAGCCTTGACCTTTCCCTGTTAATGAACTTAGTACAGGTTATTATTCTAGTAGTGATAGAATATAACAGAAGGTTGGTTTTATACAGCGAGTAAACAGGCATGCACACATATACATTTTTTTTTGGTGCGAAATCATCTAATGACATATCGCGCCCTTGCGCTGGGCGGGAGGGCGTGTCAGACTTTTACTGACTAAAACCCATGCCTGTTCCTTCGTTGCCCTCGTTCCAGGGCCCCGGGGTTCTCTTTCGCTTTATCAATGGCCCCAGCCCCCCTAGCCAAGTCACAAACGATAAACGTAAACTCTCAGTAGTCTTTAATAGATTTTCAACTTTATGTTGGATATAAAGTTGAAAATCTATTGAAGATTACATAGTGTTTTCGTTCGTTCCGGTCGCTTACGCTCAGTAGTCTTTAATAGATTTTCAACTTTATGCTCTTAGGTATAAAGTTGAAAATCTATTGGAGATTACTAAGCGTTCACGTTTATCGTTTGCAACTTGGCTAGGGGGGCAGTAGGCTTCGACTCTGCTATTTCCTGTCGCTTGTATTTGATATCCGCAGGAGAAACAAGATTACGGACATAGGCCGAAGAATCGCGAAACTTAAATGGCAGTAGTCTGGACACATTGCTCTCAATGGTCGATGGAGACGAAAGGTATTGGAGTGGTAATCGCGTACCGGAAAACGCAAGCTTAAAGGCCTCTTACAAGGTGGACCGATAACCTGGTGAGGGTCGTGTGAATCCTATCGATGCAAGATGGACAAAATAAGTGGTTGTTTGGTCACTATAATTTCTCTGACTAATGAAATATAACTTTGTAATAGTTACCTTAATCACTACATAGTATAAAACAAAGTCACTTTTCGTGTCTGTCTGTCCCTATGTATGCTTAGATCTTTAAAACTGCGCAACGAATTTTGATGCGGTTTCTTTTAATAGATAGAGTGATTCAAGAGGAAGGTTTATGTGTATAATACACGCACAATATAGTAGAGGAACACTGATGATTTTAGAGGTTTCTAATGTGATGTCGTAAATAAACACATTTTTTTGCGCTTACATTGCAAACGCTGGCTGAACCCTAAGACATAGATCAAAATAATGTACTACAGTATTGTACACCTTAAAAAGATCTACAAAAAAGTCCGCGATGGTATATATCTATCTTTTAGGTATAACCCACAATGAGCATTTTTTATCCTTTACTTTTTACGAGAAATAATGGCTTATTTACGAAACGATTTTAACCAATACAGCATTGATCCTTATCCAATTAAGTACCATAAATAAATTGTGCATTTAGTATAGATCAATATGGCCCTTATTACAACGTGTAATTTAAGTCAATATTTTCGAAGATATTACAGATTTAAAATGCAGGGACATAGCGGTTGCGGTAAATAACTTGATTCTTTCAAAGATTGATGCGCCGTCGCAAGTATACTATTCGGTTACTTCCAGATTGGTCCCATTTTTTTTCAAATCCAGTTCTGATAATGGAATCCATGAGGAATCGAGGGAACTCCTCAAATATTCTAGGCACTATACAGTGATTTTGGTATTTTCATCGAGAATACAAAAAAAAAAAACATTTACAGTCAAAAAGTAACATTTGATGAAGTGGAACTGATGAAGAAGACCAGAAATGGCCAACGGAACTTCACCCTCACATAGATATCACAATGAAGATAGTTGTAACTGTGACAATATAAATAAATAAATGGTTCTGAATAGTTATGTTGAAAATGGTATCATCGAAGTGATCTGATGATGATGATGGAGCCGGAAGGTAGGCACTGGAACTCCGTAATTAATCAATGTAACCTAGCCGTGTTTGGGCTTATTAGAATTGTCATTATATGCACTTTGGCTATAAGGTACCTACTATCGAACTAACCTGATGATGGAGCCGGAAGGTGGATGGGAACTTCATAATAAAATAATGTATCCTAGCAGTGTTTTGGGTTAATTCGAATTGTCATGAGAAATAGGTACTCTGGCTATAAGTGCATCACAACTAAAAAGTGTGTTATATTTTTTTTTTACAAAAAATTAAAAATTACCGACTTCACTACAAAAACAATAAAACGATCAAAATTACTTTAATTTCGGAAGTCGGTGTTAAATAACAAGCAAACAATACCAGAAATACCGAATTCCGAAATTAATGTTATTTTGATCGTTATAGTGTTTTTAACCGACTTCAAAAAAGGAGGAGGTTATAAATTCGGTTGTATGTTTTTTATTTTTTTTGTGTGTTACCTCAGAACTCCGTGATTTATGGACCGATTTGCAAATTTTTTTTCTCTTGAAGGATATGCTTTCAGATTGCTCCCATTTTTATCAAAATTTAGTCCTGATGATGGGTTCCATAGGGAATTGAGGGAACTCCTCAAATATTATAGGCAACCATATAGTGATTTTGGTATTTTCATTGAGAACATAAGCCTTAGACATCGCCGCCGAGTTGCTAGCCTGTCGGTTTTCTATCGTTTACATTTCGGGGAATGTGCACTGGAATTGCACAATCTAATTCCGCCAAGTCTGTTCCATCATCGGACCACTAGACGTACGGCGTTGCGCCACCGATACATGGTAGACATCCCACCCATACGCACAAAACGTTTTGAGAACACATTTATTATGCGTACAGCCAAGGAGTGGAATTCCTTGCCGGAGTCTGTGTTTCTTGATAGCTACAACTTAGGGGTCTTTAAGTCAAGAGTGAATAGGCTACTTCTAGACAAGCGTGCTCCATCGTCGACCACATCATCGCTTACCATCAGGTGAGATGGTGGTCAAACGCGAGCCTATCATTAATAAAAAAAAAAAATAAGCATTTACAGTCAAAAAGTAACATTTGATGAAGTGGAAATGATAAAGAAGACCAGGAATGGCCAACGGAACTTCATACTCACATAGATATCATAATGAAGACACTTAAACGACTATGACAATACAAATAAATAAATGTTTCTGAATAATTATGTTGAAAATCGTATCATCGAAGTGACCACCATGGGATCTGGTAGCAACAGGCCTTGCTCACATGCACGATCTGCGCATGGAGATGCAACGCCGGGGCGAAACTCCGCTGCCGCGACAAGTCGCAGCATGGCGGACAGAGCTCTGGCGGGTTCTCATGGAGAAATGGCGACAACGACTGTCGCGACCCAGTGCTGGGCACGCCACAATTATGGCGGTAAGTCCCCTCTTTGAGGCGTGGTTGGAAAGACCTCACGGCGTCCTCACCTTCCGCATGACGCAGGTTCTCACCGAACACGGTAAGTTCGGGAAGTTCATGCACCGGATTCGTGCGGAAGAGACGCCCGGGTGTCGCCACTGTGCGGACCGCCCGGAGGACACGGTGGAGCACACGGTGGAGGTGTGCCCCGCTTGGGCAGAGCAACGCCGTGTCCTCGTGGGAGCGATCGGCGGCGGCGATCTCTCGCACCGGGCCTTGGTACAGGCCATGGTCCGGAGCGAGGAGGAGTGGCAGGCGGTCGCCTCCTTCTGCGAAGCAGTAATGCTAGCAAAGGAGGCGGCCGATCGCGTGAGGCAACGGTCCTCACGCGATCACGGGATTCCGATCCCGATTTCCGGCCACCGTAGGCGAGGGCTTGCGGACGGCGAGCAATGGGTGGCTCGCCGTCCGATCGTCCGGTAACCGTCCGGATCGAGCCCAAGTCGTCGACGGCGCGTATTGTTCCACGCGCGCCTCAGGGAGATGTCAGCAAGTCGTAGGGGCCCAACAGGGTCGAAGCCTACTGGGGCCACGGGTAGTGTGAAAGTGAAACCCGGGGCCCTGGGACGAAGGCAAAGAAGGAACAGGAGTGGGTTTTTAGTCAGTAAAAGTCTGACACTATTTTCCGCTCCGCCCAAGAGCGGGATTTGTCATAAGATGATTTTTACACCTAAAAAAAAAAAATCATCGAAGTGACCTGATGATGATAATGGAGCCGGAAGGTAGGCACTGGAACTCCGTAATTAATCAATGTAACCTAGCCGTGTTTGAGCTTATTAGAATTGTCATTATATGCACTTTGGCTATAAGGTACTATCGAACTGATCTGATGATGGAGGAAGGTGGAACGTAGACACAGGAAATTCATAATAAAACAATGTAACCTAGCAGTGTTTGGGTTAATTGAAATTGAATTCTAATAAGTACCATCGAATTTACCGTTCCAATATAAACGCCTACAATTTTCGGTAAAAATATCTTTTGCAATGACCATCAATAAATCGCAGGGTCAAACTTTCAACGTTACAGGCTTAGATTTGAGCGTTGAATGTTTTTATTACATAGCCAATTATATGTCGCTCTTTCAAGTGTAACCTCAAATGACTGTATTGACTAATGACAAAAAAACTGTGAAAGTTGTGTATAAAGACATTCTGTAGTATATTTAGTACTCGCGACCCGCCCTGGTGCAATGCTGAACAAAACCGCATCAGAATCCGTTGCGTAGATTTAAAGATCTAAGCGGACAGACAGCTGGAAGCGACTTTGTTTTATACTATGAAGTAATCAGCATTGCACCCGAGCGAAGCCGGGGCGGGTCGCTAGTAACATATATAACAAGACCATGGGTAACATTCAAATTTCTTCGTAACATAACTCGTGATCCTAAACCGATTGTTAAATATTTAACGATTCCTCCAGTTTTGTTAGGATCATCAGAAACATATACCTACATCTTTCGGTTTTTGACCATATGTTTTCGATTCTACTGATATTATCAACTGCATGTAATTTATACAACCTAGTAGTTTTTGCCAACATAGTTGTCATCTTTTGCTTATGTTCATCGACCTGTCTAGTAGATTTTTTTTTTTTTTTAGGTGGGAAAATCATCTTATGACAAATCGCGCTCTTGGGCGGAGCGGAAAATAGTGTCAGACTTTTACTGACTAAAAACCCACTCCTGTTCCTTCGTTGCCTTCGTCCCAGGGCCACGGTTTCGTTTTCACACTACCCATGGCCCCAGTAGGCTTCGACCCAGCTGGGCCCCTACGATTTGCTGACATCTCCCTGAGGCGCGCGCGGAACAATACGCGCCGTCGACGACTTGGGCTCGGTCCGGATGGTTACCGGACGGTCGGACGGCGGGCCACCCATTGCCCGCCGTCCGCAAGCCCGCGCCTACGGTGGCCGAAAATCGGGATCGGAATCCCGGCGGCGGTTGGAGCGTGAGGACCGTTGCCGTTGCCTCACGCGATCGGCCGCCTCCTTTGCTAGCATTACTGCTTCGCAGAAGGAGGCGACCGCCTGCTCCGGACCATGGCCTGTACCAAGGCCCGGCGCGAGAGATCGCCGCCGCCGATCGCCCCCACGAGGACACGGCGTTGCTCTTCCCAAGCGGGGCACACTTCCACCGTGTGCTCCACCGTGTCCTCCGGGCGGTCCACACAGTGGCGACACCTGGGCGTCGCTTCCGCACGAATCCGATGCAGGAACTTCCCGAACTTCCCGTGTTCGGTGAGGACGCCGTGAGGTCTTTCCAACCACGCCTCAAAGAAGGGACTTATCGCCATAATTGTGGCGTGCCCAACCTGTCTAGTAGATGGGAAAACTCGAATGATTTGATTTACAAACGTGCATCAAATGAACAACGCCATCTATCGAGTTTGGTGGTAAACTTTTTTTTACCAAAAATATTTGTTCTTCATGCTTTTTCACTGTTTTTTTTATTTGTGTATTGTTTATACTTGAAATGAAAACTTAAATCAATAAGTAAGAAAATTAGCGAGAATGATTGTTTTGTTAAACAACTTTAAATCGTTATATATCCTAAACTATTATTTAAAATGAAAAATGATAAAAGGAACCTAAAGATGATTTTAAAATACCTATTCAACGACACCCCACTTGACATAGTTCATCGACGTTTTTTTTTTTTCATTTTGACAATATGGCGTCTGGTTGTAGCTGTGGTGAATTTTGATTACTGTCATGTCTTTAGTGACACTCGCAAGGTTAAGACGAATCGATTGACGTAAGAATTATCAAAATCGGCCTACGCATTTGGTCTCTAGAACGCCACATAGAAACAAACATACATACATACATAGACTGATAAACACATTACCCTCCTTTGCGTCGCACAGTCGGGTAAAAATCAGACATGTAAAAATAAGTAAAGTTCATTTCTTTTTTGTGGAGCTTTAAAGCATCTGTCAGAAGTTTTGGTCCATGGAAAGTGTCTGACACTTATGATACTACTTTAAAAAAATATTCTACAAAACATGTATAAAAATCACCCATAAAAAAATTAAGTTAAGTAACTAGTTATTTTTAGTTCCCTTTCTCACCTGGTACCTGCTCAGGGCCCCAAGAGGGAACTCCACAAGTACACAGGTATTCAAAGCACATGAGACGCTACTGAGAACCTAAGGTTTCATCCATGTGAAAATAAGTTATGTCAGACAGCTCTGGGATCATAGTATATAAGAAATCGATCTTCCGTGGATTCTATTTTATAGTTCAATGCAGCTGTCTCAATAATTATTACGAAATGTTTAGGTGTTTCAAATTAACAATAGCGTTTCTTACCTTTGTAGGGTTTGTGGTATATAATATAGTAATTGAGAGAGAAACTTTGTCGGTATAAGCTTTTGCGGTGAGTAGGTTTCGGATTGCTGAAATGTTCCTAATTATAGTTGGAAATGCCAGGTTGTTACTGAATTGAACAAATTGAAGATTAACAGAACTTATTGGCATTTCCATTTAGTAGGTGTCGACTTTCTTGCCAGCAGTAGTAGTTCTGGCGGAGTCAGAAAACTGGAAGGAAGTTGCTTCCTTCTGTCAGACCGTGATGGTCCAGAAGAAGGCCACCGAGCGAGATCATGAAAGGGCCGATCCCAATCGGAGAAGAAGGCGTCGGGGAGGCAACCGCCCCGATGCCTAACACGCTGAAACCTCGATGGCACCATCCAATACAAGTGGGACTTTGGAACCACGGGCGCTGGGCGCTCAGAGTGGGGACTCTGCTCGCCCATCGAGTGATTCCAGGAAAGACGGTGGCACAGTGAGGCTCAGGGGAGACCGTTATACAGTCTCTTCAGGGATGTGCCGTAACAGGCGTTGTACAGAGGGGGTTCCGGAACGGTCTTTTGAGAGGTAACGGGGCCCCTTCTACGTGTTGATGGTGATCACCGGGGCGATTTTAGTGAGGTAAGAATCCCACACTCCCAATATCCCCAAAGTGCGGGCGCCTTTTGAAGGTTTTCCCTCGAAAACAAAAAAAAAGGTATCGACTTTCTAAATCTATTTCTTTTTTAGTCTCAATCTGACTCAAATCTGGTCCGACCAATATTTCTCGTGAGCTCAAGCTCTCAACGCGATCCATTTTACGTCCTAAACTGAGTGATTAAAGGCTATATAGGGTGTATAGCTCCATCCCTCTTTCTCGCTCTCACGACTGATATTTTAACACGTCATGGTAAAGGTCCCAAAACCGTTCTGTCGATAGCCTCGCACAAGTCGTGGAAGGTGCAGGTAATCGTGCATGCTGGGCAGGAAAAGTGGTGACGTATATCCTGGGAAAGGGCTCCTCACTTTCACTGTATTTGCAATGGGTCAAGATTACCCCATTTGGCATGAATATGTTTTTGTAGCGACGTCTATGGCGTCACATAAGAACTAATCCTGCGGCGCGATTTGAACATATACAACAGCCCAAAAACATCTATCGGGCAACTGCCCACCAGACATAATACCCGTCTGGTCGGAGGATCCTCCCTTTTCAATGGAAGTGTGTGGGACTTTACACTCTGTTCCGCCTACTTCCAAACTGGTGACTCTCGAAAATGGACGTCAACGCAGCCTTCGTGTAGCTACTACTTCATGACGTCATCATCACCTTCTCAAGCTTGAGATTTTGGAAATTTCTAAATTATATTAACTAAGCTAATATTATATTTGTTTCAGGGGTGTGTTTGATCGAAAAGGTTAGCAAAAGGGACACAAGTGCGTTCTTAGCGAAACCTAGCGGAAAGAAGTTCTATGGATTGTACCAGGTATATTTTCAAATACTGTATTTAAACAAGAAACAACAGTTGTCAAAACATTGTACCTACCTAAATACTTTGCTGGGGATAATCGGTGGCAGCGACCTCTCGCGCCGTGCCCTGGTTCGGGCTATGGTCCGGAGCGAGGAGAAATGGCAGGCGGTCGCCTTCTTCTACTAAGCAGTAATGCTAGCGAAGGAGGAGGCCGCACGCGTGAGGGAACGAACGTCCTTACGCCCCAGCCACCGAGATTCCGACCCCGACTAACAGTCACGGTAGATGCGGGCTTGCGGACGACGAGCAATGGGTAGCTCGCCGTCCGGCCATCCGGTAATTGACCGGACCGAGCCCAGTCGTCAACAGCGCGTAGTGATCCACGTGCTCTTCAAAGAGATGTTAGCAAACCGTAGGGGCCCAGCAGGGCAGATGCCCGCTAGCTAGGACCGCGAAGAATTTCTGAAAAGGAAACCCGTAGTTCTAGAACGCCAAGGGTAATTGAAGGACACAGTTGTGGTTTTAGTCAGTAAAAATCTGACACGCCCTCGCGCTCCACCCAAAGCGCGAGAAGTTATTGGATAATTTCCACACATAAAAAAAAAACTTTTCATTTTTCATACATTTTTTTTCCTATGGAGCAATGAAAAACAGTTATTTCATAAAAAACCTGTTTTCATTGCTCTTGAAAACGAATTTAAATTGAATAATTATTTAATATTCGTCTGAAAATAAGATTGAATGTTTGTTTATAGTGTATAGGTATTATCTATATATACAATACATATAAAAGGAGAAACTGACTGACTGACATATCAACGCTCAACCAAAACTACGGGGACGAAAAGTGTGAAATTTTACACAAGGTTTCCTTCTATGACGTAGGTGCCCATGAGAGGATTTTCCAAAATGCACCCCTCTGAGGGCTCCCGCGAAGCAGCGAGCCTCCTTGCTTGCCAACTACCGTGGGATTTGGAGGCAAAAGATCTCGCACGCATGCACGATCTGCGCATGGAGATGCAACGCCGGGGCGAAACTCCGGTGCCGCGCCAAGTCGCGGCATGGCGGAAAGACTCCCGGCGCGATCTCATGGTAGAATGGCGACAACGACTGTCGCAACCCAGTGCTGGGCACGCCATAATTATGGCGATAAGTCCCCTCTTTGAGGAGTGGCTGGAAAGACCTCACGGCGTCCTTACCTACCGCATGACGCAGGTCCTCACCGGACATGGTAAGTTCGGGAGGTTCCTGCATCGGATTCGTGCAGAAGAGACGCCCGGGTGCCAACATTGTGTGGACCGCCCGGAGGACACGGTGGAGCATACGGTAGAGGTGTGCCCCGCTTGGGCAGAGCACCGCCGTGTCCTCGTGGGGGCGATCGGTGGCAGCGATCTCTCGCGCCGGGCCTTGGTACAGGCCATGGTCCGGAGCGAGGAGGAGTGGCAGGCAGTTGCCTCCTTCTGCGAAGCAGTAATGCTAGCAAAGGAGGCGGCCGATCGCGTGAGGCAACGGTCCTCACGCCCCAACGGATTCCGATCCCGATTTCCGGCCACCGTAGGCGCGGGCTTGTGGACGGTGAGCAATGGGTGGCTCGCCGTCCGATCGTCCGGTAACCGTCCGGACCGAGCCCAAGTCGTCGACGGCGCGTAGTGTTCCACGCGCGCCTCAAGGAGATGTCAGCAACCGTAGGGGCCCAGCAGGGTCGAAGCCTACTGGGGCCATGGGTGATGCGAAAGTGACCCCCGGGGCCCTGGAAAAAAATGGCAAAGAAGGAACAGGAGTGGGTTTTTAGTCAGTAAAAGTCTGACACTATCTCACGCTCCGCCCAAGAGCGGGGGATGTCATTAGATGATTTTCCCACCCGAAAAAAAAAAAAAAAAAAAACCCTCTGAGGGCTATATTTCACCGGGACTCCATGGCGGTGCGACCAGTTGCCGCTACCAACAAGATGTATACAACTCTATAGAGAGTTACTCACCTGGTGTCCGTTTGGTTGCGCAACCAATTTGGCTGCACGAACAGCCCGGACGCGTGCACTTATGGTCCATTTTGATACTGTCTCAGTGTGGTGTAGCGACTCTGGTGTCTAGTTTGGTAGCTTACGGACACCATGGAGGCGCAACTGGTCGCGCCGCCATGGTGTCCCGGTGAAATATAAGGGGATGAAACGGGGTTCCAAAGCTTGTATAAACAAACCTATTTTCACGCGATCGAAGCCGAGAAGCTAGTGTAGTATAGTTTGTTAACTTTCTTTAATAACTGTAAAAAAATAAATTGTTTGCTTTAAAAAAAATAAAAAAAAATAATATGTAACAGAGATTTTTCCTTACTTGTGATTTGATTTTTCAGATTCCAAACGAGTGGTGCAGAGAAAAGAAACGTGGTGGACTTTGTAATATGGCTTGCGAAGGTATGACATTAAAACTTAGTTAATCTACCGCATCGCTGTCGTGAGTCGTGAAACACAAGAACAGTAAAATATTCCGGGATAAAAAATAAAAAAAAACTTGTAGCACTCGACGATCCGTGAAAGAATTTATTAATTTAATTACACATAGACACTTAAAAGAGGGAAAACAAGTACAGATAAAAGATTACAAAGGTGCTTCATATTTCAAAAGAAATTCCTTTAAGCTGACCTGCGGCAGAAGAGTTTTGTGAGAGATATATAAATAATACGAAACTGAAATAAGACTTTCATAATTAACTAAATTATTTATATAAATCAAGTATCAGAAAACAAATGTTTATATAAATAGATAAGGTACACACAAAATAATAAATTATTAAAATATAACATAATATCTATATAAAATTTCTGGATGGTAGAGAGGTAATGTTCATTGACCAGTTTTAGGACGAATATTCAAAAAAGATCCAGCCTTCCTAGCCAAGTTAGAACCGTTTCGTTTCGATTCTCTTTTCATTGATCGCCTCGAGTCAGCCACGCCTCTTATTCCTTCGTTCTGACCACGTGACTGAGCGTTGAGATGACGTCAGAACAAAGGAATAGGCGGCGTGGCCAACTCGTGGCGATCAACGAAAAGAGAATCGAAACGAAACGGTTGTAACTTGGCTAGGGGGGCAGTACTTCTAGAGATGACAACAATTTTAGTCAGGCATTCATATTTTTGAATTTAATTTAATTAATACTTCTTTCGAAATAAGATTAGACATTTTAACAAACCGTTTTTACTGTCCGTTCAACCGATTTTGACTTTTATTACGTTGGTGACATGATAAATGGCGGCTACAGTAAATAGTTGGTATTGTAACCACTTTTTTGCTTTTAATGCCATCCTTATGCCTTCGAAATAGAACTCATAATCGGTTGAACGGACAGTAAAAAAGGTTTGATTAAACACCTAATCTTGTTTTGAATGGAGTATAGATGGCAGAGTCATCCGGAAAGGTATCTTCAAACTGTAACCAGCATATACCAATCTGAATATTAGACTATCATCCGCATCAAAACTTCAGTTGTGGTTACATTAATAGATGTCATTGTATTTACAAAGTAAGTAATTGAAAGAGACATCACTGTGTAGCAAACTGCGAACAACATAGCAAACAATTCGAAGCGACCAGATTTTATGGTCCACGTTTTACATCAAAAGTTTATAGGGTATGGTCAAGTGTATTGTGTAGCGTTTTCGGTTGTGTAACTGTTACTACTGTTTGAAGTACTAATGATCGTCTTTTGATATTTCAGAGGTTTTATTTGAACCTTTTCCAAACTTTAGTTATCGTCGTGTTAGTTATGTTATGTTGCTATAGTTTGAAGTACTTATTGGTCGTCTTTTACGTTTTGTTAACCTTTTTTCTCTTTTACTTTTCTATTTCGCCAGTCATTATCTAGTTTGACTTTTTCCGTAAACTACCGGAGTTCTTTAATTTGCCATTTGCGCTACCATTACAGGTAGTATTTCTGCTACCTGTCAGTAGCAGCCTGGAATTTGGATTTGTGCCCGGTTCAGCAATCGGCTTGTTTCTTTTTTCAAGGGACTTAATGTATTTATATATAATAATTTCAATATCCTCTGCTTATCAATTTAGGAAATATAGACAAGATGTTATGCAGGTCAGTCAGTCATAATTGGTTTGTAGATTTATTAAAGTTCTTTTTTTATTTTCTTTTTCAAATGTGCTTGCTTTTGCATTCCAGTGATTGGTATCATTATCGCTTAGTGTTATATCAGTCCTTTCATTTTTATCCTTACCTTTGTTTTCAGTTTAGTTAATTTTAAAGGTTTAATTCGGAAAAGATTCGGTTTCCTACTAATGTTGAATCTTCTAAAAGTGTTTGTTGGTTTCTAATAAGAGAGAGAAAGTTTACACATGTTTCATTATTAAGCTCGTCTGTATTATTTAAAGTCAAAATGATTTAAACGCTCAAATGTTATTAAGTCTAAGTAGAAAATTAAAACCTTTAAAATGTCTTATTTGTCGGAAGACAAATCATCTCTTTCGTGTGTTTAATAAACACACGAAAGAGATGATTATCCCTAATTTGATCTTTATAAAATTGAACAGCAGAAAATAGCTCATATATTTTGTTATGTCGTCTCTTCCTTTTAAACCAACACGGTAACGAAGATTTTCTTTTGTTCTCATAAAGGAGAATAGCAACAAAAGCTTAAGTACCCATTTGTATTACGTAGGTAATTTCGCCAACATAACGGCGGAGTTACGGCCTTATTTTTTAGAGGTTGGCACTTCTTCAAATACAGCTCCGGGTATTTTGCTTATCATGACATTGTAAATCAAAGTGCTGTCTATCGAAAAACAAGTCATGGGTACTTGAAAAGTTGGTGTTTTTTCGAGCATAGCTGTTGCCTGCGGTGTTGCCTCTTACACGTGGAGGTTGGATAAAGACAAAAATAAATATATTAGGCCACGTTTATTGGATAAAACATAAAATAAATAAATAAATAATATTCCACATCTATCACACAACACTGTCTAGTCCCAAGCTAAGCAGAGCTTGTGTTATGAGTACTAAACAACTGATAAACATACTTATAAATATATTTCTAAATACAGAACAAATGATCGTGCTCATCACACAAACATTTGTCCTGAGTGGGAATCGAACCCACGACCTCCGCCACAGCAGTCAGGGGCTACTAACCACTACACCAACTGGCCAGTTTTTTTTTTTTTTTTTTTTTTGTGTGTGGCCTCTCGCAGGTCAACCTAGGAGGTTGTCGGCTGCTTAACCGGTCTTGCCTGTGGCGGCCTCGATTCGAGAATCAAAGCCTCCAGCCAGGGCTTACTTAACTAACTTAAAAACTAAGCGACTACACGCTAAGGGCACCCCCTGTGGGGTACGGACCTCGGCTTAGGGCGTCGCTGGGGGGGGGCAGCAAGGGACGGGCTGGATCGCACAAAGATATTATTATTATTAACGGGGAATTTTAAAACTACGGCTCAGCGGCGCGGGCTGGCTCGAGCAAAGGACGGGGAGGACGTTGACGGGTCTGTCGCGGCGGGCCTCGGCGGCGAGGACGGAATGACGGCGGTCTGTAATGTCTACGAACTGTACTGGTTTCCTTACGGCTCTCTTGGAGCAGGGTAATGGGGGCGTCGGGGGTGACAAGAGTATGCCTAGGACGGCGAATTTTTGAGATGAGGGAGGGTTCATATCGGGCGGCCGATACGATAAGGGGGTTGCGGTGTTTCACAGCAGTATCGAAGAAACGCTTGCACAGGCGTTTCATGAACTGCTGGATGGTGGGGATTTTGAGATCTAAGTGTAGATTCTCATTTCGGACGTAATAAGGGGCACCGAGGATTTTACGGAGGGTCCGATTTTGGAGGGTCTGCATCCTATGGAGGAAACGGGGCTTGGCGTGTGCGAAGATAGCACAGGCATATGTCATGATCGGGCGGATTACTGCTGTAAAGAGGCGCAGCTTGCACTTAAGTGATAATTTGCTGCGAGCAGTCATGAGATAGTGGAGCCTACCTTGAGCGAAAGCGGCTCGCGAGCGAGCCTGCTTTATGTGCTCGGCGAAGGTCAAGTGCTGATCTAGGATCACTCCGAGGTACTTACGGGCTTGCTTCTCCCAGGGGATTGGCTTGCCGTACATGGTGATCGGAGGGGGAGGGAGGAAGGACTTCCGCTGTCTCGAGTAGAGAACAGCTTGACTCTTATCAGGGTTAACCTCTATTCATTTGCCCAAAATGTTTGCGGAGGTTTGGAGATTGCGAGCGATAACTCTGGGGTCACGACCGGTGTAGTAAATTGCCGTGTCGTCGGCGAATAGAGCCAACTGGGCCTTTTTACTCTGGGGAATGTCGCTGGTGAACAGCGTGAAGGCTAAGGGGGATACTACGGAGCCTTGCGGGACTCCTGCTCGGATGGGGTGGGGGGTGGAGAGGGCACCCTCAATTCGATAGCGGAAGGTGCGATTCGACAGAAAGTCTCGCATGATGAGCACGAGACGGTCTGGCACTCCGAGTTGGTATAGCTTATATAATAAGCCATTGTGCCAGACCTTGTCGAATGCTTTCGCTATATCGAAATACAAGACACCCGTCATCGTATTACGCTGGAAGCCAGCGCTTAGGTGCTCTACGATGCGGTGGACTTGGTGGATGCATGAGTGCTCGGTACGAAACCCGAACTGCTCATTAGGAATGAGACCCTTGGATTCGGCAAAATCTTTGAGTCGCTTATAAATAAGCCTCTCGTAGACTTTACCGAGAACATTGAGGAGACTGATGGGGCGGTAGCTGGAAGGGTCAGACTTGGGCTTGCCTGGTTTGGGGATACCGATAACGGTGGCCTGCTTCCATGCTTGGGGGAAGATATTATTGCTTAATGCGCCATTGAAGATGGCGGTCATTAGCATTATAAGTTGAGGAGGGAAGAGTTTGAACACTTTGTTCGTGATACCGTCGGCGCCGGGGGCTTTCCGGGGTTTAAGTTTTTTGATGATATCCTCCACCTCGTCGGGAGTGACGGGGGGTAGAGGGTTATCAGGGTCTTCAGCGGGAGGGAGGGAGGCTCTACGTTCGACTTCAGCGTCCACCATGTCGATGTGAGCTTGGTCTACTAGTTGAGAGCTAGGCGAGCATTGGGCTTCGAGGCTGTCGGCTAGGCATTCCGCTTTTTCAGAGTTGTCGAAAGCGACACTCTTATCAGGACGGGTGAGCGGAGGGATAGAGGACTCTTCAGTGGAACATAATTTCCTCTGAAGTTGCCAGAAGGCGAGGTGAGTAGGCTCGAGTTCGCTAAGCGTCTTGTCCCAGCGGGCGGAACGCAGCTCGGTCATGCGTTTCTTAACAGCACGCTGTAATCTACGCATGTGAGCCTTGTTAGCGTCGCAGGGAAAAGCGCTGTACGCACGGATGGCTGCGTTCTTCTCGGTCATCAGAGCCCGTACATCGTCCGGAATTTTCCAGCGACGGTCCTCCGTCGCTGGAATCTCCCTTGAACATTCGTTCAGGACGGATTGTACGTGATCTGTGAGCGAGTCGATCGCAGCCGTCGTGTCAGCGACTGAGTCGATGTGGTCAGGGATAGAATCCAATTGAGGTGACGTGGTAGATTTCAGTCTTTCGCTTACTTTCTTCCAGTCAGTGATCAATTGGGACGGGGGAGGCTGGCCGGGGTCGAGATTACCCGAGCGGGAGCCTAGGTGCATGATCACGGGGCGATGATCGGAGTTAAGCTCGTGTATTGCTTCTATAGATTGTAAACGGAGGTTTACATTCTTCAGGAGCGCTACATCGAGGACGTCGGGGCTATGGTTGGGATTTAGGGGGAAGTGAGTGTGACACATCGGGGCGATGATGTCAAAGTTAAGGGATGCACCAAGGTTGAACACGACCTTACCTCTAGGGTTGGTCGTACTACTGTTCCAGGCGGGATGTTTAGCATTGAGATCGCCCGCTAGTATAACGGAGTCACTCAAGCCAAAGAGGGCGGTGAGGTCTCTAGTGAGAGCGATGGACTCGTCTGGCATACGAGACGAGGAAGTCGGAGGAGGACCAACTGGCCAGTCGTACATGAATTGTTTTTGTTTTAAAATATTTTTTTAAATTTGTTGTTTTTTTTTGTGTAATCAGGACTTGTTCATGTATTTTTTTGTGTTTTTTTTTTATGGATTCCTTAATTCTTAAAGGCTGTATAATGGATCTAAGTGGTCTGAAATAAAGGTTTATTATTATTATTATATCTTATCTCTTTATTAAGGTCAATTCTTAGGTCAGTCCTATCCTACTAATGTATAAATATCAAAATCTATATTCTTCGATGTTTTTTAATCACTTGGGTTTTTTTAAGATCAGTAAATTATCAAACAACTTCTACCGCTCTGGTTGTAGAGATAGCGAGTGTTCTTTCAGTTGCCCTTAACGTTTCAGACCCACGGTAACTCTTTTGGATAATCTTGTAGTATCAATCTAGCAGCATCGATCAAACTTCAACAACTTATAGGATTTAGACCAAATTTTACATACCGGTCAATTCAATTCTAACTTTTCAACTTCGAATTTTACCATTGGCACTTATAGAACGTCAGAAGCCAACAAATAGAACCATGAACTGATTTACGACACAGAAAACTCGATATCTCGATACTACGGTCCCGTAGGGCCATCTACAATGATCGTGTTGGCGAATTCTCTGGTGGAAGCCTACAAAGTTCTTGGTTTATAACTTAAGACTTTTGAAGCGAGATTGACGAACATCTAAGAACACAAACTAACGTAGAAATCAGCCCCCCTAGCCAAGTTACGATCGTTTCGTTAGTGTCGAACGCCTCGAGTAGGCCACGCCTCTGATTCCTTTGTTCTGACCACGTGACTGAGCGTTGAGGTGACGTCAGAACCAAGGAATCGGAGGCGTGGCCTACTCGAGGCGTTCGACGCGAACGAAACGATCGTAACTTGGCTAGGGGGGCAGGGGCTAATGAGAAATGTGAGTGAAATGTACTTTTTTAAAATTTTCTATATATTGTTTGGTTTTAATAAGTTGTGCAAGTCAAAAATAAACAATTTTTTTCGACTCTTTTTCTTAATCGAAAGCTTGTAGTAGTTCCCAGCGTTATCTTTGTACCACTCGAGTGGAAATATTAAAGTAGGAAAGTATAAATCAGGATTCTGTAGTAGAGGAAGTTAAGCAACATTTTTACGAGCATTTACTCCAGTTTATTTGATTTCGCAACTTTCTCGGTTTCTGTAATAAGGATTTCGTTACTAAATGTTCTGGTGACATTGTGTGGTTGAGTGATTGAATAGTTTCCGCTGCTAGATGATTGGGTGAGTGTTAAGTATTCATGGGGAGCTGTCTTTTATTTTATGTTTATGGGTTCTGTATCTCAAAAGGAAAAAAAACGGAACATTTATCACTTGATCACTTTGTTGTCCGTCCGGCTGCCTGTCTGTCTGTCTGTCAAGACCCTTTATCTCGGGAACGCCAGAAGGTATCGAGTTGAAATTAAAACCATATACTCAGGTCTCCGGTCCCTTAAAGTTGTGAAAAATCAAACTTCTGAATTAACGAAAAAAAAGATACAGCCGTTTATATCGCAAAAAACGTATATTTCGACTTTCTCAAGAAAAACAAAATTCATAGGGTACTTACTATTTCCCGTTGATCTAGAATCCTGAAATTTGGCATGAAACAAGGTCTCATAGCAAAGAGTGACGTCACGGACGTGTTACGGTGCACATCAGCTGCTCATGTTTACAATAAAATAAAATAATAAACACAGTTTATTCCTTTTCAAGTTTATTGCTATAATATCGCTACAGCCGAACTTACGTGCGAGTGCTTTCACCTTTTTAAAAAAACAGTGTTTTGGTGGTGTAATAGCATAAAATCTAATTGTTCATTTTTAACTTCTGCTAAATTTGAAGCTACTTGAACATTTGTTTTGGGTTTAGTACCTCCAAAAAGTGTCATATTACAAGTGTTGCTAGTACTGTACCATAGATCTGTGATTTAAAATCAATATATTGCGCGGAGTACGTGCCATCTAGCGCCGCGCCATTAGAATAGGTGTGGAGGACGTGTACGCCATCTATCTGCTTCTAGCCGTACTAGGTTAAAGATGGTAAAGTGTGCAGCATGTGGCAAATTTCTGTCAGCAAAAGGGGGCGCTACTTGTGGCAACTTTGCTTGTCACAACAGATACCACCTCGCATGTTTGCCTGATGCAGCGCCGACGGGTAGCGATTGGCTTTGCCCGGAGTGCAAAAGCAAACTGCCTAAAGGAGATAACAGCGCAACTCCCGTTAGGGGCCTGGGTAGTGGTACCCCTGCCATTCGAGCGGTTGTAGCGGGCTCAGCGGCGACGGCGGCCGTGGTGGAAGCACCAGCTCATGGTGCTACAAGCAAGTCGCCGGTTGGGGCGACCCAGACTCAAGGAGCTCTGACTAAATCCCCCGCTGCAGAACCCAGGGTAACATCTCGGACTGGGAGCGGTAATGGAACTGACGGGGAACCGTCGCCTGACACTCAGCTGACCCTCCGCGAGGAAATTCGGCTTTTCAGGTCTGAGCTGCGGGAAGTGCGGGATGAAATGCGGGAGTTTCGTCGCGAGATGGCTGGCCTGCAGTCTTCGGTGGTAATCTGTACCGAAAGAGTCGACAACCTGGAGGCCAGAATTGAAGCTCTGGAGACCAGGCAAGGCGTCGCTCTGCCTGATAGTAAAGTCAGGCAGCTCGAGGATTTGGTGTCCCAGCTTCATCTAGAGCTCAACGACCGGGAACAGGATTTATTTAACTCCGACCTCGAGATTGCAAACATCCCGGAGATCCCAGGTGAGAACGTCGTGCACACGGTCGGGCTGGTCGCGGCTAAGCTTGGGCTGACGCTAGAAGATAGGGACATAGTGTTTGCGCAGCGCGTGGGCCTGCGAGTCGAACGTGGGGTGCACGCAACGGCGGCTGGCGGAGCGAGCCCAGCGGTGGCAGCGGCGGCGCGTGGGCGGCGCATCGTGGTGCGCCTGACGCGCCGCTCTCTGCGGGACGAGCTGCTGCAGAGCGCACGTGTCCGCCGTGGAGCCACCACGGCGGACTTAGGTCTTCCTGCGCCCCCACGCCGCTTTTTCGTAAACGAGAGGCTCACGAAAACGAACAAGCACCTGTTTTACCGTGTGCGCGAGGCGGCCGGTCGACTCGGATGGCGATACACGTGGACCAAGTACGGACGTATCCTTGCTAGGCAGGGTGATGGGAAGCCTACTCACTGCATTCGCACAGAGGAGGATCTGTCCCGTGTTTTTGGCAGTGATGTGTCTGCTGAAAAAGTTGTTTAGCTTATTAGTTAGAGTCATAGTTCACTTAGTTTATCTATTTTTAAGTTCCATTATTTTTCAATCTATTTTGTGTGTTTTTATATTTTTAAGTGTGCCTTGTGCGAGGTCAGCATCGTTTCTGTCTCGGTGTATAATGGATTTTCTCTGTGGCCTGGCTGCCCGTGTATTTACTATATGTATTTTTCACAAATTTATAAATCTTCGGCTCATTCCCTATTATAGTACAATTTTCATACCACCTTACATATTATCACTATTATTACAACCATTATTTCTTTTTTCATATCTTATTATTGATGTGCAAATTTTATGTCGTACCATTATTAATTATATTACACTTTATATATTATCACCTTACCACACATATTACATATTCTACATAAATTTATCTACATTACATATTCTTATATTATGTACACTTCCCTATCTTATAAATGCATAAGACCAAAAATTTAAAAGTTGGCTTATTTAATGCGGGTTCACTGGGTTCACACCATGACGAGTTTCTTGTAGCTATGGGGGATATAGCGGTGGACATCATGGCTATAAACGAGACCTGGCTCAGAGTGGGAGAAGAGGGTCGCGCGCCCTGCGTCCCGGGGTACCGGCTGCGCCACGTGCCGCGGCCACGCAACGTGCGCGGCGGCCGCGGGGGCGGCGTGGGCTTCTATGTGCGACACGGAGTACGCGCACGCGCCGTGCCGCACCCGCCCGCGCCCCTGGTCGAGCAGATGTGGCTCCGACTGAGTGTCAACTCGCACTCAGTTATCATCGGTACTGCATACAGGCCGCCGTGGCTTGATGTGAACATCTTCCTGGATGCAATAACCGACTCCCTCTCATCTTTTGCTAGTGCGGACAGGGTTATACTGTTGGGTGACTTTAATATAAACATGTTAAGCCTTTCTGATAACAAAACTAAATTACTCAATAATTTTTTACTATGCAGCAAGTTAAACCAAATTGTTACGGAGCCTACTCATTTCACTGATCACAGTGAAACACTTATTGATGTTGTGTGCACTGATGCCCGTGTGCGGAAGATTTCTGTAACACACATACCAGAGCTTGGCCATCATGCGATGATATCAGCTGAATTTAATTTTAAACTGGAGAAACCTTCCCCTCGTTGGGTCACTTACAGACCTTTCAAGGATATACTGCTTGACCTTTTTAATGAAGACCTGAATAAAATGGACTGGGAATACATTGAGAGTCTAGAGGATGTAAACTCCATGGTGGCAACATTTAATGATTACATTTTGAATCTCTTTGATGTACATGCACCCCTTAAAAAAGTTCTAATTAAAGAAAACGGCCACCCATGGATTACTGACACTGTTAAGGAAATGATAAAGTTACGTGACAAGTGTCATAATAGGGCAAAAGCTACTGGAGCGTCACGTCATATTAACTCCTACAAAGAGCTCAAGTACCTTGTTAGGGCTGCTCTGGAGAGTGAGAAGTGTGCATATTTTAAGACAAATATAAATAACAACATCAAACAACCTAAGAAGCTATGGAGTCAACTTAAATCTACTATATCTATCTCAAAAAAAACTGAGCATAGTTTGCCACACTTTTGTAGTGATCCGGAGAAAATTAATGAACACTTTTTGGATGTACCTGGCAGTGGTAGGGTATCTGAAGCTGACTTACAATACTTTGAGCACCATAGATTTGGAGACACTCATTTCCAACTGGAACCCGTTCAGGAAGATACAGTGCTGAAGCTGCTGCGCAGTCTTAAGTCAAATGCTCAGGGGTGTGACCAAATATCGCTTGAGATGCTGTTGATGACTGTTCCTCGTACCCTTGCAGTTATAACGGCCATTATTAACCGCTCTATCATCACTTCCTCTTTTCCGGATCTGTGGAAATTGGCCATAGTTAGACCTATCCCTAAGGTATCTAATCCTACTAGCGTAAAAGAACTTCGCCCTATTAGCCTACTGCCTTGTCTTTCTAAGGTCTTAGAGAAGGTTGTCTCTAACCAGTTTCGGGCTTATCTTGAAGAACACAAGATTTTGCCGCTAGCTCAATCTGGTTTTCGCAAGGGGCATAGCACAGCCACAGCCCTTCTCGATGTAGTTGGAAATATTCTTGAAGCTAGAGACAAGAGCATGGGAACCATGCTTGTTCTACTTGATTTTTCACGTGCTTTTGACTCTATAAATACTTCACTACTCCTCTCGAAGTTATCTTACTACGGATGTCAGCCCGAGACTGTTCAGTGGTTTAGAAGCTATCTGACTTACCGTTCTCAGTTCGTCCAGGTGACTAATGAGGGTGATGGAACCGTTAGGTCCTCTGATACTAGATGCGTGAACAGGGGCGTACCCCAGGGATCGATCTTGGGGCCGCTCCTTTTCATTTTGTATAGTGCTGACATCACTAACTGCCTACTCAACACCAAGTTCCACCTCTATGCTGACGATTTGCAGATGTACCTGCCTTTTCTTCCACACCAGACTGATGACACTGTAAAAAGAATGAACGAAGACTTAGATAGGATCACTGCCTGGTCTATGAGAAACTCACTGGTTTTGAACCCAGTCAAATCTAAATACTTAATCGTGGGATCTAGAAATTTTTTAAATAAAGTAGGTTATGGTGATTTGAATGTGAGAATTGACGGTTGTTCCATTGAGAGGGTGCAGGAAGCGCGTAATCTTGGAGTACTATTTGATCAGCACTTGCATTTTGAGACTCATATCACAGAAGCTGTGCGCAACTGCTTCTATCGTCTCAAGCTCTTATACCGTATACGTCCCTACATAAGTGTGGATATGCGTATCATGCTTTGTGAGTCACTTGTTTTATCCAAGCTGAACTATGCTGACACTGTGTATGGGGCGTGCATTCTCGGTAGAAGTGATAAACTAATTCAGCGAGTACAAAATGCTTGTGCGAGATTCTGTTTTAATGTTCCTCCCAGATCTCACATCACTCCATTCCTAAATAAGGGTAATTTGATGAAAATGTCAGATCGCAGAAAACTTCATCTGGCCACCCTACTCTTTGGCATAATCCTCACAAAGAAACCGGTTTATTTATATAATAAATTGACCTGGTCGCGTGATGTAAATAAAATTAAAACTAGAGCTTCTGCCTACCTTTTGTTGACCTTGCCCCATAGAACGGCTGCATTCCGTGGTAGTTTCAAGTTCATGGCTTCCCATATCTGGAATGCCCTGCTGCCACCTCTTCGTGCTATGAAAACAGTTGGAGCATTCAGTCAAAAGCTTAAGCATTACTTGTTGTGCACCCAAAAGGAAACCACCACATGAACTTACCCTGGGTCGGCACGCAGTTTGTGTGATGATTTTTAAGTTCCATGTGCCTACTAAGCAGCAATTTTTATCGGCATTACTCTTGCGACCAGCACAACACTTCCAAAGAATAAGTAAAGCTAACGCTTTATACACTTCACTTTTCACTAGGTACTCACTTCATGTATATTCTTTGCTTCACTACAGTCACAGTCAGTAAAAACAAACAACACTTATATTTTGTATTATTTGTATGCACTTTATTTCCAGTTTATTACTTAAAATCGTTTTATTTGAGCTGTTATTTATTATTATTTATTTTTGTTTTCCTCATTTTGACAGCCGGCCATTACTTGGCCATTACCACAGACTATGGCCTACATCTGCGCCCGCGCGTTCCATTCGTTTGTCTACTATAGATAAATGCATAACGGAGCATCGGGCGTATATGAATGGTTAAATAGTGCTTTTATTATACACTTTTTTAGTAGTTTCATTGATTTGTCTATATGTTTAGTATATTTTATTTTATTATTTTGTTATATAAATATTATCTTATTTGTTTCTGTGTTCCGTGAGTGTGTCCGTGGCATCACCAGGCCCTATCAGAATACCAGCGCTGCGTTATTTACTTTTTAGTTAAATGTCGCAGCTTATGCTGAGATAGGAGCCTTTTTGGCCTCGCACAGGTCTTTTATTTTTATGTTTTAATATTGTTTTTTCTATTATTTTTAAGTTAAGTATTTATAGATTAAGTAGTTACTTTTTATTTTATTGTTGTTTGTCCTGTGCGAGTCTCAAATAAATGTTTTCTTTCTTTCTTTCTATAGCACGAGTATAGAAAAAATCTAAAAACTGTAAATTTGTAGTTACGTAAGAAAAAAAAACTTAATTCGGGCATTGAACTGTTTTCATAAGTAAATTTGTACGGAACACTGAGTGCGTGAGTCCAACTCGCACTTGCCCAGTTTTTTTTCATAGTTCAATTCGTTAGGTTTATTACTTGCTGAATTTCTTTAAGGAACTTGTGGCTACAAAAATAATAGCCGCAAAGGTCTATTTTGAAGGTTAACATGTTGACAGCGACACTCTTTATTGTATTATTTCCATTCCTACGGTAAGAGGAGTTTAAGACCTCGTTTAAAAACTATAAATACACTTTTTTTGCGACATAAATGGCCGTATCTTGAAGGGACTGCAGACCTAAGTATATGGTTTTAATTTGAACTCGATACCTCCACGCGTTTTTAAGATAAAGAGTCTTGACAGACGGATAACAAAGTGGTAAAGTTCCGTTTTTTCCTTTTGAAGTACTGAACCCTAAAAACACTGAAGAATTATGATGTTGAGCACGTTGGAAGACGGATACTGGACACATGTAGGCCTCTCCCCAAGTATCGCCACAAGGACCACTCCTGCATATTTCGCATCCATCGGTCCAACGCTGCGTCTTCCTGTATGCGGTCGTCACTCCAGAACCATTCGGCCCCATCGACCCTGCGAGCAATTTGCCCTGACCACTGCTACTTAAGTTTGGCAATTCTTCGGGCTTTGTCAGTAACCTTGGATCTTCTGCGGATATCTTCATTCCTATTTCTATCACGCAAACAAACTCCGAGCATAGCCCTTAGAAAAAAATCCCGTTGAAGGGCTGGTTTGTCTATATTACTTATATGTACATGTAATAATAGCTTTAATAATTTGATGCGAAGCAGTATGTTATTACAATTTATCTGTTTACGAAGTAAATTAATGAATCTCATTAGTTTATCTCGTGTGTCACACGCGCGTTGCATAGGTTGATTGATTTATCCATTTACCATAGTTATTTCCTAGTAGTAACGGACCAAAATTGCTATTATTTTAGTAAATAACCTTTGTTAATAATATACATATTTTTATAATTTTTTACTATTTGTTATTGAAATATTTAATAATATAATTTATATAAAACACATTTATTTAGCACACAGACACACACAATGAAGAAACAAATTCAAAGAAACTTAAATAAAAAATAAAATAACAACCTTGTGTCTCACGGCTGCGCTAAAAAGGTTCAAGTTCAGCATAATGCCGGACTAGTACCTACGTAGCAATTGCCTGACGTTTGTTTTCAACTGAACCTTACTTTGAGTGCACGTAAATAATTTTTATAGTTTTATATGTATATTAAAATGAATACAGAGATAATAGTTCTTTATTTTTCAGGCTACTAAGGCCCAGAAACACAGTACATAAAATAATCTTAAAAATAATAAACTTGTAATGAAAAAGTAAAGAGCAGTTGTGACTTACTAGTTGTAGGTTGCATTGCTTTGCGTAATTTATTTCATCACCACTGCTCTCAAAACGTTGAAGAAAAACATCGTGAGGAAACCGGCATGTCCTAGAACCTAAAATTCGAAGACATGTGACATCCATCAACCCGCTCTGGGCCCGCGTGGTTGGTCACGGCCCATTCCCTCTCCTAGAGAGGAGGCTTGAGTCCCAACCGCGGGAACATTATAAGGCCGACTATACTATGCTATGCTAATGAAAATGTTATTAAGTGATACAAATGCTTACCACAGTCACACACCCTCTCACACTCACCACATCACATCACACAAAGAGAGGACACTCACACACTATATTGTATTAATTGAATAAAATTGAATTAGAAATGATGTTATTATTTTTTAGATTTTAATTTAATATTGTATTATTAATTAATGTTTTTAATCTATAATTCTAATGTTTTATAATTTTATACTTATTTTTTGTTTTATTAATTTTGTGCTTATGTTTTTAAAAAAATTTGTAATTCTGCTCGATGGCTTATGGCTAGTAATATATTAACTTTTATGAATTGAGGGGTTTGGCGCTGACAGCTGAAATACAGGCTTTTGTCTAGTTCGGCTACAGATGTCTCATTCTTTTGTTCTACAATAATATAGCCTACAAATCTGTTGCAAAATTGTAAATTTATTTGAATAAATCATTATTATTATTATTATTTTTTTTTTATTTATCTCAGGACCCTGAGGTCCTGGACCTTTGGGAGGCGTACAAGGAGCCGAAACCAACTCGCAGAGGCCCTTTAGATAATTATAATGGAACATGATACCAACCGACGATTATCCCTGTACGCGCTATGCTAGTGCACCCAAGGACAACCCCCGGTTATTGAAAAACTATTGCGACATATGGAGAACAAAGATAATAGGGCTATGGTTTTTGGAATCTTAAGTGGACTGGTAACATGGAACTATGTTAAGACTATGGCCCCTGCCTGAACAACGTTATTAATATGCATCGAAAAAAGGCAGGGGGTGACTTGCACACTCAATAAATGGGCCCCCAAAAACGGCCGCTAGCACGAAGTGACGTAGCAACAAGAGGGCAACATATCCTGAGGTGCTTGAGGAGTGGAGAGGTATACCACGGCTATCAGGACAATCCCGGAAGTACGGTCAAGATCCCTACCAGCACCTTACTGGATTATACATCCTTCTCCCGAGCACGTTTGCTCTTGCGAATCTCCACTCAAGCCAGCCAATAAAGGCAAGAGAGAGGTGGGAGCTCAGTTCCTCGTCAGTGTTCACTACGGCCGGCCAATAAAGGCAAGCCGGAGATGAAGAACAAAAATTCTCCCGGGAGATCGGGTCCGTGGGGTCGCTAATGCCCAACAGTTCGCCACAAAACTGCGCTGCGGATTGTATCTCTCTTAGTCTGGCCCCTCACCCTAGGCATATTACGGCAAAGCAAACTTTACCGATACAGACCTAGGGTATATTGGAGCACGCAAGCCCCACCACGACGTCAACGTAGAGATACGGCGATGGGGCCGTTATGCCATTATTATTATTATTATTAAATGACATCCAAGATCAAATAGCTTAACGTACTGTTAGTAATACGGAAAAGTGTCAGTATGTAATTTATGCGATTACCCATCTACGGATTAACCTCAGCAACTACTAACTATTGTGTATTTTCATCAATAGCACTACTAGACGATGACATCCGAGATGACACCGCGTGCGCACTTCAGATCGCAGAGAAGAATGGTTTCCAGTTCTGGTCAAAATGGACGACGAGATGCAAGAACGATAACTTCATCACCACTGAGATCTACAAGTGAGTAAATGTATTATTATATTATACGTCACATGTTTCAAAATATTTAAAACATGTAACATATCGTACCATTATTGCAAAAACCAACTAAATGCACCAACATTTTTGTATTATTATATTATGTTATTATCAATCAAATTTGTAGGTTATTTACTTTTTGCCGAAGCTATCTTTGTAAATAAGTGTCGTAGCTAATAACCGGTTTTACCTGTAGATTCATCTTGATGAGACGAATGGATGAATGGATTTAACTTTAATTTGGGTAAAAATTGCAGATAGTTGGTTTTTGCAATAAGGGTACGATATAGATGTTACCGTAAAATAGTAAATACCGTTAGATTATAATCTATCTCATGAGATTATAACTGTACCGAAAAATAATGCAGTAAATTGTAAGCAGTATGTAACGGTTCACAATCTTTCGACAGTTTACAATCTCGCGAGGTAAATTATAATCAAACTGTATTTACAATTTTACGGTGACATATATTTATATTGGTTCAGGATGCTGATCAGAGTGGGAATCTCTTCCAGAAAACATATTGTATTAGTGACGAGTAGGTAATGTGAAATAAACAAATTATTCCAGGCCACACTTTTGTGTATTTACTTCACAACGCGCTGTGAGAAAGTTCCTAGAATAGTGTAATCCACGCGGCTGCCAACAGAGAAAAGGGAACCACGTCCATGCGGTTGGAACTTTTATCTGCCTGGCCCGCATGAACTCAAATCTAGACTCTGCCAAAGCGCGCCACCTTGCCTTCGTCTCATGGTTAAATTGGCTCCCGTACTATTGACTTCACTGACATAATAATTATACCAACCCACACTTTGCCTGCCTGGTAGATTACGACCCATTCTCTCTCCTAGAGAAGAGGCCTGACTCCCAGCAGTGTGAACATTATAATCTTCGAATTATGGTTGTAAGACATGCTGTTTCCTCGTGATAAACATCACGAGGAAACATGCTGTTTCGTCACGATGTTTTCCTTCACCATTTTGAGAGCAGTGGTGATGAAATAAATAACACAGAGTAAAGCGCCTACCTGAGTTTGAATCCACGACGTATAACTCATAAATCAGGGCTGTTACCACTAGGCCACCGCTGTCACTGGGCCTGAATTAACTGTTATCAAAACCTTATAACGTACCAGCTTTTGCCCGCGGCTTTGCCCGCGTACATAAAATATGGCATACCTATGTCACTTATTGTTGGAATTGCACAATTTAATTCCACCAAGTCCGTTCCATCATCGGACCACTAGATGTACGGCGTTGCGCCATCGGTACATGGTGGACATCCCACCCATACGTACAAAGCGTTTTGGGAACACATTAATTATGCGTACAGCTAAGGAGTGGAATTCTCTGCCGGAGTCTGTGTTTACCTAGACCAGAACCAGGACCTAGGGGTCTTTAAGTCAAGAGTGAATAGGTTACTTCTAGGCAAGCGTGCTCCATCGTCGGCCACATCATCGCTTACCATCAGGTGAGATAGTGGTCAAACGCGAGCATATCAATAATAAAAAAAAAAACTTAGGACTAAACCAGCTTTCCATCGGTGAAAAAAAACTTAGCAAACGGACCAGTACTTTCAGAGATTACCTCCTACCCACGAAAAAAAACTTTACCTCTTTATAATATTAGTGTAGAAAACTCCTTCTCTTGAGTTAGCTTCAACAAACGATAACATTTAAGTAGATTCACGATAAGGACTTAAATCCCCATAAGAATATTATTAGTTCGTACTATATTATTATTTTTAGGTATATGTTATTTTTAGCCGTCAGAAAGGGCGATGAGGCCAGTCCCTTCCTTATTTGTTCAGGCCACGATTTAAGGCCAGTATATTAACATAAAAGGTTGAGCGTCCCTTTTTCTGAGCTTATGGAAATGTAATCTTAAAATCGGTTTCTGCCGATTAAGTTTCAATAATAAAATGTTATAGAAATTATTATTTTTTAAAACGAATCAGTCTTTGTTGGGGTTGCAATTTTATTTATAAACTAGCTGACCCGACGAACTGCGTACCGCGTAATATTGTCAATGAATGTTACCTTTTAGCTATACTGTCAAAGGATAATGCCATCTACTGGCATTACCAGAACCAGTATAATTTATTCGAAAATGAGATTAAAATTAGAGATGGCGTTGTATTTGTACTTTTTTAATATTTTCTCACCGTTTAAACCTTCCCTGGACTATTACGAATATTCCAAGACTAAAATTTGCCAAATTTGTCCAGCCATTCTCGAGTTTTAGCGAGACTAACGAACAGCTATTCATTTATATATAATTATAGATTGATTTTTTTGAATTTCAATTCATTTGAAATTGGTCGCCATGAGTTGTGTGAAACATCGTTAGAATTAGAATTGGCGGTCAGTGTCCCACTCTATTACCTATTGAGTAGCGTAATTAGAGACACAATAGAAAGACAATGACGTTCGAACGCCGGTGTTCGCTCGGGGTTTAATGAATTAAATCAAGTAGTTTCTCTACAGTCTTGTCCGCTGTTGCAGTAACAACAGTTAACATAATTTCCTCTTTTTACCAATGTTGGGTATTTATTATTTTTCCAATGTTTGTATTTATTATTTTGTTTCGATACCTACATAGTTTTATTTAACCTCCGTGAGTGTGACCGTGGCATCATCGCGGGCCCTAACAGAATACCTGCGCTGCGTTATTTATCGTTTTAAATATCGCAGCATATGCTGAGTTAGGCGCCTTTTTTGGCCTTGCACAGATTTTCAAGTTATTTTTTTTCATACTTAAGTAATTGTACTGTATGTGTGAGGTACGAATAAAGGTTTTTTCTTTCTTTCTTTCAGTGTATAGGTATTAATGTATTTCGTCGTTTTTCGTGAACTAATTCGTAAATAGAGTCATTTATTTTAGACACAAAATTAAAATTGAAAATGTGCACAAGGATGTACCCCGAACACAACTCCATAGGCCCTACCACGAGCTCTTAGCGCGATCGGTTTTACGACCTGAACTGAACTGTTAAAGAAATGGCTGTATAAGGTGTACAGCTCTATCCCCCTTTCTCGTTCACACGATTGATATTTTAACATGTCCGACCGTCCGGTAACCGTCCGGACCGAGCCCAAGTCATCGACGGCGCGTAGGTACTGTTCCACGCGTGCCTCAAGGAGATATCAGCAAACCGTATGGGTCCAGCAACGTTAAAGCCTATGGCCAAGGGTCTGCTTCTGAAAGGAAGACTCAGCCCTGGTACGAAAGGCAACGAAGGAACAGGAGTGGGTTTTTAGTCAGTAAAAGTTTGACACTATCTCCCGTCCGTCCAAGAGCGGGGGATGTTATTGGATGATTTTTCCACCGAAAAAAAAACAAATCACGTCAAAGTAAGGCGTATTTGCGGTGTAACAGTGCAATATCCAAGTAGCGTTTTTATAGAAATAGTTTTAGATGTAGAATAGAAAGTCCGTTTGCTAGAAGAGAGTTCGCCTATGTACTACTACTGTAGGTACATGAAGTTTAAATAAATAAAAAAAATAGTATAAACTTTATTGTACAACGAAATAGTTACAAAAAGAGTATGTAGTAGAATAATTTCTATGAAAATTGGTCGTCGCATCGTTTTACGTTGCCGCGTCATGCTTATTCGCAGTTACCTTTATACAATGTCGGGACAACAGTACAACAATAAAATAAAACACTGTCAATAGGTACTCATCATTACGAACAACTTTTAAAGGGGTGACCAGACGGTTGCAAACTAGCGTTCCAACCAAGGGGACCTTGGTTTATGTGTTTGGTTTGTGTTGCGTCTATATGGATGTAAACCACGCGCCAACACGTTCGGTGGTTGGGAAAACGCACCTCCCAACTAAGGGCGTTGAAGGTCATTGATTACAACTGCTGTCTACACGGATTGAAACCAGCCAGTTCACCTTGGTTGTGACGTTGATTTGCAACCATCTGGTCACCCCTTTAAACGTGAAAACGAAAAAAAACAACAGAAATTTAGTAAATTTTGTTGAGTTTAATCATCACTAATATTATAAAGGCGAAAGTTTGTGATCGTGTGTGTGTGTCTGTTACTTATTCACGCTTGAACGACTGAACGGATTTCTATGCAATTTGGTACAAGGGTAGACCAAGTTCTAAAATAGCAGATTTTTATACCGGGATTATGTTCTCACGTCAAGCGGGCGAAGCCGCTGGTAACGACTAGTGCAAACATAATTGTATGGGGCTGCTGATTTATTTCGAGATACATTGTTGAATTTTCGTATTCACACAAGAGATTATTTTAACCACGAGTTTTCGTGGTTAAAATAATAACAGCTGCAAGCAAGAGTTGATTCCCAAGGTTAAGCTACGCTTGCCGAGGTCGGATTGTGGATGGGATCTTAACATACCGATATTCTTCCATGCCTCAGAAAGTAAGTTAAGCTTTTGGTTCCGACTGTTATTCGTAGCTCTTTGACAGTCGTTAGCGTTACGGATAGTCAGGAAATCATGTACAAGTCGTACCATGGGTATCATGTTACTAAAGGGGTGACCAAACGGTTGCGAACCAACGTCCCAACCAAGGTGAAGGTCACCTTAGTTAGTTTCAATCCGTGTAGACAGCAGTTGTAATCCATGACCTTCAACGCCCTTGGTTGGGAGGTGTGTTTACATCCATGTAGCCGCAACACAAACTAAACACATAAACCAAGGTCACCTTGGTTGGAACGCTAGTTTGCAACCGTCTGGTCACCCCTAATTGCTGAGGTTGTGAAGGCTAGATAGACAGAGAATAAAGCCGGTGAAAATTTCATCACTCCAGGGGTCCAGAATCACAGAATCAATATTTATTCATAGTACACGTTTAAGCCCCGTTGTCTGAAATACGGTATAAATGAATATATAATAAACGTATCAATAAATAAAGTGGCAGTGGGCAGGGCACATTGCTCGTAGAACGGATGGTCGATGGGGCCGAAAGGTTCTAGAGTGGCGACCGCGCACCGGAAAAAGCAGCGTTGGAAGGCCTCCCACAAAGTGGACCGACGACCTAGTGAGAGTCGCAGGAATGCGTTAGATGCGAGACGCACAGGATCAGTCGTTGTGACGACGCTTGGGGGAGGCCTATATCTAACAGTGGACGTCTTTCGGCTGTGAAGTGATGATCAATAAATACCAATGTATATAATATCTATTCATATTTTGAAAGAAAGTAGTCTTTAATTTTCTTCTTAAAGACTTCCAGTGATGATTATTCCATTCATAAAACTATAAATTCTCTTCCAGATGCCCAGACCTAATGCGACTAACTCCAGAACGCAGCTCATCAAGCAGCAGCCAATACCGACGAAGCCCTCCTAGATTTAGGAGATCTGCCTCCAATTCCCGAAGCATCTCTAAAGTCACCAGGTTCAGACGGTCTAGACAAATTAATTAAATTGAAAGTGTTTGTTTATAATTAAAATAAATACAGGGCTCAAAGTGGTTTGATTATTTGCATGACACTTATATACATAGAGGTTGAATGATGATACTGTAAGGTTGTGTTTGTTTGAGGAGTATGACGTCATCTGTTGTTAGGATGGTATTTGTTTTGGGAGGTAACATTGAGGTCCTTAACTTCTTTTCTTTGACAAGTTTTTATTATTGTCCGTACGAAGTTTGAAAGTGGCGCCAGTGACTGAAAAGTTGAAAGGGAATCGTTTGTCTTGGTATGGTCATGTAAAGAGGAGAGATGAAACGCATGTTACTAAAAGAGTTATGAGTATACATGTGGATGGGTGGAGAGGGAGAGGGAGGCCAAAGAAAAGATGCATGGATTGTGTGAACAGTGATATGAAAGAAAAGGAAGTTAGTGATAGCATGACGGTTGACAGGATAGAATGGAAGAAAAAAACATGTTGTGCCGACCCCAAATAAGATGGGACAAGGGCAGGAAGATGATGATAGGGAACGTGCAGGAACTATAGGTGGCAGCACAACGCCGACACAAGTGACACCTCTATATTTACTATACTCTTTGAGTGACACGGTGCGGACAAAAAGAAACTTTTTAGACCTGTCATTGCTGTGTTATCGTGCTCGTGAATAAGATATTTTTTGTAATATTATGTTAAAAATAATAAAATATAGGTTTCTGCCGATCAACAACGATCGGCAGCGTGGCCAAAACATGATCAAAGGTCAAAAGCTCTTCGAGTTCCAACGTGTTATAGAAGTAGAAAAGCAAACAGATCAAGAAAATCAATCAGTTATAACTGGCAAAATTGTCGTACAGACAAAAATATCCAATACATATAACATATACATATAACTAGCTTCTGCCCGCGACTTCGTACGCGGATCCTGTTGCTTATGCCAGCGACAACGGGGTCGTAAAAATCGAAGATCTGAAACGTCTGATGTCGAATTCTAAGAGCCCGGGAACGGGAAAACAACGTGATGGGCGAGACGATTCGAGACCTCTGCGAGAATACCAGTGGTGACAAATGTTTTCTCTGTTCCACCAGGAGCATCCAAGAAAAACATTTTACCTTGGCCGAGCCCAACGCATTCAAGGATGGTGACGAAAATTTGCTTTTGCTCTGAGGTAAACTTAGAGACATGGTCATTGACGACGATACTCATAGCTCTTGGATCATAATTTATTTCAGAGTTGTACTCTCTGCTTCCACGCTCTTATACATCCAAATGTTGTGGAGTCGGTAGCCCATAATCCACCAGAGAACTGCCACCGATCGAAATGACCATGTCTTGAAGTGAACTAAGGCAACTGTACGCACTCATCAGTTGCCTCAGTATTATCTTCAGTAGTGCGTCTCAGAGCTTTTAGGAAGTCTTCGGACAGAAGATGTCGATATTTCTCCCACAACAGAAGCAAATTTGCAATACCGCAGAACACCAACATGACTGCAAACAGATGTCGCAAACGACTGGGACTGTCACTAATGCTGGCCTCCTTAAGTGCGTTGTCCCAGTGCTGATCACCGTCGAGAAGGTGGCGTGCTAGCAGCGCAAGCAGCGCGGTATGTGGGAAACTCAATGTCATCGACTGTCCTTCGAAACGCAAATGATGTTGGGCCCCGCACTGTGTGCAGTAACATTCGCAAATAATAGCTCACGCCATTATTTGTGTGCACAGTGTAAACCCGTCCCAATAGGGTGTCCTTAAAACATCCTGGAAACCCGTCCACGGCGTGTCCACGTCGACGTAGATTAAATACACATCTTTGCTTGTCGTACGTGTAGTACGACGGCACCTCATCATAGGAGAGTGATCTAGCAAAGTTGTTCCCTTCACGGAGTCTGATAAAGGCCAAAAAAGTGGTTTGGCTCGGATTTTCCAATCTTGCTGCAACGTTATCAGGATCAAAATAAATGCGCTGGCCATTCTCTAAATGGATATGTAAATGCATGATTGTTGGATACCTGTCGTGTTTAACTCACTTGTGTCACTTCATCCCCGTCAGTGCTTTGTAAAGCGAACGTTGCCTGGGTACTACCTTTTTTGACGTATTTATACATGTATTTAATCGACTGTACGCTTGTGCACGACTCGACGTTAATGTGGGTATTGAACATCCTGACACTACTGAACATGTGAAAGTGTGCACACCCCTCAGACATGGTGCCAATGTCTCCGTGTTCGATGTAATGAATAAATGGGTTATAGGAAAACGCGCTCCTTTCTTTATTGAACCACGGTTGCTCTTCAGGATCATAAACCATAGACTCAGTATCAGTTGAGGTTGAATTGCGAAGATTGTATGTATACGGTCCAGATCAATTTGGGCCACACGCTGATCAACTGACTGACTTGCCCGAATTTCCTGAATCCGCTCACGTTCTTGCGTGGAATGAACAGACACCTCAACACGCATGTCGTGATATCTTTGGCGAGCAAGTGCGTTGCGTTGCTCGCGCTGCTCGTCTATCTTCAAATACCGAGCTAGACCATGCTGTGAGCGGTCTGCACTAAGGCGCGTCTCGTGCTCTTCAGGATTCTCAAGTGATCGAGATGTGGCAGCGTGAGTCTCTGTGCGTGTAAGTCTCCGAAGCGCGAGATATTGCGTGGCGCTCGCGATCGCTTGCTTGGCGTGTATCGTGCTCCTGACTGTTCTCGAGCGACCGAGCAGTCTCAGTGCGGAAAAGCTGAAGACTTAATCTCTGCTCTCTCTCTGTATCGGAAGCGCGAGATAAAAAATGACGCTCTCGGTCACGCGCAAGTCGTATCTCACGCTCGTGACTGCTCTCAAGTGATTGAGCAGTCTCAGAGCGGATATTCTGAAGACTCAATCTCTGATCCCTCTGTGTAACCGTTTCGGATGCGTGAGACAAAGAATGACGATCCCGATTGATAGCTAAACGCATTTCTCGTTGTTCCACACTTTCCTGAGATCGAGAAGCAGTAGTGTGGACTCGTTTAAATTCTAGTCGTAATTGGCGCTACGTGCTAGTTTCCGCGGACAAACTTAGTGCATTACGCTCACGGTTAGCACCTAGCCGTTGTTCACGCTCTGCGTCGGTTTCGAGAGATCGAACTTACCTGCGCATCTTAGAAACCCTTGAGTTTCGAGACAGATTTGATCTTTTTCTAAAAGGCATAGCTAAAATTCCTTCTTAATCCGATACTAATGATATTCAAATCAATGAAAAGTAATCGAATAAGTATGTAAGAATTGCTAGTAAGTAGAAAATAATAATTATTCGCAGGAAAATTAAACACATCAACCAGTACAGAAAACAAAGGTAACCCCTGTTTCTATAGGATGAGAGCGGCACATCGGAACCTATAACATCACTTTTTGGGAACGAAACCATAGCGCGATCTAAATCGACGCCAACGCCATCTAGTTAGAAAACGGAAACTACATATTATTTACCCAAATTAAATTATGAATAAAACCACATTGTCGCTAATTTAACAGACAACTACATTATTTTTGCATAAAAAAAAATGGTAACAGCAGCAAGGAACAAAACTAAGAATTACATACTTAATAAATTTAAATTCCCCGCTAAATTCCCCGTAGTAACTTGCAATTTATAATATTACTGCCCTGCTCCTTTATAAAAATAGCGTGATTATTATGTTCCCAGAGTTAAATTTTTATTAACTAAATAACATGTCATTTTGTGCTTTCAATTACGAACAAAAACCTTTTAAAATCCATATTGCTTACCTCCCATAACATACTGCGTGATAATATGTAGCCTAAAGCCTTCCTTGGTTTACAAAGAACATTTTTGCTGAATTTCAATTTAATCTATCCAGTAGTTTTGGCGTGAAGCCGTACCATACACACAGACAAAAAGACAAACAGACAAAAATTCTAAAAAGTCCCTTTTTGTCATCAGTTACGTTTTTCTAACAAAAGCCACTTATTTTTTCTCGAAAATTCTCAATGTACAGTTTTTTTTTCGTTACTGTTTTATTATATGTATAGATATAGATAAAACAGTAATATTGTGGACCGATGGTATTAATTGGCGCAAAAACTACTGAGCCAATCCTGTTCAAATTTTGCATACGTAATCCTTATAGGCCAGGTCAACTTATAGCTTATAAATTATCACGCTATTTGCTATGTGGGGTGAGCAATATTCCCTAAAATTATCAATTAATTTCAATATTCTAAATAACATGTTATCTATATTGTTAATTCTGTTCATGTCCCCTTCTTTACAGCTTGGTGGCAATAGAATTATTACAAGTGCAATTTGTTAATATAAGGCAGGCCTATCTGGTAAATGCAAGCACGTCTAAAAAAAAACTTGGCACAAAATCTAATCAAAATTAATTATAAAGACTATCCTAATTCATTTTTCAAAACTACCCCTCAACATACGGTTTAAGGGGTGTTATAGTTTTTATGAAACTCGCGAACGAAGTGCAAAGTGTTAGTGTATCTATGTATCGTAGAATTAGCTGTTTCATGATATTTTCTTATCTTTGTGGTCTAGTTCCCGCATTTAGTCCTTATCGGCCATGGCGGCCTTTACTTCAACTAGCCCACCTCATTCCAAAAACAGATGAGTCTCTTCAGTTTGCTCAGGGAGTCCATCAGTGAATTCGTTGCTCCCAAGGTTCGTGTTCTTATCTCACTGACTGCTGTGCCCTGGAGGAGCACATGCGCGACAGTTTCTTCTGATTCCATGCATCCTTTGCACAGAGGGCTATCTGTGATATTCATTGTGAAAAAGTGATTCTCTTTTTTCTTTTCATTTCATGATATAGCCGAGGTTAGGTTAGGCTAGGTTAGTTTTGAGGTGATCATTGTAATTTAGTGTTGGCCGATGGGGTGTTGTATGTGAGTAGGTATACATCCTTTCCTAAAATGTTGAAAAATAAAGAAAAACCAATCCCGATAAAAATCCGGCTGGGAGTATGTTGCTAAAAAACATCCGTTTATGAAAACGCCTCTTTAATTCTGGATCACAAAGTGTTTTCCAAACTTAACTTCAGTCTGCAATGAAACCTAGGGTTCAGTATAAACGGGCTTACTTCTTAAACTATCCGTTTTATTTCACAAAGAAAATATCAAACAGTTTGTTCAGATTATAGAGTACGAAGAAATCTTGGGATTGCAATACATCTGGGCACATCGAATTGGACTTTCTTATACTTCTATCCTTTTCTGCCACTTATGATCGTAATTTACTAGAGTAAGAAAAAGAGACGCGAGACGAGACGCGCGGTGGATGCGAGACACACAGGGCCGGTCATTATGATTAAGTTAAGATTATTGTTGCTTAATCTTGAAGATCATCTCGTGCGGCTGTTATTACTAATGCGTGCTTTTCGCTGAAATGATAATAAAAATGCGGACAAAGACTGCTCAAATTGTATAAGAAAAAGGTACGTGTGTCTCATCAAAACTCTTCATTGACTGACTTCAAAAAGAAGGAGGTTCTGGGTACTTTTAGAGTTCCATTCCTCAATTGGCAAAAACGAAACCCTTATAGGATCACTTTGATGAGCATCTGCACTTCTATCCAGAACTTTTGTCTCAAGAACGCGTGGAGGTTATTAAGTTAAAACCTAAATACTTAAGTTTACTAGTCCTTGGAGCAGAGAAAAAATCAAATTTTTAAATCCACACAATCTATAGACAAGGCCGTTTACTCTCGGTTTAAGGGGCATATTTTGACATTCGCAAGGAAATCAGAACGTATAGGGTACTTTCCATTGACATGGAATGCAAAGAAGCAAGGTCTCATAAAAAAACTAGTCAAGTGCGAGTCGGACTCACATATCATTACTCATAGCATTCATAGGAAAAAGTTTGAAAACTGTAAATGTGTAGTATGTATATAGGGTGACTGGCAATTAGTGTACGATACTTAAACACGTGATTGTGCTCATGATAACAAACAATTTTTATTATGGGAGCAAAGCCAAAATCGCGAAAAAAATATCAGCTGTTCAGTACATTAGGCAAACATAAATGTACTGAACAGCTGATTTTTTTTCGCGTTTTCAGGGTTTGTTCCCATAGTAAAAGTTGTTGGTTATCATGAGCACAATCACATGTTTAAGTATCGTACACTAATTACCAGTCACCCTATATAGGTATATGCGGTGGATGCGAGACGCACAGGATCGGCCGTTGTGGCGACGCTTGGGGGAGGCCTATGTCCAACAGTGGACGTCTTTCGGATGAAATGATGATGATGATGAAATGTGTCGTTAAATCATTAAATAATTACTTTTTTGCTACTTGATTCGGAAAAAAAATTAGTCTCGATTCGTGAAGCGAACTATTTACATAAGTAAGTTTGTACGGAGCCCTTGGTATGTGAGTCCGACTCGCACTTGACTAGTTTTTTTGTGTATATTCGATTTGATTGAAAGCCTACTCCGATACAGTTGATAAGTCAGATTTATTGTCATTTCAGCCGAAAGACATTTACTGCTGGACATTGAATCTCCCCCAAAGACCTTCGGTCGACCTAATGGGAGCTTTTCCAATGTCTTACGGTAAGCGATCGCCATCTTTTTTTAGTAATGGCGACTGCAGAGGCGGTGCATTTATTACTGGCTCTATGGTTCAGTAGCAGTTTGCGTTTAACTTTCAACTCTCTGAACGCTCAAGCTTCACTTAAATCTGTGTTGTTTATTGAAGAAATGGGCATTGTTATGATACCTTTTTGGTGCACTATCCTGTTTCTCTCAAATCTCGGGAATGTGTACTTTGAACGAGCGTTGGAAACTGTATTGCAAATTTATAGCATCGTAGAGGTAGGCTATGTTGATGTGTTAGCTTACCTAATAATTTCAAGTGCTTACAACTGTTTATTTGAAGAAGTATATAAAAATGAATTTAGAACATAATGTAATGAAGTTGACTCAGTGGTGGGTATTGAAAAGAAAATGATGTCTAAAACTTCAAACAAGATAAGATTAACTAATTTACTATGTTTTATTAAAACTCAATAATATTCCTAAGTTTGACATACCTACGTCATTACTTCCTAGAATTTGATCCTTATTAGCGACATTATTAAACGACCAAGAGGCCACAGCCTAAAAAGATGGGCAGATTAGGTCCTCTCCACACTGGACACCCAATTGCACGTCGCATTTCATTACGCAATAAACCGTCACAGATGGTGAGACACCATCAGTAAGAAGCTAATCCAGCGAGAACTTCACGACCCTCAGTAATGAGGAATACGACTTGAGGAGCAGGGGCGACATTATTGAATGATGGAATAATACAGTGTGTTTTACCTAAAATTACCATGTACGATTTCTGGTTAGGAACATTTATTTTTCAAAAATTCAATTATGCAGTTTGAGTTTCTATCAAAATCGGGCTTCAGTTTCTCTTGAGTGCTACTAGTCCACATAGTTTCAGATTTAGTTATGCAAGCCATGAAAAAATCTATGTTCAAATCAGGCAGAAGACTTTGACAGTGCGATGTAGGATTCGGTTAGCGTCAGGTCTTTTGTCCGTATGTGGTCCATAGATGTCGCTACAAAAGTAAAGATTAAGTATTTTAGAATTAACTTTGGCCGGTTTTCTGAATTGAATATTTTCGGTTCTAAATACATATAAAAAAAAAAACACCTACAGTCTTCCTGTCCGATTATAATTTAGGTGCCTTCAAGGCTAGAGTGAATAGGCTCTTAATAAACTGTTACTCTTCACTATCAAAGATTGCATCACTGCTTACCATCAGGCAGGAAACGTATCAAACTTTTAGTGTCAAATTCTGACAGGTTTTCAGTCTTGAGAAACACTAAACTTCAAATATTTAATTCAGTAATCATTGTTTTAGCTCCTCCTTTACTACATCTGATGACGCCAACATTTTGATGAAGGACCCAAATCATAAAACCTTGGTTACATTACAATTATCGTTTATCGTTCCAGCACCATCAAAATATGTCACCTATTTATTGCTATTCGATTTTGACCTCTACCACTTTACGTTAAAGCGTAAAACAGCATACGTCAAAAACTTAAATTTGTTGTTGTATTAAGGCCTATTGTCTCCCAAGAGGCGAATAAACGGATTAACTCCCCTTTATTTTATGTCTTTATCTTTAATAGGCTGTTAAAAAGAGAAGAAAGAACGGGATAACAAAGACATTCCCCTTTATAATCTCGGTAATTATTGCTATAAAACTTGAATGCAGGAGGTGCGGAACGGAACACGCAGATGTGAATGTTACTCGCTCTAGCGCTTTCTCGTGCAATCCAAAAGGGAAATTCAGCGTTATTCTGGATAAGGCTTTTGAAACAGGTTATTTAAATAATGCTTATACGTTTATTCTAATTGTGCAGCTGTTAAAACGCTCTGTTCGTGTCGCGTTTGTGTAGGTAGGTAGAAAGGGGGTACCTCCCATTACTGAATTTGATAGGTTAACGTATTGGCAATTAGACTGGAAAATTAAATGTTTTGGTTACTCTGAAATAATATATAAATTAATATATGGTTATATAAATTAAAACAGTAAAAACAACAAAGAAATAGTTATTTAACGATATATATTTTAATCTGTAACGTGTAAATTATTTATTTAAGATAATGTGCCAGTGAATAAATAAATTAGTTTCATTATACACAATTTATTTAGTTTAATAGATGACCTTTATAAGTAAGATTGAGGCCTAGTATGTTTCCTTGAGTAACACCTAGATCTCAATAGAATCTCTATAAACAAATTTTTAATTATATTTTATGAATGTAATTATTTTAATTTTATAAATGAATCAGCGCTTTTACGACATCAGCCAGAAAAAATGAACTCTTAATCGAAAGTGTCATCTAAGGTCAACAATAAAGAAAAATAATGAATGGTACCGTATCGAAAGCACTTTCAAAGACTTGCCATAATTTCTTATACCTGCGAAAACTACGCTACTTTCAAGAGATTCAGCCATAAAGGAGCGATTGATTTTCGTTCTAGCCAGTATTAACGGCATCTCCGAAAGAATTTTCAAGCCCCGATTTAAAAACGGGGCTCATATACTCGTACGTTCAGAACAAATAGTATAATCGACCTTATAATGTTCCCACTTTTGGGACTCCGGCCTCCTTTACTTAACGTATATTTAGCATAAGCGTAGCATAGCATAATCAGCCTTTTAATGTTCCCACTGCTGGGGCTCAGGTCTCCTCTCTAGGAGAGGGAATGGGCCGTAATCCACCACGCGGGCCCAGTGCAGGTCGGTAAATGTCACATGTCTTCGAATTTTTGGTTCTAGGACATGCCTGTTTCCTCACGATGTTTTCCCTCACCGTTTTGAGAGCAGTGGCGATGAAGTAAATTACACAAAGTAATGCGCCTGGCTGGGTTTGAACCCGTGACCTACAACTCGTAAGTCGGGGCCGTTACCACTCGGCCATCACTGCTCTTTACTCGGCCATCACTGCTCTCTACTCGGCCATCACTGCTCTCTACTCGTTCATCACTGTTCTCTATAATAATTAATATTAATAATTTATTTTCTAGTAACCTATTAACTATTTTCAGTAGCAGTTTGGATTTGTTCTAGTCTTGGGTTTACTTTCGGGTCCACATAAGGTTATTGTAGGAAAGATAAATAATAATATATATATTTGACGTGTAATAATGCACTTCCGGTACATAGTGAACATCCCATCAATACGCACGAAAGCTACCGGAGTCTTTGTTTCCTGCTAGCTACAACTTGGGGTCTTTAATTTAAGAGTGAATGGGTTATTTCTAAGTAAGCGTGCTCCGTCGACCACATTATCGCTTATCATCAGGTGAGTACTATCTCAAGCCAAGTACTAAACTTAAAGATTGCGAAAACCACCTAGTTCATTAGTTATATACCTCGAACACCTAATTCATTAAGGCTAATCGCAATTGTAGGTTTGGCGTTCAGAACTATCTTTGTTCTTTCAACAAAATTCTCCAAACTAATTCATACTAAACAGAATAAAGATTCTATCATCAAACGAATTTTATTCATAGAATTTACGCAGTGTTGAAAACTACCTAATATCTTGTACTATCTATACACATTGTCTTTACTTTGAAAACAACCTAAACTATTACAAAAAAACTGGGCAAGAGCGAGTCGAACTCGCGCTCTGAGGGTTCCGTACAAACTTATAGTTCGATTGCCTAATAGAGTCTCGAAGATTTTTCCGAATTGCAAAAAAAAATAAATTCTCACGTAACAACAAATTTACATTTTTCAGATTTATTCCTATAAGACCTTGCTTTACGCCAATTTTCAGGATTCTGGGTCAACGGGAAGTACCCTATGAATTTTTATTTCCTCGAGAGTGTACGTTTTTTGCGACATAAACGTCTTTTTTTTCGTTAACTTAGAAGGATTATTTCACTACTTCAAGGGAAGGAGGCATCGAGTTGAAATTAAAATCATATACTCAGGGTATATGATTTTAATTTCAACTCGATGCCTTTTTTCTTATTTTTTTATTTTTATTTTATTCTTGATAGGTTCGCGCTTGACCGCTAACTCACCTGATGGAAAGCGACGATGCGGTCGACGATGGAGCGCGCTTACCTAGAAGTAACCTATTCACTCTTGACTTAAAGTGCCTCAACGTGTTCTCGAGATAAAGGGTCTTGATAGACAGACAGACAGACGAACAACAAAGTGATCTTATAATGGTTCCGTTTTTTTCCTTTTGTGGTACAGAACCCTAAAAAATAAACTCTAGAATTCCAAAACGTGTTTCTAACAGAAATAAATGGGGTGTTCTAGAATGGAGTAAAAAAAATCAACATGTAAAAACAAAGCCTCTACACAATTTTATTGGGTATTTCGTTCGTGTTTCAATTCCAATAGCTAGCCAATTTCATGGTACATTACATAAACACATGTTGAAAGTACACGATAGGCTTTCAAGTCGCCTACACTTTGCTGTTGATTTCTCGTTTTGTGATGTTCAAGAAAAATTACCTGGCATGTGTATTTTTCAAGTGGAAGGGCGTACATAACGAGCATGAATAAATATCACCTGTGACAGATACAATTTGAATCCACAAATAGAAATAAGAGGTCTTATAAGCGATTTAGAAAGCAAAGCGAGTCCATCTCAAAGGAGTGTCTTAAGTGGCAGGAGACCGACGACAGCCTTTTTTTTTGGTTGGAAAAAATCAAATGACTTTTCCCATTCAGGGTGGAGCGAAAGGGAGTATTAGACTTTTACCGACTAAAACCCGACTACGTTCTTTCAGTTACTCTTTTGGTTCCAGGGCTGTGGTAATTCTTTGGAAAAATACCTCAACACTGAAGGCTTAGGAGAAGAATGCACGCGTGAGGCAATGGTCCTCACGCCCCAACCGCCGCTGGGATGCCGATCCCAATTTCCGGCCACCGTAGGCGTGAGCTTGCGGACGGCGAGCAATGAGTACCTCGCCGTCCGACCGTCCAGTAACCGTCCGGACCAAGCCCAAGTCGTCGACGGCGCGTCCTGTTTCACGTGCGCCTCAAGGAGATGTCAGCAAACCGTAGGGGCCCAGCAGGGCCGAAGCCTACTGGGGCCAAGGGTCTGCTTCTGAAAGAAAGACTCGGCCCTGTTGCGAAAGGCAACGAAGGAACAGGAGTGGGTTTTTAGTCAGTAAAAATCTGTCACTATCTCCCGCTCCGCCCAAGAGCGGGGGATTTCATTGGATGATTTTCCAATCGACAAAGAAACCCTGAAGGCTTGCCAGTACTATGCAGGTTCGTCGTAAATATCAGATTAATCTGAAAGCAAGTAAAAAACTTACCTTTCTTAGGTGAGAGAAACGCACAGTTAGACTTTTCTATTTCATGTTACTGTACACTTATCTCTTCCAGTAAAACCTACAAAAACGTTCCTTTAGAAAAAACCTACTACTGTCATAAACACGCGTGATAAACTAAACGTGACTAAAACGATATTCTCCTAACAAAAATTATGCATCGAAACTCCAACATAGAAAAAAAATAGAACGAACTTCATTGTAAAAACAAAAAGAAAATTCAGTTTTCAAAGTTTTCTAGTCGCCGGGACACATCTGCGACCAAACGGCGCTTCCACTGTACTATGTCTTTGAAAATGGTGACCGGATTATTTTAAAGCTTATTTTAATGGTAGCTATTCGGAGAACTTATGTCCGGAAATGCGACGGTGTTATTCTAACAGATAATAATATAATATGTTTGTGTTCTTATTTTAATTGTTTTTCTTAATAAAGTTTTTTAAAGTTGGCGATAAGTCAAGGTTTGGACTGAGCGATATATTTTTTTAATTGATATAAACCAGTGCTTGACTGCAATCCCACCTGATGGTAAGCAGTGATGCAATCATTGATGGTGAGGCGCACTAGTTTATTAAGAGCCTATTCACTCTAGCCTTGAAGGCACCTAAATTATAGTTGGACGGGAAGACAGCAGCAGGCGAATTGTTCCAGTCCTTCGATGTATTCGGTATAAACGACGAAGCTAAACGCTTAGTCCGGACCCTTGAAATTTCAACAACGCAAGGGTGGATACTCGCCGTACGTCGGGTTGTCCGATGGTAGAAAGGAGATGGCGGAATCAAGTCATGCAATTCCCGCACACACTCTCCAAAATGCAACCTGTAAAATACCGATAGGCTGGCTACCCTGCGCCTATGCTCGAGGCTTTGTAGATTGGACAGATATAAGAGCTGTAAACGCAACGTCATAAAGTGATCGTATTTTATTAATGCAAATGGTCTTGCATAATGCTTACTTGTAACCTGCCTTGTGAACAACCATATGTAATGAAAGTTTTTAGGAAAATTCACACCTACTTTCGAAAACGTAATACATGACATTGACGTCAATTTAACTAAGGTCATTTATATAAGAGTTTTGACAGATGCCTGGACCTGACGACTCAGTGCTGCCACCTGGTGAACTTCATTTTAGAAAACCCTCAGATTCAATTCTCAGCCGGTCCTTGGTACTGGCCATGGTCCGGAGCGAAGAGGAGTGGCAGGCGGTCGCTTCCTTCTGCGAAGCAGTAATGCTAGCAAAGGAGGAGGCCGCACGTGCATGCGCAAGGCAATGATAGCCGTCGGGATTCCGATCCCGATTTCCGGCCACCGTAGGCGCGGGCTTGTGGACGAGGAGCAATGGGTAGCTTGCCGTCGGACCCGGAGCAGGGTCAAAGCCTACTGGGGCCAAGAGTCTGATTCTGAAAGGAAGACTCACCCCTGGTATGAAAGGCAACGAAGGAACTGGAGTGGGTTTTTAGTCAATAAAAGTCTGACACACCTTCTCGCTCCGCCCAAGAGTGGGGGATGTCATAGGATGATTTTCCCACTAAAAAAAAACGACGTCATCCGGTTTACCTACCTCCCTCGTGCATTGGTCTCTATAAAAAATAATGAACGTTTTCTTTGTCAATTCATCCTTTTACGATTACTTCGTCGTATCCTACGAATAGTGCCTAACGAACATACATAGGCTTTCTTTTTTTATTGCATAATCCAATTCTGCTCATCATACCACATATAACCACTTCAACAAAACAATTAAAAACGGTACAGGTTATCAAATAATTAGGTTTTCTAAAAAGCCACATTTTTAAGCACTCCGTTTTCATCGAAGAAGAAGCTACAATCGCCGTAGCGCCCTCTTTCTTCGCGAGTAGTGGGAGTACGCGGGCGCGGAGAGAGCGTACTAGCGCCGCTCGGCCACTAGTTGGCGGAACGCGTTTTGTTAAATTGTAGTATTGAATAAGTTCAAATATCATAACATCAACGAGTTTGTACTTAATTAAGTCATTCTAATTACATAATGCTAAGTAGTGCTGGACTTGAGCAATAAGTTACATTATGCCTTTTATCTGCGAAAGAATAAAAGACAAAAACATAATTTGAAACATAGAAGAAAGACACAAACGTAATTAGGGCTTCGTCTTGCAATATAGCCATTCCATAGAACACGACCACAATCACCATTATGGTTTTTTTCTATGTACCCAATATTGAAAATTGACTAACTTTGATTAACACAACAGAGAATAAGGATTTAAGGGACAAAATACGCTTAAAATATAAAGATAATTTATTGAAAATAATCCTAGCCGAATCTTAAGATATCAATACACATTATATGAAATCACTAATACATATTTGATAATATTTAATTTAATTAAACACAAAAAAAGTGTCTCCTGGAAAGTTGCTATTATGCAGTTACGCCCATCGTAGGATACGATGATTTGGTTTTATTTGAAAGCTGAGCTAGAAAAGCGTTTGCTATTCAATATTGAGGATAGTCAATACCTTCCTGTTTGCTATTTAAAGTTACCATACAAAGGCTTTTACTCAAGTAGCCTCACATAACCTTTAAAGTCCTTCCACCGCTTGTCCAAAGCAGATTTCTTAAAATTCTAGAGATCACATTGCAAACTATCCCCGTTAACCAGAATAGCATAACTTTGGTATAGGAAAAATCTTCGCATAGTCAAAATTATTATTCGCCTAACTTATACTGAATTATTACAATAGAATAGCATAGCATAGTCGGCCTTATAATGTTCCCACTGTTGGGACTCAGGCCTCCTCTTTAATGGGCCGTAATCCAGCACGCGGGCCCAGTGCGGGTTGGTGAATGTCACATGTCTTCGAATTTTTGGTTCTAGGACATGCCGGTTTCCTCACGATGTTTTCCTTCACCGTTTTGAGAGCAGTGGTGATGAAGTAAATTACACAAAGTAATACGCCTGCCTGGGTTTGAACCCGCAACCTACTACTCGTAAGTTGGGGCCGTTACCACTCGGCCACCACTGCTCAATACTAATACTACAATAATAATACTACATTAATACAATAAAATAACACAAATAATATAATAATAATACTACAATAGAATATGGACAGATAAATAAGGACGTTTAATACAGTACAAGAGACCCACTCATGCCCAAATGATATATACCTATCGGTTTTATCTACACTAATATTATAAAGAGGTAAAGTTTGTTTTTTTTTTTGTTTGTAGGAGGTAATCTCTGAAAGTACTGGTCCGATTGTTGAAATTTTTTCATCGATAATACCAAAAGCGAGTAAAAAAAAATGCCAACATCAAAAAAGTCTGCCTACATATCAAAACTAAAACAGACTTCTTCATGCAAATAAATTATGAATCGAGAATACATTTTATTTTCTCTATATTTTGATAAAAACCGCATAAATTTGCTACACGGCCCCGTATGTGACGGCGATGGCGGGTTCCGTATATATTCTATATTTATTTTTCCTGTTTACCTTTTTCTCTGGCTGGTTTAGACGGGCATCTATTGGTTAAAATACTGGTTTGTTCAGGAGATCCTTTTGCAGTATGTTCGGTTTGTTTGTAGAGTCCAAAAGAGTTACCTCACGCACACGTAAAAAAACTGGGCAAGTGCGAGTCGGACTCGCGCACTGAGTGTTCCGTACAAACTTGAAGGTAAATTGATGTTTAGGATTTATGACGTATTAAAAAAAAAACTACTTACTAGATCTCGTTCAAACCAATTTTCGGTGGAAGTTTGCATGGTAATGTACATCATATATTTTTTTTAGTTTTATCATTCTCTTATTTTAGAAGTTACAGGGGGGGGACACATTTTACCACTTTGGAAGTGTCTCTCGCGCAAACTATTCACTTTAGAAAAAAAAAATATTAGAATCCTCAATATCATTTTTGAAGACCTATCAATAGACACATCTGTGCGATTGTGGTGTTGGGGTTTGATGAAAAAAAAATTTGATTTTCAGTTCTAAGTATGGGGAACCCCCAACATTTATTGTTTTTTTTTTTCTATTTTTATATGAAAATCTTAATGCGGTTCACAGAATATATCTACTTACCAAGTGTCAACAGTATAGTTCTTATAGTTTCGGAAAAAAAGTGGCTGTGACATACGGACGGACAGACAGACAGACATGACGAAACCATAAGGGTCCCGTTTTATGCTATTTGGCTACGGAACCCTAAAAAGATATCAACTCTCCTGGCGAGATCTCTAATTAAGATTTGAATGAATTAACAATGTTTATTTTTTGATTTCTAATGCAACTCTTCCAACTATATTGACAATCTTAATTCTTCTTCTTAACTTATAAGAGAATATGCATGCTAATAAAGTCTAGATGGTTCATGTTAACTTAGATCTTCATTAAAAAAAAAAACAAATACAGCAAATATTAACCTTTTAGCATTTCATTTGTCCCTCTTTACAATAAACGACGACATTTATTTTATTACAAAAAGATTTCTCAATGATAAGTGAAAGGTGAAGCTAATGAGAAGTGAATACAATAGGACTTACTCTTTATATTATATACAGGCTGTTTTATTTCGTGAAACTTTATCGTCTGGTTGAAGAATAATAATATATTTTGTAAGACGGAGTTTTCTAAGAAGTTGGAATTGTATAAACCAAAGGCTAATTTAGTAAACATAAAATATGTTTTTGTTATTTTTAGTCGTATAATTATATATTATGTCTTCTCTTTTCTTCTTGATTGACAAACCTGTTATAGGTAGTAAAAATTCACTTAGCAAGCATAAGCATAATCAGCCTTTTAATGTTCCCACTGCTGGGACTCAGGCCTTCTCTCTAGGAGAGGGTATGGGCCATAATCCACCGCGCGGGCCCAGTGCGGGTTGGTGAATGTCACATGTCTTCGAATTTTTGGTTCTAGGACATGCCGGTTTCCTCACGATGTTTTCCTTCACCGTTTTGAGAGCAGTGGTGATGAAATAAATTACACAAAGTAATGCGCCTGGTTGGGTTTGAACCCGCGACCACCGACGACAACTCGTAAGTCGGAGCCGTTACCACTCGGCCACCACTGCTCTAAAAAATTCACTTGCTAAATATAATCTACATAATATTATCTTAAATTCAATCCTGACTTATGTTTGTCCTATCTTATAAGCAAATAAAAAAATAGGAAGTCATTGACGAAACCACAATCTGCATAAGTTTATCTATCAGGTGTCATAAGCGAGAACTACACTAGACCGACGCACACGTGGACCACGTCTGATTTGTATATAGCGGCGCGTTGCTTGGCATCGCGTGGCGTGGATTTAATGTAGCTCTGCAAGTCTAGTTTCCATATAATTTGTATGGAGACCGACGTGCCCAGATCGGCGTATGTGGCCCACGTGTGCACAATGTAGTTCTACCTTTAAAGTCATTATTTTGGAAAGATATTATACCTGATAAAATTAATCTACACGAGATAGTTTTACAACAAAATAATATACTATTTAGTCATAAGTCAAATGTTTTGCGATGGAGTTTCTTGCATGTTCCACGCTTTGAAACGTAATGTATGGAGAATAAATAAATAGCTTCATCTTTTTTAAGGGTTCCGTTATTCCGACTTAGAGTCGGCAATAACGGAACCCTTTGTTGTCTGTCTGTCTGTCCGTCTGTCAAGAAATTTTCAGAAATATTTGGAGTTATAAAGCTGAAATTAATCAGGTCTGCTACCCCAAACAGCGGTGAGAAAAAAAACGAAGTTTAAAGTCTACGCAATCCAAAGATAAGACCGTTCATGTTCCTTTTAAGCACATTTTTTGACACTTGATACGAAATTTAAACCTATAGGGCACTTTCCGCTATCCTAGACTCCTGAAATTTGGCAGGAAGCAGTCTTAGCACAAATATAGGCATAAATCTGAAAACAGTAAATTTGTAATTACGTCACAAAAAAACTATGATTTAGAAAAGTCTTAGAGACTCAATTCGGGAATGAACTACGCGAATCTGACTCGCACTTGACTGTTTTTTTTTTTTTGGGACTGAGCGATCTTAACTATTCTATAGTGTCTGTAAATGGTTTAATTGGAATAAATTCTTGAGATCTCAAAATAAAAAATTAAACAGTATCAATAAATTATGAGCACATGAAAAATATTGAGCATATATAGGGTGACTGGTAATTAGTGTACGATACTTAAACACGTGATTGTGCTCATGACAACCAACAACTTTTACTACGGGAACAAACCTGGAATCGCGAAAAAAAAATCAGCTGTTCAGTACATTTATGTTTGCCTAATGTACTTAACAGCTGATATTTTTTTCGCGATTTCGGCTTTGCTTCCGTAATAAAAATTGTTATCATGACAATCACGTGTTTAAGTATCGTACACTAATTGCCAGTCACCCTATATAATTATTAGACTTCTGAATCTGTACTTTAAAATAATTAAACCAATTTTCTAACACTCTGTATAGTATAAACAAAATGGCTGACCGCATGAAGTGATGGATTTAGTTGGAGCTGGCAGAAATAACATTAAAAGCTCGGTAAGTCCATTAGCTTTTAATATACTGGGGCTAAAACATAATGCAATCGTATTAATTTTAATGGTGTAACAATGCTTTTAGTTATTGAAGAGAAACGAAGAGAGACGATGATTAAGTTTGTTGAAAAAAGCAAAGCAATATGTGCTTAGATATATATTAGTTTTCTAGCTTTTGTCAGTGGCTTTGTTCACCTATAAGTAAAAAAATATCTCAAACTTCCCCCCCGTACAAGCAAAAAACTAAGCGAACATAAAAAAAAAAATCATAAAAGTGATCTTTCTTTTTATTCTGTATGCATATTTTAGCATATAATACCTATAGCGTTGGAAAGCCTCCCACAAGGTGGACCGATGACGTGGTAAGAATCGCTGGAATGCGATGGATGCGAGACGCACATAACCGTTGGTTGTGGTGACACTTGGAGGATACCTATGTCCAGCAGTGGTCACCTTTCGGCTGAAATGATCATGGTGATGCATAGTTTTTGTGGGTCACCAGTGACCTATGCAAAACTGTGGGACAAAGTTAGTACCTATACTTATAAAAGTGCACTATTTTTTTGGCAAAAATGGAACCCTTATAGGATCACTTTATTGTCCGTCTGTATATTTATTTGGCCGTCTGTCCATCTGAACGCGTGGAAGTATCAAGCTGAAATTAATATCAATAACCCTACAGAGCACTTCAGGTTGACTTGGAATCCTGAAATTTAGCAAGAAGCAAGGTCTCTTAGCATAAATAAAAGAAAAAGTCTGAAAATTGTTAATTTATAAATACCTGCACCACAAAATAATGACTTTTGCGGTTCGGAAATTGTCGGTTTTGAATCTGGAATCAGAACTATTAAAATAAGTAAGTTAGCATGGAACTCCTGGTGAGCGAGTCTAACTCGCGTTCGACCGATTTTTTTTTCACATACAGTCTGCCTAGAATTTCTTAACTACTCTAGGGCGGTATTTCAACGTAACCAATTTTTTTTAGGTGGGATATCATCCAATGACTAAAACCCACTCCTCTTTGACTTGCGTTCCAGGACCCCGGGTTTCCCTTTCGTACAACCCATGGCCCCTGGAGTCTACCAGTACATGGAGTAACTGTTTATCTTTTCTCCAGGACTCAATGAATGGGTAACATAATAAACCTTGGCGAGACTAGTGTCAAATTTACTGGCTTCTGACTACCCATAACGACTGTAAAAGATCTACAATTGAAAGCCGAGACCAGCGGCATAAATTACTTTTCGAGGCATGGATAAATCTCGATATCTTAAAATGGTCCCCATCCAGAGACAGACCTCAGTAGTAGTAGTTTTTTAGTTTATAATGTAGCAACATATATAGCTTAGTTCTTATGTGAATAAGAACTAAGCTACGAAATTTTACATCGCACAATTACAGTTTTCCGCGCGATTTGAACATACACAACAACCCAAAATCATTTATCAGGCAGTTGCTCGGACCGATTGCTAAAATTTTTCCCCGATAATACCAAAAGTTAGTAAAAAAAAAAATATATATGCATATATAAAAATACCAATATCAAAAAAGTCTTCCTACATAACAATACTAAAACAGACTTCTTCATGCAAATAAATTATGAATCGTGAATACATTTAATTTTCTCTATATTATTTTAATATGTATTTTAATAAGTAATATTCACTTAAGAACTAAACTACAAAATTTTACATCGCGCAATTACAGTTTTCCGCGCGATTTGAACATATACAACCACCCGAAATCATCTATCAGTTGCTCGGACCTGACCAAACACCCGTCTGGTCGGAGGATCCTTCCTTTTCAACAGAGGTATGTGAGACTTTACATTCTGTTCCGCATACCTCTAAAATAGTATTAATTACAAAACAAAAATAAAAATCTTTCATCTTTATAATCTAAAGGGGAAACTAACCGATTGATATATCAACGCGCAGCCGAAACTACAGGGCTTAGGAGTCAGAAATTTTGCACAAAGTTTCTTTTTATGATGTAAGTAAACACTAAGAGAAGATTTTCCAAAATTCACTCCCAAAGGGGAAGAAACGGGGGTACAAAAATTGTATGGAGAAATCTGCTTTCGCGCGGGTGAAGCCGCTAGCATAAACTAGTATTGGTATATATTGTTTTTGTGACACTGGTTACAACATAAGCTTTTTTTTTTTATTCTTGATAGGTTCGCGCTTGACCGCTAATTCATCTGATGGAAAGCGACGATGAGGTCGACGATGGAGCGCGCTTACCTAGAAGTAACCTAAGCTCAACTCACAATAACATCCCGACCGAGCCCAAGGCGTCGACGGCGCGTACTGTTCCACACGCGCCTCAAGGAGATGTCAGCAAACCGTAGGGGCCCAGCAGGGTCGAAACCTACTGGGGCTAAGGGTCTGATTCTGAAAGGAAGACTCGGCCCTGGTACGAAAGGCAACGAAGGAACAGGAGTGGGTTTTTAGTCAGTAAAAGTCTGACACTATCTCCCGCTCCGCCCAAGAGCGAGGTTATGTCATTGGATGATTTTCCCACCTACAAAAAAAAAAACTCTCAATAACAAAAAAATCAATTGCATTTAGGCAAATTATATTATACACTGATATTTTTGCTAATTGCTTAAGGGTGTGACAAAGCCAATAGTAAAGTCTTGCTTATTAGCATTCAACAAACAAGAACCTAATCTTCAAACAAAAACAGACCTAATATCCAGTGATTAAGGTAACTTTTGCACTGTTCAACGTCTCACATACCTACAGATGTCACACAACTCCACATTTCCCCAACCTTCCAATTGCCGGGTGATAATTGAGTAACGTATCAGGCATGACCTCACTGTCTACGCCACCGGCCTAACGTAACTACACAGTATACTTGATCCAGTTTCCTGTACTATACCACAAGTACTGTATGTACGGTCGGATTATGAAAACAATGACGAAACTGAAAATTTTTATTGAGATAAACTATAAGATTTTTATGGTTCCGTACCTCAAAAGGAAAAAACGGAACCCTTATAGGATCACTTTGTCGTCCGTCCGTCTGTGTGCCTGTCTGTCTGTCTGTCTGTCTGTCTGTCAAGACCCTTTATCTCGGGAAAGCGTGGACGTATCCTTGAAGCTGTGAAAAAACAAACTTCTGAAATAACGGAAAAAAAAGATATAGCCATTTATGTCGTAAAAAAGGTATATTTCGACACTCAAAGGTACCAACATTCTAGAGTACCTCCCGTTGACCCAGAATCCTGAAATTTTGCATGTATAGGAATATATCTAAAAGCAGAAAATTTGTTGTTACGTAACAAAAAAAAAAATTATTTGTCACTCCAATCAGAAATTGAACTCTTTACATAGGTATGTTTGTACGGAACCCTCAGGGTGCGAGTCCGACTCGCACTTGTCCAGTTTTATTAATAATGATAATAATTTCTATATCCATCCAAAAAGTAAAAAAACACTAAGACAAGATAACGTTAGGTTAGTTCAAAAAGTGAGTCAACGAAAACTGAGCACTGTTCGTATCTTGGGTATTCGGCGGTCCACCGTTTTATTAGTGCAGTTATAGAATATTACAGTCCTATTCTGTTGGTGCATAATTATGTATTACACATAACAATGTTAGCTGTGCATTATTAGGTATGAGTAGGTTAGTGCATATTTTTTTTTAATAAGTAGGTTGAAACCAATAATTACGGAGGAAAAGAGAGCAAAAAATAAAAAAAAACAGAGTAAACATTTTTTTTAAGCGTAAAATTCGGAACTACTATGTTTTTAGGATTCTGTAAAAAGAAACTAAAATTGAAAAAAAAAATCTAAGGGTTCCGTTTTTGCTAGCTGAGGTAGGCTCAGCTAGCAAAAACGGAACCCTTAGATTTTTTTTCAATTTTAGTGTGTTTGTAATTATACAGTTCAAATAAACGAAGGTTACTTCTAGGCAAGCATGCTCCATCGCATCGCTTACCATCAGCTGAGATAGTGGTCAAACGCGAGCCTATCAATAATAAAAAAGGTCATCAGTATTTAATTTTCTTGGGCTCTTCTATTTTACCCAAAACATTTACCTTCAATTTCAATATTTAACCCCAAGATAAACTTTATTACCGATATCTATCAAGTTTTTACTACAATACAGCTCAAATGAAATACAAAGAGTATTTCTTCAGGGTGAATAAATACTATATATAACATAATAACATCTTAGTTAAAAAATAATGATCGGTTTTTTATTTCTTTTTATATGTTACCAGTATTAGAGGTATTAGCTCAAAGATTACAATGGCACGTTTCTAAATCTTCGATATACTATAAAGGACGTCTAGAGGTGAAATATTGAAAGTACACGCGAATGTATAATATTATTTTTATGAAACTATTGTTGAGCGCAGGTCAAAACACAAATCGTTGACGTGGGTCAGAAGGCTGTCTAGCTTAAATGGAACTGGGCTGGACAGGTCTGCCGCATGTCCATGTGAAATCGTACGACAGGGACGCGGCAGACCACGAAGGAGATAATAGAATTGGCAAGAAGTAGCTCATAGACGGGAATCATGGCAGGAAGGGAGGAAAACCTTTGTTCAGCTGTGATATGGTATAGGCATCATGAAAAGAAGAAGTAATAAAAACTCTTGACTTATTAAAATTAATTAAATCCAATCTGAAATATGGTGTCAAGCAAGCAAGCAAGAGGGCGTGTCAGAATTTTACTGAATAAAACTACACATATGTTCCTTTAGTTTCCATTTACTTTCTAGGACTATAAGTATCCTTTTCAGAAGCCTCCCCATGACCCTAGCAGGCATCGGCCTGACTGGGCCACTACAGTTTTGCTCACATTTCTTTTAGGCGCACGTAGAACACTGCGCGCCGTCGACGACTCGAGCTCAGTTTGGACGGTTACCGTACCACTGGATGGTGAGTTACCCATTGCTCGTTTTCCGTAAGCCTACGCCCTCAAGCAATAATAGCGAGAAACAGAAGTAAAAAAAAACCAGTGTCACACCAAACGTATTATAATCACTGTTATCAGCACTGATTTTTAAAAACACCTGTGTCTAAAATTGCCTATAAATCAAAACTTCAAAATAAGTCGTTATTTTTAACACAGTAACTCCTGTGAGTCCCTAATTAGTTTTCAAAAAAACAACAACATAAAACAACTGTTCGCCTCAGAATTTTTTCTATAAATGCCTTGTCACCCGCGGCAAAATTAATTAAAGGAGAAAACAAAAAAAAAAACGGGCTAGGAAAATTGTTCCCACTTCCTAAATATTTTGTTGCGGTCAGGGTCGAGGTCGAACATCCGACAAAGATATTTAGTAACGTGTTTATTGTACTGTGTGATATTTGGTCAAATACTTTGATGATTGTTTCTGGTGTAAAGGTGAATAAAAGGTCCCGTGGGGTACTGTCGCAACTCTCTGTGCGACAGTACCAGGATCTTCAATGAAACGCTTATTTCATTGAATACTTATATTGTTTCACGATAATGACTTCACTTTACAATGGTCGCGTCCGAACTGCTTAAACTAGACATTATTTTGTTCTATTCAATTTTCAAACCTATTCTAGAACAACAAAATCCTTAGAAATATATTTTACATGCCAGCTCGCTAACTTACCTCATGCGATCTCCTTTCGATATCACATGAGCTACGCCCCAATGAATAGAAATGTGGAGGCAACAAACATTTATATTCTAAAGAAAACTTTCGAAGGATTAAGCATGACCTACCTATTACCTAACACAGATGTCCCTACCTTTGTGCGGATGAAAACTTATATAATGGCGTACGTCTTTATAAAGCGAGCTTAAGTCAGAGCCAACGGTAAATAATTATCATAAAATTCTTACATGATTACTGTGTGTCAATCCACACTCATTAATCAACGTTGGTTTGGTTTGACTTAAGCCCCGCTGCAGCAAAACCGCACTAAAAGCCACAGCGCACCGCCCTTGGTCACCTAGGATGCCAAAGTGACAACCTCCCAGACCGGGATTACACTCTAAGATTCAATACCGTCATGACTTTAGTTCCAACAGACGCTTATCGGGCCAGAGGACAAAGAGCCATAATTGTATTGGACCACCTATGGGATCTCATTATTAGAATTTACTCCAGAATCTATAAGCAATAAAAATTAATTAAATAGCTCATCACGGCTAAATCATTAGAGTCAACTAGACTCTCTTTGCAAAGGCTATGCCTCATTTGCAAAGTTGATATTAGCTCAAACTGATTATTGAGTTATCCTCTCATAACAGAGGCCCGGAGGGAATCTTCCTCTCACTAATAACACTAATGTATCATTTCTGGAGTAAAATCTAGCCTGAATTAACTTATGTAAACACTTTTATATTTGGATTATCTGGCTCTGTCCTCCGAAGGCGCCCGGCTGCGTATCTATACACCTGGCCGTGCTCGCTGGGCGTGCTCGCCCGGCAGCATTTATCCAAACGTTCATGAAACAAAACACCTAATTAACACATTTTTCATTAAAACATTTTATTGTGTTATGATAACACAATAACACCACGATGAACAATCTGACATTAGCAAATTTGACAATGACATATTCTATAGACATATTTTTTATACAAATTGGCTACTAGGTTTTTGAGCCTTGACTTATTTACATTCGGACATGAAATGGTTTTAATCTATTTACATGTACTATATCCCTAAATCGCCTATTATTTAGTTTTTTAATTACATAATTCACATCTGACATTCTTCTAACTATCTGATAAGGTCCTTTATAAAATCTACATAATTTTGAACTCTTATGCGATGCTCGTCTAGGAGTGTAGACCATAACCAACTGATTGGGTATAAACCTTATTATTTTGGCCTTCTTGTCATACCTTGCTTTCTGTCTGACTTGTGCTTTTTTAATATTATCTATGGCACATCGTGACAGCTGACTTTTCAGATTATGACGTCCTATATAATCTAATTAATTTTGATTTCCAACATTTATTGTCATATCTGTTTGAAATGATGGTTCTCTAGCATATAACAACATGTGCGGCGAAACTCTAGTGCTTGCTTGTTTACTAGAATTATATGCATAACACACGAGTGGCACATAACTACACCAATTACGCTGATCTGAACTAACATACATGGATAGCATTTGGCAAATGGTTCTATTGAATTTCTCTGTCAAGCCATTCGATTGTGGATGGAACGCCGTGGTGAAGCGGGATTTTGCTCCGAAATAACTTACTGTTTCCTTGACTAAACGAGAAGTGAAAACTGACCCCCTATCAGACACCACTTCCTTGACACCACCAAATCGACAAAAAATATCCTCTATCAAGAAATCGCTGATCCTCTGGGCTGTCGCTCTGGGAACCGCTTTGCAGACCGCATACTTCGTAGCATATTCTAAACTAACAATAATATATCTATTGCCATTCAATGATTTTCTAAAGGGACCTAAGATATCGATGCCTACTTTTTCCATCAAACCATTCACTACGACAGGCTGCAATTGAGCTAACCGATTACACTTCTTACGTTCCTGACACAACACACAACTATTTACATAACGCTCTATCTCTTTCTCCGCGTCCCTGATAAAATACTTTGCTCGAAACTTAGCTAATGTTTTAGCTAATCCTAAATGACCTCCTGACCATGGATCATCATGCAATTCTTTCAAAATCTCATACAGAAGCCCTTTTGGAATCACTACTAATTCACAAACACCAGTCAATCTCCTGGCTTTCTTACACAGCACATTCTCCTTAACACCAAAACCCTTGGTATCATTACCCCTTTTAGCAGCAATCCTATCTAACCATAATTTACAAAAATCATCTCTCTCTTGCTCCTCACGCATCTTTACAACTTCTATTCTATATAGCTGCATGCCATCTTCCTGCTGCTCTGCTATACTCCTCTGCTCTTCATCTCCCTGGCATAATGGATTCCTACTCAAAAAATCAGCAATGACATTATCTCTCCCTGCACAATGAACAATATCGAAATCATAAGCCTGGATGCACAGCGACCACCTAGCTAAACGTCCATTCATATCTTTTCTCTTCCTCAGCCAGCAAAGCGCCTTGTGATCCGTCATGACCTGGAACTTCAGACCTCAAAGAAAATGCTTGAAATAATTCAGAGCCCACACCAACGCGAGACACTCCTTCTCCGTAGTGGAATATTTGTTCTCTCCATCGCTCAGCTTCCTCGACGCGTACGAAACAGGATGCATCAACTCTTCACCTTGCATTAAACAGCAACCTACCGCTTCACCAGATGCGTCTACATATAAACGTGTAATTATTTTTGGGTCAGTAGAATAAAAATGCAAAATAGGTGGTGACTCCACCACTTTGTCGCAACTCTCTGTGCGACAGTACCAGGATCTTCAATGAAACGCTTATTTCATTGAATACTTATATTGTTTCACGATAATGACTTCACTTTACAATGGTCGCGTCCGAACTGCTTAAACTAGACATTATTTTGTTCTATTCAATTTTCAAACCTATTCTAGAACAACAAAATCCTTAGAAATATATTTTACATGCCAGCTCGCTAACTTACCTCATGCGATCTCCTTTCGATATCACAATACTGTGGTATACTGTGCTGAATGCCTTTATGGTACGAAGAGAAAACTATGGACATTGGCCACGTTGATCGCAACGGCTATTTCTTAACATATGGCTCAGGTCGGGATGTATATATGTATTGGTTTTTTGCAACTGCTATTTCGCAGTAAGTAGATAACCTTAATTTTATTTTTATTTGAGATAGTAATTCATCAAATAACTTCGCTCTTTTAGGACTGAAGCGTGAGGGATTGTCAGACTTTTACTGACTAAAACCCGCCAGTGTTCCTACATTAATTTGCCCTGGACTCAATAGCAGCCTGAAGTCTTTTGTTCCTAGCAATTGACAATAAGCATACTCCTTCTTACATAAAACATTTTTTTTAGGGTTCCGTACCTTAAAAGGAAAAAACGGAACCCTTATAGGATGACTTTGTTGTCCGTCTGTCTGTCTATCTGTCAAGACCCTTTATCTCGGGAACGCGTGAAGGTATCGAGTTGAAATTAAAACCACATACTCAAGTCTGCAGTCCATTGAAGCTATGAAAAGATTAAACTTCAGAGTTAATGAAAAAAAAAGATCCGGTCGTCAATGTTGCAAAAAACGTGTATCAAAATTCATAGGATACTTCCCGTTGATCTAGAATCCTGAAATTTGGCATGAAGCAAGGTCTTATAGCACAAGTAGGTATATAAAAAAAATCTGAAAAATCTTCGTAACTCAATTCGGGAATTGAACTGTCTTCATAGGTAGGTTTGTATGGAACCCTCAGTGCGCGAGTCCGACTCGCACTTGCCCGGTTTTTTTTTTTCGTTTTCTATTAATATTTTGGGAACACATTCATAGTGCGTACAGCTAAGGAGTGGAATTCCTTCCCGGAATCTGTTTTTCCTGGTGACTACAACCCGGGAATCTTTAAGTCAAGAGTGAAGGTTACTTCTAGGTAAGCGCGCTCCATCGTCGACCGCATCGTCGCTTTCCATCAGGTGAGATAGCGGTCAAGCGCGAACCTATCAAGAATAAAAAAAATCAAGATATAACAAATTCTAATGTTTTTGCGGTATTTGGCAACAAACGTATCGAGTCAGCATTCTCGGCAAGCTTCGTTGAGGTAATCAATACTACAATAAATTCTCATCTCTATTTTATCAAGGCCATGCCTGTTTCAATAATTTCACATATTGTTATGTAGATACTTGAGATACAAAATATAACAATATCCACTACGAATCAATTTACCAATAATTAAAACAGCCGCTTCTTCTTCCTTTTTAGTGAGTGGTAAACGTCTTAAATTGTTTGAGCCCAGTAAGTGGCTACGTTCACTGTACCATCGGTGGCACTCATTAAGTCCCTCAAAGTTCAGGTGTGAGCACTTGGAGCATGCTTATGGCTCATGTTCTGAACAGCCACTGAAAATCACTTTAAAACCGACGAGCGAAACGGACACGATCAGGGCCTCAAGTCTGCTATTACAATAGTGTCAGAATGGTCTATCATTGATTTCATAATTGTTGATTTTGACAAGTTTGGTAATCTACTAATATAATGGCGTCATTATGATTTTCCAATGGTCAACCACTGACACTCAATTGAAAGAAGTGGTAATCTCGTACATACTGACAAATGAATATCTGACGTATGCGGTAATCTGTAAAAATTTTGACAGTTTCTTTGATCAGTGACCTACCATTAGAACGTCATTGTCCAGTCATTGCTTTTAATAAGCTCAATATTGTCATTCTACCACAACTCTATTACGAGACCATTGACCGATCAATGATCAATCATTATGAATTAGCAGATTACGAACTTTTAGCTGAATGACAATGGAATCGTGTTGGAATGACAAATTTATATAATTAGCAGACTTGGGCCCCAGTTGGTTTGATATTTTCGCGTGAACTCTTGCGGTGCGGTGGTGCAATCGCATCCACGTAGAAATAACCCACGTAAGACGCTGCATCACACTGCGATACATGATCGCTTGTGAAATTACTTACTGAGTACTTTGATAGCAGAAATGCATAAAAAGGCTTCTGTGTACTTATATTATCTGTTTATATTGTTAGTTGCATTTATAAAATTATATAACTCGCCTAGTGGCTTGACAGCTGGCCTGACCAGTACCAGTACCAGTTTGCAAGTTAACAAGACCAATAGCAGCATGCGACCTCTTTCGATATCACAGTACCAACTTAGCAAAGTCATCTTACCAAATGGTCGTATCATCTCTTATTTCTTATCAATCCCCAAGAATCTTCAAGCCAAACTACTAAAATCCTAATAAAATATCAACAATATGACGTGGACATCTGGTAAATTACAAGCACCCAATGGGATTGTTACTTACCGTTACATTGTGACCAGAACGAGGGTTGGGTAAGTAATGATTAGATTTCGCACGGATAAGCTCCACCAATTAGTAATGTAGTTAGAAACCCGAATTTAAATGCACCTTTAGTGTTTTGTGTTTCAAATTAATTTTATGGGAAACACGTTTTAGGCCTTTAGATACAGTTTAAAGTTTTGGGCTACCTATAACGATACCCTTATCGAGCAATACATTCAAGATCTTATTAACTTTTGTTTTGAAAATGGACCTATTCAATATATCATGTCTTGTTTGTAAGACGATGAATATTTACTGTTATATTGAACTAGTTTTGAACTAAAATGAAATTTTTAGTCATTATCATCATCTTCTTCTTCATGTCCTATGTTGATTGGTGTCAGCGCAACATCTTTATATCCTCCATTCTGCCTCTCAACCGTCTTGCTATCACTGTCTCTCTTGTATTTCATATCAGTCCATCTTTTCTTTGGCGTTTTTTCCCTCCCTTGGTCATTATCATCATGGTTAACTTCTTCTTCTTGATCTATATTAATTGGGATCGGTGCAACATGTTTATTACTTCCATTCTGCCTCTCAACCGTCTTGCTTTCACTGACTTTCTTGTATTTCATTTCAGTCCAGCTTTTATTTGGCCTCCTTCTCCCTCCCTTGAATATTATCATCATCATCAACTTCTTCCTCTTGCCTTATGTTAATTGGGGTCGGTGCAACATGTTTATTTTCCCCATTCTGCCTGTTAATCGTAATGTTATCACTGTCTCCCTTTTATTTTATATCAGTTCATCTTTTCTTTGACCTCCTTCTCTCTCCCGTGGTCATTATCATAATTCAATCAGTTTACTTAGGGTAAGCGCAATCTTTCACCCGCACTTTATTACAAGTTATCTCAGTAATCTCCCCCTATCAAACCATATTAAGTTTAATATGAAGTTCTTGGTTAGAAGATCATCATTTAATTCACAAATTTGTCTTGACTTAATTGTCTTGACTTGGACTTGAATAAGAGGCTGTAAAGTGGACTGTAATACTGACAAACGAATATCCAGAGGAATCCGACAGACATAGAAATTAGAAGGCACACCTGTGTCGTCAGTTGTTCTCCCTAATGAAGTGTGGTGTGCATTTGGCCTCGTTTGTACCCGCGTGCCGTCGCCCTCGCAGCAGCCCAACGTGTGACGGAGATAGCCGAGGACTCCCGAACATGTATTATCATTTTATACTTAGTATTACCTTTTCAATTAGGTACCTACTCTGACAAATATCACCAATCTGCCCACTTTTTTCCCAACTATGTTGGGGTCGGCCTCATGTCTAACCGGATGGAGCTGGATACCAAAATGAGTAAAACGATACCTCATGGTAAGTCAGATGTAATATTTCCTGAAATCAGAAACGATTATTTCAAATAGACCAATTACAGGCACTTTTGAATTGTCAAAAAGTCGGTCAGTCAAAAAAAAAGTGAAGCTAAATTGCACGCTCCAAAGCGTAGATCTCTATGGAGAAGAACGTGCAAGAAACTCCATGGACACTCTTTTAAATATGTAACCAAGATTTATGTAACTCATAAGAGTTACATAAATCTTGGTTACATATTTCTTGTCGCTTTTAATATGTGAGCACAATTTAGATAAGTAATAATAATTAACTGACTTTTGTCTATCCGTAACGACTGTCAAAGATCTATACAAAATTTAACTGGAATAATACCCTACTCAGAAAATTGAGTTACAATCACAATTCAAGCACTTACATTTTACTAAAATGCACATAGATAGTGTTGTATATGGAATTAGTTATCCTAGTTGTAAGCATATAGGTAATATAAGAATTGGCGTACTACACTGGTAGCGTATCGGTATTGGTATTTGCGTGCGCACACACACACAGACACAAACACTGTAGTGATACAATCAAGAATTTGTCAAAATAGATCATTTTATCCTTAAATAATCAAGAATTAGGTATTTTAGGAAAAAAAAAACAACTGGGCAAGTACGAGTCGGACTCGTGCATTGAGGGTTCCGTACAAACTTACCTATGAAAACAGTTCAATTCCAGAATTGAGTTACGAAGATTTTTCCGAATTGCAAAAATAGTTTTTTTGTTAGGACGTAACTATAAATTTACAGTTTTCAGATTTTTTCCTATACTTGTGCTATGAGATCTTGCTTAATGCCAAATTTTAAGATTCTAGGTCAACGGGAAGTACCCTATGAATTTTGATTCCCTCGAGAGTGGTCTTGACACCTAGACAGACAGACGGACCGACGGACAACAAAGTGATTCTATAAGGGATCCGTTTTTTTCCTTTTGAGGTACGGAACCCTAAAAAGCTTAAAAAATAGCTGAAATTTATACGCATCGTGAAAGTAGTATATGACACCTGGGACTAACGGCTTAAAGTGCTGTTCGACGGGACATCAAAATCTCAATCACCAATGACTTCCGACCCCAATCTGCCTCCAACAGTTCACTCAACTAAATTCAAAACAAAACAAACTGAATCCAAACATCTATTTAGTAGCGACATTAACTAAATACCTCGTCTGCACCCTGCCGGTGACATTTCGATAAATTATCGTCAATGTCGATGAGGCCATCCATATTTCATAAAACAACAGAATCCGAACTAACTTCGTTTATGAAGTGTGAATGGGTAAACGAGGAACTTGATAATTTATGACTGTTATAAAAAATAGATGGAAAAGTAATTAATTTAAAAGTTGAATGGAAAACTTTTTTGGAAATTTTGGTTATCGGTACAATCAAGAAACTAAAGTGCAGTCGTACTCTAGCAACTAGCGACAAAATTCTTCCATATATTTATTTATTCTCATAGATCTTGTGGATCCTGCCCCTGATTTCTATCAGGGGCAGGATCCAAGGCTTTACATACTATCTGAGATACGGGGATGTCACGCCATCAACTTCCAAATACCGGGCTGTTAATGAAAAACCCTCAGCAACACTTTCATTGCTCGACCACATGACAGTCGGAATTCGCGGTTTCGACTAGTTTTCCTACGCAACGGAGCAGTTTCGTTTCAGCTCTACCAAAACTAAGTGTCTAAACGGGTCATTTATTTATTAGTTTATTTGTAAGGGGCCATCTCTTGACGTACTGATCCGGTTTCAGATATTTTATTACTGAGCCACTACAACAGGGATAAACCCACGAATAAAATCTAATATATTATGGAGAGTGGGGTCGGATGCCTGTACGGTCCAATAACCTCTAAGGACTTTTTAGCTAAGTTAGCTCTCTAAGTTAGCTCAGTAAGATCCAAATATCTTATCATTTTGTAAACAGGGCCAATGCCCGCTAGGGTTTCGGGGAATTTCTGACAAGAAAATCTGTGCTCTTAGGACTCAAAGGGCAACTGAAGGGCACAGGTGTGGTCTTAGTCAGTGAGAGTCTGACACGCCCTGTTACTCCACCCTAGAGTGGACGAAAAAAACTCATTTGATGTATGGAAATGCCATTTAAATATTTAGTTAATTCTCTTTTTAGTATTTTTGTTGGTATAGCGGCAACAGAAATACATATATACGTCTGTGGTAATTTCAACTGTTTAGCTATCACGGTTCATTAGATACAGCCTAGTGACAGACAAACGGACAGTGGAGTCTTGAAATAGGGTCCCGTTTTTACCTTTTGGGTGTGTAGGAGTGGCAGGCGGTTGCTTCCTTTCTGCGAAGCAGTAATGCTAGCAAAGGAGGAGGCCGACCGCGCGAGGCATCGGTCCTCTCGCCCCAGCCGCCAGGATTCCGATCCCGATTACCGGCCACCGTAGACGCGGGCTTGCGGACAGCGAGCAATGGGTAGCTCACTGTCCAACCGTCCGGTAACCGTCCGAACCGAGTACAAGTCGTCGACGGCGCGTATTGTTCCACGCACGCCTCAGGGAAATGTCAGCAAATCGTAGGGGCCCAGCAGGGTCGAAGCCTACTGGGGCCACGGGTAGTATGAAAGTGAAACCCGGGGCCTGGGAAGAAGGCAAAGGAACAGGGGTGGGTTTTAGTCAGTAAAAGTCTGACACTATCTAAAAAAAAAAAATCCTTTGGGTATGGAACCCTTCGATGACCTCATCCGGCACAATAATTATTTAACACAATATCATAAAACAAGAATTGAATACTGAATAGCCCCTTTTCAATTACGTCCGTCGTTTAACCAGTCACCTAATATAATACCGAGTATCATTCCAGTTTGTAGCCCCTATCCATCAAAGTCCGTGTTTCACAAAGTTACTTTAAAGTCCCGTCTAATGAGGTTATCCAACAAAAACTGGTATAATAACGGTGTCGTATTTTCATTATCCGTGCGTACGACTTCCTAATTTTGCCGGATAATGCTTGCTAGGTGTTGAGCGGTATTGATTATAGATTACCGCTTTTATAGGCTTAGCACTTAAGTATTTGATAAGCTATAGAGTGCGTCTTTGAAATTCGGTGTGACTTGTCAGCTTAGGTTCATGAAAACAAGTTTAAATTTGTTATTGATTCCGAGTGTTACTATAAACAATAAGTTCATAAAGGTCTTGGAAACCGACAGTATCATGTTAATTGTATCAGAGGCCTCAGCACAGTGGTTTCGTATCATGTTAATTGTTAAGATAGTGAGATAATTTTTGCTTATACTAAAAATAACGGTATACTTTTTTAATCATTTTTATAATAATAAATTTTTATTTCGGACAATCAGAGTCCATAAAACATTGCATATACAGAAACAAATTACACATACAGAAACAAATTACATATACAAAAACAAAATTACACATACAGAAACAAATTACATTTACACAAACATATTACACATACACAAACAAATTAAAGATACAAAAACGAAAAAACTATTTAATATAGGTAATTAAATGACACATTTATACATTTGTAATTTTACGTACCTAACCATTTTTGAATCTGCAAGTACCTAGGTATTTTGATTATTGTAGTTATCAAAAATACGTTTTAGGGTCACATTAATTGTGCGTAAAGCTTTTTTGAGGATTGACATCGTTTAATGATTTCTTCCACTCTAGATTGGTGCGGGAGGGAGTGGAATTTTACTGATTAAAACCACACTTATGTTCTTGCAGTTGTCCTTTGCGTTGTAGGACCACGAGTTTCCTTTCATACTTTTCCCCATGACTTTAGCAAGCAGCGGCCGGTACGCACCAATTGTTTTAGTAAGACTTCATTGTGCGTACAGCTAAGGAATTGAATTCTCTGCCAAGTTCTGTGTTTCCTAACAGCCACAACCTAGGGGGTTACTTCTAGGTTAGCGTGCTCCACTGTCGGCCACATCATCACTTAAAACAGGTGAGAAGTAGTCAAGAGCGAGCCTATCAATAATAATAAAATTGAAAACAAATAACAGGCACTGCGTTTTTTAATTACTGCTGCATAGTCTGGCCCAAGCCAGGACATCCGCGTCATGTCAGCTCACAAGCCCAAGCCACATCATATCACATCACGTTAGCTCACACTAACGTGATGTGAAATATTTTGTATTTTTTACCGACTTCAAAAAGGAGGAGGTTCTATGTTCGGCTGGATGTATGTTTTTTTTTTATGTATGTTCACCGATTTCTCAGTCAATTGTCGACCGATTTTGAATGTTTTTTTTTTATTGTAAGGTTAGGCTTCCAAGTTGGTCCCATAGAAATATTGTTATGATTTGATCATAAACTTCGAAGATCTGGAACAGAACTCCTCATAAGATCACAGCAGAACTGTCGTAACAAGTAAAATTACTTTATTTATACATGTAGTCGATGTCTGACTGAAAGAATACGGGGAATATATCGAACTGATCTGATGATGAAGCCTGAAGTTAGGCACCGGAACCCTGTAATAAATTAATTTAATCTAACCGTGTTTGGTATTATTAGAATTGTCATGAGATGCACTCTGGCTATAAGGTATTTAAGTATGGCTGAGGGGTACTTTTTAGTGGTGGTACCATAACTAAAAAATATAAAATAAAAACGTTTTACAAAAAAAAAAATACAACCGACTTCAATGTGAAAAAAACCCTGAAAAGTGCAAAATAACTTTAATTTCGGAAGTCGGTGTTAAATAACGAAGAGACTAAACTATTATAGAAACACCGACTTCCGAAATTAAAGTTATTTTGCACTTTTCATTTTTTATTTTACTAACATACTTTGTAAGTTATTGCTAAGTACTCGACTACTACAAGTTACTACTTCAAGTTACATGGCCTGGATAGGCCGTATAACTTCTACATAAACGTTTTTGTGTGGGCATAGCACATTTCTTACAAAAGAGATGGTCGATGGGGCCAAAGGAAGACGCAGCGTTAGAAGGCCTCCCACCGCGCATCTAATGGATGCGAGACGCACAGGACTGATCATTGTGGCGATTCTTGGGAGAGGCCTATGTCTAGCAATGGACGTCTTTCTATTGAAACGATGATGATGATAATGAAAACTATTTTCTTTTGTTTACTGACTGCTAGTTTAAAACAAATGTAATGAAAGTAATGAACATTGCAAATTCTTGCGCAAACAACGCACATAACACTAAACCAAGACACTGCAGTGTTGATATAGTCTTACAACTTAAATAGTGTTCATACACCTCGTCTATCATTCCTACTCCAACGCTCTATCTATACGCAGTGTGTATGGCAATCAATCAGTCGACCCAATTGTTTCCGAACGCGTTTTATTTGTAAGAAGTGAGGGTGGCTGACGCAGATAACGAAGAATACTTGAAATTATATTTGATGTTGGTTTAAAAGTCTCTATCGGACATTGATGGGCTCTTGATTTATACAAAGGCATTTATTCTGCAAAATATCGAACATTGTAAATGTATTCTCCCTCTGATTTGTAAATTAAAACTTAGAAGGGAGAGGGAAGACCAGTAATGGCCAGGTATTTTGTTTCATTACCACTGCTCTCAAAGCGGTGAAGGAAAACATAGCGAGGAACCCGTAATTAAAATCGATGATATAATGACACCCATTAAAGCGCACCAGGTCCGCGTGGTAGATTACAGTCTATTCCCTTATCTAGAGTCCTCTCTAGATATGGGAATAGGAGCTGAGTTAGAGCTCCAGCAGTGGGAATATTCTAGGGAAAATGTTAATTGATAATTATGAATAGAAAAACAAACAAAAAAAAAAAGAAAAAAAACAAACTTACATCTAAATTTAAATATAGTTTTCCTTGATTCCCTATACCTTCCAAAATTATTCACAATCAGATAACACACACATGCACACTGTAACAACACCCACACCACACACATTCACACACCACACACATTCACAAACACACCCTTATCCATACCACATACTATGATAGAAGAACTGGAATTTTACTTATTCATAAGCTGTTTTGTTGTCATAATGGTTGTTAAACTTTTAAGACATTATCACTGTTTGTTGTCTTTTCTTTTTTTTTTTTGTATATAACTTCCATAAATTAAGCTGGAACGCCGAAGTCTATCCTCTAGGAGGTGGGCGCTAATGGCTGTGACACAGTTTTATTTTTAACTAATGTAGCTGTTAACGAGCACTATATATTGTAAAAATTGTTATGTTCCAATAAATACATTTATTATTATTATTTAATTGAATGTAACATCTAAAAATAGAGAAGCGCTGGTGTAGGACCGGTCGTTGTGGCGATGCTTGGAGGGCCTATATTTAGCAGTGGTGGCTTCTGGCTGACTTGATGATGAGGAAAATACTTGAAAGTGTGTTTGATGTTAGCGGTTTAAGAGTCTATCCTATACCTCCTATGTGTCGTGGTCACAACGCGACTGTTGAGAATGAGGTCTTGGGTCCGTTTCCCGGGTCGGGTAAAAACTGATAATGGGATTTCAATTATGAAGAATTACTCTGTAGCAGCCACGAGTTTCGAAGAAGGTGGTGTGATAGCCCCCCTTCCTCAGAATACATGTAGGTTCCGCACCTGCTCTCTTGTCGGATTACCATTGGACTATGAGAATAAAAGAACAGAGAGCACATATGTTTGCGTACACACTTGTGCACCTTAATATGTCTCTAGTGTGTATTGGATATCGCAATTTTGTGTGGAGGATTACTATGCAAAATACCGGATTGTGTTTTATAACATATATATCCTATTTCGAAGTAATAATGTCAATAATACCAAAATAAAACTTACGTAAACTTTTCTTACAATTTCGGATTCAAATCTAAGGTTATATCTTACACTTGGTTTGAAGTCACCTCTTAAAAGGAACAACAGTTTATTTCAAAAGCTTTTAACATTGTTCTAATTACCTTCAAACAGAAAACAACACTATTATAATTTGTTGGACATAAAGACCAACTTTACATTGCTTCTAAGAATTCAGTCAAAGGAACTCTTAATAGAATGCTTGAATAGGTCAATATTCGTGTAAGAGAAGAAGCTATTAGCTGTAAGTTAGTAGTAGTAGTTAGGTAGTTATTATTAATTTTCTCATAATTGGGTAGCTACCTAATTATAAGAACCTTAATAATAAACAGCTTTTTTTTTTCGGTGGGAAAATCATCTTGTGACATCCCCCGCAATTGGGTGGAGCGGGAGATAGTGTCAAACTTTTACTGACTAAAAACCAACTCCTGTTCTTTCGTTGCCTTTCGTACCACGGCCGAGTCTTCCTTTCAGAATCAGACCCTTGGCCCAAGTAGGCTTCGACCCTGCTGGGCCCCTACAGTTGCTGATATCTCCTTGAGGCGCGCGTAGAACAGTACGCGCCGTCGACGACTTGGGCTCAATCCGGACGGTTACCGGATGGTTACCGGACGGTCGGACGGCGAGCTACCGGACGGTCGGACGGCGAGCTACCCATTGCTCGCCGTCCGCAAGCCCGCGCCTACGGTGGCCGGAAATCGTGATCGGAATCCCGGCGGCGGTTGGGGCGTGAGGACCGTTGCCTCATGCGATCGGCCGCCTCCTTTGCTAGCATTACTGCTTTGCAGAAGGAGGTGACCGCCTGCCACTCTTCCTCGCTGAATAATAACCAGCTGGTACCCACAACATTGAGTCTCTTAAAACAGCATAATACCATTTGTTCACAATTTCAAGAAGTTTGTTTTCGCACGTAACCCTAAGGCCTAACTGTACATGGACGCACATTCGTCATTATACGCTTAGTGTACACCTGCATGAAGCTTACATACAAAACTAGACGAAGCGGCAACGACACGACGATGCTGCCAAGCGGTAAACTGTGAGCAGGCGTACACTAAGCGTATAATGACGAATACGCGTCTATGAAGCTGCGCGTCCGCGATGAGTAGGCCATATTGTTAGTTTAAAATAGGCTTAGTTACTTTATTAACTACTAGCTTCTGCCCGCGGCTTCATTCGATTGAATGTAGGTTTTTCCGTACAAACTTTTACTTCTACGCTCCTAGTCCCAGTGGTTTCGGCTGTGCGTTGATATGTTAGTCATTTAGTTTCCCCTTTTAATATAGATACGTAACTGAACAGCAGTATTTCAGATCTCTGGGTTGTTGCAGATCTCTGGGCAAGACTAGTGCCAGATATATTTATTCTATTTTTTTTTAAATAATTTTATATTTTTTAGTTGTATCATGTACATCATATTTAAGTAAATAATATTTTACTTACTTCATTTTGGCTTCACACAGTGTGGGTACTTAGCCAATGTCAAATTAAAAAGTATTTAGTTTTTACAGTCAATTTGAGTTCCATTAACACATAGTAATGTAAAAAAATAAATCGAGCCAGTCTTCTCAATAAGCTTCACCAAGGTAGTCAATACTACAATAAATTCTGAGCTCCGTTTTACCGAGATAGTGCCTGTTTCAATAATTTACATATAATTATATTCAATTTAGTTTTGTATCTCAGTATAAAAAATTCACCAATTTCATATCACAATATCCATTAGAAATCAATTTAAGAATAATTAAATAAATATACACTCGAAAAACTCCCTACAAAAATTCCTACCATTTTTTTGACACCATATGAATTTCAAAATCATCAAATCAGTCAAGTGACCGAACTTATTTTCATAGCGAATTTATTTGTTTTGGAAGTAAAACTTCTTAGGCGACGAATCGATTTTCGAATTGGACGAGAGCTGTGAATGAAATTTCAAGGACGCGTCACATTTCAGCACATTTCGTTACATGAAAGAGCATATTAGAAAATCTCCCCATCCTGCTCTCACGCGAAATCTCTCATAATTGTGAAACTCTTTTGTCACGTGTACGTGCACGCACGATTTTCTACTTACCACAAATTCACTTGTCAATATCGTTCGAATTTTAAAACTGTATTTTAAGCAATATGACAAGCCACTTCTGCATTACTTGTCTCAAAAACGAAGCCTTTGTTTTAATAGTTGAAACATTATTGGCTGATTGTCCTAATTTATCCGTTTTGTGGTCCTATATGTCATTTTCTTAATTATTTTGTCAACGAAATACCGTATATTTTCAATTCATGCCTGTGTTTATCTTCTCTAAAAGTTTATCTTGAACATCACTGACATAGGAGAAAAAAAAATTGTTATGAACCTGAAGGGTATTTTCGTATTGTTAAAGAACTTTTGCATTGATATACAAACGTTCTTTTAGTTTTAACCGAAAGAGTAATCGCGGCCATGGCATAGAAAAGACAAGTGAAGTAACACGGGTGGGTCTTAGTCAATAGTCTGACACTGCCTCTCGCTCAACATAGAGCGGGCTCACATAATTACATGCTGATCTTACAGCCTCTCAGACTATGTGGAACATCGAACTTCATAAGCCAGTTCCTTAGATCACTCACTATTGCGTAACGACGCCACCATGGGACATCGACCCACATGAGCCAGTCCCTCACATTACTCTCACATGCATAGTTAGGCAAAATTAGTTGCAATATTGGTACCTACTGATTATAATACTTCACTGTCAGCAGCCGGGAGCGTTTCAGAGCTGGTGGTTGGGGTGCTTGAAATTGATAAGGTATCACTGTCTACACCAGATGATACCTACTTCACTCCTTGATAAATTATTGGTAAAGGTACCTAGCTAGGTCTACCTGTAACAATCATCAGGACAAAACACGCAAACCCGAAATACACATCTGCAGCCCACAAAAACATCTGCTCCGTGTGGGAATCGAACCCACAATACGCAGCGCAACAGCCAATCAATCAACCAACGCACCACCTGTGAAGGCTCAACAAAACCAAAGATGCATTCAAACTCCAGATCCCCTTAAACTAGCTAGTAATTCTCACTACTGTTCATAGTACCACTAGTTCATAGTAGTTCAATTAAAAAGAAAATAAATTACCCTCAAAATTTCCTTCCACATTACCTCAACATCAAAATCAACAATAAGAAAATTCAAAGCACAACCATCCACCAATCATCGTAGCATCCCTACCACACATCCAATCAAGCCAATCTAAAACACTAATCATTAAGCTCTAAGTTCATATGTAGGGATCACTCCCTGGCTTCTCATAGCCCAGTTACCTCCAGTTACTCATCTCTAAAACGCGTCTGAGATGACCACAAAGTTATGTCAATCAGACCTGTAACCTCGAAATGCGATTCGTAATAAGGCGTGGTTTGTCATATCTTACTTTTAGTTCTCATAAAATAATTACCAAAGATGAATCACCACACAATAATTATTACTACAAAATAGGCAACACAATTAAGACACTGAATGCGTAGCGCAGACATGTGTGTTCGGCCGAGGCTCCGGTAATACTGCGCCTCCGTCTTCGACTTACATCCCACTAGCACTCAGTGTTGTGTCAGAGTGTCGTGACCAGTTACGTGACACACGTCACTCTAAACCATTAGCGCCGCTCTTAACAACTAGCGCCATCTCTGGTATCTTTTGAAAACTAATTTAAATACAAAAGCGCCGTCATGTTCTATAATAACTTGTTCCTTTTGGTCCCAATATACAATAAAAAAAAATATAGTTTTGAAGTTGGGACCGCGGTCCTGGTCCAAAAAGCCCCACGACCCTTTTGTATCTATTTTTATTTGACCTTCTTTTCGTCTGTTTATTATACTCTTGTGTATTTGACTCTAAATTTAAAAAAAAAACACATCAATAACCATAATCATTTAATACTTTTAATGTCACAAAAATAGTCAAATACAAACAATATTAATTAGCAATCAAAATGTAGGTAGAAAAATGTCAGACACATAATATAATTATAACAAAAATGATTTTGCCTGGAGGCGGAAAAATGGCAGTGTCTGGTGTGCACTGCCTTTTATACCCTCGTCGAGATTGGATGTGATCGTCAAAAATACATATTATATAAATAAATAAATAAAATATCCCTCAGTTATCCCTGCCTATCCCTGTAATGAGGAAAAGTTACATACTTCGGTTAAAGTTAATGAAACAGTTTCATTAACTTCTAGTTAAGTCTGTAACTGTGTCCCACTTCAACCTCCAACTATTAATGAAAAGCTCAAAATTAAGCAATTAACCAACATCAAATTAGGACGTTGAAGTTTTTGTCATCATTAAGCCTGTAATTGGCACAGAATGGGCATTTCCATTTCTACCTGTATTTACATAGTAAATGGGCAAAATCGGCTAATGGTTCTGCGTTGCGGAGGCAGAATTGTGCAGAACGGGAATAATTTGCAGCTAGGGATGGTTGTAATGAGATCAAGTTCGTGACCGATTTCGTGGTGATGCTTTATAATAATAATAATAATTTATTTGTTAACATAGGTAATAAAAAGATACAGGTATTATTTTTAACAAACAGAGCGCTATGTTATGCCTGGAGGCGTACAAATATGGGGTGCAATTGTCGCTGAAAGTTACAATTTAAAATATACAAAAAAAAAGCATAATATAAGGTATTACATTGGAAAGATAAATTAAAAAATTACATATTACTCGAATTATTAATTTAAATAATTTACAATGTTATTCAAATGTCAAATCAATTAAATGTCAAAATAAAAGCACCTTTCAACTTTTTCTACCGTAATTTTTGTAAAATGGAAGCTTATGGGAATAAATTGGAAACATAAAAATTATGTCTTTTTCAACATTGATAGGCTTGACTACATTATAGTAGGCAAGCTTATCAATGTTAAAAAAAGTCTAGGTAGGAAACCAAAACTTGGTGTCACAAAAAGTGGGACTGTAAACCCTAAATCACTGATTAAATAAGTAAGACACATCATATAACCTTTGGCATCTATGAAAATCAAAAGAACCTAAAATCGTATGGGTAAATCTCTTTTTTTCCACAAGCAACGATAAACCAACCAAGTACATATAATAACTCAAGAATTCATTGGTCCTACCTGTCAAGATTAATAACAGTAACCTAAAGTGCGTTTTTTAATCCCAGATAATGATTTGACAAGTCCAAATGTCAAACTCCAGAAATATGTTGCCTGCTTTTTGATACAAGTGATGTCTCCAAATTCGATTTTTTTATACCGGTTCTTTTAATAATACAACCTCTAAGGAAAGTAGGCCCAAAATACGATAGTGTTTGTTAATAGCAAAGTCTAATATGAATTGAAGATTGAAATAATTAGAAATATTCAAAAATATTACCAGATTTTTTTACACTCGGACTTTTACTTATACTGAGAACTCACAAAACCGTTTTTACCCGCATCCGCTGCGGTTGCGGGCCCGCAGCTTCTGTAGAATGCTAGAGATATATGTATCCCGCTCCCCGCTGCACCGGCGGGCAACTAGTAGAATGGTGTGGGCCACGGTCACCCGCAGACTCGGCAGGTTGCGCCCGCATTCTCTGCGGTCGGTTAACACCCGTAGTGGCCTTCAGGGGGTAGAAAAATCCGATGCGAAATCCAAAAATCGATTGATGCACCCAGAACTTTATAGGCCTTCTTTTTTTAATTTTTCTGTGAATTAAGTATAACGCAACAGCTCGTTTCTGGTGTATGTCCACGGTGGTCTGGAGCTCAATTAATAATGAACCGCCCGTCTTGCGATTGTCATCTGCCAAGTTTTCAAGCGATAACCCCAACTGCGACAGCTGTATAACCACACAAAACTCTGGTCTCGTGAGTTTAGAAATAAACTAGCTCCACCGTGGCGGGCGCGTTTGAAAACCGGTTGAAAATCATGAATTCTTAGCTACTTTCTTTTACCAGGGAGCTCCAGTCACAACACAATTTTATATCCGGTTTACAAGAGCGGAACGAGACAGTCTCAGTTTATGCTTTAGAATTAAAAAAGTTATCATCATTGGTCGTCAATATTTTTTCAAGATGGGAATTCATCCAATGACTTCTCCCGGTATGGGCGGGGCAGTAGGGCGTGTCAGACTTTTACTGCCTAAAACCAGATCGGCTCTACTGAGCTCCTCCGGTTTGCTGACATCTCTTTGAAGAGCGAGTGGATCACTAAGCGCTGTCGACGAATGGGGCTCAGTCCCGGCAATTACCGGACTGCTGGACGGCAAGCTACCCATTGCTCGACGTTGGTATTGACATTGTGGTAGTCGGGATTGGGGTCTCGGCGACTGGAGCGAAAAGATGTTCGTTCCCTCACTCGTGCAGCCTCCTCCTTCGCTAGCATTACTGTTTCGCAGAAGGAGGCGACCCCCTTCCATTCCTCCTCGCTCTGGACCTTGGCCTGTACTAGAACCTGACCATGTCCGGTGAGGACTTGCTTCATGCGGAAGATGAGGACACCGTGACGCCTCTCCAGCCACTCCTCAAAGAGGGGACTGACCGTCATGATTATGGCGTGCCCATTGGTCGTCAAGCTGTGAATTCACATGACTGCATTACAAGAAACGGACACTTGATTCGTTTATCGCTACAATTTTATAAGAGATCCATGCGAAAATAGTACAAAAAGAGGACTTATGATTGTTTAATTTTAACTATTATTAGTTTTCAAACCGAAGTCCTATCATTACCTATTATTAAAGTTGTAATAAAATGTCAGCAAAAATATCACTGAGTAATTCTATATTTTTGTCTGGGTTTGGTGATAACAAATCGAGACGAAAAAATAAAATGACGCAGCTTTTGCTAGTCTTTAATGCTTAGGCTTAAATTATATTTTATTTTATGAGTTAGACATTTGCATCTTTCAAATTACCTTCAGAAAATACAAAAACTTACCATAATTAGTTGCATTTTAAAATGAAACTATTTTTACGAATATTTTCGGTTTTTTTTTTCTATATCGGTTGCGGTACCTCACTATTTATGAAATGGAAAAAACATGCAACATTCGAATTGTCAAATCATTATCTCTAATTAAAAAACAGACTTTAGTACTCAAGAAGCGGGTCATATCAACCTACAATACAATAGATCCTCGGCACACTCATGTAATCTAGGGTCATCCGTACATGACAGTTCTCTACGTCATGCGCTGTCAAAACTGACAGATGCGGGCGCCATCTTACATTGTGTGTCCAGTAGTGTTGAGTCATAGAAATTATTGTAGGTGGGTTATTGTTCAAAGATGATGTTGCTTTGTGATATATGTATGTAGTTAAATATTGTTACAGACGTACGGTCTTTAAACGAATCAAGTTGCATGTGCTCATTTTTGGCGAAGAGAAGGCAAAAATGAGTTGGATAAGAACAAATAAAAGAACAAAAATATTCGAAATAGTCACTGCGGCTCTGCAACGCAAAGAGTAACTGAAGGAACATAGGTGGGTCTAGTCAATAAAATTCTGAAACTCCCTCTCGCTTCGACTAGAGCGGGAGAAGATATTTGTTGATTTCCCACCTCAAAAACAGAAGTAAGGTAAAATGATGGAATCACGTAAGTATTTTTAGGGTTCCGTACCTCAAAAGGAAAAAACGGAACCCTTATAGGATCACTTTGTTATCCGTCTATCTGTCTGTCTGTCTATCAAGACTCTTTATCTTGGGAACGCGTGGAGGTCTCAAGTTGAAATTAAAACCATATACTCAGGTCTGCGGTCCCTTGAAGCTGTGAAAAAATCAAACTTCTGAGTCAACGAAAAAAAAAAAGATACGGCCGTTTATGTCGCAAAAAAACGTATATTTAGACACTCTCAAGAGAATTAAAATTCATAGGGTACTTCCCGTTGACCTAGAATCTTGAAATTTGGCACGAAGCAAGGTTTCATAGCACAAATATAGAAAAAAATCTGAAACTGTAAATTTCTAGTTACGTCACAAAAATACGTTTTTTTGCGATTCGGAAAATATTCGTAACTCAATTCAGGAATTGAACTGTTTCCATAGGCAAGTCTGTACGGAATCCTCAGTGCGCGAGTTCGACTCGCACTTGCCTGATTTTTTTTCTTATCACAAATGATACCTGGTCTATGTTAGGTTACGAAATATTTTTAATTTAAAATAAAGTTCACAGTCAGAATCGTCTTTTGGCATACATTTACCATGCATGCAACAAATTATGCAAGCGAGGAACCAACATGCATTAGGCATGGTTTCTATCACGGCTCCGGCACTGCGGGGCTCCGGCGGTCCCATGTAAGTTTATCATTGGACATGGTTATAACACCTGCCGCCGCTAGTTGGTAATACCCGGTCAAAAAAGCGAAACTTGGTGGCAAATAGTGTGTAATATCAAAACAGTAACCGATACGTTTCGTACGTAATTTATGAAGAATGTAGGTAAAACAATGACTTACTGAAGGTCGTGAAAGCTTTTAGCACTTGTACATATTGTAGTGACTGTCAAGATTTTACTTTCTGCATTTTAACAAATTTATCAATCACACAAATCCTTATATTGTAGACAAAATTTATAGTTCCAATTAATTAAAATAATTAATAAAACTACCACTACGTCGAGTGATTTAAAAATGGCAACCGCACATCCGAAGATAAATAAATAAATAAATAATAATAAATTTATTTGATCAAAAAACATCCAATTAACACACAAGAGCTAAACAATATCGGGTTAAAGGTAGGTACAGATGCAGCGTTGGAAGGCTTCACACATGGTAGATCGACGACCTAGTGAGGGTCGCGGGAATCCGATGATTGCGAAACGCAGTGGACCGAGAATCGGTCGTTATAGTGACACTTGGGAGTGGCCTGTGTCCAGCAGTGGACGTCTTTCGGCTGAAACGAAGATTTATTTGTTTACAAGTGCTTGTACAACATTACGGAGGAGATCCAAGGCATTGCATAATGGAAACTTACAAACTAAAAATACATGATGATGATTATACTTCCAATCTATACCAAATTACCACAATACCTCCATGAATAAATCTCTCAAGAAACTTGCAATAAAAGCCCAATGGAATTGAAAAATAAACTACGCAGAAAACCCTTCTGTAATGTAAATTGATTTGTCCTACAAAACTTTTTATTGAAACGTGTGAACGTGGATCCCGTCCTACTTTGGTGCTATATTTTTAACTTAACCCTTATTTTGTAAGCAATGAGATAAGGAGCTCTTGGTTAAAATAATAAATTAAATAAATTCTTTATTAATACAATACTAGAACACAGAAAATAAGTCAAACTCGGACTCCTAAGTAAAGTTTGGTGCTTGTATTTTAGAAGCCAGTAGATTCTTCCATTTACATTTTACGTTTTGAGAGCAGCATGTAACAAATAAAGAGATCATTTCTAACTAGAATAATATAACTTTAATTACACACACAAAACTAATATTAAAAAGCATTAATTAAAAAAAATATATAATTATCAATAATAACAGCAGCCGCTTTCATCAATCTCTTAGTTTAAGAAACGCTTGCCGAAGTTATCATACTGAGATTCCGCTGTGCTTCAGAAAGCATGGTGAGCCGTTGGTCCTGGCTGTTATATTTTGTAGATCTTTGACTGTTGTTGCGGATAGTCAGAAGTTATCTTTTTTAGGGTTCCGTACCTCAAAAGGAAAAAAACGGAACCCTTATAGGATCACTTTGTTGTCTGTCTGTCTATCTATCTGTCTGTCAAGACCCTTTATCTCGAGGACGCGTGGAAGTATTGAGTAAAACCATATACTCAAGTCTGCGATCTCTTGAAACTGCGAAAAAATAAAATTTCTGAGTTAACGAAAAAACAAGATACGGCCGTTTATGTCGCAAAAAACGTATATTTCGACATTCTCAAAGGAATCAAAATTCATTGGGTACTTTCTGTAGACCTAGAATCCTGAAATTTGGCATGAAGTAAGGCCGCCACATAGCACAAATATAAGAAAAAATCAGAAAATTGTAAATTTGTAGCTACCTCTGTTCGAGAATTGAACTGTTTTCTTAGGTAAGTTTGTACCGAACCCTCAGTGCGTGAGGCCGACTCGCACTTGCCCTGTTTTTTTTTTATATCGAAATTCTGCGACTGCGAAGAATTTTTTCTACTTCGAAATTCATTTTTTTTTTCTTTTATTGTTAATACTCGCTAAATAATTTTCAGCGTTTGACGGTCTATTAATAGTTCGCACGTGTTATTGGTAAAACTGTGGTGTCTCTTCTACAAATGCTATTAATAAAGAGTTGAAATTGACTATCCACCTGGCTTCTACAAAGCAGTATTGGGTACCATTGGTATACCTTTTTTTCTTTATTATGGACTAGCTTCTCTTCCTAGAAAGTAGGTTTCTCCATACAAACTTTGGATCCCTATTTCATCCCCTTAGGTGGTGAATTTTGGGAAATTCTCTCTCAGTGCTCGCCTACGTCATAAAAGGAAGCTTTGTGCAGAATTTCACACTCCTAGTCCCAATAGTTTCGGATGTACGTTGATATGTCAGTCAATCAGTTTCTCATCATCATCATCATCATTTCAGCCGAAAGACGTCCACTGCTGGACATAGGCCTCCCCCAAGTGTCGCCACAATGAACGGTCCTGTGCGACTCGCATCCATCGGACTCCCGCAACGGTTACCAAGTCATCGGTCCACCTTGTAGGAGGCCTTCCAACGCTACGTCTTCCGGTACGTAGTCGCCATTCCAGAACCTTTCGGCCTGGGCACGCCATAAATATGGCGGTAAGTCTTTGAGGAGTGGCTGGAAAGGCAACACGGCGTCCTTACCTTCCGCATGACGCAGGTCCTCACCGGACATGGTAAGTTCGGGAGGTTCCTGCACCGGATTCGTGCGGAAGAAACGCCCGGGTGTCACCATTGTGTGGACCACCCGGAGGACACGGTGGAGCACACGGTGGAGGTGTGTCCCGCTTGGGCAGAGCAACGCCGTGTCCTCGTGGGGGCGATCGGCGGCGTCGATCTCTCGCGCCGGGCCTTGGTACAGGCCATGGTCCGGAGCGAGGAGGAGTGGCAGGCGGTCGCCTCCTTCTGCGAAGCAGTAATGCTAGCAAAGGAGGCGGCCGATCGCGTGAGGCAACGGTCCTCACGCCCCAATCGCCGCCGGGATTCCGATCCCGATTTCCGGCCATCGTAAGCGCAGGCTTGCAGACGGCGAGCAATGGGTGGCGCGTGCTGTTCCACGCGCGCCTCAAGGAGATGTCAGCAACTGTAGGGGCCTAGCAGGGCCGAAGCCTACTGGGGCCAAGGGTCTGATTCTGAAAGGAAGACTCGGCCCTGGTACGAAAGGCAACGAAGGAACAGGAGTGGGTTTTTGGTCAGTAAAAGTCTGACACTATCTCCCGCCCCGCCCAAGGGCGGGGGATGTCATGAGATGATTTTCCCACCGAAAAAAAAAAAAAAAAAAGAACCTTTCGGCCCAAACGGCCATCTGTTCTGCGAGCAATGTGCCCTGCCCATTGCCACATTAGTTTGGCGATTCTTCGTGCTATGTCGGTAACCTTGGTTCTCCTGCGGATATCCTCATTCCTGATTCGATCACGCAAGGAAACTCCGGAAAGTCAGTTTCTACTTTTATAAATATAGATAGAAGATAGATAGGCTCACGTTTGACCACTATCTCACCTGATGGTAAGTGATGATATGGTCGACGATAGAGCACGCTTGCCTAGAAGTAGCCTATTAACTTTTGACTTAAAGACACCTGGGTTCTATAGCATAAGCATAATCAGCCTTTTAACGTTCCCACTGCTGGGACTCAGGCCTCCTCTCTAGGAGAGGGAATGGGCCGTAATCCACCACGCGGGCCCAGTGTGGGTTGGTGAATGTCACAAGTCTTCGAATTTTTGGTTCTAGGACATGCCGGTTTCCTCACGATGTTTTCCTTCACCGTTTTGAGAGCAGTGGTGATGAAATAAATTACACAAAGTAATGCGCCTGGCTGGGTTTGAACCCGCGACCTGCAACTCGTAAGTCAAGGCCGTTACCACTCGGCCACCACTGCACTACCTAGGTTGTAGCCATCAGGAAATAGACGCTGGCAGGGGATGCTACTTCTTAGCTGTACGCACAATGAATGTGTTGCCAAAACCGTTGCAAACCTTGGTCAAAATACAATAAATAAGAGCTGGAATTGCCGGTAAATAATGAAAAGCCATCCAAAAACCGACCTCCGAAGACGTTGAATAACTTACTTAGCTTAAATGAAAATATTAAACAAAACACAATCAAAACAAAATACTAAAAAATCGCAGTAGCACTTTTTAGGTAAGAAACCTATAACCTAATACAAAAAATTCAGTCTCTCTTAGAACTATGTAAAACACCAGTTCATTAAATAAATGTTCCAAAAAAGAAAAATAAATCACAATGAAACCATTTAAAACGTAGTATATTATCTCATTACTGTTGGAAATGCGTACCGAGAGCGACCTCATTTTGAAAATTAAGGCTACGCGCAGACGAAGTAACTTTGATTTGTTGTGGCATAAATTTATTTATTTATTTTTATCCTCACATCGGAACGCCTTGCAGCAATTACACCAATGGAGCACAATTAGTCCAAAATCTGCTACTTTCCAACATCGTGTGCGCAGTGGAATGATAGTCATCAAAGGAGCGGCGCCGGCGCGGCGGAGGGTCACGTCGCGTCGCTCGCTTACGCATATAGCAACTCACAATAAAATTAGCTGCTTCTAATAACGGTCACCCTCTTCAATACTTCAACCCTCCTCTTAAATTCAGCTTACTACTCTTTCTCTGAAGGTTGTGGAACTCTCTACCACCTAGCATTCGAGATTTGAATTCTATTTCACTGTTCAAAGTACAAGTAAAACAGCGCTATTTTTCCTCACTAGTATGACAATAACGTACGTATTATTATATACTATGTAAAAATTTTTAGTGTAAGGTGTGTATAAATAGTTATAAAGTATTTATTAATAATTAAATTATATATTTCATATACTACTTTAATTTAAGATTTCACAAACTCTTTTTTTCTTGTTTCTGCACACTATATTGTCTAGATTTCTTTTAATCTTTTCTTTCCCAGATCTGCTGGAAGATATTTTTTTTGGAATAAGCATTACTTTTGTACAAATTTTTATAATGATTTGTCTTTTTTTTGTTATATGTGTGTGCATAATTTTAAAATAAATAAATAAACTTTCATATAGTTTTCAGAATAATATAGCGACGTGTTGCGGTAATATAGCAACTTAAATTGTAAGTTGCAGTGATCGACAACGGTTTTCAGTAGCTGCATTTAGTGTCCAAATCAATTGTAAATTGTCACAGGAACTAACTTTGTGTGACCTATGTCAAGCTGTTAGTTTCCGCAATCGGATACCGCAACACGTCGACCGACTACACTGCCTCCCTGTCCCCCACAGCACCCTGAATCAGTCTTAGTCAACATCTATAACGGCAAACATATATTGATTTATTTTGTAGCTGAAATTGGTAAAAACTAACAGAAACTTTTAAGCAAACAATAGTTGCTCCGTCTATGGCGGGCCTAAAACAAAATTTAGCAATTATATTACACCGCATAATTATTTCCAAGTAGAAAAAAAAAAACTTAAACTATACTCATTTAATTTTAATGAATAAACTAAGTTCTTCAAACAAATTGTTAAGACTTCGAACGTCTACGTAATTGATTTGATCACTTAGATGTTTCATTAAAAAAGTTTTTATTTTATTTGAAAATTAATTTTCATATAGCGATTTGTTTTCGACAAACTAATTCGGGGCACGTGTAAATCAAAAACATCACGCTTGATTTCCAGAAGGGTCTAAAAGAGGTACTTACTACCAAGTTATAGAACTCGCATCAATTCGACAGTTAGTGTCCAGCAGATAATGTTTTTCGTTTGAAATGATGATGATGAAATTAGCTGACTTTATGTCAACCGTAGGGGCCTAGCAGGGCTGAAGCCTATTGGGACATGGGTTGTCCAAAAGTGAACCCCAAGGTTGGCCGCAAGGCAAAGAAGGAACATGGGAGTGGGGTCTAGCTAATTAGTCAGTAAAGTCTGACACGCCCTCCCACTTCGCCCTAGAGTGGGAGAAGTCATGGCATGATTTCCCAGCTGAAAAAAGATGACTTTATGTTAATGTACTTATGAGGTCCTTTAACCTTTTTGTCCCTTTATAATCATTTGAATTCTGATAAGACACGAGAAAATACAAATAAAAACTGCTTAATTAGGTAAGTTATGTATAAAAAAGTATCAGATAGATTATAACCAGTTGCATAGAGAAAAGATTTCCTGAAAAATTTCCCAACACTGAGTTAAATGGAAACTTAAAACTTGAATTCCAATGAAGTTGTCAAGTTATATGACACAGTATTAAACGATATGTACCATCACAACAATGCCAAAACGCGATCTAACTCGGATAAACGATAAAGTTTTTAATTGGTTACTAAATACTGCCCCACTTAACACACTCGGAGCACAACAAAACAGTAGCAAACTTATGAATACAGATAACACACAAAAGTTTCTGCATGTTATTGTATGTAGCTCACACAATACAAACGGACTACTAATAAAAGGGATTGAAGCCCTATTTACTCAGTAAGGAAAAACGTGACGACACATACATAATATACCCTCGTAAAACGATGAAATAATCTTGTTATGTTCACAAAAATCCCTGGTGTCCGTAAACACGATGTCAAAAGAGTTTGTATTAAAAGAGAACCAAAGACAAGAATTCTTTTGTGGTTCAAATTCAAAAATATGCAGCAGTGCTGCACACGGCAGTGGTATGCTGCGCTCAGCTTGAATCGTTCGAGAATGTCGACTGAACGAATTTTCGTTTTCAGTCGTCGCTTTGCCGCCGTATGGTGAGCACGCGTCCCCGCCGAACGAATGAACGGACCAATTCCGATAATTGTCGAATAAACGTGAGCTTATTAATTGGATTTACAGCGGTGTGATTGAGAAACAAGACGATTTACATAGATATTGTATCGGTAAACGTGTTTCGATTAACCTGGACGTTTTAAATTATAAAATTTTAATTTTTGGATGTGATGTGGTTGACATTGTGAATTATTTTTTTCTGTGTTTAGTGTTGTTTTGTGGGCATGGTAAGTGGTAGTCCTACTTTTATTTATTCACGATTGAATTTAATATTTAAAAATATGTCGATAAATTAAATTTATTAGGTGAAGCAAAACCATTTAGAGCTTCCTCTTCTTTTTGATTTTCGATTTGAAAGTGTCGCCAAAGATGTATTTCGTACAAAATTAATAACACTGATATGACATAAAAATTTTAATAAAAATTTATGATTGATTTCTTCTACAGAAATTTTACAAAGGTGTTTAAAGCACAGTCTTTGTAACAAGATTCTCCAGCGTCCCTTCCTAAAAAACGGCAGTAAGATAGGAACTAAAATCTATAATTTTTTGTTTGGTTCTTTCAAGAACACTTCCACCCTTCACCGCTATTATTAATGTACTAAACTTATCTTAATAGTTGTCGGCACGACCTAAGAATAATAATATGTCATTTTTTGTATCATTCCCAAGAAAAGGCCCGAGTTTTGGGGGATTATATAGAGACATGGGTTCAAGGCTCAAGGGTTTTTTTAAAGAAATATGTATTATTATATTTTTAGCTGGTCGTGACAGGTTATTATCAACATTGAGAATTTATATTTCTGTTGCTTTTTAGCGGTCATTTCTGGGTTTTAGGAATAATATTAGGAGTAGTAAGTAGTACATCTTTTCTTAAAAAATAATAATATTGCCCTCTGTTCTGTTTTAGTTTTCCATTTCTGGGTTTTAGGAAAAATATTAAGAGTAGTAATTCTTTTTTCTAAAACCCAAAAATGACCGCTAGTCATTTTTGGGTTTTAGGAAAAATATTAGGAGTAGTAAGTAGTACATCTTTTCTTAAAAAATAATAATATTGCCCTCTGTTCCGTATTAGTTTTCCATTTCTGGGTTTTAGGAAAAATGTTAGAGTAGTAATTCTTTTCTTAAAAAAAAAAAAAACAATGCCCCGCACTCAAAATTACTCCTATAGTGTGTGTGGGTTTGCAAACATGTTGACTCACATACATAAAACACCCAGACCTGAAACAATTATTTGTAGACTGTACATAAATTTTAACATCACATAGTTCTAATGGTCCAGAAAATAGTCTTTAGCTTCAACGTTTGTGCAAATTGTTGTTATTCAACAATTTAGAGTGAATTAGAATTAGTTGTCGGAATATATCAAACAAAGCTTCAACAAATTAGATTTAGATAAGTTTTGGATGTATAGAATGGTTGGTATGAGTATGTTTGTGCCTGGCGTACATAAAGTATAGCCTATATCACTCAGGAATAAAGCAGCTTTCTATCGGTGAAAAAAATTTTAGCAATCGGACCATCAGTACTTTCAGATATTACCCCCTACAAACATAAAAACAAAAAAAAACTTTACCCCTTTATAATATTAAGTGTAAATTAGTTTCTGCTAGTTGATACGCTTGCATGAAAGTAAGGAATTATTGCAAGAGAACATATTACTGGGATAAATAGTACATTTTGATACAAGTGCAGAAAGTTTGTCATTGCGACCGAGGCGGAATTCGCACGAGCCGTAGGCGAATGTGTTATGGAGCCGAGGGCTGCAGTGACAAATTTGCACGTGTATCAAACGACTTCTTTCAATACACTTATATAATGAATAAACGGGAGTTGACCGGTGACTCGTGGGGGACGACGCGCGCCCAGCCTGATACGATAAATGAAATAAAATTGTGTTGGGGAGAGCACGCGCACTTTTCTGCACTAGTGCGGAAAATAGTCTATTGCGTGCCTAAAAACGTGCATAAGAGCGGGTTTTCGAGTAAGTGTACTGAAAAAGTATTTTATGTGCAAGTCCAGGTCAAAGTTTGTTCATGGCCCAAATTTCTTCCTAATCCGTTTAGCGGTTTGAGAGTGAAGGAGTAACAAACATACACTCTCACACATATACACACATACATACAAACTTCCGCATTTTAATATATTAGTGTGATAGAGAACAGGTCTGTAAAATTTACTTCTCATAAAGAATAAGTTCATAAAATTTGTGAAAAAAGTCAATAATAATTGAAAGAATCTTATTAATAATAACTTTAAAATTGATATTTTTATTAAAAAAAAAAAATTAAGTAATCTAAGAGTTAAATTTCTTTTAACATGACGATTGAAAAAAAGAACATTATCGTACCTACGAAAACATTCAAATTAAGCGAACCGTTTCAACTCAATACAATAAAAAATTCCAGTTCTGTCGACCTAGTAGCACCTGAGAGACAACTCGTACCAAGATCGGCAGCAATAATACCGAGATCAGACGTTCAATTAACGCTGTTAGTATATAATTGATAATACTATACTATTTCATGCATAATAATTGAATCACGGAAATTATTATTAATTGATTAAGCAGTTCAATTAGAGGTAACACAATACTTGAGTAGTGGTTTACTAGTAAGTGCTATATAGTGATGTAATTTACATTGATTTTGATAGAAATCTAATTATAAAGGTACGTTATATTGAATTACTAGCTTGTACCAGCGACTTTGCCCGCGTGAAAATAGGTTTCTACAGACAAGCTTTGGACCCCCATTTCAACCCCTTTGGGGGTAAGTTTTGGAAAATCCTCTCTTAGTACTTGCCTGTGTCATAAAAAAAAAACCTGATGCAAAATCACATGCTTCTAGTCCCAGTAGCTTCGTCTGTGGTTTTATATGTCAGTCAGTCAGTTTCTCCTTTTTTCTCTTAGGCCCCTCGCCTACAGTGACTTTTTGTAGCGATGCTGTAGTGCGTTCGCATCGATACATTCGCGATGCTGTAGCGTGTTAGTAGCGCGTTGGCATATTTTTATAGCGCTTGCATATGCGAATAACGCGCGCTAGTAGCGATGCTGTCGCCCGCTTACGAAACGCGCGACAGCATCGCTACAAAAAGTCGCCGTGGGCGAGGGGCCTAAGATATATATATTATTAGTCAGCGAAGTCAATAGTACCTACGGAAGCTTGAAAAAGACTAGAAAGCAGTGATGACGTCACATCACTTTGACAGAATTTGGGCTGGCGTTCCCGCGAGCCAGGCAGATAAAAGTTCCAACCGCATGTACGTGGTGTTCTTTTTCTCTGTCAGCAGCCGCTCGTTGTGAATTGAGTACCATAAGCGTACATCATAATAAATCAGTTGCGTGGCCTGGAATATTATTATTATTATTATATAACTTTATTGCACACCTTAACATAAAACAGGACAAACATTTATACAAATAAGTGTACAATAGGCGGTCTTATTGCACAGGGCAATTTCTACCAGACAACCTTTGGATGGACTGAACTAAAGGAAAAGATTTCGGGCTGTCGGTGTACAACAACATAGAGAATAATGCAAAAAAAAAATGTAAAAAAAAATAAAAAATAATAATAATTAAAAATAATAATACTTAAAAACTAATACTACTAATAGTGTAATAAAAAATATAATAAAATAACGTTGTTCAGGCAGGGGCCATAGTCTTAACATAGTTCCATGTTACCAGTCCACTTAAGACTCCAAAAACCATAGCCCTATTATCTTTGTTCTCCATATGTCGCAATAGTTTTTCAACAACCGGGGGTTGTCCTTGGGTGCACTAGCATAGCGCGTACAGGGATAATCGTCGGTTGGTATCATGTTCCATTATAATTATCTAAAGGGCCTCTGCGAGTTGGCTTCGGCTCCTCGTACGCCTTCCAAAGGTCCAGGACCTCAGGGTCCTGAGATAAATATTGAAAATATAATAATATAATAAAAACGTTTATTTATCTCCAACAAATTACAACACAGTTTTAGTTGACAAGTAGTTCGACAAGAGAAAGAAGGTAATTTGTGGGAGATCTGGAGTCCAAACTAGGCGAAGGCCTGTATTTTAGAGTTCCAGGCCCCCCCATTACATCACAAATTGCAATAGTCAACGTGCGTGTGTGTTGCATGAGTGTATGTGCATGCATGAGTGTGTGTACATGTAAATATAATGTGTAAATAGATAGGGTATATTATATATATATATTTGTATATATTATTATATATTAAAATAAGAAAGTACACAGTAAATAGATACATACAGATAATCCTAGCTACTACTTTGCTACATCAAGTAATTTTTCCGTTTCCTTATAATTTAAAGACAGTAATAATTTAATCAATTTATTTTTAGATTCATTTTTACGACAGTTGGCTATATTTATAATTTTGCATAATAAGTGTGTTGCTCGTTACCCACTCATCACCTACACAAATGTTTTCTGGAAGACATTCCTCCTCTGATCGGTATCTTGAACCGACATATAAATAAGGTACTTACCTACTCGTATCTATAGATGAGATAAAGTAATCATTAAATAAATCCCGCTCGGAGCTAAGCGAGGGGAGGGTTTCAGATACTAACTAAAACCAACCTGTGTTGCTTTAGTTATTCATTTCTGACTGTAATGACATTACAATGTAGTCGGAAGTTCGAGTCAGATCTGGTCAACTCAGGGGTATCATGTAATGCATTTGTAGGATTCTGGAGGTAAGACAGGTTATAACGTTTCGCTCAAATAGGCAGTCGCTGGCGTTCGCACGTGATTTCGCGCCATTTACGTTAAACGCTAGTGTTCGCATAGATTATAAAATATTGAGCGTTTTATATATAGGGTATTTATCCAAGTACATAAATAAGAAGTTCTTCATAAAGTAGTCTATAAATATCGAAAATAAGATATACACATATACTATAATAAAAAAAAGAAAAACAAAAGAAATAAAAAAAGAAAAAAAAAGAAGAAAGATTGTAATATTATGTATTTTATCTCTGGGCCTTAGTTGCCTGACAATAAAGAAATAATAATAATAATATACTATAATATACTAAGAAAAAAAGATTTAATGCAAAATCAAGGGAGTCTTTTGCTCACTAAAATAACAATCCATAAGAAATCTCACATAAACAACAGTTACCTACATTATTAATTTATGTGAGAGATGTAGACATAGTGTGTTTAAATAAGTTACAAAACTTAAAATAAGATATAATATATTATCTAAATCATATATACTATTTATAATAAGTTACAGTAAATAAATATACACATAAAAACATGACTAAAAACGGGTTTTATAGAATGGGAAATTGAGAAACTTTTATAGACACCACTTACAAGAACATTATAATTTTAAAACCGGCTCAATTCTGTTTATAAGGATCAGTTCCACTAATTTAGGTTTTCAATTTACTTAGCTTTTTAGGGGAGACTGAAAGCCACCCCGGCTTTCAGTCTGGCCAGAACCAGCTGAATACCTACCAGTTTTTTATGTTATATTACTTCCACAAACCAGTAACTGTACGTATTTGTTTTCTTATTATTTGTTTGCACTAATGGTTTCAGTATATTTATGAGTATTACTCATTTCAATAGATATATCTTTTTTATGGTTCCGTACCTCAAAAGGAAAAACGGAAGCCTTATAGGATCACTTTGTTGTCCGTCCGTCTGTCTGTCTGTCTGTCAAGACCGTTTATCTCGGGAACGCGTGGAGGTATTAAGTTGAAATTAAAACCATATACTCAGGTCTGCGGTCCCTTGAAGCTGTGAAAAAATAAAACTTCAAAGTTAGCGAATGATCAAAATTCATAGGGTACTTCTCTCGCTCCGCCCAAGAGCGCTTGATTTTCCCACCGAAAAAAAAAAAAAGGGTACTTCCCGTTGACCTAAAATTTGGCATGAAGCAAGGTCTTATAGCACAAGTATAGGAAAAATTCTGAAAACTGTAAATTTGTAGTTACGTCACAATAAAAAAAAATTGCGATTCGGTAAAATCTTCGTAACTCAATTCGGGAATTGTACTGTTTTCATAGGTAAGTTTGTACGGAACCCACAGTGCGCGAGTCCGACTCGCACTGGCCCAGTTTTTATATGTATATAATTCTATTATACGTGAGTTGTCACCTATCTCCTTCCAAACGGCTTGAGCGATTCGAATGAAACTTTGTGTGTATATTTGAGTGAATTCCTGGATGGTTTGAAAATATAATCGAACCGCAGGTAGTTTTCCGTGAAGAAGCCAGTTTTTGGGCAGGACAAGATTTGCCGGAACCGCTAGTATATTATATATATATATATATATATTTATAGTTTTTGTGAGGGATTTGGGCCGTAGGCTCGGGTAGGCAACGGGTGACCCCCGGTCCAGGTCGTTCTTGGTGCAAAGGATGGCCATTTCTATTCAGTGAGGTAATGCGGCCAGTGTTATGGGCACATTTGCACCGGGAACGATCAGGGGCGGGTTATTTATTCACATTTGATATTTCATTTAATTGTAAAATGATTATTCTATTGTATTTTTGAATTACTTACACGTTTATCTACGGCTTTAATTGTTATCCTTTTTCATTTTATTTTTCAAATTTAACTAATCATCTCAAGATATAAACAGTTTTCAAGTTTATGGGCATACGAGTATATATTTGTATAAAATAAAGTGTGTTATAATGTTTAATGCTTAATATTGCACCTACTACAATTTGTCTCTGAATGATCTAAGGGGCAACGCAAATAGAAGACGGCGAGACGAAGGTACGGTACAGACACGGCGCAGATACGGTGCAGGCGCGATATCTGCGCAAACAGACGCGGGGACGATACGGCAAGTTAAGTCATTATAGAGCGTGATATTGACGGGATAAGACATGTATTCCTCTTCAGACGAAGATGAAGATGCACTGGCTTTGCTACAGATTATTAATTTACAGCAAAGACCAAGAAGGTATTGGATACATCCAGTGTGGAGAAATGCAGAAGAGCACAGGTACTATAAAATAATGGAAACATTATATGAATATCCTGATCGTTTTCGCACAGTTTATAAAATGTCACTGGAATGTTACCATATCGTATTGTCAAAAGTAAGAGAAGGACTTTTGCTCAATTAACTCGCAAAACTCAATATTAAACTCAATATCGTCACGCATCCTGTATACGAAGCGACGTGCGTCTTGCGTTATCTTTTGTTCGTGACTGAAGGCGGCAAGCGGACGGCGCAGGCACGCCGCTCCTCGCCCCCCGCCACGTCGCCAGCAGATGTAGGCGCAAGCGGCGTCTCGCATTATATACAGTATGAACAAAGATACGTAGCGATATATTTTAAACTGTTCAAATTTTCGTCCATATGGATATTTAAAGGCTGATTTACATTGATACAGTAGCTGGCGCCAGCTACTGTATCAATGTAAATCAGCCTTAATCCATGATTTTAATGAAAATCCGATGTAATTTAACTTATTATGATTTGATTTATGTATTTCGATGTTATTCGTATTTTAAAGTAGTTAAATAGCAAACATAGCGGTTACATATTGCAAACATAAGTACAGTCGACAGCACATCAAGCTATACAGTTTGACCTTGAGCACGCCTTTATTGCACTTGTAATAGTGGCGGCTTTCGTAGCGCAATGTTACACTTGATGTGCTCTCGACTGTACATAGGAATTATAATGATACAAAAGGAGGGAATTAGTATTCGAAAAAAAACCGAAAGGAGGTGTATTAAATGTTATTTCCACTAAATAGCACCTTGTATAATAATACTCTGTGCCGTACCGTCCCCGCGTCTGTTTGCGCAGATATCGCGCCTGCACCGTATCTGCGCCGTGTCTGTACCGTACCTTCGTCTCGCCGTCTTCTATTTGCGTTGCCCCTAAAGGTTGAGTGGCAGGAACAACATAGGCAATATCCTCCTCCTTAATAAATATTTAAAAAAAGCCATAAAGAATTAAGTCCGCCTTTGCACTTTTGTGAGCAAAAGTAATTAAATAAATGATAAATGATATTTATTTTGCAAATAGTTTTTTTAAAAACTGTTTTACACGTTAATTTTTTTGTCAATTTAAACTAGATGAAGCCGATGTTTCCTAGCTGACTACCCTGAGAAGAAACACCGAAACAAACTCAGGGGTCAGTCTCTATTAAAGGACATACAGCAAAGATGCAATGGTCAAATCATATGAGACCATACAGATTGGAGTCTGAGATGGTCTTTTGAAGAAAGAACCACACAGTTCTGAGCGGACCTATCCAGTCAGTGCAAACATTTGCAATTTTTATTTAGCAAATAAATAACATAGTACTCTTTGACAAGACTGAAGTCAGAATTCAGGTAATTGCTAGACCAGAAAACACGATAAACTTCAATCATCATCGTGCTTAATTAAAATGAGATGTTCACGTTCGAATCAAAAATAACTGGAGTGCTCTCAGCCAGCTGTCAATACGCCGTCAATTGTCGACGACAAAGCAGCAGCTGGTTCAATTGATGATTTAATAAAATGAGTATATAACAGTCGTGTTCTGAATGCTTGCAATTTTCGACAAGAGAATTGAGCGAAGGGAAATTCGCTTTGTGTTTATCTAGCTATATCTCATATATGTTTAGGTTTTAGTCTAGCTAGATGAGATTAAGTGCCAGTATTTTACATGGACTAGACCTCAGATAGATTGTTTTTTTTTTTCAGTATCTAAGTCAACTAATGTATCTCTAGGCTATATCTAACTAGCTTTTGTCCGCGGCTTCGCTCCCGTAAACTGACTACTATATTCAACTCTACCTCACTCTACCCCACTCTACCCAACTCTACCCTGCTCTATCCCACTCTACCCTACTCTACCCTATTCTACCCTACTCTACCCTACTCTACCCTATGTATTCTATGTCCGTCTCTGTTTCTAAGCTACCTCTCCACCAATTTTCAGCCAAATCGGTTCAGCCGATCTTGAGTTATAAATAGTACGTACGTGTAACTAACACGACTTTCTTGTGTATTTTTCTGAAATAAAATTACTCTTACAAATTATTGGTATTATATAACCTCTAAGATAACAAAAAAGTGACGACATCATAAAAACAGAAGGGAAAACATGGAGCAGAGTAGTCCGAGAAAGATCAACGTGGAAACCACTGGAGGAGGCTTTTATCGGCACTTAGCGCTCCTTATACAGACTAAATATACAACGTGGCGCTATTAAAACACTTGTAATACTAGTCCATAGGAATATTATTGAACTACCAAAAAAAATCCTAAAATCGCTTCAAACAAACTAAACAGCATAAAATTGTAAACAAAATAGAACACCATTTATAAATATCGGTACATTAATCTGTAGCAACAGCGCCATGTATGTAGTGACGTAATTCCGCCATTATTATAAATGCTCAATAAAAACAATTACACCAAATCACAGATTTTTTTATTAATAAAATTAATTCTATCACTTAGCACTCAATTATTGTCGATATTGAATAATATCGAACTGCCCTACGCAAACTAGACGTAGGCTTGCGTTCAAAGTAATTTAAAATTCAGGTCTGGTGTCACTCTTATATAATCAAAGGTGCCACTCTTGCACGTTTATAAGCACTACCCAATTGCGGGATTAAAGGTCAATTTTCCCGCTTCCTCTGGACAGCTTGAACAATAATAAGCCTATTATTGGTTGGACCAGCCCCCCTAGCCAAGTTACAATCGTATCGTTCGGCGCGAACGCCTCGAGTAGGCCACGCCTCCGAATCCTTTGTTCTGACCACGTGACTGAGCGTTGAGATGACGTCAGAACAAAGGAATCGGAGGCGTGGCCTACTCGAGGCGTTCGCGCCGAACGATACGATTGTAACTTGGCTAGGGGGGCAGGTCGGACAAACTCGGGCGTTCCGCTCTCGGTATGTCCAGCATTTCTGTGACACTCTCCATAAATTAAAATAATGTCGGAGTACTCCGAAGCTGTGTAATTATAACGAGGCATTACAATTCAAAAATAAAACGTAATTGCAATACAATACCTTTCAAATAAAAATAGTAACGTCAGTGACATTGATAAGTCAACTGACAAGAGTCAGTTAAACCAGTTAATGATTAATTAAGTTAAAGATAACTTGATTAATCATTAACTGGTTTTAAGGATTTAAGCTTAGGTTTTAAGGTTTTATGTTTATGGCACCGAATATGATTTTTTCTCAGTTGCCAAGGAAGTTTTTTTTTCGTAATCGTCATGTTGCTGAGCGTACGGTCGTTTTGCTCGGACGTGGCGCCTAGATGTTATTTTTTAATTAATTATGTTTTTGTCTTGCAAAGTGTTTGTAATATGTTAGTTATAAGTTTGCGCCTTTTCCGGCAAATAAAATGTTTTTCTTTCTTTCATGCTGAAAATGTAAAATAATATCCTGTGACTAAACTACTGGATATATTCGAATAATTTTTGGTATGCAGACTGTAACAACTAAGCGCAGTTTAATTTATTACCTATTAAAAATAAAGATATAAAAACAACACTTAGGTTAGTTAAAAGATAATAATTAGTTAAATAAGGACCAAAAACTTAAAAGAAAATAAAGCTATTTTTATTTTATTTATAATCTCTCGACCAGTCCAACTGTTTTTATTTAGCCACTATGAGATACCAAAGTGGAATGTGCTTTAGTTGGGTAAAGTGGCGTACCAGTGTATAGTAGACTGCAATGCGACTCCAAGGACCTATTATTTTACTGGTCCGTTAGACTTAACGGGTAACAGGTTATGATAAAATTCTTAGGTACGACTTTAAATAAATTTCTAAATGAAAGTTCAAATACTTTTAGAACTGAGATCTATTTTAATCTATTCGGATAAAACTTCATTAAAATTCGTGATTAGCTTAGCAAATTGTTTAATCTAACTCAATTTTGCCTTTAATTTTCATTCATCTATTTAATTATAAGTTTTTAACTACAATTCGTTAAACAATTTACATACAAATATATTAAGGAACGCTTTTTTAATGGCGTTGATATTCATCAAAATAACTTCTCCCGGTCTGGGTGGAGCGAGAGAGAGTTTTAGACTTATACTGACTAAAATACACCGTATTCCAGGTACCTTCGTATACCCTTTGCATTTTAGGGTCGTGTTGAATCTTTAAATCGATCCCGCAGCCTTAGCAATTATAAGCAATTCAATTATAGTGATAGGCAGACCAAGGAGGCCATGCCAGTCTTACCAAAAGCCAACCTTAGAAAAACCCTTACCAAAAACCTTATGCGACTGGATAGAGGTAGTCTCCGCGTGGTGCCGGGGATCATCACCAGACACTGCTGACCTAACAAGTGAACAAACACCTCCATATAATTAGGCATCATAGATACTTTGCAAAGACTGCTTGTTTTCCTTCTGGAGGAAATAATTAATATGCATGTGCTTCTTGACTGAACGAGCGTCACTAATACACGCATACGAACCCTACAATCCCCGGATCCCCTTACAAACTCCCTGTAAAACCTAGGAGGTCTGATCTGTTTTTGGAGCGACGTAGGCTGGATGGAATAAGCCCGCTAAAGGATGGCCGCCATGGCCCACGTACAATGGTCCAATATATGATTAAGTGCGGACTCTAATAAGTGCGTAAACCAGACTCCAAATAGATATGTATCTATTTGGAGGCTGGTTTACGCACTTATTAGAGTAGAAAGATATACAGACGAGGACTTATATTGGTCTTTTAATCTGATGTCTCGTAGATTATATTTGTCACATAACTCTTTTAAATAACGAGATATTTTTCAACCTATTACTGTTCTACTGCTGGGTAAAGGTTTTCTCCAAGTTCATTCGGAAATTCCTCTCCTGCGCCCATCCAGCCCTCACGATACGCATCTAAATCTTCTTGCTACCTCTCTCCGGGCTCGCTTCGGTGGTGTTTTCTCACTGAAGCGAAACCCACTTGCCCCTGAAATCTTGTAGAATCCTGCGTGCCTCAGAAACCCTGCATGGCTACTCTTATAGATATTATCTAATATAATATAAATAACTAGATATAAAGTAATAAAAATAATGTACAAAATAATTTCGATCTCTCTCAGTTGGGTAACAATTTGCCTCGTGTGACAGGTTGACATGACAAATATGTTTTTCTGTCACTTTTAGAACAAAAGAGAAAATAATATGAACTCATACATTTTTGTATGAGTTTGTAGCTAACAACTTGATACTGTAACTGTAGATATTTATATATAGTAAAGACTAGCGAGGCGACCCTGATTTGCTCGCTTTTTACAGCTTTTAAAAAAAAATTGATTTGCATAAGCAAATCAATTCAAAAAAAAAATCTTTGATTTTTGGCGCATAAGCGAATCAAATTTTTAATACAGGACACCTAAACAGATCGACGTAGAAAAAAATGCTGATTCTCATGATATATAATTAATTTATTTCGACCAAGAGCGTTCACTCGAAATTACGCACTATTTGGCCAAAAAACCATGATTTTCAAACCCGTTTATATCCATTAAAGATTTATTATACAAACATGTGACTCACCAATAACATTAGGAAATATTCTTGTCTAAATAGTCAAGTAAGATTTTATTTAAATTAATAGCACGCTTGTGAACTATATTCACATATGTAAATAGAGTTTTTTTAATTTCACTTTCAGAGCCAATTTCGAAGCTTGACAACTTCTACAGTTCTAATAGAATTAATAAACAAAAAATACAAAACTGTAACTAGAATCCTTAACAAAATAGTTATAGAAAAAGATTCATTGATTTAGTTAAATAATTAAGAAAATAAAACATTGTCAAATTATTAAGAAATTATGGGTAAATAAAATGATCATTTGCACTGATTTAACTTAATTTTATCATTATAATAATAGCTTATTCTAATAGAAGAACATGTGTTTCAAAACATACTATATAAAATTTGAATTAAAATAGCTTTGTCAATTTTTAATAAATATCACAAATCTCGGCGCGCGAGCGTGATGATGAATATTGTTAGGCGACTGAATTTGCGACGCTCGTGAGCCGATATTTATGGTCCTATTTAAATATTTTTTAAAAATTGATAAAGCTATTTTAATTCCAATTTTAAATTGTATATTTTGATTAAAATGTCCTTCTATTAGATTATGCTTTATTTTAATGATAAAAGGAAGTTAAATCAGTGCTAATGATCATTTTATTTACCCATAATTTCATAATAATTTGACATTGTTTTTATTGTAATTTTCTTAATTAGTAAACTAAATCAATAATTTTTTTTTCTATAACTATTTTGTTAAGGATTCTAGTTATTGGTATGTATTTTTTGTTTATTAATTCTATTAGAACTGTAGAAGTTGTCAAGCTTCGAAATTGACTCTGAAAGTAAAATTAAAAAAACTCTATTTACATATTTGAATATAGTTCACAAGCGAACTATTAATTTAAATAAAATTATACTTAACTATTTAGACAAGAATATTTCCTAATGTTATTGGTAAGTCACATGTTTATACAATAAACCATTAATGGATATAAACGGGTTTGAAAATCATGTTTTTTGGCCAAATAGCGCGTTATTTCGAGTGAACGCTCTTAAGCGATTTTACTGTACGAACCTTACTGTATTATTTATTGGTGATTTTAATTACAACTCGTTTTAAATAAAACCTCTTTTGACCTTATCACAATTTAATTGGGGTCGATGCAATGCCTTTTCCTTCCATACTTCTCTATTAGTTAGTATTTATAAAACAAATATTGCTAGTGAAGAAGATGTTGCTACGTATTAAAATACCAATTTTACAGTTCTTGGTATCCGGCTCGAAGGACCAAAGTTTTAGGCACAGTTTAAAAGAGGTCAAGGCCGAAACTAAGTTGAGGTTGAAGAAGTTATTGTATCCAATATTGTTCAGTAACCCTTTTTATGGGTCAACTTTAATGGGAGCACGAAACACAGAAACTTACATTTAATTGACAGCTTGATTGACTTCGCCGGAACGTGCCTTTAGATTGATTTCAGTTGGTGTACCGGCAGTTTTTCTCGGTCTGTATAATTGTGTTTGTGAGAGTAAAGGAAACCTATTAAATGGAAAGTTTTGTTTAAGATTGTTTATAATAGACTGGCTTCCCCCAGCGGCTTCGCCCGCGTGAAAGTCAGTTTCTCCATACAAACTTTGGACTTCCGGTACATAGGGATTGAATTTCGGAAAATCCATTCTTAGCGGATGTCTCCATCATATAGTTTCTGAGATTTCGTGATTAATCAGTGAGTGGTATTTCGCTTTTAATATTATATATTTAAAGACAATTATTGAAGTTTTTGAAAATTTAAGTCTAATTATAACTGACGACACGGTTGGCACAGTGGTTGAGCGATTGGTTGCCTCGTTACGTGTCATTGGTTTGATCCCCGCACGGAACAAATATTTGTATTGACCTACTAATAAGAGTTTCGGGTCTGGTTGTCTTACGCACCCACGATACAGGAGTGATTCCTAGTGTGGGACAATTTAAAAAAATCTCGCACCCATAAAACAAAAGTTACATTATACCAAAAAGAAAAAAAAATTCAACAGTCATAAAGTTTTCAATGTAGTTATTTACTCGATAAGAAGTTGCGTATCAATTATTGAGGAACATCAGCTATTGGAACAAAGACTTTAACAATCAGATTACAAATGGGTTGTGTTAGTTAGATTGAAAAGTTAAAGGACTACCTAAAAATGGCAATTAAAAAATAAATTCAGTATAGTGCCCCTTTTGTTTTAAAAGTGCGAATAATGGTTACTAATTTCAACCCTGAAACTATTTTCTCAGTAAGTAATTGATGTAGATATCGAAAACGATACTGCTTCATATTAAGCCGTCGTGGGTCCTGAGCTTAATACACGAGTTGGTCAAAGTTTTATTGAACTTCTAAAATTTTTAGTAGCAGCCCAGAGGCTGGATATGTGTATGGTTGCTAGAAAAATGCCATTTAATAGAACTAAAACATTCCTGGCAAAATCTAGGTTTATCAGAAATTACTGTACACCTAAATTCGTAGTGCATATATAACTACAGTGGACATCTTTCGGCTGAAATGATGATGATGATGATGACTAAACACTTTAATAATACTACAGGTACACCTCTACTTAACTCTTCTCAGACAGACTTGATTACTTAGTTTCACTAAATGACAATCAATATTTTATGACTATCCCCATTATAAATCATTATAATTCCTACTAACAATAACTTACCCCAGAAACGTTACTTAAAATATCATTTCATTTGATTAAGTCAAATAAATCATCGGATAAATCGACTCTGATAAAGATATATCGGCTAATAATACCCATTAATGGAAACATTAATGAACCAATAAATGCGGAGTAGGGCTTTCAAGGAATCGCTGACCATTGTTATATAATAATTTAGGTTGTACTTATATTTCATATCGAAAGGTAAATAACAAAGGCATGTATCTCAACGATAACAACAATAATTTTGCCACAAATAAAATTTAAAAAACTCTTGTATTTAATAATTATGCGTGCGTGCTCCATCGTCGGCCACATCATCGCTTACTGTCAGGTGAGATGGTGGTCAAACGCGAGCCTATCAATAATGATATTAAAAAATAATAAAAAATGTAAATAAAATATTTAAAAGTACATAAGAGTTTTGGGGGGATCCAATCATTTTTGCAAATTTTTTTTGTTCGAATTTCATCTTACCGAAATCTATTGACCGACGTCTTTTTTGCTATATGCATTAACCTTTTGACGTGCGTAATTAGAGACACAATAGTAAGACAATGGCTTCCGGGCGCCGGCTACCGCCTGAGCGTTAATGAATTAATTGACATATTTTTAAATCATCGAAGTATCATGTGACATAAGTCACTTTACCGAACTATATTTCGTCGATCTACAAAATAACTTTTTGCTATTGGCTGAAGCCTCTTTTGAACTTTTTCATTTGCCAAATGATTTATTTGCCATATTTTCACCACACCGAAATAACATTTCACGGAATTTTGGTCACACAAATATAGACGGTTACTTGGTAGCATTTTCAATGTTAAATTAAAATAGTGTCATAAAAAGTCAATATGTTGTGCTACAAAAAGTGACAGAAACGAATCGCTGCAAAACCGACTTCACACAGTCCTGTCTGCCCTACCCCTAGAGTGTAATTCAAGACCACGTAGGCGCGGAGGGGTAGGGCGACCCGCGAGCTGAGGAGCAGGTGACACCATCGCAGCTTCGGCTTGCTGGCCGACTTCGCCGGAATGTGCAAATTGAAATAGACATGATAGTCAATTTGCCTTGTAGTGTTAAGAGCTGTTATGAGTATTAGCCTCAAGTTTGGACAAAAGACTAATCGCAGCAAAACCAATATGATGATAGTAGATCGAACCAACATTTACTTACCCGAAGTCACTAAGATTGCAAGATACGAGGTTTTCTTATACTTTTTTTTGATATATTTGAAGTGGGATATCATCAAATAACTTGACATACTCTGTATGGAGCGAGTACGGGACTGTATGAATTTTACTGACTAAACCGCCAAAAAATTCCTCCGTATCGCTGTCGACTGGAAGTGTGCCCAAAAGACTGGCGGCATTGGCGCGTTGTATGGCAATGCTTAATCTCTGACCGAGGTAAGAGCCAGCCCTTTGGTCACGCGAAGTGTCAACTAGCCGTTTGGATAATTCTTTAAAAAGCGCATGAGCACTCCCTTTGCGTTGTAACTCTTTCTAACAACCCCTACACAGTTTGGAAAAAGCCAAGCAGATTAATTGATACTTGGAAAAGTTTTCATATCGGAAAATGACAGTAGTTATCTACGGTTGATCAGTAATATTTATTATTCTCATTATTACCTGTTTAGCTTCAACTATTAGCGATTTATTATAATTTCATGAGCATATTATAAAATATCGTAATTGCCATTTTACGAAATAACGACCCAAAATAACCAATGGCAAAATTAGAATAAATTAATAATTCAGTTCCCAGTAAACTATAATTATTCAAAACTGTTTAGCTTTACGCAGAAATTCAATTCATTACAACCATATTATAATTTACTTAATTCCAACGTACATTTCTGGTAGCCAATCTGCCTACATATAATATAAAAACGTTCCGTATTTATTTTGGCCATACATTTTTTATACGACAAGTAATACAGGGGGCTGTATAAAAACAGTTTTGTTCGTCGAACTACAGAAAACGGTACAGAAGGACCGCTTTTGAAAATCTTCCGCAAAATATCAAAAGACTATCGCTCCTCGATGGTTTTGTGTCAAAGCATTCTATAGCTTCAAAATCTAATTTTAGAGATCAAAATGCCGTCATCACCTTCCCGAATTTATTGTGGTCGACCCACAGTATTTGACACTTCAATTTTTTTTTTATTAGTTAATTAAAACTTTATTTTTTAAGTTTTAACTTAATACTTTAGTTAGGCATCTTCTACAGTCAGTCGACCTTAGGGTGGTGCAGAATCATAACATGGCTGGAAATCAAGTCTCTATTTGCCTTATTTTTAATGGTCAGCTCCATCCTAGCCCTATTATTGTTCACTCTATCTATGATATTTGCGGATCTAAGAACTATCCACATTTCTCTTGAAACTATTTCTCCGCATACCGTGCCCATATGATGACAACTGATTACTTACCACAATATTTATCCTTCACCGTTACCACGTTCAGTTTCACGATCAAAATATATCGACTCAAATTCACCTATTGCAGCTTTCGTGTAGGTAAAATGGTACACGCGCTCGTTTTGTCATAAAGTACACAATGACATGACACTTCAATCAACAGCCTGCGGTAATTCTGGTGTTCAGTGTACAGATTTTTGATCGGGTTCTAGTAACTTACAGACTCTGGCAGCTTTGTCATCTGGCTGTTGATACCCATGTTGATGTTTAGTATGTGAGCAGGAAAAGTAGTGGCAGTTTAAAGCATTTTACAGTACAAGGTGATGCCCGGTTTTTCTTTTAAATGGGTCAAATTGAGCGTTTTTCATTTGATAGTCGTATTCAGTATTTGACAGATCAATGTAAAATAATGTTAAAAATTCAAGCATAAATAATAACCTCGCTGTTCTTTGCTCGTTTGATTGGCAGCAAGACTACTATAATTTGGACAAACATAATTGGAATAACTTCAATTAAGGTTCAGTAGCTGAACGAAAAAAAATGAAACCTTTATTTTGGTTCTGGCTTTTTGTCCGTCTAACCTAATGTTTTTTTTTTTCCTAAACTCGCGTCGGACCACTATCGCACCCGAATATGGTAAACGATGTTATGGTCGATGACGGAGCACGCTTGCCTCAAATAAACCTATATTAACTTATAAGTTAAAACCTCTCTGCTAGGTTCTCTCGGTTTTGTTCCTTTTGGACCATAATTTAGGCTGGTTCTTCTATCTCAGTTCCTTGGTGGCATAACGCCCCACCCTTTGTGCGAGAGTATGCTATAAATAAAGGCGACTAGATGTCGAGTGGTCGTACGTGTAGTGGGGCGAAGTTTTCTCTTTATATCGGATAGTCCTGAACGGTCAGTTTAGTTGTGTTGTCTTTATTTTGTCCGCTTTTTTGGCCGAATGAAAGTTTTGGGGCTTCTATGTTGGGTTTGGGCTAAGTTTTAAGATAATACTGTCACAGTTGTGGAAAAATAGGACTTTACTGAACATAGAGGGAAGTCACAAAAACTGTAAGAGAGGGTTAGTTGTCGACTAGTTGATTTAGTTTAATTTTTTTATATACAACCATCTCACGTAACGTGTTTTAAAGTGATATGATGGGATATTTTATAGAGATTTCTAATAAATCAAGTCACGAAAATATGTGATGAAGAATTTTTAATTTATTCCTGATGAGCTTACTCTTGGTAAGAAGCCTCGTTCTTAGTTGAGAAATTGTATAATCCTTGTAGAAAAAAAATAAGTGTATGGTGTACCAATAATTATAATAATAATATTACTAGGGATTGGCGCAACGCTTTTTCTGCTTTCATCCAATCATCATCATCACCATAATTTCAGCTGAAAGACGTCCACTGTTGGCCATAGGCCTCTTCAAGTATCGCCACGTCTGGTTTTGTACGTCTTGCATCCATCGGATTCCCGTTACCATCACCAGGTCATCGGTCCACCTTATGGGAGGCCTTCCTATGCTGCGTCTTCTGGTACATGGTCGCCACTCCAGAACCTTTTACTTTAGAATATACCCCACCCTCTGCCACTTAAGTTTGGCGGTTCTCCTAGCTGTGTCGGTAAATTTGGTTCTCCTGCGGATATCTACATGCCTGATGCGATCATGCTAGAAAACTGCGGGCTTCCACTGCCTTTTGAGTGACTATAAACCTTCTGATGAGGACCATTGTGAGCGATCATGTTTCAGAGCAATTTATATGTCATCACTGGCTACACGCATTTGCCATAGATTTCTTTTATTTTCTCCGGAGTATTAAGATTTGTTATTTCGTAGCGTATTACTGTTTTTGGCTGCATGTAAATTTTGAAAAACTGTTTAAAAATGAGAGAAAAATTAAATACTGACAGCGTGCAGCATACTGTTCTGACAGTTAATTAATATTTAGTTTGAATGATCAAACATGATTTTAGGAAACCATTACTTTAAATATGTACAAACGAACAAATAACAAGCTGTACATATTTCCAATTATAAGTTGACTTAGTATCGTTTATAATTTCAATACATTAAGAGGTCAGCTTACACTGGAAATATAGGTTGTTGTGACGGTTGATCGTATCTTTTCATTTCTTTTTAATGACGTGCGTGTCGAGAGATTTCCGTTTCAGGGTTTATGTTATTAAATAAATAGTTTTTATTTGGTATTTGAAAGTAATATAAGAAAACGGTATTAATAGAGTGTTTTCCTAAATTACCTATGTGCGTAGGGTTGCCAGACGTCCGGATAAAGCCGGACACAGTTAGAATTTTTGGTTGCATGTGCGGCTAAGTTAGGCAGTGGCTTTTTAAATTTGTCCACTCTTTTGCTAAAAAAAAAACTAAAAAAAATGTCGTTGTTTATACTAAGACTATAAAATTAAGGGGTTCCGGCTTTTTGGAGCGGCGAAGAGTTGGATAACAAACAATATGACATAAGAGATTAGTGTATATGTTACTGTAAAAACCCGAACTACGGTAAATCCTATGATTTACCAACTAATTACTGTAAAAGTCCGAAAAGCTTTGTGATCATCGTTTACTTCGAGAATTTACTACCATTCACTTGGTAAGCCTCAAGATTTACTTCAAATACACGGTAAATGTCGATAAACAGACTTGTCAGGGTGGTTTTAATAAAAAATAACCACGAAGGCAAAGGCGGGAACTCCACTTCTAACCTATCCCAGATCGCTCTGAAAAACAACAACATTTACCATCCGCCTCTGGCAAAACCTAGCATGTACAGGTTTCTGATGGTATAAGTCCGAAAAATTGTTCAACCAACTCATGTCGGTAAATCTTAAAATTTCTTGGTAAAACCTGAGATTTACCGTGGTTTGGGCTTTTACAGTAACATATATAAAGTAACTACAAAAATATCCTCAATATTTCCTTAAACGCATGGTCATACCCCAACAGATATTATGTTTCTTTCCCATACGTCCAATTCTACCAGGACGTTCAGAATTGTAAGCAATATTTTTTTACCAAGCACTCACGCGTTGAATGATTGCTTTTTTAAAAGATACGCTACAGCTTTCTTTTGAAGATACCATGGGGATCTTTTAGTTTCTTTTGGAGGATTACATTATTTTGTATCTAAGTTGTAGCGAAGACAAATAAACGAGTATGAACTTTTGGTCGTATGAATTGGTGGCTTTTAGAGTTCCGTACTCTAAGGGTAAAAACGGGATTCTATTACTAAGACTCCACTGTCCGTCTATCTATCACCAGACTGTATCTCATGAAACGTGATAGCTAGACAGTTGAAATGTTCACAAATGATGTATTTTTATTGCTGCTATAACAACAAATACTACAAACAGAAGAAAATAAATATTTAAGTAGGGCTCTCATTAGGGTGTTTCATTTTATGTTGATTTTCGATTTTCATTTGACTTAGTTCGAATTCTTGATACCACTCATGCATAGTATTCATATACTAAAAATTACCATAATCAGTTAATATTTAGAGCTTGCGCAACGCCAATAAAATTTTCTCATACAGTTAGTACGTGATCAGTGTAGGGTAAATTTTTAATATTATTATTTTTTACAGTCATATGAAAGAAAAGGGAGTTAGTGATAGCGTGACGAGTGACAGGACAGAATGGAAGAAAAAAACGTGTTGCGCCGACCCCAAATAAAACGGGACAAGGGCAGGAAGATGATGATAATGATTTTTTACAGTGGAGAAAGACAGAAGACAAATTATTTGATATTGCGAGCCAAAATGTAATGACAACAAGTAGTTTATTACAAAAAGACAAAGTATTTCTGATAATGCAGAGAGATAATTGTTTGAGTTTGTCAATGAGTAGGTAGGATAGACAAAAAATATTCATCAAAAATTCCAGAAAAGACAAAAAAAAAAAGATTAATAGATTGTAATATATCAAGATCGCTTATCCATTCTTACTTTTTTCTTTTAGATGCATCTGAGATGATCTTTTCCCGAATTCCTTAAATATTTTTTTCATACCGGCACAAATATTTTTCTCTGTGATAACAGGAATATTAGCCGTCTTCCATATGAATTGCAATTTTGCACTTATCGATTTAGCAGTGTCAGAAAGCGTTTTTTTTTTCTTGAATAAGTACTAACAACACTTGTTCTTTTGAAGAAAGCCTAACGCCCAAAGTCTTCATAAGGTATCTGATCAAGTAACCAAATTCTTCTTTTTAACCGACTTAAAAAAGGAGGATGTTCTATGTTCGGCTGAATGTATTTTTTTAATCAGTATAAAGTCCAAATATGCTTAACTGGTTCACTATAACACGCTAGTAACACTTACTATCCTCCAATTTAAAAAATAATAATATTAAAAATTTACCCTACACTAACTGTATGAGAAAACTGTGTTGGCGTTGTGCAACCCCTAAGTATTAACTAATTATGATGATTTTTGGTATATGAACATTGTGCATGAGTGGTATCAAGAATTCGAGAAAAGTCAAATGAAAATTGGAAATTAAAAATTAAAAAAAATTAAACTGCCATATAACAAACGTGAATTTTTATACCAATTTTTTGATATAGTGACAAATGTTGTATAGATGTAGGTACGGAACCCTTCATGCGCGAAGCCGACTCGCACTTGGCCGGTGTTTTTCTTTGCTCTCTTATCATATTTCTAGTACTAAACGATTTATTGATGCGTTTCGAACACGAGGTGTTGGGTGTTGAACCTGACAAACAACACTGGGCTTGTCTTGTCGTCACTGCTGGACTCATCGCATTTTGGCCCCGTGGCCAAGGCATTATGCTAAGCGTCCGGCCATTTTACGCGGATGTGGCACATTTTTTTCAGATAATACATATTTTATTAAAAGCTAGTATTAAGATTGTGTCATAACCCGTGAATACATTGTTTTTCTTTCTTTAATTCTTTCACTGTATTTTGAGATCAAATGCAGCAGAATTCCAGTAGGTTTATAGCATGGAACTTACGCCAATCTGACCTCCGCTACCCAGTAAAACAGGATAAAACGATTCTATTTGGCAAGACTGACGGGATTTTCTGACTTTGGACTATTCGTAGTGACTTTCGAAGATCTACAGATGACACCCGGGACCAGCAGCTTAACGTGTTTTCTGGGGTACGGAGGAATCTCGGTGTGTTAATATGGTCACCTATTTAAAAACCGAACTCAGTGAGCATTGCTTAACCTTGGGAAGCGACCTGTGTGCCGCCTAGGTAGCAGTACGAGTATCTGTACATTTAATTTCAACCAGCTGCGCGCAGATAGAGCCCCGCTGACCTTTAAATCCAATTTCTTTGCGAAATATCGATTGATTTACATATGTTAGGTTCATTCTGAAGAATACTTAACCAGCATTGTTTTGTGTAAACATATTTCTAAGGATCAAAGCCGTTTGAAAGGAGTAGGGAAACAAGCAAAAAATTTCGTGTTGTTAATTTTTTTTTTTTGGAAAATTATTACCTAGTCTTACAATCTATGATAGTCATATATTTTTTTTAAACCTATTGACCTAGCCGTTACCGAGGGGTAGGCTTCAGAAAGTCATTATTTTATAGCACTGTTCGGGAGTTAGGCCCTTAATAAAAACACTATTATCTGGCTACATACAAAACTTTTTATCAAAATAATTCAACAGCAAAAATAATAACATAAACCTTATCGGCTTAAAACTTTTTGTAAACCACGAAAATAAATAAACTAGATAATACTTTGGTTCGTAAACCAATATTTTAGCGGGCTCCCGTGTTTACGGCCAAGTTCTAAAAGCGCTTTAAATATTACACAACATTATTTAGGCGTGTGTGTTCGTGGTTTTTTATCGTATATAGTAGCAGTGACAATTTTATATTGTTGGTCGTTGTTGTTTACTTTTTGTTACACTAATATTATAAAGAGGTAAAGTTTGTTTTTTTGTTTTTAGGAGGTAATCTCTGGAAGTACTGGTCCGATTGCTAGAATTTTTTCACCAATAGACATAGGCTAAGTATATTTTAAGTACACGGGCGAAGCTGCGGGCAAAAGCTAGTGTATTTTAAAGAAGTAAAGTTTGTTTTTTTATTTGTAGTAAGTAATATCTGAAAGTATTTCCGATAGCTAAAATTGTTTCACAAATAGAAAGCTGCATTATTTCTGAGTGCAATAAGCTATATTTTATGTAAGTACGCGGGCGAATCGTGGGCAAATGCTAGTATGAAATAGTATTAAAATAAATGCCACCTAGTAAAATAGATTGGTAGTAATAACTATTGTTGGTGTGTGTGCTAATATTATCTGTATGATCATCATCATTTCAGCCGAAAGACGTCCACTGTTGGACACAGGCCTTCCCCAAGTATCACTGCAACGAACGGTCAAGTGTCACCATAGCCAAACCATTATCTGTATAATGTATTTATAAAAAAAAAAAAAACTAGAATATCTGGACCGTGACTTTGTGTTTTTTATTACGTTTCATTAATGACTTGTCAATACAAAAAATGCTCCGTTGAATTTTATGTGTAACTTTATATAAAAAAGCCTCTTATTGATTTTCAAGATTTTGTTTGACTCAGTTTTTAGGGCTCCGTACCTCAAAAAGAAAAAACGGAATCCTTATAGGATCACTTTGTTGTCCGGCTGTCTGTTTGTCTGTCTATCTATCAAGACTAAGATCAAGATCTCAGGAACGCGTAGATGTATCGAGTTGTATTTAAAACCTATACTCATACTCTCATATACTCAGGTTTGCGATCCCTTGAAATTGTGAAAAAATCAAAGATTGAAAAAAAAGATACGGTCATTTATGTTGCAAAAGACATATATTTTGACACTCTACGGAATCAAAATTCATATGGTACTTTCCGTTGACCCAAAATCCTGAAATTAGGGATAAATCCAGGTCTTATAGCACAGGTATAGAAATCAATCTGAAAACAGTTTTGTTGTTAAATAGGTACGTCAAAAAACTTTTTTTGCGATTCGGAGAAATCTTTGAGACTCCATTCGGGTAGGTCGTATTTTAAATGCTTTACTTGTGGTACTTTAAACGTAAACGTTCCTTAACGATAAAAGAATTTCGTATGCTAACTAATACTTCAGATATTTCGTTATTGTAATCTTTGAAGCCCTAAAAGTTTTTTGAATACATTAGCAATACAAAAACATTTTAAATAGGCATAACAAAATCCACCAAACTTTCAGCCAACTATAAACATAAATATTTTAATGAAAGCATGTTTTCTAAAGTACAAACATAAAATATTCCTCTCATAAATATTGTATCGAAACACATTCTTCATGTTTTGAAAAATGGAATAAATTCAGCTTCAAACAGAAGATAGATTTCGATAATGCACTGACTTCTTCATATTCATGAGGTATTGGCCGCAAAAACGATAAGTGTCCGGGCATTGATCGAGGTTATTTTACATTTCAACAAAATATTTTTTAAAACAAAAGCTTGTAGAATAGTCGTTTGTAATTTTACTGTATTTTATTGAATGTTTAAGTACAGATGACCGACGATCTGGTGAAGTTGCGGGAATCCGATGTTTGCGAGAAGAACTGAAAGCACGGGTATTCGTCAAGACGTTTAAAAGAACTCTATGTCTAGCAGTGGACATCTATTGGCTGAAATAATGAAAACAAATAAAACAATCTTGCAAGTTAAAAGTCCCTTTAAAAAAAACATCAAAGACCCTACACAAAGTTAAATAAACACACGCATCATATTAACAAAAATATCGTAAGTTACTACGATACCTAAGTGTATCGTAGGCCCGCAGACTAAACAGATACTCTCACATCACCATTTTGAGTATCATGTGCATACACAACGTTTATTATGCAATGTGTAGATGGCGCTAGCTGTACTGCATGCACCCGCATACTCAACTATTTCGCAATGTGTATTTTGCTTGCAAACTTCCACAGAATACTTCAATACTGTTGAACTGGCAATGTAAAACGGAATATCTTTTCCCTGTTTAACTGATTCCGTAGTATTTTATTACCATATTTCAGAGTAAGAGTTTCCTCAGGCATTTTAGGTTTTTGTCGAATCAGAAATGAATTGTCAAGGCTTTTATTCTTTTGTGTGCTTCGCCAACGCATTTTGGTAGTCTTTTGTATTAAATTCAATGCGCGGGTCGAGGTAATTTCTACACGTTCAGTATTTTTTTACGTTATACAATATTTTTTTTGAAGAAATTGCCTTTATTTTGCGATTATCTTTGGTTGAGAAATCATAATGTTATAGGTGTTCTTAAGTGGATAGAAAATTGGGGGAAAGTTGAATATTCTGCTGTATGTTAGCTTATGCTTATCATAAGCATAATCAGTCTCTTTAGGCTTGCGGACGTCGAGCAATGAGTAACTCGCCGTCCGGCCGTTCGGTAACCGTCCGGTAGTGTTCCACGCGATCCTCAAAGAGATGTTAGCAAAACCGTAGGGGCCCATCAGAGCCGTAGCCTACCGATGCCATGGATTGGCTTACGAAAGGGAAACCCGGGGTTCTGGAAAGCAAGGCAAAGAAGGAACATAGGAGTGGGTTTTAGTCAGTAAAAGTCTGACACGCCCTCCTGCTCCGCCCTAGAGCGAGAGAAGTCTTTTTTTTATTAATGATAGGCTCGCGTTTGACCACCATCTCACCTGATGGTAAGCGATGATGTGGTCGACGATGGAGCACGCTTGCCTAGAAGTAGCCTATTCACTCTTGACTTAAGTTGTAGCTATCAGGAAACAGACTCCGGCAAGGAATTCCACTCCTTGGCTGTACGCATAATAAATATGTTCTCAAAACGTTTTGTGCGTATGGGTGGGATGTCTACCATGTACCGGTGGCGCAACGCCGTACGTCTAGTGGTCCGATGATGGAACGGACTTGGCGGAATTAGATTGTGCAATTCCAGTGCACACTCCAAGAAATGTAAACGTAAGTCATTGCATGATTTCCCACCTAAAAAAAGAGAAGCATAATAATTAGACTTATAATGTTCCCACTGATTGGACTCAGGCCTACTCTCTAAGAGAGAGAAAGAGTATTCCACTAGTTGGTGGACCACCACCCGAGTCCAGTGCGACTTTATACATGTCGCATGTCTTAAATTTTTTGGTTCTAGGTTATGTTCCTCATGATGTTTTCCTTCACCATTTTGAGAGCATTGGTGATGGGATAAATGACACATAGTAATACGCCTGGCTAGTTTTGAACTGGCGACCTACAACTCGCAAGTCGGGGCTGTTACCACTGGGCCACCACTGTAATCTTTATATATTTTTTTTTTCTGTACATGTGTATGTTACCTAACTCTTTCTAAACGGTTTGATCGATTTGGATGAAATTTTGTGTGTACATTTGAGTGGATCCGTGAATGGTTGGAAAACGGTGGCCGTGCAATCAGGTATCAATTTTTTTTCTAATACAATGGCAGTTTTCGGGTAGAACAACGTCTGCCGGGACTGCTAGATAAAAATTAGTTTTAGTGTATGCAAAACCTAAATATAATTGGTTCAGAATCAGTAACTGAATCGATTACAAGAATTTGTACACCATGTTATATTTTTTCCAAAAATATTTAAAAAGGTCACAAGTTAGACACCACCGACACTAAGTACAACACAGGTTAGGACAGGTAATAGCGGACATTAGGCACAGCTGGGTGGGGGAGCAAAACAACCCCTCAGTCGCCCGGATGGCCAGGTGACCATGTATTTGTGAGGATAACCAGGTAACATAACAAGCTTATAGCTTTGTGATTTTTCATGATACAGTTATAAAATTTTGTACATAGGTTCTTTACATAAAAATACTAGACACATTTTTCGGGTTTTGGAATTGTTATCTATGCCCGCACGCACAAACACGCCAGAGACGCAATCGAAACTAATCTTGGAATTTTATTTTTTATCCTAAAATACTTCTTGATTATTTTAGCATAAAAATTACATATCTTAAAAACAACTGAATTAGATTCAGTATCCAATTCCTAATATGCAGCATATGCGTTTATTATTTTGTATATTGAAATTAAATAATTTTGCCAAATAATTTTTCTATTTTATATTATGAAAGCTGAATGCACACAGCATGTAAACTCTCTGTGAGTGGTTTTTCATATAATATGCTAAATTAGCATCGTTAGAAATTTCTGTATTGAATTAGTGCACGTTTACAACATATTTTATTAACAAGGCTAATTATAATGCAGTGTAGTCGAAAACTTGGCTGTTGTTGAATCGTTTATAGTGATAGCCATTACTCGATTGTTATGCAATTAATTGGGAGGGTTGGATTAAATCACCGTGACGAGATTTTTAAACTTAAATATATTTAAAAAAGGTCACAAGTTGGATACCACCGACACTAAGTAAAACACAGGTCACAGCAGGTCATAGCGGGCATTAGGCGCTACCGCATAACTGGGAGCAGGGGCAAAACTACCCCTCAGTCACCCGGATGTCCCGGTGACCATGTATTTGTGCGGACAACTAGGTAACATAACAAGCTTATAACTTTGTGATTTTTCGTTATACTGTTATGAAATTTTGTACATAGATTTTTTACATAAGAATACGAGACACGTGTTTCGGGTTTCGCATATACTAAAAATAATGTTGTATAGGATGGTCCATCCCTCTTACTTATTCGCACCATTGATACTCGTATTTTAACACGTCATGGTTTTTTTTTTTTTTCGGTGGGAATTCATCTTATGACATCCCCCGCCCTTGGGCGGGGCGGGAGATAGTGTCAGACTTTTACTGACTAAAAACCCACTCCTATTCCTTCATTGCCTTTCGTACCAGGGCCGAGTCTTCCTTTCAGAATCAGACCCTTGGCCCCAGTAGGCTTCGACCCTGCTAGGCCCCTACAGTTGCTGACATCTCCTTGAGGCGCGCGTGGAACAGCACGCGCCGTCGACGACTTGGGCTCGGTCCGGACGGTTACCGGACGGTCGGAAGGCGAGCCACCCATTGCTCGCCGTCCGCAAGCCCGCGCCTACGATGGCCGGAAATCGGGATCGGAATCCCGGCGGCGATTGGGGCGTGAGGACCGTTGCCTCACGCGATCGGCCGCCTCCTTTGCTAGCATTACTGCTTCGCAGAAGGAGGCGACCGCCTGCCACTCCTCCTCGCTCCAGACCATGGCCTGTACCAAGGCCCGGCGCGAGAGATCGCCGCCACCGATAGCCCCCACGAGGACACGGCGTTCTCTGCCCAAGCGGGACACACCTCCACCGTGTGCTCCACCGTGTCCTCCGGGTGGTCCACACAGTGGTGACACCCGGGCGTTTCTTCCGCACGAATCCGGTGCAGGAAGCTCCCGAACTTACCATGTCCGGTGAGGACCTGCGTCATGCGGAAGGTAAGGACGCCGTGTTGCCTTTCCAGCAACTCCTCAAAGAGGAGACTTACCGCCATAATTATGGCGTGCCCAGCACTGGGTTGCGATAGTCGCTGTCGCCATTCCACCATGAGACCCCGCCGGAGCTCTGTCCGCCATGCCGCGACTTGTCGTGGCAGCGGAGTTTCGCCCCGACGTTGCATCTCCACGCGCAGATCGTGCATGCGTGCAAGGCCTGTTGCCACCAGGTCCCATGGTCGCTGGCCAGCAAGGAGGCTCGTCGCTTCGCGGAACACGTCATGGTAAGGCACCTGATCGTGATCCAAATAAATTTTCATAATAAAATCTTGAATATTTGGTAAACCAGAAGGCGAAATGAGATGCGAATGTTATTCTCCTTCCAGTACAAAGCACAAGTAAGTCACGGAGTTTGATGAAACTGACCACAGAACATCGAGGTGCCGTGATGGTCTTAGACACGGCATTATCAAAACTTTTCATAGAAATCGAACGTATTAGTGAGGTGCCAATTTGGAACCATGCACACTAGCTTTTGACGTTTTATAAGTGCCCATGTAGGTCTATGTGAAATAAAACTTTTTTTTTTTTGCATTTGGAGTGACAAGGAAAACTCTGACTATGGCTATGGCAGCTGAAATCAATCAAATCAAATAATTTCATCGCTTATTATAGTTTTTTTTTAGGTAGGAAATCATCCAATGATTTGTCCCGCTCTAGGGTGGAGCACCTGTGTCCTTAAGTTGCTCTTTGCGTTCTAGGACTACGAGTTAGGTACCTTTTCCGAAATTTCTCGTTATCTTAGCGGGCATCGACCCTGCTCGGTCCCTTCGAATTTGCTGACATCTCTTTGAGACGCTCGTGAGAGACTACACGCTGTCGACAACTCTAGCTTGTACTATTACCGGACGGTCGGACGACGAGCTACCCTATGCTTGCTCTGTTGGCATTCAGTGATCCCTTCTTTTCACAAAACTTGTTCCAGGAAATACGCGTCTTTCTTAAACCTTAAAAGTTTTTAGAAATAAATTTCGTCATTCGAAATCTTGAGTAAGTAAATTTACAAGGTATCTTTAAAATATATTTTATTCTATTTTTAATTTATGAGTAAATTATAAAAGGGAAAATAGCAGATTTTGAGAGGTCTTTACTGGATTAGTTTTATACAAATTTTGATTCATTGCAATAGAAACTTAGTTAATATTCACAAGATATGTGTGTTTCCAAAATATCTAGGGAAAGATGTGTAATAACGTCATAACCACGTAAGAGCGGTTGTATAGAAATATATCTCGGTTTGGCCGCTCGTAACCTTAACACTTCACGAATATTATTTGTATAACTATAGCATCTCAAATTTCTGCCAATACGGTGATTCCATACTCTGTGAAGCCGATGGAATATTTTTTCTTATATATTCGTACTTGTCATGTATGTTAGTATGTAACGAACCGCGAATTTTTCTGTTTGGTTTTCTGCTTCGATGAATGTGTCACGTTTTCAAATATGTTGTATTGGACTGTCAGTACGATTTGAGGAGTATATAGGACATGATCGAGATGAAGGAACGTAGACGGGGTGATTGGATCTGATTCTTGAGTTGCTTTGACCAATGGAATTGTCTAGTTTCTTTGTTGTTGTTATGTTTTTCGTTGACTCTATTAAAATGTATTGACAAGACTTAACAGACGAAATAGGAAGACGTTACCAAAAATAAGTGAAAGGATAAAGAAAATGTCTACAGAATAAAGTGTGTAAAACTAAAACTGAACCAGATTAACCGATGTAGGGAGATATAAAGTACATTTTTTTTCTGAGTTAGTAATATTATAAAATCATCAATTTTAATAATAATATATATATGTATATATATTAATATATATTTTTGTATTATTATAACTCTTTTACGCTCAGTCGTCCAAATGGATTTGCATGAAATTTAGTTCAATAGTAAACCATGCCCTACAGGCTAAGCCGCTACAAGAAGCTAGTGCTAAGTATATAAAGGCTCGCCAAAATCACAATTAATTATCATAACACTCAAAAAGAGAATACTAATACCATTATAACTAACACAATACCAGACACCACTAAAACCAATAAATCCACTAAGACAATTTTCATTGGTATTCGTCAACAAACCGATAAATCTGTGGAGGCATTAGAACAGAGTTTCCAATGCTCAGATAAATATTAGAATCACGTACCTGATATCATGTTGGCTCTCTCTACAAATATGAAATCCTTAGTATTAGATCTAAGTACTAAAGTTCTATTTCTGTATTGACTGGATGGTCTATGGCTTCGTGTATAGAATTCGACTAGCTTACTGTGAAATATTGTAGATCTAGATATTTTATGGTTTCAGACTGTACCTAATATATATTTATATTTATTTATCAAAACTTTAGGTAACTAAATTTTCAAGTGTATCTAACGATGACACGGTTGTGTGCGTATCGCTGGTTCAATCTCTATATGGAAGAACTACATATCCTTACATTTTTGACACCTCTACGGTCCGGACTAAGCGTTTCGCTTCGTTGTGGCTTCGTTTATACTGCATACATCGAACGATTGCATCAAAGAATAATAATTGAGTTAAAATTCTTAATTTAATTTATTAAATTGCTGAAACATTTCTTAAATAACAAAAGGGAACATCATCTTTGTTGCATGAAATATAATGTATATATTTATACATTTTCAGTTTGCTGAATACAGATTTGAATTCAGATTTTTCATATCAGCTTTAGTTTTTGAGATATAAAGAAAACTATATTTAAAAAAAATTAATACCCTAAAAGTAGTCAACCAACGTGTGGGCTTTCCAGTGACCCTGGTATTGCTTTTTCGTAGTCCGAAAATTTTGATAGAACCTTTCCCCTTAATCTTCACTCAAACCACCAAAACGTTCAGGAAAATGGTCCAAATGGCTGAGAAAAAAATGTACAGCAGTTGGTAGTGCGGCAACATCTCAATGTGCTCGAGCGTAGCTTTTATCCAATTTTGTTTCCCAGAAAATTTTGTACAATCGAAATGAATTAATTCCAGGAATTATTTTCAATACAGGACATGTAACTATTAAAGTATTTATCCTTTATCATCCTTCTTATTTGTGGATCATCAAAAATTCTGGCTTTTAATTTATCTGTACACAAAATATGGAACTATTTAGAGCTGTATTTAAAACAATCACTATCTTTGTTTGAGCTTTGACATATTGTTACATGAGCTCTAGTTTGTTGTTTTGTTGGCCGTATGATGCAATCCCTAGGCTCTAGTGGTTCCTACATTAGATTCAGCTTCCCTAGAACCATAGCTTGCCTGGGACTGGCCATCTTTTCTAACCCAGTGCTCAGACTTAACTCTACTGTCCCACGGACCAATAAAACAAGAATATTTTGTGTAGCCTTCTTTGTGTTCGAATAGACTATTATCCATTTTTAGATGTACACTTATCACACAAATTTATCTACACTCTCATACATATTGGTTGCGGGGGTCTAAAAAAATCCTAATAAATCAAAATATACTCGTTTTACGTACTTTAAAATTTTTTGATGTATATTAACCACACATGTCACAATTGGGATTGTTTTTCGCATAATTCTCAACGTGGATATTGTAAAAAAAATATTTTTAAAGAGAACAGGTCAGATTTATGGAATCTAAATTTATCATCGTCATCATTTCAGCCGAAAGACTTCTACTGCTGAACTTAGGCCTCCCCAAGTGTCGCCACAATGAACGACGTCTCGCATCCATCGGACTCCTGCAACAGTTACCAAGTCATCGGTCCACCTTGTAGGAGGCCTTCCAATACTACGTCTTCCGGTACGTGGTCGCCATTCGAGAACCTTTCGGCCCCAACGGCCATCCGTTCTGCGAGCAATATGCCCTGCCCATTGCCACTTAAGTTTGGCGATTCTTCGTGCTATGTCGGTGACATTGGTTCTCCTGCGGATATCCTCATTCCTGACTCAATCACGCGAGAAAACTCCGAGCTTTGGGTGACTTTAAGTCATCTGATGATTTTTTTTTTTTATAGGTGGGAAAATCATCTTATGACAAATCCCGCACTTGGGCGGAGCGGGAGATAGTGTCAGACTTTTACTGACTAAAAACCCACTCCTGTTCCTTCGTTGCCTTCGTCCCAGGGCCACGGTTTCGTTTTCACACTACCCATGGCCCCAGTAGGCTTCGACCCTGCTTGGCCCCTACGATTTGCTGACATCTCCCTGAGGCGCGCGCGGAACAATACGCGCCGTCGACGACTTGGGCTCGGTCCGGATGGTTACCGGACGGTTGGACGGCGGGCCACCCATTGCCCGCCGTCCGCAAGCCCGCGCCTACGGTGGCCGGAAATCGGGATCGGAATCCTGGCGGTGGTTGGGGCGTGAGGACCGTTGCCGTTGCCTCACGCGATCGGCCGCCTCCTTTGCTAGCATTACTGCTTCGCAGAAGGAGGCGACCGCCTGCCACTCCTCCTCGCTCCGGACCATGGCCTGTACCAAGGCCCGGCGCGAGAGATCGCAGCCGCCGATCGCCCCCACGAGGACACGGCGTTGCTCTTCCCAAGCGGGGCACACTTCCACCGTGTGCTCCACCGTGTCTTCCGGGCGGTCCACACAGTGGCGACACCCGGGCGTCGCTTCCGCACGAATCCGGTGCAGGAACTTCCCGAACTTCCCGTGTTCGGTGAGAACCTGCGTCATGCGGAAGGTGAGGACGCCGTGAGGTCTTTCCAACCACGCCTCGAAGAAGGGACTTACCGCCATAATTGTGGCGTGCCCAGCACTGGGTTGCGACAGTCGCTGTCGCCATTCCACCATGAGATCCCGCCGGAGTTCTTCACGCCATGCCGCGACTTGGCGTGGCAGAAGTCATCTGATGATGCCCATTGTAAGCGACCACGTTTCAGAGCCATATGTCATCACTGGCAACACGCACTGGTCATAGACTTTCGTCTTGAGACACTGACACAGCTAAATTTAGCTAGTATAAAAATATGGTCAATAGCTGTATCTCAAAAACTAGAGCTGATAGAAAAAAACGGAGAGTAGATTTGAAATCAGCGATGACCCCAAATTAGTAAACAACAGATATAAAATTCCATGCAACAAAAAAAAAAAAGGTCGAATTTTGTTCCCTTGTGTAATTCCTTGATTTTAAATTCTATTGGCAGCGTTGTAAAGTGATATTTTTTTCTGTCTGTATACCTGATATTGGGCTCTATCTGCACCTAAATTACGTGTTAAAGTTACGATTTTGATATTTACGTCTACAAATTTATCATTTTCTGTGCTAAGATATTATTTTATAAATTCTGAGAAATACGGTGAGAAAAATATGTATTGCAATTTCCGGCTTAATAGTTTACCGTGAATGTTCAATATTATAAGTATGTAAAAATATGGAAATAAGTTTTGTAGGTTGAACCGAAGTTTTCATGAATTTTAATACGAAACATAATTTTACCCATCAATATTTTAATTGATGGAGGACCTACTTTTTATCTTAAAATATTAAATAAATCGTTAAAGAGATTTTTTTTTTTAAACATTTAGTATAAAATACATAATATATTTACATACATACGGCGGGTTTCTGAATTGAGTATTTTGAGTTAAGCACGTCTCAAAACCTATTTTAATGCCAAATTTTGACAGGTTTTCAGAGTTTGAGAAATACTCAACCTCAAATGCTTAAATCAGTGATCAGGGCAGATTCTTTTATCAGATTAAGCATGAGCATAAAACTATTTTTTCATCAAAAAATTCTCAGACATGCAAAAGCTAATACAAACTATTGGCATGATTTACTTTTTTCATTTCGCCAGAAATTAAACCTAGGACAATACGAGGAATCAATAGCAAAAAGAACCAGATCTTTAAACTGTAACCGAACGAAGATACCTCTAGAAGCATTGCTAGTATATTTTTATCAGGCGATACATATTTTCTTTATATATTGAAATGGAAATATAATACCGAATATTTTGAGGTTTTTATTGATGAAATAGAATAAATTGGTCATTATTGTTGATTTTTTCACACTCAACACAAAACTAGTAAAAATAAGTGACAAACGAATCTAAATGATACGCGTTAGTGTTGCGATAATTATTTACACTATTTTTTTTATTTGATATAAACCAGTGCTTGACTGCGATCTCCCCTGATGGTAAGCAGTAATGCATTCATTGATGGTGAGGCGCACTATTTAATGCGTACTTACCATAAACACCGAAATCAAAATTATATTTAACAATGGGAAACTTAAAACATCTGACAGAATATTTTTATTTAAGAAAAATAACGCCAGATAAAAAAAAACTATAGCAATCTACTAAATAGTCCCTAACTTCATTTTGTTACGTTTGGTAGACATAATTCTTTTTGCTATTTATTTCACATACAGTTCTTTAAGATGTGGCCTAGGTTTCACTTTTGGGGAAAAGAAAAAAAATTATATGCCAGCCAAAAAAATGAAAATTATATGGCAAAAGTATCATCCTCTTTTGATACAATCTTCTTTATTACTTCTTGTTCCTTTAGATATTTAGTAAAGTTTTAAAATATTTAGCTTTAGGTACCGTTATGATATTATAATACACAAATTAATATACTATTTAACATGTTTTCCAGCTTTATTTTATAAAATAAATAACAATCTATTCCTATTCTTAGAATATCATTATTCATTCCGAAAGCGTAACCATCATCTCAAAACACTTTTCCTTCAACGTCACTAAAAACATCTTCAAACTTTATATTTACATTATCAACAAAGATATCATTAATAACGCTTGCTGATATAACAAATGTTTTGAACTTCCCAAACTAAATAGGGCGAGGGCCTTCACCCTTAAGGCCCTTACTCCTTTCTGAAAACTAGTCTTTGGTATCGGCTGGGTTAATAAAATTGAAAAAAAAAATTATAGATTCATAAATAACATTAGCAACATATGATTTTTTCGTATGAACATGAAAGTAACAACATGATAGTATTTTTGCTTTTTTCCCTTACTACTATCAAAAAACGATTTTGATATTTATAAATATGTTTACACAAAAAAATTAATGGCTAAATGTTTTCCAAAATAATATAATATATATTTTTATCTAACAAATATCTTAGGTTCACGTTGCGCCGACTCCAAATAACACGGGACAAGGGCAGAAAGATGATGATGATGATCTTAGGTTCACAATACAAGCACTTTGAGATACAGCTTAATAATAATATTCAATAGCATAAACATCTTTGTCTGAACTAGATAAATAAATATCTGTGTCTCGGACAACAGCGCTCTTCCCTTGTAGGTTATATATTATATACTTACGTATAATTGTAAACAAGACAGATAAGTATTTTTAAGGTCTAATATCAGGCGCTCCACTTCATCCTCATCAGTGTCCAACAGAGAGATAAAAGGAAAAATAACTGAGAGTGTAAAGACCTGGTTGATTGGATTAAGAAATCATTAATGTGATATGTACATAGCATATGTAAATCAATAAATATTTAGCAAAAAAAATGTTTTTAAAGACCAGCGGAGCTCTATACGGGCGCAGGTGGTAGTACGAATATGTGTGCATTCAACTCCGCCCAGATATTCTAGGAACTGTACGCCTTAATCGTATAATTAATCATGATTACTCAACACTCCACTAGGCATTTACTTTAAACTAAATTTTGGTTTGTGACAACTCACAAATTATGGAAGCTGCTGGGCCTATTCATACAAAGATAAATTCTTGCCTGAAGAGAACCATGTACATGTACATGTGGTCATGAAAGTAGGGAGAAATAATAATGATATCATTTTCATTTTTTTTTAAGTTGGAAATTGTATAAAAACTCCTCCCAATCTGGGTGGAGCAAGAGAGTAAAACCCATATGTGTTCTTCAGTTGCACTTTGTGTTCCAGAGTCATGATAATTCTTCAGAACATTTTTCGCAGAAATCATTTTACACTAAGTGAGGAAAGAAAACTTTTTTATGTTATTGATAAAGTTGCGTTTAACCACTATCTCACCTGATGGTAAGCGATGATGTGCTCGACGATGAAGATTAAAGACTCTTAGGTTCTCACTATCAGAAAACACATACTCCGGCAGGGAATCCCACTTAAGGAGTGGCTATACACAATGAATGTGTTCCCAAAACATTTTATGCATTGGCGGGATGACCATGATAGGTGGTGCATCACCATACTTCTGGTTGTCCAATGGCTGAACGAGTTTAGAGGAATTAGGTTATGCAAATGTCTAAATTTTTTAACACATAATTTGGTTTGGGGGGTCCCAGTTTGGGTTAAGTTCCGTTTCCTACCTTTGGGCGATTTTCTCAAAGCCTAAAAAAATTTATAAAAATATACATTCACTAGCTGACTCGGCAAACGTTATTCTGCTATATAAACCATAAAAAAAATGGGGGTGGGGGCAGAAGGGGGAAAAATAGTCAACGATCTATTCTCAGACCTACCAAATACACAGAAAAATCGTAAAAATCTAAATAATATATTATATTATATTATTATAATAATTAGTACAAAAAAAATGGGGCTCTATCGGTACCCGTTACTGATCATATTTTTGTAGTCAAAGGTAAAAAAAACGAAATCCCAAAATTGACCACGAAAAGTCATAATTGGTAAATTCATAATTGAATCAATCAAATTTATAACAATTGCTACTAAAAAATACTACGCGCAGTGTTTTTCCAGTTTGATCGTCATTTATTCATTCATAATCAATAGCCTGTACAATATTTCCATAAATTGAGTGACATTTTGTGATATAAACAAACGCTAATAATTTTGCTGTATTACTTATTGAGACTTTACTTAAATAATAACAAGACCTTTTTTCTAATAAGCCCTTTAAGTGTTTGTATAAATTAAAAATTAGTGTTATAGGTATATTAGATACATTTTCATCAAATTTTAGATACACAGATAGAGCAGATGATCTGTAAACACTTTAGGAATCAGAGATAATTATTATATCGTATCGGAGATAATCAGGCGCTTATTTTTTTTATTAGTATAGGATTTATTTCTTCGAAATTAGACACTTTTTTACATATGTTTATATAAAAATGAATTATATAAAAAAATAATAATAGCTGTTCGTTAGTCTCGCTAAAACTAAAAAACGGCTGGACCTATTTGACTAATTTTGGTATTGAAATATTCGAAATAGTCCAGGGAAGGTTTAAACGGTGAGAAAAAATGACGAAAATATAAAATCCGAATACAACGCCATCTCTAATTAAAATGTCATTATAAAATGAATTATGCTGCTCTGGTAATGCCAGTAGATGGCGTTATCCTTACTATTAGGCGGTACTAAGTTCGCCGGGTCAGTTAGTTATTACATAAAAATTACAAACACCTATTAACCTGATAACTGCCTTAAATCTTAATCTGACAGTATCATTAGTTTTTATCTTATGTATACTGTGCCATTTCAGTAGTCCTAAACCGTATAAAAAGTACCGATGAAAGAAAATGTGTATAGTTCAAGCTTTTTATGCTAGTCAACTTTTTACTTTTTTGCTTTTCACCTTTTTGAGGCGTCAAGCTTTTCTCATGGTAATGATCCTTTATCCTCTCATGCTAAAACAGTGTGTAAACGTAGTAATTATCCCGGATCAGAACTTTGCATCTAACGGACCTTTAGTATTTTCCTAATGAAGAAACTTTGAGGACAGAAGATAAGGGCCATAGATTTGGACAGTGTATGGATTTAAATCAAAATAATGGCCTATTCAGGAAGCATCGGGATTCAACGAAATTTTGTTAGCTTTTTATGAGATATCATAATTGCTGCCAGTCTTTTTTAACCGACTTCGACGAAGGCGGAGATTTTCATTTTTTATGTTTGTTGTTTCAGGATTCCGTAATTTTTAAACTGATTTGGAAAATTTATTTTCTATCTGAAAGGAGAATAAATTTAATTTCGGAAAAACCAAAAACACTGACATTAAATTGATTTATAGTTTATTTTATTTTTCATTATGTAGTGTTTTTTAGAGTTCCGTACCTCAAAAGGAAAAAACGGAACCCTTATGGGATCACTTTGTCTTTTTTTTCTTGTTCGTCTGTCAAGACCCTTTATTTCAAGAACGCGTGGAGGTATCAGTTGAAATTAAAAGCATATACTCAAATCGGTGGTCCAATGAAAATGAGAAAAAATCAAACTTTTAAGTTACCGAAAAAAAATTTGCGGCTGTTTATGTTGCAAAAAACGTATATTTCGACACTCTTAAGGGAATCGAAATTCATAGAGTACTTCTGGTTGACCCAGAAATATGAAATTTGGCTTATAGCAAGGTCTTATAGCACAGGTATAAGAATAAATCTGAAAACAGTAAATTTGTTGTTACCTCACAAAAACAAACTTTTTTGCGATTCGGAAAAATCTTCGAGTGTCCATTCGGGAATTGAACTATTTACGTAAGGTAAGTTTGTACGGAACCCTCAGTGCGCGATTCCGACTCGCACTTGCCCAGTTTTTTTTTTTTATAAAGTCGGAATTATTTTTTTAGTATTTTATTGCTAATAATTGTTTAAGTTTAGCATATTATCAACAATTGTTCACTTATACCAATATCTGAACAATTACCGTTCACATCCCAATTTATTTGGGGTTGGCCCAACATCACTTTTTCTTCCATATTTTCCTGTTAGTCCTAATTTCAGTACCTCCTCCTCCATAGCCATTTATCATTCACACAGTTCATCCATTGTTACTTCGGTCTTTCCCGCCTCTTTTAGTCATCCTTATACATACTCAAAACTTACAAGTAAACAATCGTACATCGATTTGCCTGCAGCGGTCTTCCCGTCCGATTATAATTTAGCTGTCTTCAAGGCTAAAGTGAATAGGCTCTTAATAAAATAGTATCTACGCTTCACTATCAAGTGTATTAAACACTAGTTTATGTCATTTAAATAAGAAATCATATCCGTTGTAGTGTCAGCCCTCTCTTCAGTGTCGGAATAAGCCAGCGTGGGGCCTGTAGCAAATTCTACCGTGGGGCCCATAAACCTTTATCGGTAAATGATAACAAATTAAAATTACTTTTTCTGTCAGGCCGCGGGACTCTTATATAACGATTGGTCCATAAGTAGTTGCCTCCGTTGTCTTTATGGAAAGTGTGGAATTGATTATGTTTCCTACGGCACAGACATATCAAGACTTGTTTTTGTACGTCCAAGCGGGGCCCACCTTTAGCACGGGACTCGTATCATTTACTACTTTTGCTATGTGGTGATCCGGCACTGCCTCTCTTTGACTTCTTTAGTAAAACTTAATTCTGTTGCAGTAAACCGCAGACAATTTAGAGTTCAAAGATCTCATCCTGCATTCATAATAGCAAGTTAAACTATTTAAAAAATCATTTCATTATCCACCCCTTTCACTCCCACTTAACTTAAAATTACTGTAATGAAGAATAAATTGGACGTAAAATGGGTAGCCTTTGTGAGTTTTGAAAGCATTATTATTCAATCAGCTTGCATATTGGCTTCGTCGTTATCTTGATATGACGGAGTATAAAAAGTAGGGTGATACTAAGTGCTGTTTGTTTGTCCAATTTAGCTTCAATTAGAGTGATGTTGTTTAATTTTATAATAACGTGTTGTATTTTTACATGATTGTCATTTATTTGACTGGCCTGTTGGTCTAGTGGTTAGTGGCCCTGACTGCTATGCCGGAAGTCGTGGGTTCGATTCCCACCCAGGACAAATGTTTGTGTGATGAACACAATCATTTGTTCCGTGTCTGCGTGTAATTTATCTATAATATATATGTATTTAGAAATATTTAAGTATGTTTATCAGTTGTCTAGTACTCATAACACAAGCTCTGCTTAGCTTGGGACTAGACGGCGTTGTGTGATAGTTGTGTGAATATTATTATATATTATATTATTTATTAAAAGCTGACCACCTACTTCCATCATTTTGTTACCCTAAGGATCGGAGATGATAAAAGAGAGCATAAATGCGTTTGGATGTACGATTTATTTTTATGGAATTATTCTTTGAAATCATTTTTAAAAATCATTCGCGCATTTTGACCTGATAGCTTTTGTTCTCAAATTAGTGTTTATTTCTTTTATTTATAATATGCAATGACTTCTAAACCATAATTCTATAGAAGCGGTGGTATCAGCTATGTTATGCTTTTCTTCGATTCCTTTAAAAATATTTATTTTTTATGACAACTGTTTTTTTATTTAATCTTTATTGTTTAACGATTATGACAGATCAATGGTTGACACTTCAACGATCCGGACTAAGCATTTCGCTTCGTCGTACATCGAAGGACTGAAAAAATTTGCCTGCTGCGGTCCGTCCGTCCCGTTTAGGTGTCTTCAAGGCTAGAGTGAATAGGCTCTTAATAAACTAGTGCGCCTCACCATCAAAGATTGCATCACTGCTTATCATCAGGTGGGTTCGCAGTCAAGCACTGGTTTATATCAATTAAAAAAAGGCCCTTTACATACTTTTTCAAAGTGGTTTTTATTTGCTTTCTGTTGCAAATTTTTCAGAAATACATCAGAATGATGTTTCATGATAGCGCTGCATTTGTAAGAAGTTTTAACTTCTTCAGCTTTAGCTGATCACGCTTTCTATGGCTACATCATTAACACTACCATGAAATCTACTTGAGTAAGAAATTTTTCTCCAAACTTCTCAATCCTTGCAACATCATCAAAATTGTTCATCAGTCTAAGCCTCCTTGCACAAAAGTAATTGAGCGTTTCGAACTCCCCATAAACTTTGTCTATAACATTTTTATTCTTATGAAATGCTTCTCCCACCTGGTTTTTACTACGCTAGTATCAATTTGGCAGAAAATCAAGCTATAACTGAAACTTTGCTAAAGGTGAGGTAAAATGAAAAGTTTAGCAAGTTAGCAACGTTGTTCTAGGCTGAGTTTGGTTTAAACTCATATTTTTGAACTTTGAAAAATCTGTGTTTTTGTTACTGTTTTAGTTTTACTTAAGAGCCTTAGCTCAAAGTTCAGCCTTCAGGATGTTGTTGGGGCTCCCACATTACTGCAGTGCATCAGGAATGTTTGCCGACGCTCATATTGATGGTTTCAAAGCCATCATAAGAAAGCGGGTAGCGTCAATGATGCGCAGGGTGCGTGGGAGTGGCAACAGCATTTTGAGGGTCATTAGTGATAAGCCGTGTTGCGCCACTTTGCCAAAGTGGCGCAACACGGCAATGGGTGCATGTACACGATGTTTAAATTAAATCAAAATCTCTCTATTATTTTATCTTTTACTAACATAGTTTTTAAGGTGTGTGATTACTAATATAATATGGACCACGGTCTGAAATAAAGTATTTTTATTTATTTATTTTTTATAATATTTCCTCCGAGATTTTTGCATTATGGCGTTCTTATTCAGAGCAACTGAAAGACTGACAATGTTAACAGATGAAATGGTGCTCTTCATATATACGTTACCAGCAATTTTTATAATCCGGTATTCTACACATTACCTAGCCAATGTATAGAATACGTAAAACGTGTAGGTAATATATGAAATATTATTGAAATAAAAAATATGAAATTTAATTTCAGGTTAATTTTATTATCTATAAGTACTCAGGTCCTATTTCTATCCACAGGGTTTAAAGTGAGGCTCATATATAAGGGTAGGTTATAAAAAAATAATCACGAAGGCTCAGGCAGTAGCTCCGCTCCTGCTTTAGCCTTCTGACCTAACCTGTCTGTTTCGGGGTGCCCTAAAATTACGCCAATCCCTTCCGTGCTCTCGTCTTTTACACACATTGATTTTAAGTAATAAAATATGTTTCATTTGCCCGTCATTTTATAGGTAGGACAATTAACATTGATAAATTAAATTATTGATAAAACAGATTGCCGGTATCATATATACTTCATAGCGGCCTAGTCTTTTTTTTGCAATTTTGTCTTATCTGTTCATATGAAGTCAAAATTTTGCCGAACTTTTTGCTAAAAACGCAATGGCACTTTTCTGCGGGCTTGCGGACGGCGGGCAATGGGTGGCTCGCCGTCCGACCGTCCGGTAACCATCCGGACCGAGCCCAAGTCGTCGACGGCGCGTATTGTTCCGCGCGCGCCTCAGGGAGATGTCAGCAAATCGTAGGGGCCCAGCAGGGTCGAAGCCTACTGGGGCCATGGGTAGTGTGAAAACGAAACCGTGGCCCTGGGACGAAGGCAACGAAGGAACAGGAGTGGGTTTTTAGTCAGTAAAAGTCTGACACTATCTCCCGCTCCGCCCAAGAGCGCGATTTGTCATAAGATGATTTTCCCACCTATAAAAAAAAAAAAAAAAAATGGCACTTTTCTATAACATCATTAAATAGTCATTCGGTTCATAGCTGGCTCGAAATTTTTATGTAAAGAAAAAAGAAAAAAAAGAAAAACAACTGTGTTGTTTTACAAGAAAAAAATACATCAAAAACGAACAGAAGTTAAATTAAAGAATTGTTTTTTTAGTGTTCCGTACCCAAAGGGTTTTTTTTAAGGTTGGAAATCGTCCAATGTCTTCTCCCGCTCTGGGCGGAGTGGAAGAGCGTGTCAGACTTTTACTGACTAAAACCACACCTGTGTCCTTCAGTTGCCCCTTGCGTTCTAAGACTACGGGTTTCCTTTTTAAAAATTCCCGCAGTCCTGACTAGCGGGTATCGACTATGCTGGGCCCCTATGGTTTTTTTTTTAGTTGGGAAAATCATCTAATGACAAATCTCACTCTTGGGTGGAGCAGGAGATAGTGTCAGACTTTTACTAACTAAAAACCCACTCCTGTTCCTTCGTCGCCTTCGTCCCAGGGCCCCGGGTTTAGTTTTCACACTACCCATGGCCCCAGTAGGCTTCGACCCTGCTGGGCCCCTACGATTTGCTGACATCTCCCTGAGACGCGCGTGGAACAATACGCGCCGTCGACGAGTTGGGCTCGGTCCGGACGGTTACCGGACGGTCGGACGGTGGGCTACCCATTGCTCGCCGTCCGCAAGCCCGCACCTATTGTGGCCGGAAATCGGGATCGGAATCCCGGCGGCGGTTGGGGCGTGGGGGCCGTTGCCTCACGCGATCGGCCGCCTCCTTTGCAAGCATTACTGCTTCGCAGAAGGAGGCGACCGCCTGCCACTCCTCCTCGCTCCGGACCATGGCCTGTACCAAGGCAAGGCGCGAGAGATCGCCGCCGCCGATCGCCCCCACGAGGACACGGCATTGCTCTGCCCAAGCGGGGCACACCTCCACCGTGTGCACCACCGTGTCCTCGGGGCGGTCCACACAGTAGTGACACCCGGGCGTTTCTTTCGCCTGAATCCGATACAGGAACCTTCAGAATTTACCTTGTCCCGTGAGGACCTGCGTGATGTGGATGGTGAGAATAGCATGTTGCCGCTCCAGCCACTACTTAAAGAGGGGACTTACCGCCATAATTGTGGCGTGCCCAAAACTGGGTTGCGACAGTCGCTGTCGCCATTCCACCATGAGATACCGCCGGAATCCTGTCCACCATGCCGCGGCAGCGGAGTTTCGCCTCGGCGTTGCATCTCTACGAGCAAATCGTGCATGCGTGCAAGGACTATTGTTTCCGAATCCCATGGTGGCCGGCCAGCAAGGAGGCTCGCCGCTTCGCGGGAAACCATGCGGTATCCACGCACCATCCAGATGGCCATGACTCTGGCAAGCGTTCAATATGGCCGCCGGTCACTTTTGCAGCGACGGCGTTCACACTGGCGCCCCGTAAAGGGCCATGGACCAAACGGTTCCCGCGTAGATCCTCCGGCAGGAGGCGTCTGGACCCCCAAGGTTGGGCAGGAGCCGCTTTAGGGCAGCCCTAGTCCTTTTCAGTTTGGGAGTCAGTCCGTACCCGAAGGGTAAACGGGATCCCGTTTACCTTTCGGGTACGGACTTTATTACTAAGACTCCGCTGTCTGTCTGTTTGTCTCTCACCAGGCTGTATCTCATGAACCGTGATAGTTAGACAGTTGTCACAGATAATCTATTTCTGTTGCCACTATAACAATTAATACTAAAAAACAGAACAAAATAAATATTGAAGGGGGCTGTATGGGAGCCCCCTACGCCCCCAGCCACAAACGGGATTTTTTTTACTCGTATTTTAGCTACGGATGGTATGGAACCCTTCCGAGTGGAAGGGTTCCATACCATCAAAAAAAACCAGCCAAGTGTGAGTACACTTGGCTGGTTTTTTTGTTTGTATTTATTACGCTGAATTTCTTATAACCATAAAATTAATAACGTTTCTTTGATTCAATCTTTGTTACTGAGGAAATCAAATATCACTATCCTTCAACGATGTATTGTCATGAAAACAACGCTCAATAATATATTTCTTACTCACGCAATATTAACATTAGCTAGTAACGCATTATTATTAACTTCAATATTTCAAGGTCTTACATCCTTGGTACTTGTAACCCCTTTTTCCGTGTCATCGCAACTTATCCCATACTAATTTCATAATACGCATTTTTCATGCCCCTTAAATCTACAAGAAAGCATATAAAATAAATTACGACCATGTAAGTATAATATTATTCCCCATTTTTCTCCCAAAGCATGCAGATTACAATTTATGATAACGGATTTTTATGCATTTTAATAAAAAGCGGTGTTTTAGTGTCGATAGAAGTTATTACGGCGCTTATCGATAATTGGGAACGTGGTGCCATCCTTATTCGTACACTTAGTTTCTATACGTTGCAAGAAAAATGTGGTTTCATTATGAATTCTGGGCACATAAGCTCACGTTGGCTACATTTTAACGTCTGCTCCATTAGTATACAAAAGGTTTATACAGTGGTTATTTCTTCACAGTCGATATGACTAGCATAGGCCATCATGTGTATGAGAAATAAGAGTTAAGAAGAAAATTTGTCATTAGTCAAGAGATAGATTACGGCTAATGCGTTGGTGATGTTTTTGTATGATTGGAAGCAGTTCAGTGCTTTTCTTTCAGCCATATCATCTCAACTTTACTTTATTACACCCGTAACTCGAAACAGGGTACCATTTCTACCAATTCTGTATGTAGAAACGCACGCCAAAACCCATTTAGCACAATTTCATAAGTTTAGCTGTTCGAATTTCACAGTAGTGCGGAGTAGTAATTTATGTACCTTTATCCAAATTCACCGACCAAAATCCAAATATACCGCTGCAAATTTAAAATTTTACACTCTAAAACCTTCCAAACGCAGTGCATTTATTTTTATCTGTTTGCCTACGCCGTCAAAAGGTACATCAAAAAGTATATGAAAAAATGCAATCTCATAATTGGAGCCGCAACCTGCCCAAAAAAATGTCCCAGCAAGCAAAACAGAAATACAATCAACTTAGGCAAATAAAAGTGCAAATTAATTAACCCTACTCAGTTTCAGCATCAAAATAAGCTACAGTGGGTTCCCCTTTTTAAAATTCAACTCCCATTTTTTGTTCTGCAGAGTTCTTTTGCGCCAATTCGGAGTTCGATGGTGCTCCCGCTACTGTATTAGCATATTAATGAACGGCTGCTACGAACTAACATTTGTAATTACTTTTGTCCTGACTCTGCGAGTTACGCCTTAGGTAACAAAGGCCTTTATCTGTGTCGGGAAAAGTAGCGTTTGTGTTACTAAAATTTTCAACTTGTTTTTCATTGACATTATACGTTTGATCTTTGTGATTTATCTGTTAGATAGCTTCATTTGAATCTTTGTTAATGTTTTATTTGGTTCCATGTGTTGAGTTTATCTTCAAAACATCTGATTTCATTCTACCAGATTATTTTATTTAAAGTCATTTTTTATAATAATTCAGCTATCTAAATTCTGATTCCCCAGTAATGATCATACGAAATCCATATCGCTTCAGGCTGAACAAAAACGGTTTACGAATTTTTGTGGCGAGAAAAGCTCAGTTACAATTGTACCGTACCTACCTATCAATGCGTTATTTAAACCTCGTCCACACAGAACGGTGATACGTGAGGAGGAACCTAATACTGTCAGTTTTTGCTTGAATATTATGAAGGGAGAAGAGGGAAGAGACATACGAACAACCTTTTTTGTGGAGATTGTAAAAGGTAAAAGGATATTTTAGGGTTCGACGGATATTTTATGACGCGTTTTTTATTGGTGTCACTTTTTCTTTGGGTGAAATGGTTCAAATCTATTTTTCATTTACTCGGAGTGTCATCAGTGAATGAGGGGTTGGGTCCCTTATAATCTTTTCTAATTTATTTTGTGAAACTCCGGAAAATTTACTTCTTTACCCGCTTAAAACTAATCCTACTAATGTTGTGAATGAGCAAGTCGATATTAATTTGAATTTAGATGTTTTTTATCAATCATGCTACACCTGATAAGATTTAGATGAATTTTACAATACGGGTAAACCATGGCTTGAATTAGAACCGAATTTACTTTTCAGACCAATAATAGAGGATGGGCGTACGAGTTCTTTATTTTTACATATATAAATTATAAATTTTCTGGCTCATAGCCAGTTATTTATAATAAAGTTTTTAGTTTAAATGTAGAACGATTATTTGATGCTTCTAATACTAAAATTTGAAGCTCATAATGGCTTCAAAACACAAAGTTGTTACGCCATATTCACGGTGGATTTCTAACCAAACAATTAACAGAAAATTTGGGTTAATTTCAAATTCTCTCACAATCCTATTAAAGTCATATGATACAGTATTTATGCCTTTTAGCCTCAGCTTTTAATACGACGAACGCTGATGAGTTGCGTAACTCCATTTGTGAAAATGGGCCACATCTTTCACGGACTTTATTCAGCGCAATTAAATTTTTCATTAACGGCTTTCATAATACTTTACTTTTGGACAATATTACTACTAACAAAGCGGTTATGAGAATCCACGTGTTTTAATGTTTGATTGTAGAACGTTTTATAATATTTTTGAATAAAAGTAATCACTGCTGTTTTCTAAAATGCTTTTTCAGATCTTTTTTGATAAAGATAAGGATAAAAAGACACATTATTTATGCTTTGATAGTTATTTATTATCATTCTGTGACGTTATTTGATTAAATCGTCATTGCAAAGTCTATTTTCTCCACGACATAATTTCAGCCGGTATCTCCCGCTGTTGGTTTTAGTTTTCTCTCTTTCTAAGCTTTACTTCAGCGTTCATGCATCCACCTTTATAATGCGCCCTGTGTTTACTATTTCCTGTCAAAAAGTTCTTTGAATAATCTAAGTACATTGGTCTGTCTCTTTTATTTTAATAACCCATATTTTTATGATTACACTGAAAATTTCCATGAAAATCATCTCTGGATTAATATTCTAAATAGACAAAATTTTATTTGTTTGTTTAGACTTTTTAATCTCTAAAAATATGTACTGCATTCATTTCAAAAATCCTTTTACATAGCGTTTATTAAACGAATTGAAAGCCTTAAAAAAAAAACGATTCTCTAATAACAACATTATCTAAAAAGTTTTCTTCTTCATCCACATCGTTTACAATTTCAATTCTATCCTCACCACATTCTTCCACAACTATCTAACCTTTTATTATAGGTAGCACTACTAACAAACGTTGAAATTGTCACAGCACAGTACAATCTACGCCACTTTTATCAACAAAGGACGCTCAAAGACAATTGCGAGCCGCTGCGGCTAACAACTGGGTGTTTATGAAGGGTAAATTGTAAAGAAAGACAAATTTAAAATTGTAGTTCAAAGTGAAAAAGGGTTTTATGTTGGCTGAGAATTTTTGTTTTGGGTTTTAGATGGTTGAGTTGCTTTTTTGTGATCAGAGAATTCTGTATTGGGTTTTGTTTATAGATTTGTTTTGGATTTATTATTTAGGCCTAAATTTTTATCAATTATTCTGTTAGCATCGTCACCTATATTTATATTTTTCGATAGTGTAGACAAAGGACATCTTATTGGACTTACTACTTAGTTTAAGAATTGCCTTTTTTTTAGGTGGGTAATCATCTTACAACTTTTCCCGCTTTAGGGGCGGGAAAGCGTCTCACATTTTTACTAATTAAAACCACACCTATGTTCCTTCTTTGCCTGGCATTTCAAGACCCCGGGTTTCCCCTTAGGAAGCCAACCCATGGCCCCAGTAGGTTTTGGCTCTGCTGGCCCTTACAGTTTTGCTGATATTTCTTTGAGGCGCGCGTGGAACACTACACGCCGTCGATGACTCGAGCTCGGTCTGGACGGTTACCGGTCGGCCAAACGGCAAGCTACCTATTGCACATCGTCCGTCAGGATCCCAGCGGCTGGGACGTGAGGAAGTCCATTCCCTCACGCGTGCGGCCACCTCATTCGCTAGTATTACTGCTTCGAAGAAGGAGGCGAACATTACTCCCTGCTCCGGACCATGGTCTGTATGTCCTGTGTGGCCCAGTGCGAAAGGACGCTGCTGCCGATAGCCCTCACGAAGACAAGGCGGTGCTCCACCCAAGTGGGGTACACCTGCACTGTATGATCAACCCTGTGTTAGCCTAATATTATTTTGGTCTACATTTTTATCAATTGTGCTGTTAGCATTGTCACCTAGGTTGATATTTTCCGATGGTATAGGCAAATGACACCTTATTGGGCCAGTTTCGTTTAAGTAGTATATAAGGCGAGACTTGTACGGCCACGTGTTATTTTAAAGCATTATTGAAACAATTGCTTTTGAATCTTGCCTTGACCTGTAGAATCATATAGAATTATGAATGTCATTCTTGGCAAGAAGAAACATATTCTTAGCATAAATCATAAATTAAATCGTTATTGCTGTCCATCCTTAGGCCTTCAGCCAAGTACAAGTCTAAGTTACGATGTGATTCAAAAAAGAGATATGGGCTATTTGATTTACTGACCTCTTTGCTACAGTTATGTAAAAATATGTCACACTCAAAATGATGAATGCTATAGCCTGAATCTAAAAAGGATTACGTAACTCCTGGTCCATTGACTGTACCATATCGTTGACTTTTCCCAATCTGACAATTTTAATCTCCATTTTATAAGATTAAATCAACAAATGGACTCAAATCACTGACGTTTTTCCATTACGAAGGCGGGAATACGATTGATATGCTCAAATTTGAACGAGGACTGATAAATGCGCTCCCTGGCATCGCTGATTGACTGAGCTATTTCTGGTTATAACTTCATTTTCGTGGTGTTTTCACGCTTTTACAACATTTCGACGACGATTATTCACATATTTTTACAAAATAAATGGGACTTCAAACGGATCATAAAATGTATCTAAATGACCTTATGTACATAAGTGTCACTAACATGTGACACTTAGATACATTTTATGATCAGTCATCAGATAGTTGTAAGTTTGTTTTGTTTTTACTAACACTAAATGAGTCTTGTTGCTCGAAATAAAGAATATTATTATTATTTCGTTTATTCATTAGGTATACATATTAAATTATATTTTTAAATATTTCAATTAAAAATAAAAATAAAAACATTTAAAAATATAAAAAGATAGTGTCCCACCGCTAGCTAGCTACCGGTAGTCAGGGCTCCAGAGAAAGGAACCTCCTAACAATACGAGACGTATCCAGGAGTACCGCTTTCTGAATCAAGCCATTGATCCAGCCGCCTAACGCGAGCCTCCTAAGATGTTGGTCGAGGCTCTTGGCTATTAAGCCGTTGGCTGACACGACTATCGGTACAATGATCACCGAGTCTACATCCCACATTATTATTATTATTATGAGTACAGATATCTTCACCAAGCTCTAAAAAAGAAGAGATTATAGAAGAATTATAGTGACTTCTTCAGCCAGAAGACTTTCATTGTAGACATCACCAAATCGCCCAGTCCAGTATTATACGCATCCAGCTACTTAACTGCTACGGTCCTTAACAGTCATTGATTTTTTTTTTTTTGTAAAAGGCCTTTTAGCGCGGAATTAACAATCATTATTCCGTCAAGTGATAAGTCTTAAGTCTTGCTCACTGCCACTTAAGTCAAGACAATTCTTCAGGCTATATCAGTTACTTTGGTTCTCTTGCAGATATATCTATTTATTCGATCACACAGGAAAACTCTAAAAAAGTGGTGGTCAAACGCGAGCCTATCAATAAAAAAAATAAAAAAAATAAAAATTGCTTTCTCTGCCCTTCTGATTAGGTTTATTCTGATGGACCTTATTTTGTTTGTGTCGTCATAATATGAAAAAAAAACTGGGCAAGTGTGAGTCGGACTCGCGCCCTGAGGGTTCCGCACAAACTCACCTATATAAATATTTCAATTCCCGAATGGACTCTCGAAGATTTTTCCGAACCGCAAAACTAGATTTTTTTGTGACATAACAACAAATTTACTGCTTTTAGATTTATTCCTATACCTGTGCTATAAGACCTTGCTTTATGCAAAATTTCAGGATTCTGGGTCAACGGGAAGTACCGTATGAATTTTGATTCCCTTGAGAGTGTCGAAATATACGTTTTTTACAACATAAACGGCCGTATCTTTTTTTCCGTTAACTTAGAAGTTTGATTTTTTGAGTATACGAATTTAATTTCAATTCGATACCTCCACGCGTTCCCGAGATAAAGGGTCTTGACAGACAGACAGACAGACGGACAACAAAGTGATCCTATAAGGATTCCGTTTTTTCCTTTTGAGGTACGGAACCTTAAAAATAGTGTTCAATCCAACTGTTATAAGCTAAATATACCCTATTAATGCTAAAGGTTTTATTTAACCTGTTTGTGCAAATAGCACTATTACGTTACTACTTGATCCCGTTATTTACATAAACACACATACCTGCTGGATCATAATGGTCCCAAAAACCTTATAGCTATAAAATGATTCCCTACGATTAAACTGTTTCCGGCATAACTGCCTACAAACAGACACTTTCGTATATTGCCGTTTTACTGCGACCAAATTATTTTCAAAATGTTAAGGTCGTCGGAATCGTGCGAATATGTGAATAAAAATATTAAAATTTAATTTTATAATTATATCAATCAATCCGCCTTAAATAGTGCCAAAAGAGGGCGTCAAAATATTCCTCCACGTCACTGTCGATTGCCTGAAAGACTGGCGGCATTGTCGCGTCGTTTGGCAATGCTTGATCTCTCGCCAAGGTAAAAGCCATCCCTTGGTTCATGCGAAGTGTGAACTAGGCGTTTGAATAAATCTTTAAATGGTGTGTGAGCACTTCGATCCCACGACCCAATACTTTCAACCCCAATCGGATCGAAAATACAACTGCCAACCATGTTGTTATAGTTCTTTCACTTGAGGTTTTCCGCAGTCATCGTCGCGTATCAGGCTACTAGGTTCCAAAACTTGGATGGCTGGCAAGGCTGCATTTTGCCATAGCAGTAGAGATGAGGAGGACAACAGGGAGCGTCTAGGCGTAAGGAAGCAATTAGACGGAAAGTAGTAACGTTGAACAAGTTGCCTATGTTCGACGATGGTAGTGAGTGATGCCAGAGACCCAGAGCCAGCAGGGTCACATGTTCCACGGCACCTAATTCGCGGCATCTGCTACAGATGTGGCAATGGCAAAAGGATTTTTTTAATTACTCATCCTACCGTCTCTAAGAAGATAAATTTGGCCAACTTGAGTTGGAGGTTCCAACTCAAGTTGGCCAAATTTGTATTCGGGCAAGCGAGTCTCCGAGCATCTACGCCTCGGTGAAGCACAACACATTTAAATCAATTAGTGTGGAAGCCAGAATATTCCTGATTAATTTATCACTACCGTGGAGCGAGGGTATGAGCACTGGTAAACTAATACTGGTAATTTTGCGGATGCCGTAGCGGATACAAATGGAAAGTGTAGTTCGTCCAAGTTCGATCGTCCAGGGTCATAGTTAAAATAGAAATCAGTGTTTATCGGATAATTTCATTAATTTTTTTCTGAAAGGTGAGGATGCTTCTTTAAATAGGAAACACGAAGGAAATATGTTAATTTAGAGCCGAAACACCAATATCGAATTAAGGTGATGGCTGGGTACATGCCAATTTTGAGGAATTTTTCCGAAACGTTACTGAATGTTTGTATTTTCTCTACAAAACTAGGAAAGAAAGACTGGAGACCCAAAGAAACGACGAGGTACATAATAATGGTTAGTACTAGATAGTTTTAGAAACTTTTATAATTAAATGTAACCAGAAGGGTAACAGTGACCAGAAATGATAGTTTATAGGGGTGCTACTTTACTGGAGGTGTTACTAAAGTATAAGATTTCGGTAATGAAACAAAAATTCTCATTATATATACTGTAATTAATTAGTACAGCAAATCAAAGTTTTATTTAAAACAAATCAAACAGATCTTTCGAACAGCAGACAAAATAACAATTTTTGAAAAAATACATACGACGAAAATTGTGTCAGGTATAATTTAACTGGAGACAGCCGTAACAGTTACAAGTCGTAGATCGTGAGTTCAAACTCATACATGTATTACTCTTTTCAAATTACTGTGCTTCTTCCCGCGCAACAACTCATTGAAGAACAAAGCTAACCGCATCCATCCATCCACCTGCAATAACTTCCACACTTCAACTGGTATTTCATCTGGACCAATGGCCTTACCATTCTTCATTCCATTCACTGCTATTCTGACTTCATCCATTCTGACCATTCTCACTAACCCTAGATTCACTAGTTTACTCTCTAAAATCCCACACACAATTATTTTCCTCATTCATCAGTCTTTCAAAATAATCCTTCCACCTCTCTTTGATTTTTTCGTCTCCCGATAGGACAATTTCAGCTTCATTCCTTACACATTTTACCTAACAAACATCCCTCGTCTTTCTCTCTCTTGTTTTTTCCTTTTGAGGTACGGAACTCGGAATAAAAAACATACATTCAGCCGAACATAGAACCTCCTCCTTTTTGAAGTCGGTTAAAAAGTGCCCACTCTTAAAACAAATTTGTGTACATACAAATAAACAAAAGACAGTCATTATTCAAACGCATTACACTAAGTGACGAGCAATGTTGCGTACCCCCACAACTATTGCCCATTTCCTTACATAAAACTTACATTCATTGCTTTGACGGGGGCGGTGGGGTGTTAAGTCAAACAGATAACTTATTCCGGGGATGTGAGGTGTATTTCTTAGCAAGATTCATGTTTGGTTTTCGTTTGACTGATGAGTTTGTGAGGATAACACAACTGTGTGTACTGACAGGTTCCTTGGTAATTTATAGCTGTTTTCCTTAATAAGTTTCTTAAGTAGATCGTGGCTAATATTATAATATCCGCATAGATCAATCTTCCAGGTTAAGCAACGCTTACCGAGGTCACCCCATGGATGGGTGACCGTTTTAACATAATGAGATATGGCTGTACCTCGGAAAGCACGTTAAGCCGTAAGTTGGTCCCGGCTGTCATTTGTACATCTTTGTCAGTCGTTACGGATAGTCAGAAGCTAGGAAAACTGACAACAATTTTTCCAAGGTGTACCGTGTTACCCAATTTTTCCAAGGTTTACCGTGTTACCCAATATTTCCAAGGTGTACCGTGTTAGCCAATTTTTCCAAGGTGTACCGTGTTACCCAATTTTTCCAAGGTTTACCGTGTTACCCAATATTTCCAAGGTGTACCGTGTTACCCAATTTTTCCAAGGTGTACCGTGTTACCCAATTACTAGCTTTTGGAGGTCAGATAGGTAGCTTCTCCACGAAAAATACGCAGTTGCACCCATTTAGACCTGAAACCGACCCCAGCATAGTTGTAAAAAGGGTAAGCAGATTGATTATAATTTGTTTTATTTAAGTGAGATATTATCCAATGACTTCTCCCGCTCTGGGTGGAATGAGAGAGTGTGTTAGACTTCTACTGATTAAATCCCACCTGTGTCTTTTAGTTGCTTTTTGTGTTCCAAGACTACAGTCATTATCATCATCATTTCAGCCGAAAGACGTCCACTGTTGGACATAGGCCTCCCCTAAATGTCGCCATAATAACAAGTCCTGTACGTCTCGCATCCATCGGATTCCCGCGACCCTCACCAGGTCATCGGTCCACCTTGTGCGAGGTCTTCCAAGACTACAGTATCTCTTTCAAAAATTCCTATAGCTATTACTGGTATAATAATAAGGTGGTATAATCACGATAAATAAGAAAGTCATTAAATGTTTACCCAAACCCCTATATTACAGTTACGGCGCGTACACATAGAACATCCGTTTTACAGGATCCTTTTTAACTGATCCGTCGCTACTGGAGGTAATATTCACACAGCATTTACAGGACCGATTTTAACAGATCCGACGCTACTGGAGGTAATATTCACACAGCATTTACAGGACCGATTTTAACAGATCCGACGCTACTGGACTTTCGTTCTTCAGTGTATCGCCTACTTTCTACGAGAATGGACGTTGTCGTGTTGTATTGGTACTATCGTCGTCTGCGGCGGAGGAAGCCCCGGCGTTATTGGATACATCCACTATTAAGGCAAAGATTTTGTCGTGGTGCTGTTGTGCGTCAGCTGAAAGAAGACGAATCTAAATTTTTTACTTATTTCCGAATGACGACGTCTACTTTTGATGACCTTCTTAAACGATTAGAAAAGGATTTAAAAAAGAAAGACACAAACTGGAGGAAAAGCTTGTGCCCTGAAGTAAAACTAGCGATATTTTTAAGGTAAGAACTTTAATTTTTGTTATTATCAATTAAAATTTAAAATGACAAAAAGGTTTACAAAAATGAAGATTTATTTCAAAACATAGACAGATCTGGCAAGTCTGACTCCTGGCTGAATGTAGATTCTACTGATGGCGAACCTTCTACTGATGGTGTAGAGTCAAGATGATGTGGCCTACTAAAATAACCTTGGGTGTGGTAGTGAGGAGTGCTAGAACTTTGTGAATATGGAGGCCACTCGTAGTTTGACTGACCATATCTTCTACTTTTAATATTTTGTAAAAGGTTTATCACTCCAGACTGAAATTCTAAAATTTGATCGCCATTAAGTGAAGCCAGTTGCGGCAAAATACCTTTGAAGAACGATAAATTGGGATCTTCAAACTCATTTTTACTTTTTTTTAACTGATCATTCATGTATTCAATCATTTTGGCGTCTACTTCATTCACATTTCTTTTGATTGCCTTGCGTTGCGGCGGGGCTAAATTTTGTCTTTCCTTTTGTCTGTCACTACCACTTTGTTCCGTAATCTGATCAGGTTCATCTTCGTTGTCTTTATTACTTTCTACTGTTTCCGTGATGTTGTCATTAGCAGGGACGTTCTCGTGTGTATCACCTGGGGTGACAACTTTTTTCAAAAATAACATTTGATTGTGATATTTGTAAGGCTTGGTATTTGAGGCAGCAGCTCCAGATTTCTTCAATTTCTTTTTCTCACTCAATGTTCGTATCCAGGCATCTCTAGTCGAATTCCATTTTTTTATAACATATTTTCCTGAAGCAAGTAAATAATAATATAAGATGGTTGTCAATAGCTTAGTAAGTGAAAGGCGAATAAGAAGGTAGAATAGACTTGTCAGTAATTAATTACCATATTGGTCAGTGGATAAGTCAAATTGACAGTGCAAGAACTAATCGGTCAGTAAATAATGGGAAGCAAAAAAGTATTACTAATGTTTAAATCAATTTATTTTAATTAGGTAATTTTATAATTTAGTTCAGTTCAGTTTAATTTTATTTTATTTATGTACTATATATATAAGTATGAGTTTTGATTTACGACTTTGCTAAAAACTCTCATAAAAATTTCGACTTTCCATACAAAATTTGTTGGTCACTATAATATTTTATAGTTTTATAATAAAACAAGACTTATTCATCAAGCCATCTTTAATAGTCTGACCATAGAGAAGTACCTCTACGAAACATAGACATATACATAATCAGTAATAGACAAAATTAACTAAAACTAAACCCTTACAGTCACTAACGTTACTTTGTATGGGAAGTCAATATATGTGTAATAATATAGTAATTGATTAATTTATTTTTTTTAGGTATGCAGCGTCTGGGTGTACATTTCAAGAACTTTATTACGTCTTTCGTGTCGGTGTGTCAACTATAAGCAACATTATTAAGGAAGTTACACGATGCATATGGAACAACTTGAATGACGAGTTTATGCGACTTCCTACAACAGTGAGTGAATGGGAGCATATATCAAATGGATTCGACACAAAAGCAAATTTTCCCCACTGTTTAAGAGCAGTGGACGGTAAACACATCAGACTTCGAAAACCAGCAAAAAGTGGCTCAATGTACCTAAATTACAAAGACTTTTTTTCCATCATATTATTAGCGATCGTAGACTCTGACTATCGTTTTCTATATGTTAGTATTGGGTCGTATGGAAAAGAATGCGATTCATCAATATTCAAGGAGTCGACATTTTGGAAAATGATGCTAGATGGCAGTTTACAAATACCAGAACCTTGCCCATTAATAACAGGCTCAGAAACGAGAGTTCCCTACGTCATAATCGGCGATGAAGGTTTCGGTTTACACGAAAATTTAATGAGGCCATTTAGCGGGACGCATTTAGACGTAAATAAGCGAATATATAACTATCGTTTGACCAGAGCTAGACGATACGTTGAATGTGCATTTGGTATTCTTGCTAATAAGTGGAGAGTATTCCACCGGCCTCTAGACGTCAACAAAACAACAGCTATATGGATAGTTAAGGCATGTACCGTTCTACACAACTTTGTAAGGGAAAAAGAGGGCTTAAAGGATGGCAACACATCCGAATCTGAAGCATTTCATTTCAATAGCCTACCTGATGATGAAACGCTACGAGGTGGTCGAACTGCAAATTCAGTTCGAACGGAATTCGAAAACTATTTCGTGTCCGAATCTGGGTCAGTTTCTTGGCAGAATGAAGTATTTAAAATAAAAAGAACAAAAGAACTATTTAAAATAAAAAACAATGTCTCCATTACAATATAAAATAAATACTTACCAAATTCTTGTCTTTCTTTTTGTTCCATAGCTTCAAAATCCTCCTTTAGAATACCGCATATTTCGCGCCAAGCTGCGGTTTTTGCAATTTTATCTTTATACATCTCCAGTGTTTTGTCCCAAAGAACTGGTCTACTTTCAACACAATTTATCAAAACTTCTTGCTCAACATATTTTTCAAACGCCTTGCTTGCCATGATTATGATAGCACTGGACACGTGCACTACTCTTGGAATGAAACCGGCAAATGGCGGCTGTGTGTAGCACATCGCACCCCGCGCACCCCCGTGCAAAGCCTCGTGCGGTTTCAATCCGATAAAACGGATTAGTATAGTATTACTGGATCCGGAATACTGTGTGAACTGGCTCATACAACTACATACGCTAATAACATATACGTTTAAACGGACCTGTAAAACGGATTGCTGCTTATTTTGTCGGATCAGTATTTTTTACTGGATCCGGAATACTGTATTCTGTATGAACTCGCTCATACAACTACATACGCTAATAACATATACGTTTAAACGGACCTGTAAAACGGATGTTCTATGTGTACGCGCCCTTATTTGAAAAACAGAACAACGACGCTACTTGCTACATTATTATTATTATTAGAAGATTTACTACTCTTTTCGCTATTTCACCTGATAGTAAGCGATGATGGAGCACATTTGCCTAGAGTATTCTATTCACTCTTGACTTATCAACCCACAAGTTTTAGCTATCAGGAAACACGGACTACGGTAGGGAGAATACCACTCCTTAGCTCTACACCCAAGGAATGAGTTTCTAAAATGTTATTTACGTATAGGTGGGATATCCACCATGTACGGTGGCGCATAGCCGTACGACTGGTGGTCCGATAATGGGACGGGCTTGGTTGAATTATGTAAACTATGCAATACTGCAATACTAATGCACACTCCCCGAAATGCAACCCATAGAAACGGACAGGCTAGCTACGTTTTTACGTGTGGAAATCATCCAATGACATCTCTCGCCCATGGGCGGAGCGCGAGGGCGTGTCAGACTTTTACCGACTAAAAACCCACACCGGTTCCTTCTTTGCCTTCGTCCCAGGGCCGAGTTTTGCGTTCTAGGACTGCAGGTTTCCCCTTCAGAAATTCCCCGCGGTCCTAGCTAGTGGGCATCGGTCCTGCTGGGCCCCTACAGTTTGCTGACATCTCTTTGAGGAGTGCGCGGTTCACTACGCGCTGTTGAGGACTGATTACCAGACGGCCGGACGGCGAGCTACCCATTGCTCGACGTCCGCAAGCTCGCGTCTACCGTGGCTGGTAGTCGGGGTCTCTCACGCGTGCGGCCTCGTCCTTCGCTAGCATTCCTTTGCAGAAGGAGGCGACCGCCTGTCATTCCTCCTCGCTCTGGACCATAGCCTGAAACCGCCGGGCGCGAAAGGTCGCTGCCACCGATTGCCTCCAAGAGTCTCGACTCGCCTTCATCTACATTAGAGAATTATTTTCAAACAATCTTGCCTTTTACCAGCTAACGAGCTGTCAACCAAATTATCGGTATTTCACGTTATTAGACTGCCGAAACCCGCAGCCTAATGGCGATACTATCAATCGTTAAATATTAGCATAATGATATATTCTAACATTTTCTCAGAATCGTTCAATTTTGTCCTTCAGAGTTTCTGACAGAGATTAAATACTACTCGTTCGTTTCGTTTTTTCTGAAATTGTTATAATCATTATTGAAACTTTGACTAAGCAACGTTTCTGTTCCAAATGTGCTCGTCATAACACACTTCACATTACACTAATATTATAAAGGGGAAAATTTGTGAGTGTTAGTGTAGTTTTGTTACTTCTTCACGCTGAAAAAGCTGAACAGATTTGAATGAATTGTGACACAGACCGTATCCTAGAATAGCACCGATACTTTTTCCACCAGGTGTATGTTCTTTGAGGATAATTTTCCACTTAGAGCAGTGGTGGCCGAGTGGTAACGGCCCCGACTTACGAGTTGTAGGTTGCGGGTTCAAACCCAGCCAGGCGCATTACTTTGTGTAATTTATTTCATCACCACTGCTCTCAAAACGGTGAAGGAAAACATCGTGAGGAAACCGGCAAGTCCTAGAACCAAAAATTCGAAGACATGTGACATCCACCAACACGCACTGGGCCCGCGTGGTGGATTACGGCCCTTTCCCTCTCCTAGAGAGGAGGCCTGAGTCCCAACAGTGGGAACATTATAAGGCCGGCTATGTTAGTGTAGTTTTGTTACTTCTTCACGCTGAAAAAGCTGAACAGATTTGAATGAATTGTGACACAGACCGTATCCTAGAATAGCACCGATACTTTTTCCACCAGGTGTATGTTCTTTGAGGATAATTTTCCACTTTACCGCAAGCAAAACCGCTTTCGGTAATATTTAGAATTATTTACTACTGTAAACTAGTATTTTCAGTAGTTGGTCCCACGGCCCATTCACGACCTTGCCACTGTGAGCAGGAACTAAGCGCGGGGCGGCGAGCGGTAAGATCAAAAGTATGAAAATGTTTGAAGCACGCCACGAGACGCCGCTCATAGCGCCGCGCGCCCGCGTTCTGATGCCACCCGCGCGTGGCGTAAGACCGAAGTCGTAAACAGGCCGTAAGAGTCAGTTCTTTACATTTATTAAGCGGACAGCCAAGGAGTGGAATTCCTTGCCGGAGTCTGTGTTTCCTGATAGCTACAACTTAGGGGTCTTTAAGTCAAGAGTGAATAGGCTACTTCTGGGCAAGTGTGCTCTATCGTCGACCACATCATGGCTTACCATCGGGTGAGATGGTGGTCAAACGCGAGCCTATCATTAATAAAAAAAAAAAGTTCTGACAACTCTGCGTACAGCCATATCCATCCAAACGCCCTAAACTACCTACAGATACCCGTAACTCTTTTTTTACATCACAATCAGTTTGAATCTGAAACAACTACCTTCATTTTGTTATAGAGGGCAAAAAGGTCAACCAATAAATTCTAGGGGTCCGATATTCAGTCCCTATTTACGAATATATTCCCTTTACGTTGTAAATACGTGAGTTATGATCGGATATCGCTACTTATCAGGAGTTTAGGGCTTTTCGTAAATCTAGATTATATAATCAATTTGTTATTAAGTTAAAGGGATTCTTTCGGTACGGAACTTACCTTTTTCAGGTAATTTTCTTTTATGATTAGTTATTTTATTGTTTTTAATCGATAATCTTGTTTTGGTCGTGTGAATAGGAAGGATGGAACGCATGTGGTACTAAAACAGTTACAAGTACGCAGGTAGATAGATACGGAGGGAGAGGGTGGCCAAATAAAAGATAGATGGATTATATGTAAGGAGTAATATGAAAGAAAAGGGAGTTAGTGAGCGTGACGATTGACAGAATAAAATGAAAGAAAAAACGTGTTGCGCTGACCCCAAATAACATGGTACAAGGGCAGGAAGATAATTAGTACATAATTGTAATGTTGTATTCCTTCGTTTACAAATATAGTTAATATAGTTCCACAGTATTTTACCTGCTACTTCTGTTAAAATTTATATCGAGGAGGCTTATGATTTGTTAGATGACGCAAAAAAAAAATACTACTACAAGTCATTTGACGATTGCAGAATGTATATATAAAAAAAAACTTACTGGTAATTAAAATCATATTAATATTATAAAGGTAAATGTTTGAGTGTATATCTAAATGTATGTGTGTATGCTTGTAACTCCTGACATAGGTGAACCACATCCTGAATTAACACTTAGAATACAAGCAAACAGCATTTTTTGTTTTAGGAATATGTGCCCTTCAGATAATTTTCTATTTTCTCTTGGACAAAGTCGCTGGCTACAGTTAAAAGGTGTCTAAAGTATTGCAAATTACACGGACTACATACTAAAACACAAAACGCATCACTGCTTTACACACCAAAGTCTTCTATTAAAAGACCGAAATCGCTGAAAAAATATAAGACTAGTTACACGAAAGCAAACTTCATTAGACCAGTCGGTCGTGCGCTGAAAACGAAGGAGGACCAACAGTGTTTGTGCCAGAAGTTTCGCACATTGCTAAAATATAAATTGTCCTTATTCAGCGGTTGGTGTTAGATAAATTACGGTTCATTCTTTTTTTTTGGTCCTTCGATCTTAGATTGGCAATATCCTGGCTGGTCCTTTTGGCGGAAAAAGTATAGAGTTCAATGAGTGATGATTGGTTTTTTTTTGTAGGTGGGAAAATCATCCAATGACATCCCCCGGTCTTAGGCGGAGCGAGAGAACGTGTCAGACTTTTACTGACTAAAAACCCACTCTAGTTCCTTTTTTGCCTTCGTCTCCAGTTTTCCTTTCAGAAACAAACCCTTGGCCCCAGTAGGCTTCGACTGCTGGGCTCCTACGGTTGCTGACATCTCCTTGAGGCGCGCGTGGAACAGTACGCGCCGTCGACGACTTGGAGTGATGATTGGTTAGAGACTGGTTTGAGAGTATTTCATTAGTCTCCAATCAAGGTATCGATGTAGTCGCAACTCAGTTACTGATAACAATAATGTATGTATAGACAAATGTCAATTAATTTTAATGAAGCTCTGTCTTGTTGTTGGTCAATAATTATGCATGATGTGGCATAACTGTTATAGGCATATGCTATAAACTAAATTATAAATTAATAATGAGATATAAATTTTTGTTTATGAGAAGCAGTTAAAACGGTTCTAATAGACTTTTCAATTAGCTGTTCTAATTGATTTTTCAATGAGGACGGATCGATTTTACTGCAATCATACCAACAACTACGCTACAAGGCAAATGGAGACATATAACCCCTTTAAATCAGGAGTTACTCCATACTAGTAGAAATGACGAGTTAAGAAATAAGATACAGCGTGAAACTCAAGACCATTCAAAATAGAAGACCACTGACTTTTATTTTTCATTACCCATTGCTCGCCGTCCGCAAGCCAGCGCCTACGGTGGTTGGAAATCGGGATCGGGATCCCGGCGGCTGGGGCGTGAGGGCCGTTCCCTCGCGCGTGCAGCCGCCTCCTTTGCTAGCATTACTGCTTCGCAGAAGGAGGCTACCGCCTGCCACTCCTCCTTGCTCCGGACCATGGCCTGTACCAAGGCCCGGCGCGAGAGATCGCTGCCGCCGAGCGCCCCCATGAGGACACGGTGGTGCTCTGCCCAGGCGGGGCACAACTCTACCGTATGCTTCACCGTGTCCTCCGGGGAGACCACTGACATAAGATACGAAATTAAGATCTTCTACTTAGTTGAACTTGTCAATGTCATCCAATCCAAGGTAAAGGGAATACCACTATAACTATACAATCAAATTTTGCAAGACAAAAATTTATATGTCGTGTTCACATTACGAAATCTATTGTTTATTAGTGGTAATTTGATGACTTGTTGATCACATATTAGTTTGCTAATAGGCGGTAAAAAAAACGTAGAATTGTTATTCGATAATTATATTTAGCTAAGAAAGATCTAAGTCGTGGGATCATCTAGGAATTGACAAGAAGTGGCCCAAAGTCGGAAATAATAGACTGAATGGAGATAGATAGCTAGATATAATAATAAAATATTATGTTTAAAAAATTATATATTTTCTGCCATTTTTTTCTGATAATTATATAGGCCAGACCAAAGGAAAGTCAGAGATCGTCCGCCATCGACCTTTTTTTTTCGGAGGGATAATCATCCAATGAGATCCCCCGCGTTACCTTACATACCAGGGTCGAATCTTCCTTTCAGAATCAGACCCTTGGCCCCAGTAACATATTTTCTTTCTTTCTTTCTTTTTCTTTCAGTAGGCTTCGACCCTGTTAGGCCCCTACGGTTGCTGACATCTCCTTGAGGCGCACGTGGAACACTACGTGCCGTCGACGACTTGGGCTCGGTCCGGACGGTTACCAGACGGTCGGACGGCGAGCTACCCATTGCTCGCCGTCCGCAAGCCCGCGCCTACGGTGCCCGCCATTGACCTGGTAGTGTAAAATCGAGAGAGACCTCAAGTTAACCCAATTGTCAGAGCCAGAGATAACACAGGATAGAATATCCCGGTGCTTAATTGTGACTAAACCCGAATCCCAATGATGAGAACTAGAAAAGATAAAGAAGAAGAATATAGGTATAATCAAATCATTATGTCCATCAACGAGTTAAGAAAAATAATAAAGCGGGTACCATTCTAATGACTTGGCGATTGACAATATAAGCAAACCAAAGCAATAAGCAACACACATACCTACATTGCAAAGGTTTTGCAATTTCCCCTTCAATAGACGGTCCCCTTACAATAAAACTAAGGAGACCGTTGGAACCCTATTCCGTAACCCCGTCCTCTGAGAAAAAAAACATTATCTAAATAGAGCAGCTTCCTTTATTGACTGGCCAGCCACAGAGTAATTAATTAACCTTTATGAACCTCCTTTTATGAAATTTTAAGTAAATTAAGAACTTTGCTACTTTTTGAATTATGATTTAAGAATAAAATTCGTTTTATTGCCGCTAGTAATAATAAGGGTTAAAGTATGAAATTGCCGCTTTATTGTAATAGGTACTTCGAACTGACATAGAACCTTCATGGTTTGAGCTTTATGAGTGAAATTTAGATAAAAAAGATGGATACTTCGAAAATTCGAGTGATTTTTGAATTCGAGTTCCGACGCGGAACTAACGCGGCAGAAACAGCTCGCAATATCAATGTTGCGTTTGGAGAGGGGACTGCTAATGAACGCACCGTGCAATTTTGGTTAAAACGCTTTCGTGATGGAAACTTTGATTTGAAGAACGAACCACGTGGAAGACCGCCCTTACATGTGAATAACAATGAATTGAAAGAGATGGTGGAAGCTGATCCGAGCCAAACTACCCAGAAATTAGCGGCATGGTTTAACTTTACCTTACCAACAATATTGACTCATTTGCGTCAAATCAATAACATAAAAAATATGCCTCATGATTTGACTGATCTGCAGAAAGAAACGCGTGTTGAAACTTGTGTTGCCTTGTGATGAAAAGTGGATTATTTACGATAACCGTAAGTGAAAAATGCAATGGCTGACCCCAGGTCAAACGCCGTAACAGTGTCCTAAAGCAAAGCTTACTAATAAAAAGGTAGGTAATGGTAACTGTTTGGTGGTCTCAGCATGGTGTTATTCTTTCTCCGATTTGGTCAAGCAATAACGGCAGAAGTCTACTGTGCCGAACTCTTAACAATGATAGCAAAACTAGCAGGGAAACAGCCCCGACTCATAAATCGATCTTCACCATTATTGCTCCATCATAACGTTAGACCTCATACAGCATGAAAAACCGTTTTGACTCTACAGGAAATCTACTGATTGACTCCTGAAAGGAAAACCCAGGGTCCTTGATCATAAGACAAAGAAGGAACATAGGTGTGGTTTTAGTCAGTAAAAATCTGATTCGTCCTCTTGCTCCGCGCGAGAAGTCACTAAATGATTTCCCACTACAAAAAAAAATCATCATTCTTGCTTCACTAAATTCTAAACAACTTTTTAGTCACCGGTGTCTTCAGAATTCCTTTTACTTAATCATCCATTCATGTAATACCACACATATCTCTAAGGCATACATTAACATTGATTACCCATTATCTTCAGTTAATCTTCTTTGCATATTGTCCTAGAACCAAAAATTCGAAGACATGTGACATCCACCAACCCGCACTGGGCCCGCGTGGTGGATTACGGCCCATTCCCTCTCCTAGAGAGGAGGCCTGAGTCCCAACAGTGGAAACACTATAAGGCCAACTATGCTATGCTAATCTTCTTTGTAAATGGAAAATAACAGGCTCATTAAAAAAATATGTCGCTTCGAGGTTTTTCTTTGATTTTTGATTAGGGTTTTCCTGGAACGGAAAGGTGAATTAATTCAAAATTGGTTCACAAAGGTATTAAAAGTGGGTAGGTATTTTCAGAAAACAGTTTCATATTACGGTGACAACTGACTCTGCTCGCTACGATAGATTTATCTGACACCTTTGAGCCGATATTTTTTTTTTACAGACGAATATTTTCATATTTTAATCTGAAATAAATAAAAAAATAAAATTTCGTATTACGTCCGAAATAAATCAATTTGGAATTCTGAAAACATGAATATTGTACTCGTATGATACAATATTTTATTTTTGGTCTTTTCGAGACCTGTGTTAAGCTTGTCAATTGCACATTACGTAGATTCTCGTTAAAAAAGAACGAAATATTACAAAATTGAAAATTTAATAAAACCATTTTTTACACTACCTTCTCGATAATGTTTTGTTATATGTCATACAACCCTCATCTAAAGCAAGTCATTCGATCCCTAGGGATCTAATGTAGTATGGGCATTTCTTTGGGAATAATGTGATTTGAATTATGAATTTCAAATTCATTTGAAAAAGTACTTATTAAGTGAAAAAAATGTACGTGCATCAAACGAGTTTATTTGAAAAATCAAACTGGCCACTAACAAAAAAAAATGTGGTGATTATTGCGTCTCTAAAAGATCTTTTAATTATCTCACAGAAGGTGTAAAAAGTAGAATATCCAACACAGAGATAAGGCTGTTTTTTGTCTTGGGCCGCTTGAATTCCTCATTTCACTAAGGTTCTTTATTAACTCCTTCGCAGTGCTCAGGACTTTGATATACATCCCTCACTACGTTCGGGTTTAAAACAATCTTCGTTTCGTTCAGAATTCAACATGCCGCCCGCGACTTTAGGACTCTATTTTATCCCCTAGTCACATAATCTACTATTATGTCGTAGTGTCTATCTCAGTGCGAACATTGAGACAGAATTGTGAATGGTCTAGATCTAGAATTAGCTGTCAACTGAGAAAAATGTCGCTATCAAAACACACTTCGAAAAGGAATGAGTGATCGTTGTAATAAAAGGTGTAAATGCCGATTATCTTCTTCTTCTTTTTCTTGATACTAGCCAATAAATACTTGCTTATATCTAACCCTTCTACATAAATCTGAAAGAAATAAAGAATTTAGTAACATTGTTTTGTTTCGTTGCTTGTTTATTTCTGTTGTTTTTTTTTTTGGTTTTGTTGGGCTCCAGACAAAAAGATATTTTTATCAAAAATAAGTAACAGATTTGTAGCGTCATAAATCTCTCTTCGTCTCGTCATTAAAACCCAAAATACTACATCGCAGAATCCACTATACTACATAGAGTTCTCCGCATGATTAAAACATTTACAACAACCCGACATTAACTATCAGGCAGTTGCCCGGGCCAGGCATAACATCCATCTGGTCGGAGAATCCTTCCTTTTCAATGAAGGTATGTGGAACTAGAAAGCCGGGTCCACATACCTCTAAAGATTCTCCACATTATATTTCGCAAGTACTAGTCAATTCCAAAATTTTTAATCTAACAAGTCTTTTGGCTTACATAAGAAATCAGCAAGATATTCTCACTTCACAAATCACCTACACTATCCATGTCTTACAAATTCAAGAGTCTATCACTCTTTCATACCCACAAAAAAGTCCCAAAAATTTATCGGCACTGGCGATCGACTCGCTCGCTCCATATTTGTTTTTCGCACAGCCATCTAATCTATCTGGCCTGATCGACCATTAGCCTGGTATTTGTGTGGATCGTAACTTACTGCCCCTTATTTGGGTTTGAAGTATAATTTATTGTCTTCAATTCTATCCGTAAAGGAGGAAAGGTTAAGCAATAAATTGGACACAGCTGCGTTACGGACATAAGCTTGGAATTAGGTAACAAAAGAGCCGATTTGTGAACGCTCACGGCTATTCGTTATTGCAGATGTTATTGTGAAGTATCGCTCGGCTATTTCGACTGTAGTGGAACATTTGCAGTAGGAAGAGGAAAAGGTATGCTCATTTTGTCGTGTCGTTGATTCTGAAAACGTTAAACTACAGCATTGTCGCTTTGGGATGGCCATTCATCTGCAATGTCTTTTGTATTTACCAAATTGTTAATACCAAAAATTCTATTTAGAGGACACAAGAGATAGTATAAGGTTTTGTTTTTCATCTAGTAGGCAAGGACAGCCTTGGACAGAGGATAAGATATTTCTATACAGCGTCGCTTGAGCACCATAATATTTGACATTTTAATTAATTTATTTTGACATTTACTATTTTTATCTACTATGTTATTGACATTTTTATTTTATTTGATTAGTATATCCGATTTTTTTTCTATTTTTTGCTCTAAGTTTTAACTTTGTTCCATCAAAATTATAATTCTACCTAATTGCTGTGCCCGACATGTGCATGAGCACTTGTTTAACTATTTCTAAGATCTTATGAAATACATGTGATATAGCAATAAAATTTAAATAAATAAAATAATATGTTCTGCGTCGAAGATATTATAGCCAGATGATAGGCCAGTTTCCTCACGATGTTTTCCTTCACCGTTTTGAGAGCAGTGGTGATGAAATAAATTACACAAAGTAATGCGCCTGGTGAAGGAAAACATCGTGAGGAAACCGGCATGTCCTAGAACAAAAAAATCGAAGACATGTGATATCCACCAACCCGCACTGGGCCAGCGTGGCGGATTACGGCCCAATCTCTCTCCTAGAGAGAAGCTTTGAGTCCCAGCAGTGGGAACATTAAAAGGCTGATTATGCTTAATGCGCCTGGCTGGGTTTGAACCCACGACCTACAACTCGTAAGTCGGGGCCGTTACCACTCGGCCACCACTGCTCTCCACTCGGCCACCACTGCTCTATACATATGAGCTTAGGTAGTTTCGATTAGTTAAGGATTTTATTATAATTTTTTGTTTTAGTGTATAATATATATCTAGCAATTGTTACACGATGTATTGCATGGTGCAAAAAAATAAAAAAAATGTACTGATAGAGCCACGTTTGACTTGAGTGTAACAGCATGGGTAGCAAGTTTTTTTTTTTTGTTGTATGTGGGTGAAATTCGATACACAGCTGATAGCATAGCATAGCATATTCAGCCTTTTAATGTTCCCACTGCTGGGACTCAGGCCTCCTCTCTCTAGGAGAGGGAATGGGCCGTAATCCACCACGCGGGCCCAGTGCGGGTTGGTGGATGTCACATGTCTTCGAATTTTTGGTTCTAGGACATGCCGGTTTCCTCACGATGTTTTCCTTCACCGTTTTGAGAGCAGTGGTGATGAAATAAATTACACAAAGTAATGCGCCTGGCTGGGTTTGAACCCGCGACCTACAATTCGTAAGTCGGGGCCGTTACCACTCGGCCACCACTGCTCTACTCGGCCACCACAGCTGATAGACCATGTCCTAAAATAGCACATACAACTTTTTATACCTGATGTATTTTTCCTAGGGACAATTTTCTACTTTTACGTGGGCGAAGCCGCTGGTAACAGTTAGTTATAATACAAAAACTGGGCAAGTGCGAGTCGAACTCGCGCCCTGAAGGTTCCGTACAAACTTACCCATGAAAACAGTTCAATTCCCGAATTGAGTTACGAAGATTTTGCCGAATAGCAAAGTTTTTTTTTGTGACTTACCGACAAATTTACAGTTTTCAGTTTTTTTCCTATTTTTGTGCTATAAGACCTTGCTTCATGCTAAATTTCAGGATTCTAGGAATGAATTTTGATTTCCTTGAGAGTGTCGAAATACATGTTTTTTACGACATAAACGGCCGTATCTTTTTTTTTCGTTAACTCAGAAGTTTCATTTTTTCACAGCTTCAAGGGCCTGCAGATTTAAGTATATAATTTTAATTTCAACTCGATACCTCCACGCGTTCCCGAGATAAAGGGTCTTAACAGATAAATAGACAGGCAGACGGACGGAGAACAAAGTGATCCTCTATGGGTTTCGTTTTTTCCTTTTGTGGTCCGGAACCCTAAAAACAATTATCGACAGTACAGTATTGCTTCTGTAGGTACTTACTGAAACCAATAAGCCATTCTATTCTTGTTTTCAAGTTAAACCAAACACGGGCCCGTGGTTAACCTAATCGAATCAAAGATCAAATATTAGACCGAAATAGTATCGTAAATCATTCCGATTGATGTTCAAGGACTCCTGAGATGGGTCTTGAAATTACCAAGATGGCTGACAAGCGTGACTATAAGGGTTTTGATTTCTTGGACCCAAATAATTGGCATTTTCTTAAGATTATCTTCACCCGTCGTTTTTATTACATAGCCTCAACAAGATTCGAATTTTTACGGCATAAAAAGTAGCTTAAAGCAACTGGTGACAGTGTAAAATAATAGTGAAAAAATATCGCAATTGGGTCAATACTTCCAGATATGTACGTACCTTATATAAAAAACTTTTCACAAAAAAAAAATACAATCGACTTCAATGTAAAAAAAAACACTGAAAAATGCAAAATAACTTTAATTTCGGAAGTCGGTGTTTCTATAATAGTTTTGTCTTCGTTATTTAACGTGTAGACTTACACAGTAAGCGATTACATCAAATAGACCCACGTTTTTATATAGGTATACCTGCAATATGAAACTGGAACAATTACACCCTGATATACCCCAATTGGAAAAGCCATTAAGTTTACAATCATAATTCAAGCATTTAAATTTATGAACTTGCTACTTTCAGGATTTGCGTTTATTTTTTATTTTATTTTTTTATTAATATTTTTTTTTAACACTAACTAATTAAAACTATATATACACTAAAGGTTAGGTATTTGTAATTTCGGTATGCAATAAAGTATATATAAATAAATAAATAAAGGCAAAAACTACTAGCTAAAATATGGCGTCATAAAACTCCCCCGCATTGCTGTCGACTGGAAGTGTGCCCAAAAGGCTGGCGGCATTGCCACGTTGTATGGCAATGCTTAATCTCTGACCGAGGTAAAAGCCAGCCCTTGGGTCACGCGAAGTGTCAACTAAGCGTTTGGATAATTCTTTAAAAAGCGTATGAGCACTCGGAATCCACGGCCAGTTTATTTACATTTTACATGTTGTATATGAGATTGGTCATATTTTTTTTTATTTATTAAATATTTGTGTGGAAAAACGAATACCTCTCTCATTAATGTGATTCATTTAGTAATTTTCATTGTATTTCTTCTTCATATTACTGTAATGACCTCACAAGCAGCAATTTCGCAAATCTACAAGCCAAGACTTCACAAAAACATCTAATGAAATCCCGACAAATTAAACGCTTAACGACTGCCAAAGAAATACGATTTCGTTTAGTTTCAAGGTTAGCTAAATCGTTTCTATTTATGTATCTAATCCTTTTATCGACTCGGTTCCACCAATTTAGGTTATCAATCGCTGGAAGTTTGAAATGGATGCCTTTCTAAATGAATTTAGATTTTGGAGTAAACTAAACAGGTTAGTAAGCTGATTCAAATTGTAGATTAATCTAATTCTGTTCAATATTTGTCTTGGAAATTTCCAATACAGCAGTTTTGAACTAATACTGTTAAAAAAGTTCATTTGTTATTTTATTTATAGTTCTTTTTTTGGTGGGAAATCAACTAATGACTTTTCTCGCCTAGAGCAGAGCGCGAGGGCGTATCAGATTTTTACTGACTAAAACCGATCTCCTGAAACAAACCCGGGTCCCGGTCGGATAGTTGCCTTGCATTCCTGGGACCCAGGTTTTCCTTTCAGAAGCGAATTCATTGCCTCAGTAGGAGGTTATTGAAGTATATAAGTATAGGGTTATAGGGGAAATTTTTAAATGTACTGATACAATTAAGAAATTAAAAACATTTACAAACATCTGGCTGACGCTTCGCCTGATCTAGGTTTGCTTTTATCTCAACCTTTTATTCTCTGATAAGCATTGTCATACATTTTGGCTATTTTGCCGGTGTTCTGGATATACTTCAATCGATAGCGCTGCGAAGACACGAAATTTTTTGATATTGAGTTAAGATAGTTTGGTATTGTGTAGTATAGTTTGGTAAAATTTAAAAAATTCCCTATAAAAATAATTATATTTTATAAAGAAAATATTAAAACACTGATAGAAGAATGCTATTGATTAGTGCTAGATAATTTTTTGAACTGAAAAAATGCACAAGTAGTAAGTTATGCAAAAGGCCGCGAGAAAAATCTAGAATCTATCAATATGTATGTCTATTAGGGGTTAAAGTATGAAATTGCCGTTTTTTAAAACGGGTTGCTTTGAAGTGATATCTTTGGATTGACTTGGAATTATAAGTTCAAATAAACTTTATATAAAAGGCACGTTATTCTTTTTTCAAAATTAGGTTTTTATGTATGGTTTCTTTGTGTTTTGTATTTTCTATAATATCGCAGTTCTTATAACCATGAAAGCTAATAAAAACGGCAATTTCATACTTAAACCCTACTACTAACTGTGTGTGCATATACTAGTGCACTCATTCTTCCCTCCGTCAATAGCTAGTCTCCTGTGAGTAGCCGCCATGACTGTAAACGAGATCAGACGCCAAAAGTGAACTGTCAAAGAGAATGAAGCTATATAGGGTGTATAGATTCCATCCTTCTTTCTTCTTAGGCCTGAAACGGCCTCATAAGGCATCTGGAGCTTTACCAAGACGTGTCAAAATGTTAAGCGTGCGAGCGAGAAAGAGGGATGGAGCTATACACCCTATATAGCTCCATCCCTTTAACATTTCAGTTTAGGTCGTCAAATGGATCGCATTAAAAGCTCGTGAGCTTCTTCTTCTTTAGTGTGAACACAAGTGATACCTAATATCGTGGAAAGATTTGTCAGTGAGCAGAGGTGGTAATGCTACCAACACTTACAACACCATGCAACTTACTGACGGGTGTCCTTCTTTTGTGAATGATTTAAGTACACCCTTCTATTCTTCCTCAGTCTATGTTCCACTCTTTATATCCCCACAGTATTCTGCATTGAAACCGCCTATTTTATAGTATCTCACATTACTATCCTCGTTATAATTCCCCACTCAAACCTTACCTGAAATACTCCAGACCTCTGCATACAAATCAGTGACATTACATTAATTTCGAATTCAAACGTGTTTCAAGAGGTCATTACCCGGCCAATTACGCCACGTGGAGCTAAACGAGGTCCCTTCAGTGATAGTTGGACAGTCAAGTGTGGAGTAGATAGAAACAGAAGGCCGGTTACATTCAACGATCGAAAACGCACGCACACATAGATACACTTCACCTACAGCGAGTGCAAGTGCACTCACGACCGACATTTCTTGGTGAGTCTACGTTAGGGTGCTTTTCCACCAGAGATGTGCTATGCTACGTTGCTATGGATGCGTTTGATATCCACCAATCATATTCACTGGTGCACATAGCTTAGCACTGGTGGAAACGGATTCAACTAAGATATATTTTTTATATGGAAGGATGCGTGCTATACCTACTGCTATAGATGCGTGCTATGGATGCGTGCTATGGATGCGTGCTATGGATGTGTGCTATGGATGTGTGCTATGGATGGTCGCGAGTGGTGTAGCTATGTGCCGCTTCCCTACTATAGATACATTGCTTAGTTCGGCGCATCTTCCTCGCACAGCTACTTTGCGGCGGCGCATCTTCATAGCACATCTTACTCGCACTGCTACATAGCTTAGTATCAGTGGAAACGGTCACATAGTTTCACAGCATAGCTATTACATCCTTTCAGCGTAGCTGCATAGCACATCTCTGGTGGAAAAGCAGCCTTAGAGGAGCCGAGCACGAGTGAAAACTATACAAATTTAAGCTTGGCTCGTGCTCCAATCATGCTCCGCCCGTGCTCGGCTCTGCTCGTGCTCGGCTCCTCTAGCGTAGACCCACCTTTAGAGATCGCTGTACGTACATATTAGCTGTGTGCGCTCGTCTGTTTATGCTCATAGCTTGAACCCAACCTTCTGTCCTGGTCTGTTTTGCGTGCGTCAAGTGCTCACAGTTTAGTACAAGTCTACTAAAAAGAATTGGTAAAGTTTAATTTGGTCCAAGCTAATTAGTTTGTAGAAGAGAATTTCTTTTATATAATCCTTTTGATGAGACATATGTGTGGAATTTGCAATTAGATTCTCTGTCCTAAAGGAATAAAAAGTAAAATATTTGAAGCTTGTCATCGCTCTACTGTATGGTGAAGGCTTTTTATCACTTGTCACTAGTTCGCCACATTTGGTCATTTACACGCACAAATGGGACAAAATTTAGAATCGTTAATAGAAACAATTGGAATTACCGATTCCGTCTTGCTCTAAAATACTGTTTGAAAATATACGTTTTTTTTTAGGTGGGAAAATCATCTAATGACAAATCCCGCTCTTGGGCGGAGCGGGAGATAGTGTCAGACTTTTACTGACTAAAAACCCACCCCTGTTCCTCCTTTGTCTTCGTCCCAGGGCCCCGGGTCTCACTTTCATACTACCCGTGGCCCCATTAGGCTTCGACCCTGCTGGGCCCCTACGATTTGCTGACATCTCCCTGAGGCGCGTGTGAAAAAATACTCGCCGTCGACGACTTTGGCTCGATCCGGACGGTTACCGGACGGTCGGACAGTGAGCTACCCATTGCTCGCTGTCAGCAAGCCCGCGCCTACGGTGGCCGGTAATCGGGATCGGAATCCCGGCGGCTGGGGCGAGAGGACCGTTGCCTCGCTCGGTCGGCCTCCTCCTTTGCTAGCATAAAATATACATGTAAAAGTATTTATTTAAATCAATACTAATATAATAAAACGGAGAAATTTATTTGTTGAAACTGCCAGTTGGATTGAAAAAAAAAATCTTTCTGTACATAATAGCCTGATTCATGACAAATAGTATAGGCTATATAAGATCACGCCACAATCCACGGAAGTGGAACAGTAACAAAAAACGTGGGTGAAACTGTGGGTGATAGCTAGGTAATTATAAATTTAAAATAACACTACCTAAAATCACATAAAATCAAGACTACAACAGTAAAAAAGTCTTAACACTGGAAATTCCGTCTCACAGCCTTTAACTGTACAGTTTCTAGATTGAGACAAGACAAATCGAATAAAAAGAAGGTCCCTTTTTTAGTACGGAGGTATTCGAAAAAAGTGGGGCAAGAAATGTAGGAGAAAATCCCTCGATTAGATTTTCTTTCTCGTTTCACATCTTGTTACGAAAGGGAGGTTGATATTTAAGTAGGATGGTGCCTTATTACTGCAGTTGATTAGAACTGTTCTATGACTACCTATTTACTAACTAATATTACCTTACTTGCCTGCTTTTTTTTGGATACATCGAGTTGCCGCTATGTGTCCTGATGACTTAGTAGCTAAGGCACCCGCCTCTAGTACATGAGGTAAATACAAATGTAATTTTTTCAATTCATATGGTCGAGGATTGTCACTCACTCTCTCAGGCGTCCGCCTGAGGGAGTTCGACGCCGTCAAGGTCGACCGCGGTGAAGGTGGTGTGATGTTCATCATGAATAAATCATGTTCACGGGGAAATCTTGTCCAGAGAGATCACCTTGTACACAGAGGTTTGGAAGGAGGAAGACGTAAAAAGAAAACTTGTCTAAATTTACAGACATTATTAACACCCCCTGTCTCGGAAAGCATATAAAGCCGTTGGTCGCGGTTGTCATTCGTAGTTTTTTGAGTTCGTAGTCTTTTAATTTTTAGTTTACTTTAGTTGTATTTAAAATAAAGTATCAATTCATTAATCTATACATATAATAAAACAGTAAAATTATTTTGCGATGGTATTAGTTGGCGCAAAAACTACTGAACCGATCCTGTTCAAATTTTGCATACATAATCCTTATAGGTCAGGGCAACTTATAGGCTATAAATTATCACGCTATTTGCTATGGGGGGTGAGCAATAATCCAAAATGTCGATGTTGAACGACATTTGCCACGAGTTCGATCCTCAGCTACAGTTAAAAATTTTGTCATTATTTTATCTTCTTTTTTGTAATAAAATAACTTTTACCATTTTTTCAAAATAAAATTGATATTTATATTCGATATCTTCTAAATATTTTGTAAAAACTAATCAAAACACATAATAAAATCAAAGCGGCGAGTAAAATCACGTACTAAAATGTTGTTTCATATACTCGCAACGCCATCTAAAAACTGAAAGTAGCAATAATGATGACAATGATAGTTGAACTTCATATTTGATAGATGGCATTGTGTATTTTACGTAATTTTCTGAGTGGCGGAAGAATGACCATCGCCCAAGTTTGCAGACAGTTTTATTGTTTAAAATTGGACGAAAACCGTTATGGTTAAACTGGAGTTAGACGGAGGCATTTTTAATCCTACTGCTTTTTTTTCCCGTGGTTGTAACAAGCTAATTGACCGTGATTATTCAAGGGATACCAACCAAAGGCGATAAAAGTAAATATTTATATGTATTTAATTATTGACTTTAAAATAACACGGTAAATTTTCGGAAGGGGTAGCAATATGGCACCTTGCGTTGGAAGGCCCTCAGGTGGACCGATGACCTGGTGAGGGTCGCGAGAATCCGATGGATGTGAGACGCACAGGACCGGTAATTATGGTGACACTTGGGGAGGCCTATGTCTAACAGTGGACGTCTTTCGGCTGAAATGATAATGATGGCACCTTTATTTTTCTTTTTTAAGGGCGGAAGTCATCCACTTTTCCCACTCTGGTTGGAGCGGGAAGGCGTGTCAAACTTTTACTGACTAAAACCACACCTGTGTTCTTCAGTTGCCCTTTGCGACATCTCTTTGAGGAGCGCGTGGATCACTACGCGCTGTTGACGACTGGGCTCGGTCCGGTCAATTACCGGACGGCCGGACAGCTGTGGACGACCCATTGCTGGATGTCCGCAAGTCCGCGTCTACCATGGCTGGTCGTCGGGGTCGGAATCTCGGCTCGGCGTGAGGACGTTCGTTCCGTCACGCGTGCGGCCTCCTCCTTCGCTAGCATTACGCCTTTGCAGAAGGAGGCAACCGCCTGCTATTCGGGATTGCCATTTCGATTGCCTTGCGGGGCACATCTCTGTGTGCTCCACTGTGTCCTCCGGGATGATGGCACCTTGCGGCCTAATAATGGTGTGTTTTGTTATATAAAACGGGGTCAAAAGGTTTGCGTTCCTAATCACAGTTCGACAACGTATGATGTATCTCAGATTCCTTGCAGCCTTACGTTGACATCCGTACGTTACCTCCTTGTAGTGAGTGGTGACCAACACTGGAACAACCCTCTGGGAGGCCAGTCTCAGGGATAACACTAATCGGCTGCTACATTTGTTTACCGGAATTTCATTGTTTTATGGATACACAAGCTCAGGACTGTTGAGGGTGTTTCACGCGGTTTCTGTTTCGGATTCGGTTGGAAGTACCCTGATATTACCATTTTTCGAATCGCCCGGAGGACCCGTTGTAGCATGCGGTGGAGGTCTATCCTGCTTGGGTGAACCGCCGTGTCTTCATAGAAGCAATCGGCGTCAGTGACCTATTGGTTTGGCCATCAATATGCGAGTTCGATTGGACGGGGATACACGCGTTCAAGATTTCACCGAAATTCATTCATAAGTTGGAGACTCTTCATAGGGTAGTTCCCACTATGGAATAACATTTGTCTGATATACGAAGACGTCAGTCAAATACCTACACACCAAAAATCCTAGGTAAATGAACAAGTAATTTTTACGCCCCAAATGATCAAGCTGCAACAATCAATTCAAACATGCTCTCGCAAATTCTTCATAAGTACTGTTGTGGAGGAAGATAGTTGATGATGATGGTAATTTTTGGATTCACTGACTTTTTGACTTTGCACTATCAGTGCACGTTATCCAGCTGAAGGTCGGTGTCCCGATTATGCTCCTTCGTTTACCTCTACCAAAGCTGTCTGACGGCTTAAACTTTTCAGTGAAACATTATTGAGGCGAAAATTTTACAGGAGGTAACTCTTTCGAACAATCTCGCAGCCTTAGCAGAGCCCTAGAGGCCCCTATCCATTTGCTGACATCTCTATGAGTCGCGCGTAGATTACTGCGCGCCGTCGATTCAGGATTGCTTTGACCAGATGACCGGACGGCTCCACCGCAATCGCCCTGCGGCTTTCAACACCTGGAGCATCACTTCCCTCATCATCCCTCATAGTTTCAGCCACCTTCTTCGATCGTAGTGCTTCACTGAAGGAGGCTACTGGTTGGCATTTTTTCCACTAATTGCCTTCATGAGGACACGGCGGCGCCGGCGCTCCTACCAAGCGGGACTGACTTCCACCGTAAGCTCCATCGTATTCTCCGGGCGATCCGCACCGCGATTGTGACGTGCTCACTGTGACAATGTTGTTTTACCAGAACATAAACCAGAAACATACATAAACTAGTGCCTTTTCCCTTGGGGTAGGCAGAAATGCCAACTGCTAAGACCCTTACATACTCTTTCTATTCATTGACGTTCATACATCTGGATCTGGACGAGTACATAACATGTATCCTGAAGGTAATTTGCGTTTTTACCTTTAACCGTTTTATGTGAAAGTACAATAAATAATCACGATGCTTTCAGAATGAATTGCAAGCACAGAATGATTGTACAGTTTTATGAACTTAACGCAGACGAAGTCGCGGGCAACAGCTAGTAATTAATAAATGTCCTAATCTAGGTAATCATGTACCAGTGTACCAAGTTTCATAAAAATCCGTTCAGACTTTTACATTTTATGTTACTATCAGTATGACAATGATGATGATTATTGTTACTATTTTGGTGTTTTTAAGTTTATTTTATAACTTTATTGTACACCTTTCTATTCTATTCTAGAGGATACAAGTCTGAATTCATCTTCACCATTATTTATTAGAAACTGGACACACAATTTTTTAAACCACACACTCAAAACTATACGTCTGTCGTTCCGAAGCCATATATCAGATATGGCGGGCACACAAAATGGAGATCGCGCGTGGTTCTGAATATAGCAGGCCTTCCTAATGCACTAACGACATTCGTTTGTACAGTTACGCCACACTTTCAGAAATTGTGTTTTGAATGCGTGTGGTTTATATGTACTGGGGTTTTGTTGAAAGAGTATTTACAAGCATTAGGGTGGATTTTTACGCAGATGTGTGATCAATGAGTACTCGAACAGTTTAGGTCGAAGAAATGGTAACGACAAACAAAGCTATGAGTGGACTGTGCGGAAAAGAGATGATTTTTGAGATGATAACTATGGATAGCCTAAAGGAGACAATTTTTTTTGTTTGGGGAATAGGCCCACCACAAATTGTGGCGTATAGCAATGAAATGCACGTTAGTTTATTCCTTATAATCTCTAGATTACATTGGTAATATTGGCAAAACTTTATCTAACTGGAGTACCGTGAAATACGACAGTCAAAACATGACTCTCATAATAACCCAAAATCTCACAAGAGCGATTGTCTAATGAGTGGATAGGTCTCCTTGGTGTTTTAAGTTAAAATAGTGCACTGTTCAATAATATACAGTATAAAACAAAGTCACGTCTGTATAACTACTACGTGTACTTGTACTACGTGACAGACTTTGATGTGATTTACACGATTTGATAGACTTATTCATGAAAATGCGTAGATGTATTCATTTCGAAATAGCGCGGCTTTTGTCGGCCATTGACTGTAGATCTAAAATAATAAGGTGATGTGTTTTATGCTGGTTGTGTAAGGAGAAAAAAAAACACATTATAACATCACAAGTATTTATTACTGTTCATCATCATCATTTTCAAAGTCATCTCTTAAAAGCAGTATTTCATCTAAAAAAGATGCAGGTGGCTCAACCTCACCTTGATGCCGCGCCCAAGATAAAAACCACACTATACACATCACATATGCACAGCAGCCAACAGTGCGTCTGCCCACTAAACAATTACAACAGTATCCAGCAAGAGCAGTATTCAACATTCCGTTGAAATCGTGCTGCACAATTGATACAACGGCTTTGTGGATTATGCATGTATCTAAAGATGCCATTTTCATAAAATCTTTCGAATAAAAATACGAAAAGAACAGAAGAAACATGCTATCTAGTAATCGGAAACAATAATAATGTTGTCTGTAGCGGTGGGGGTTTCAACGACGAACAGTTTTCAAAGACCGTTTTTTGTTCTGCAACGTAACAACCGTTTTCCATCCTGAGACCAAACAGTCTTCGTTGCATAAACCAGTTTTCGAATTACTGTATGCGAATTGTTATCTTACTGTTAAGAATATAAGGTCGAAAATCCATTGCTTCAACTATCACACTCGTCGCGTCGTCGTTTTTAAAACCAGTTATTGCAATGAAAAATGAATTTTAATGTATATAGTCATAAAGTTCATTTTTCATTGTAGTAACTGGTTTTGAAACGACGACGCAACGAGTACAGAATTTATTACCGTCCTCAAACTAGTAGCGACAACGAACGTTTTCTGCAACTACTTCACTCAACGATAGTTTCGTCTTCAAACCAGTTGCGACGACGACCGTTTTCTGCAACCGTTTTTGTCGTCGCCAAAACGGTTACGTCTCGTCCGTTTAAAATTCGACAACGACCCACCACTAGTTGTCTGTCAGTGTCAAACTGATTGAAACTGGACCACAGAGCATCTGCAACGGGCTATTAATTACGTTTCGTTCCACGTTGATTTTTAAAGTACGTTACTTGATATTTGTGTTAACCGTTAATAACAGCATTAAAAACAAGTTCGCTGGACCAATTAATTATTATCTCTTAAAACGCATTTAAATCCGATGTCACCGCTGCGCACTATAGTAACATTTTTTTTTTTACGTTAAAATAAACTTGAAAACGCTCCTAAACAAGCATTTTTTGCCGTAACACTTTTTTACTATTATTTCAATATTCCGGTTAGATTTCTATATAATTTTTGGTCTGCTAATTATAATAAGATGATCGCTTTTTCCATGTGTAATATTATTAATAAACATAACCGTTTAATAGTGGGCCCAAAAAAAATTGTCTCCTTTAGTTTCAGATTAATAGTTAGAATATATTATTATATATATAAACAACTTACCATTAAAAAATTAAATAACCATAGTATATAAGTAATAATAAACACTTAAAAAAAACAATCTATATTCTGATGCAAATAAATATCTGTCTACTGAGGTGAAAAAAAATAAGGTTCTACCAAAAAAAAAAATATCTGTAAATTTACTGCATTGCGATAGCCGAAAAAAACTGATTCAATGATATTAATTAATTCATAAAAATTTAGAAATACCTAGGGACATATAATTGATCCCGGAAAAACCAAGAATGCTGACACGGACGAGTTTACCCAAACATGTAATATCGTGTAACATGTAACCTAAAATACCAGGACACTATAAGTGAGGTCTGGTCATTCACCGTTACTTGCTCCCTACATGATTGGAAACTTCATCGCCATTTATCGAACACGATTCTAATCCCGAGGTGAAACTGAAAATTTGCCAAACTAGAAAATCCAATTACGAACACACAATTTGAAGTTGAAATCGAAGCCAAGCGTTGATAGGCAAGCTTTGGCTGGTGTTGTAATTGTGTAATATTATATTGCAGCCTTATAACTGTCTAAATATTCATTTTATTATACTAAATATTCACTGGAAGTAACTACAAATATGACTGATATAAAAGTATAAAAATATAAGATATTTTGCTCGAGCTACAAACAAATTGGGTGATGGGCAAGATAATGATGATGCTGAAGCAATGACTGGTCATCATCATTATCACCTTTCTGACTTGTTTCATGTTATTTGGGGTCGGCGCAACACGTTCGTTCCATTAGTTGTGTTTTGTCAACCGGAACGCTATCATTGACTTCTTGTTCTTTTGTATTGTTAATTACACGATCTACCCATCTTTTCTTTGACCTCTCTCTCTTACCATCCATCCAAATGTTAAATTATCGGTGTTGAACAACGTCATTATAGCCCAGTCTTTTTCCTTAGTTTTGGGGTCGGCTTCCAATTGTACAAGATACATCTCAATACCAATATTTTACATAGGTAGAGTGATAACATGTCATAACCTTCGTAATTCAGTTAAGACATGATTCATACCACGTTACATTATAAAGCTGATTATGCTTATGCAGTCTTATCAAGGATAAGACTGAATAAGCATAATCAGCTTTATAATGTTCCCACTGATAGGACTCAGCCAGCAGCTTAGCCTCTTCTCTCGGAGACTGGGCCGTAATCCACCACGCGATCCCAATGCGGGTTGGTGGATGTCACATGTCTTCGAATTTTTGGTTCTAGGTCATGCCGGTTTCCTCACGATGTTTTCCTTTCCTGTCTTGAAAGTTACTGGTCCGATCATAACAAATACGTTGATCATCAATGGATTCATTCTGATTTTAATTATTTTTCGATTATCTAATTACTACACGTAAGTGGCTTTACGTGTAGTAATTAAACTGCCTGTTGATTATTAGAATTTGTTCATTTATAGTTTTCGTAATAAACATTTTCTTTCTAGTATATTTTAGAGCTATAAATTTTCAAAATTACCGCTCAAAATATGATAATATCACAACAATTCCATTCTTCCATAACATTGCCGTTTCCTGCAAACTTAATTTACTAACAGTGACACTTATTAACATTTGCATTCTTATAGTCTACTTTAAGGTCGACTTTAACACGATTTTTTATTGTAAGACAGACTGCAAAAGAATACTGATTGCATTTTTCTTTAAATGGGTCATAAGATTCAAATTAGGACATTGTAGCTATTACACTGGATGGCATTTACATTTTACTTTTATCTTCTTTTAGTGCTGCGGTAAGGCAAGAAGTTAACGGGTAGTGTAATTGAATGGAATTGGTTTTTTAAAAACTATTTTTGTCACTTTCAATGATCAAAATGTTTATAACCTTTTTTATTATTATATATAGTCTCGCGTTTGACCACTATCTCACCTGATGGTAAGCGATGACGTGGTCGACATTGGAGCACGCTTGCCTAGAAGTAACCTATTCACTCTTGACTTAAAAACCCCTAGGTTGTAGCTATCAGGAAACACAAACTCCGGTACTGAATAATCACCATTGAGGATTATCTCGATTGGCACCCACTTAATAACTTCTCATTTATGTAGTAAGTTCTATGTGAAATTGAGGAAAAACTATTTTCATTAACGATACAAAAAAAAAACTACATTTCTCAAATCAACGAACAAGAGATGATGATCGATTTTGATGAGCAAAACAAATTAACACATTAGTTTCGCCAACTTGTAACTAAAACCCACATAATCAAAGTAACTAATTAAACACTTTTATACACACAAGAAAATACACTAAACTAGCAATATATTTCAGTATCTAGTTCGTTAAAAAATTCCACTGTACAGCTCTGAAGTGGACTTTAAAATCTTGGATGGAAGAGTAGCGTCGGGTGCTTCTTGATAGCTCTCGTGACTTGGATCTGAGATCTAGGGAGCGTTTAGACGTGGTTCTTGAGCAATACATGCTAGTTTAAAACACAATTTAGTTTTTGTTGCTTGGTAGCAATTTCGGAGTTTATTTTGTAAAAAGTTAATGGTAGGTATACTAGCTGTTCTCTGTGGTTTTACCCGCGTTTTTGGTTACTGCTCTACTTTTATTGATTGTAGTGTATTTTTATAGCCTTTCACAATGAATGAGCTATCCCACAGTAAAATAAATTTTCAATTTGAACCAGTACAACCGCCCATCAGGCACAAACACTGAAACAGTCTAGGTAGTTATTTGAGTAATATCAACCCGTTAAAAAGAAGAATATGAATGATGTATGGGTAACTCGCCATCCGTAAATCCGGTTTTAGTCAGTAAAGCCACGCTCTCTTGCTCCCATACAGCGGAAGAAGTCATTGGATGAGTTTCCACCTCAAAACAAAGGCCTATACAAAAAATATATTTTATGAAACTAAATTCTAACGTTAAAATAAATAAGTTTTACAAGACTCACTAGAGATAATAATGTGAAATGTAGACGTTCCGAAAAGTTTAGCATTTAGGAAAGTTACTGGCTCGAGTTCAGTGGGTAGAAGAGATACGTCTAAACAATCCACAGAAGATTTTGAAATAGATACTTAGACATCGCATGAAGTGTTTTCAAATGGATCCTTATTTTATCAAGATGAGTTTGTTCAGTCTGAAAAAGGGATAGAATGTAGTAAAAAAAAATTGTTTTAGTTAGTCTGGTTAAAATAAAATTTTATTTTCTAAAGGATTTTAAAATTCACGTAACATGTTCACTGAATTGTAGTAACATGTTCACTGAACACACACATGTTCACTGGCGGTAAAGATGATGACGAGTCAAATATTAATATATTTGACTCGTCATCATCTTTTCCGCCGAAAGACATCCACTGTTGGACATAGGCCTTCCCCATGTGTCCACCATCAGATTCCCGCGACCCTCACCAGTTCATCGGTCCACCTTGTGGGAGGCCAGCCAACGCTACGTCTTCTGGTATGCGATCGCCACTCCAGAACCTTTCGACCTTAACTGCCATCTGTTCTGCGAACAATGTGCCCTGCCTACTGCCGCCTAAGTTTGGCGATTCTTCGGGCTATGTCGGTTACCTTGGTTTTTCTGCAGAAATCCATTAGCTTAGCTTTCCATTACCCTTTGGGTGATTTTAAGCTTTCTGATAAGGTCCATTGTGAGCGACCACGTTTCGGAGAACGAAGGCTCTTACATTGTGTCATTATCGGTGGCGTTATCATATAATGTTAAAAACGGCCATTCAAAACTTAAATTGCAGATCCATAGTCAATCGTCATCATCATTCTTTTGTTCTTAATGCGATCTATATCAGATTGATCTAGCATGTTTCTTTTCCTATTCTCAATTAGTCGTCATCTCAGTGTCTCTTTTTAGGATTCCGTACCTCAATCGGCAAAAACGGAACTTTTATAAGATCACATTGTTGTCCGTCTGTCAAGAACTTTTTTCTGAAGAACACATGGAAGTATTAAGCTAAAATTACAGCATTTAATCAGGTCTACTACCCCTAAGAGTGATTAAATTCCAAATTCTAAATAAATGCAATCTGAAGACATGGCTGTTAACGCTCTATTTTATGGCGCATATTTTGAATTCTTATCATTAGCCATTGGCCGCTCCATCTACCGTATTTTATAACGTCTTTCCTAACATTTTTCGTCATTTTCAAATTTATGATCATTTGAATCTCTAATCGTTTAAAAACCATTCATCTTTAGCATTTTCTTTACATCTGCTATGTTACATCGCTTTAAATAAACAAAGGACTCAATTTCCTCATCACAACGAAAGTTTGAAACGCCCACTTGCCCACCATTTACAACTCATAATACCCACAACTATGTAACCAGCCAGTATAATAACATCACACCTTACGATACAACAACCTCAGTTCATAAGTACTGAAACTTCATAAGCCCGTCTTATAGCACCAAAGTCTTGCTTGCGTCATTTATTTGTAGCGGCCTTTGCTTTAGAATAATACAGAAGGTTGGTTCTATGCAATGAGCGAAAGTAGACACACGCACACATATACACATTCGTATAGCGGTCTCAAACGAATACTAATCGCGAGCGCACTTGTATTTGCTGTAAGTGAAGCATGTTTATGTGTGCGTGCGTTTTTGATCGTTGAACGGAGTCGACCTTCTGTACAGTTCTGAGCTTTTACTTTAGCTTCTACCGTGAACATGATACTGTCCTATGAGAATTTACGTCACACCTCTATGTTCTCAAGAGAGGTTTAGAAGACGGAGGTGTAATATCAGACGCTCGCTGTCCCCAATGACAGTGTACGTCATATTAGAGGATGTTATGTTTGGTATCAATACCACGGTGAGAATTTTGTGTAAGAAACAAATTCTATAACAATTTGAGTGTTTTGTAATTTCCGATGGGAGAGGTTTCAATATTTTCTTTATGGTGTTAAAAAAAGGCACTGCATTTGACGTTAACAAAATTTTCACTTTAGTTTCTTATACATTTAGGTTTATAAACTGAAGGGAATTTTACTACTACCATTACTTTTTCTTGTTCGATTAGTGATTTGATTATAAAAGCTATTATTAAATTACAAATCGTTAAATATTCTGGTAACAAAGTAGTGTCGGATCTTGTTCAACGTAATTCATTCTGCCTTCGCAGAATCAGAATCAAACTTTGATAGATTGACTTTATATTGGCTAGGATATTCAAGGATACCCAAGTTTCAGTCAGGAAAGTTACCTAACTCATTCAACACTGGAGCTACTACATAGAACCTTAATCAAAACAAAGTTGCCGATACGTTTGGCACGTTAACAGCGTAAAAAAAATAGGACTAGTTGCTGCTTGGCCAAGTTAATTCTAGACTTGCTCGTAACGAAATAAGTACAATGGTTAGAGCTTAATTTAGATCAAGAACTTATTTCATGAAGTGTGTTTTTTTTCCAAGAAGTAGGCAAAGGTATAAATCGTAGAATGAAGGTGATCCAATGCAAGAATTGCAATTTGTTAGAAATGAGCGAGATCGTCTTCGTAAATGTCTGCTAGAGTTATATCCATGTTTTCTCTTTTTTATTATAGGCTTTCACAGTAAGCCTTCAAAGGTCACTTTATAGTAAAATCAGAAGTTACAGAAGATTTAATTTTGGTCACTTTCACAAAGGGTGTACTTGTCGTCATTAGTTTTGTTCTTAACCCCCTATTGTAAGCGAGCCAATTTGTATATTGCCAGCCATAGCTGAGCATATATTTTATATGAAAAAAATGACCACACTGTTCAATTTTGTTCCTGGACCCAAAACTCTACGCTCGCTAGTAGCATTTCCGACCACGACACCAACGAAATTCTCAACCGAGAAACTCATTTTCGTTAAGGCAACATTTTCATCTTCGTCACGTTCTGAATTTTAATATAAGAAGCCTTCTCACACCATCGCAGATACTTGAAGGTTCTGCAAATATTTTCCATGTAGACAAACATGTTTTCGATCGAGAGTTCGGAAAAATAGATTTAGTATGTTGATAGTAATCATTTGGTGGTTGAGATTGATTTAGAGTAATACTTTCGTGAGTAATGTGTCTTCTTGATAGTTTATCTGCGACAGAGTTAGGGGTCAGCGAATATAGTTGTTGACCTTCGTCTGTATTTGATACATTATTTTGTGAGGAGAATAAATTACAGGTACATACAAGTTATATTGAAGGTCAGACAGATGTTCGGTCTTCGTTCAATCATTGAACGAAGACCGAACATCTGTCTGACCTTTCAAACTACGATGAGGTCGTCCTACAGTCTAATTGAGTACACTAGAATACCAGTATTTTTTATGAAGTAATTGCCCATCTGACCCCCATGATCTGTTACTGGGTCACATGAAACTCTTTGGCAAGACTGGGACATAAAATAACTGGTACCCCAATTTTCTTTACTGCAACAACATCCACAGCTAAAAATCTCTCTCGAAACCCCAATACACAAAATATCCATACATTCAAAAAATATAATCCTGTTACAAAAGAGCAAACATATTTGCAAATCTAAAAAGTCAACGACAATTTCCAGGGGACTCATAAAAGCATGAATAGTATTAACCGCAAAAGCAAGACTGCTTTCATGCAACAAATTTCACCTCATTCCCTACTGAATGAATAGGAAGTGGGGTAGGCTTTTTAATATGGTCTTGTACTGCTTCAGTGTTAGCTTTAACACTATGAGAACTTAAAGAACTTTAGCGTCCATTTATATTCACGTTTTCTAGCGGAATTGAAATATTAAGAGTGAATGAAAGTAACTTAATGCAGTAAATTAAAAGTAGTATCAAAACTAAATTAACGTAAAAATATTATTTTAGACAGCTTTGATGCGAAATGAAATCTATAATTTCCAAAAGTTTTTGTTAACAATGAATCATAACAAGGTAAAGAGAAAGAAATAAAAATTTACACATATATTATGTTGAACGTTCTAACAATCTCGTTCTCCAAGAAATTTTCTAGGTCACACAAAACTTCTACGCAATTTTTGAAAATTTTATAAAAAAAAATAAAAAAATATATGCTAAATTAGAATCTTGATTTTATTTTCAAACCAAAACGGTCTTAAGGTTTCTTGACCACAACAAAAGAATATTCTTATTTTAATGTATTATTAGAATCAAGGCTGCTAAAAGTGAACCTTAGTTGGAATGACTTCATCTATCCAAAGTCAAGTTTCGACTCATACAACTTACAACTCCAACAAGTTCCATAGAGAGCATGCATCGACACCTGTCAAACTTCGATTACCAGTACAAGTGTATTGTAACAAGTTTGACAGAATCCTAAACACATTTGCATCGCAGCGGTGTTTCCTTGTCCGTCTATTGGGAAATGCAGTATGAGTTCCGAATTGATTATGCACGAATTGCAGGCTGGTTTGATGACTTTCGTATAGCGTGTAACTTGCCTACATGTTGTTATGTGTCCCTCATCTACTTGTGGATTTTGATCACAGTATTTCCTGCCTATTTGATATGGTCATAAAAGAGATACGGAACGAATTTACAGCAGCTTTATTATCTTCTAATATCAGTCGCATCTAGAATGAAGATATCTGTAGGAGAACAAAGGCTTCTAACGTAGCCTGAAGTATCGCCAAACTTAAGTGACAGTGGTAAGGGTACATTACTCGCAGATAAGATGGGTGTTACAGAAGGTCTCCCACAAGATGGACCGATGACCTAGTGAGGTTCGCGGGAATCCGATGGATGCGATACGCATAGCACCGTTCGTTGTGTTGACACTTGGGGGAGTTATATCCAATTAACGATAATGATGATGACGTTGATGATGAATATCAATAAAATTGTTTCTGTAATCAATCTGTCAATCATAGTAATTATAGATATTTATTCGCTGATATTTTACTGTTCCGTTAGAGGCACGATCGTGGCATCATCAATAATGGTCGTTTAGATACTGATACTATGACAATGCAAAGTAATCGGTCTCAATTTATTTGAAAGCTTCTGACGTGGGAAAAAGGTTAGGCAGTCAGTAAGGCTGATAGCGAGACTAATGGCCTAAGGTAGGCAGACCATTTATGTAACTGTAGTGTAGTGTGATCTTTTTTTAGTACCTACATATAAAGATTGAAGACCGTGGTTTTAACTATACAAGCCTCACATAACACCTCAATCCCCAAAAGACGTATATCTCGCGCACAACCAAATAACTATGTCGACTTTATTGTAATACTAAACCAGTACTAGAAAATGTTCAGTCGACCGCAACGAAATGGTTCTGTACGTTTTACAAGCAGAGATGTTCCTTGAGACATCGGAACAACATAAAAGACACCTGGTGGACAATTTGTTACAATAAACGTGACAGCCACGCTTAGAGCTATTGTTCACTTGGTTTTAGTGTTTTTATTGCACCTACTAAGCTTTTTCGTTCCATTTCACACATGGTGCTGGTGAAGGGTCATTTGTTAAGTTTATATCTTTTTGTTGAGATTGGTAAAATAATAACAGAACAATTTTATTCATATTTTTGGTATTTTGTTAGGTTTGGCAATATATAAAATTAAGAAAAATATTTATAATATTGGTGATCTTTAAGATTAAATAGCACACACATTATGATATTTTTATTTTATTTTATAAAAACGGTAACATAGAATCAAATCAACAAACTTGTATGAAAAATATAAAATTGACCTACCTAATGTTGACAGCTGTAAAGAATTAATGGATATATTTGAATTTGACTATTACATAGTATTTTAATTAAATTATTTTAATAACATATAATTTTGAATGATTAAAAATTTACTTTAAGTCTCAGAAAGCCCTTCAAGTCGTTGGTCGTTATAGGTTCAGAGTCAGAACCAAGGAAATATGACAACTGTCTTACCAAGGAGTAACGTACCACCTAATTACTAGGATATGGAGGTCAAATAGGCAGTGCCGTTGAGAAAGGCAAGCAAGAAAAGAGACCAAAACGAAGTAATGGATGGTAAGCAGGCGTGCTTAAATTAATGATAATATCGATGATGGTATATTTTGACGATAGGACATTTGACTTTGGAAATAAATTTCTCCTTTTCAAAACAATGATTTTATTATATTTTCTTCAGATTTTGATAGTATTATTTGACTAATTATTAAATTTTAATGACATTGTATTACAACTAATTATTGATATTGTATTATTGACTATAACTTATTATTGACATTAAATTATTGTCTATTTTAATCATTTGAAAATGGGATATTTTTTTTTTAATTACTTCATAATTAATTCTACTTTAAAAATTTTGCATGCCTCACGGTAGAATGTATTGGATCCTTCTCTTTCTTAACACCATATTTTTGTACCTACATTCATAGCAATTAAATTATTTCATTTCATTTCAAAAGTCATGTCATCAACGACATGTTCGATATATAAAACGAATATAAAACGAAACGGTACGGTTTTGAAACTTTTAATGCCCTCGCATTCTACTAGGTTCAGTGACAAATCGTTCACGGTCCAAGCGGTGCGATTGTGAAACGCGTTGCCGGTGCTAATTAGGCAAGCCCAGTCACTAGCTTCTTTCAAAAATCTAGTCAAAGATCATTTCCTTTCACTCTAATTGCTATCCTGTCTCTACCTAAATTCAGTTCTTCCGTCACTAACCCACCTTATTGTTCTTTTCTTTTTCCATCTCTTTGTATGAAATTGTGTAACTCATAATATTTATATATATATATAATATTTATATAGTTTACATATTGTCTTTTATTTAAAATAGCTATATTACATCTATGTGTAGTCTAGTATATAATTTTAATATAATATTTACGTTATTAATTTGCAGTACACCGCAGACTACCCCCCTTTATCTATTTCAAGTTCTTACATTCCATCCTAAGGTTGTCTGGTAGATATCGCTTTCAGTGATAAGACCGCCTTTGTACCCATAGATTTAAGTTAGTGTAAAAGTTTTGTTACTAATTTGGTGTACAATAAAGTTTATTCTATTCTATTAACAGTAATTTTGTTGATTGTTCTCGTACATTTCATTAATGTTCAGTGGAAAGGATATAAGCAACACTGGGAAATAAGCAACCTTTTTTGATTTACTTTTAGGTATATTTTGGACCTTGTGACGAGGATGCAAGGTCATATCATTGGGTAACTTGTAGTAAATTTCTATCAAAATTAAGCACACAATAAAACGGCGATCACAAAGAAGTGTGCAAGTAAACGGCAAAAGAATAAGATCACCAACTTCATGGAACAGTTCGGAATATTCCAATTATTCCTGGAACACCAAACTTTAATAAAGGAAGTAAATTGAGTGTTGCCCAATACCGTGGAACTTCCAACTTTTTAACAAAATGTTCTTTGTTTCCTGTCACTTTTAAATGCAATCTCTGTGAGAAAGACATTTTGGAAAGTTCATTTATTACTTTTAATTTTAATTTAGAAGGTAACAATTTAGATTGAATTCAAGTCAAAGACTTCGGAATTAAAGAGATAGATAATTAATTCAAGGAAGATTATAAAGAGCCTGACTAAATAAAAGAGCTTTAACTGTGTAGACGTAGGCGTCAACATTGAGTTAAAGTGATCAATATTTTAAAACACTATCATCATCATCATCATCATCATTTCAGCCGAAAGACGTCCACTGTTGGACATAGGCCTCCCCCAAGCGTCGCCACAACGACCGGTTCTGTGCATCTACTGTAAGTTGGACATACACCTTCCCAAGTGTCGCCACAATGCGTCCTATACGTTTCGCATCCTTCGAATTCCGGCGACCCTCACCAGATCATCGGTCCACCTTGTGGGAGGCCTTCCAACGCTGTGTCTTCCGGTACGTGGTCGCCACTCTAGAACCTTTCGTCCCCATTGATCATCTTTTTTTTAAGGTGGTAAATCATCCAATGACATCTCCTGCCCTTGGGCGGGGCGGGAGGTCGTGTCAGATTTTTACTCACTAAAGCCCACTCCTGTGCCTTCTTTGCCCTCGTTCCAGGGCCCCGGGGTTCTCTTTCACATCACCCATGGCCCCAGTAGGCTTCGACCCTGTTGGATTCCTACGGTTGCTGACATCTCCTTGAGGCGCGCGTGTGGCGCCGATGGAATTTCGAGGAGCATTTCCGACGTCTGGCTCCCTATTAACCATCTGTTCTGCGTACAATGTACTACACTATATAAAACACTGTAGTTAAATAAAACCTAGACCGATACCATTTCATAAATTGAAAGGCAATTTTTTTGTAATTGGTAGAAAAAAATTAGGTTTCCCATCCCACTACTCTGAGAAAAGAAACACTGAAATAAATTCTTTTTTCAAATCAATCAACAAAGGGAGTGGTCCGGATACGGCCAGAGGTTTTCAATGCCGTGGACAAGATTATTGTTTATACTAAAAATCTTAATAATTACTAGAAATAATTATTAAAATAATATCACGTCAGTTAAAGTTCAGAAAAATAATATTAAACAATATGTATATTCATTTATTCAGTGTTTCCTTGGTTCCTGCAACCATTTTGAAGTTTATTTTTCAATTATTTCTTGACCATGGATACAAAGTCCTTTAGGCGGAATAATAAAAATAAAGATTGCATAGAATTTTCAATTTAATAATCGACCAGAACATCATTTTTTTTTAACATCATTTATTATATCAATAATATGCATTTGGTCCATTGATAAAAATGCATACGAAATACAATTATTTTGCTTATATTATTGAAAAAAAAAATTAATTGCGTCGTTTAAAATGTTCGGGTGTTTTTGGCGGGATTTCTTGAGTGAAGTTCAGTGGCTGTATGATCTTAAGACCTTAGCCTACCCAAATGGGGCGAAAAGTGGCGGCAAAAAGTGTCACATTTTGCCGCGTAGCATTTGAATTGCGACTATTTGCTTCAGTTTGTGAATATTTGCTGCTATTAATTTTCACTTTCATAATGAACTTACGTCTGTGTGAACTCTGCACTCGCTTTTCCCGACAACCTCAGCCTGCGAATTTGCTATGTACGACATATATGACCCCGGCCGCTCTATCTCGGACTCTGTTTCTACTTCTTTGAACAACTCCAGCGTCCCACAGATTTTTTTTTTTTTTTTTTCGGGTGAGAAAATCATCTAATGACATCCCCCGCTCTTGGGCGGAGCGCGAGATAGTGTCAGACTTTTACTGACTAAAAACCCACTCCTGTTCCTTCTTTGCCATTTTTTCCAGGGCCCCGGGGGTCACTTTCGCATCACCCATGGCCCCAGTAGGCCTCGACCCTGCTGGGCCCCTACGGTTGCTGACATCTCCCTGAGGCGCGCGTGGAACACTACGCGCCGTCAACGACCTGGGCTCGGTCCGGACAGTCACCGGACGATCGGACGGCGAGCCACCCATTGCTCGCCGTCCGCAAGCCCGCGCCTACGGTGGCCGGAAATCGGGATCGGAATCCCGGCGGCGGTTGGGGCGTGAGGACCTTTGCCTCACGCGATCGGCCGCCTCCTTTGCTAGCATTACTGCTTCGCAGAAGGAGGCGACCGCCTGCCACTCCTCCTCGCTCCGGACCATGGCCTGTACCAAGGCCCGGCGCGAGAGATCGCTGCCGCCGATCGCCCCCACGAGGACACGGCGGTGCTCTGCCCAAGCGGGGCACACCTCTACTGTATGCTCCACCGTGTCCTCCGGGCGGTCCACACAATGGTGGCACCCGGGCGTCTCTTCTGCACGAATCCGGTGCAGGAACCTCCCGAACTTACCATGTCCGGTGAGGACCTGCGTCATGCGGTAGGTAAGGACGCCGTGAGGTCTTTCCAGCCACTCCTCAAAGAGGGGACTTATGGCCATAATTATGGCGTGCCCAGCACTGGGTTGCAACAGTCGCTGTCGCCATTCCACCAGCGTCCCACAGATGGAAACCAACTCGTACAATATTTCGACCCGCAGAAGCCAACGCTGTGTTAATTGTGCTTTAAGGGTGATTTTCAAAATTTATGTACATTTTGGGACGTGAAAACGTCCCCCGGAATATTGTCCAGACATAACATATTAAACGATCAAATTATTGTTATTATCATTGAATAAAAGTTTATTGAGAAGGATTTCAACATTTCAGTTTAAAAAAAAATAAGTAGTCTGAAATATATGACATTCATGTTCTTAGTGTCATAATATTTCCATACATCTACTACGTGTCTCTAAGCGAGAGCGCGTTACAAAAACCATCATAAAGATTAACCTACTCATTTTATTGTAAGTTCTGTTTGCGGAATATCTTAATGGGTAATTATTATGTAAATTATACAAAATTGAAATAAAAAACTTTATGTAATAATTATAAATAAGCCTTTCAAAATGTGTCTTCTATTTCATTCAATTTTGTTGATCATTATTGTAACATAAATATTAGTAGATATTTGAGATTCTTTATTAGCAACACATTCTTGTCGAAGACATCCAATCAGATGGCAACAAAATATTATTCCGCCATTTTGTCTGCAGGTGTCATTGTTCTGAAAAGTGTATTTCTTGCGGTGTAGTGTTTTTTCCACAATAAAGTTTTCATTTTAGTTGATCAACTATAAAAACAACGGTAAGTCTCTGTTTTACTATTTTTGCGTAAATTCAAAGAATAACATTGATTCAATTTGATTAAGGTGATAGACAAGTCCAACAACATTATTTTTAACCTTCAAATGTCGAAGGTCGTTATTCAACAAACCGTTGATTTTCATTTTCGTAACGATTTGTTACCTATTTTGGTTGCGGAACCAAAAGGATGTAACAAATATGAAGCAAAGCCGATTTCATAATGGAATTATTTTTTTAATTATGCGTACTTACATACAGGGTAATGTATTAACTAGTGCGCAATTTTTTTACTTACAGATCATTGGACTTGATCAGCTGACGTACAAATTAATAGTGTTTCATGTATCGGATCGACCCTCCACGGGATTAACTGGTTGAGTAGTGTAATTAGAGACACAATAGTAAGACAATGGCGCACGAACGCGGGCGTTCGTGCGGGGATCAACAGCTTAAAACGATCAAAATTTCGCGGTGTAGATATAACAGTTTCCTAACTAATTATTTATAAGCGACGTATAGATACTACTCGTAGTAGCTATACGGCACTTATGAGTATTTTTTTTTGGTTTATTACTAGTTCTTTCTTAATAAAAAATGCTGATAAAAATAATAACTAACTTTACTATTATTTTTGTAATTACGTTTTAAAAGTAATTAATAATTTTTAACCGTAAGTTCCATCACCAATGGTTTGTTTTCTGTAGGCTAAACATTTTAATAAACACTTACTGACCAAACGGAATGCACAATTTGTTCTGAGACTGTATTTTGTAATTAAAGAGACTGCTTATGTTATCAATAAATGATTAAGCTCTAATTTCATTGTGTTAATAGTGTTGTGAAATAGCCCTAATATTTCCTTTTTGTTATTTTTTTGTAACGTTGGTCACTTTTGTAACGATATTCATTTTTGTTTCATTTTTGTAATTGTACAAAAAATTTGAAAATCACCCTTAAATATTACTCAAATGAGACGAAATTCTTTGGAAGTTACTGAAATCCGTGATCTGTGATACAATATTGGATTCATCCACGGCAGGTAAGAACTATTTAATTTGTACCAATACATACCTAACTAACAAAAATAAAAATATGTAAATAAAATACTGAATGTATACTGAATGTGAGATGTTAATGTTGAATGATACTTGTTGATGAATAAATAAGCTAGTACTTAGAAGTCACTTATATAATGTTTTTAGTCGTTGTTCTAATTTTAAACGACGAAGAAACTGATTAACCAAATGAATAAATAAATGTTTGTTTACTTTGCTGTGCTACAGCCGCCATTTTGACTCTAGCAATATAAAAATTAAAACTGATTTAACTCATTTCCTCCAACTTTTAGATAAACCTGTAATAGCTGTAAAAGGTTTATTATTTCATAAACTATGAATTGAAGTTGTCCTAATATATGTCTACTGTTGCTATACTGTGGCCAAAGTTTGTATGAATGGTGGACCATACCCTTTGAGAATTGTTCACGGTACAGCGTCTGAAATTATTTAACTTTTTAAGGAAAATACCATAGATTTTTAATAATAGTTGTTTTTTTAAAATCATCTAATGACTTCTTCGACTCTAGAGTAGAGTAAGAGAGCGTGTCAGAATTTTACAGACTAAAATCCACATAAGTTTCACTAGCTAAGTACGTTTTGTGTTCCAGAGCCAAGGTAATCCTTTCAAACAATCCTGCACGAGTTCCCATTCTAGGACGAGTCAACTTAAATCGATCAAGTTGACTCGTCCTAGAATCAATAAATATAGAGTACAACCTGGAATAAACTTTTTTCTCTTGCTATACTCCTCAGCTAGCAATAATTTATTGGTGTAACTAGTCTCAGTCTTGGTGTAACTCAAAGACAAAGTTTCTGCCTTCATCAATCCAAGATCTAATTGCTCCAAATACAAGTCTTAATAAGTTCAATGACCCTTAATTCAGTTTTCTCATTCCACTCTTAACACAGCCATCATTAAGTCGTAACCCTATTTAAGTATACTGAGTAAAACACGTTCAATTTGCGTCGGTACCGCAGAAAGATGTTCCCTTAGATAAACTCGGCGAATTCAATTTTGCCGGGTAAACAGTTTAAAAGCGTTCCGAGTAACGAGTATCGAATGGTAATGGAATGAATTGGACCTAATGTTCACAGGAGCGCAGTTGAAAACGAAAAGGCGTATGTTTGGGTTTGATGCATGGAATTATGATTTTAATTTGGATTATATTTAAAATCATTTTTGTGTGACGCTGATTAAGTTTTATGATGAAGAAATTAGTATATTTTGTAAGGTCCGACCAATTTTATTTTATGATGTTATTAAAATATTTTCAAGTATGTTTTTCTTCAATTTCCGGACATTGGGTGTTAATTCAATTTAAAAAAATCTTAGTGTTGAAAATAACGTCTTTTCGGTAACGTAATTCAGAATTCTGCTATATTTAAGTATGTTTAATCTCTCTCTTAACTCTTTTAAACGGGCATTTTCAAATGATGTTAAAACCGTACCAAAATTCTCAAAATCCAAACATATTTTGAGTCTAACGATCGGATAATTCTCAAAAGCGAAGGATATGAAATGTACCAAAACGTGAACGCCCTAATTTCGTACATACGACATTTCAGTTTCGCACAAACGAAGTGGTAAATGGAATGTGTTAGGCGGAGCGTTCTCTCAAACATGCAAACGATCCGTAACAAGTACTTATGAGTCGTAAATGATCGCATATGATCGTACGTATCCTTCGCCAAGGAGATAATAGCATAATGACAGATAGAAGACGGTGATGTCACCAATGTAGCGCTCCTTTATGTGAGGTTTAACGAGTGTGCTTTAGATATTTTTGAGTATATTTGTAGACGTGAACTAACTTATATTTAGGTATTAGCTTTTGCCAGCAGCTGCACTTACATGAAAGTAGATTTCATCGTACAAATTTTGGGAAGAGTTATTTTTGGTTAAAAAATTACATATTCTGATAAATTCTTGATAAAACTCGATTACGTCACTAGTGGATTTGTTTGTACGAGCTTAGATATCAATACTGATGTGTTAACAATACAAAAGAAGAAGTATTTATTATTATTTATTTATTTATTATATTCTTTATTGTACACCACATAAACAAAAATACAGGACAAACAAGTATGTGCAAGTTATGTTACTTTTATGGTGTACAATATAGTTTATTCTATTCTATTCATCAATTCCCATATTATTTACCTACAATAAAAATACATTAAGTTAACAATCACAAATAAGGATAACTATTTTTTTTATTGATATTAACTAGTGTGTGACTGCGATCCCACCTAATGGTAAGCAGTGATGCAATCGTTGACGGTGTAGCTCACGAGTTTATTAAGAGCCTATTCACACTAATCTTGAAGACACCTAAATTATAAACGGACGGGAAGACCGAAGCAAGAAAATTTTCCAGTTCTTCGATGTACGTGGTATAAACGATTTAATTAATTTCTTTAAAAAACAATACCCAAGTGTTTAGCTACCGAGATGTGCTTGAACAAAAATCTAGATTTTTACATTGCCTTTTTTTATACCATTGACCTTGCTTTATACCAAATTTCAGGATTCTGGGTCAACGGAAAGTACCCTATGAATTTTGATTCCTTAGTATCGGAATATACGTGTTTTGCTACATTAACGGCCGTATTTTTTTTATTCATTAACTTAGTAGTTTGATTTTTTTCACAGCTTTAAGGGACCACAGACTTGAGTATATGGTTATATGATTTTTTTTAATTTCAACTCGATACCTCCACGTGTTTCCGAGATAAAGGGTCTTGACAGACAGACAGACAGACGGATGGACATCAAAGTGATCCTATAAGGGTTCCGTTTTTTCCTTTTGAGGTACGGAACCCTAAAAATATTATTATTAGTACATATTTATTTTGCAACTGCGAGGCAATGGCATCCTCCCTTCGCTCTATTCACTTTTTGTTCATATTGTATTTTGTAGGCCAAAAATATTTATTTTATTTCTTTATACACCCTTATTTTTTAATTAGTGCTATCTATCTCTATCCGTACCCGTTACTGCTCTTATCATATGTGTAGTTAAAAGTAAAAAAAATTAAACCCCAAAATTGTCAACGAAAACTTGTCATAATTGGTAAATTCATAATTGAATTAATCATTCATAACAATTGCTACTAGAAAATACTACGCGCAGTGTTTTTTTCATTTTTATCGCCATTCATTGATTCATAATCAACAGCCTGTATAATAATTGCATAAATTGAGTGACATTTTGGGATATAAACAAACGCTCATAACTTATTATTTATTAAGACTTTACTTAAATAATAATAAGACCTTTTTTAATAAATCCCTTAAGTATTTGTAGTAATTAAAAATTAGTGGTGTATAGATATACTTTATGGAGACATTTTTGACCAAAGTGCACTGGTTTTTGTAAGTGCAATACAAACTGACAAGTGCAAAGTAAAAAAGTAATATATAATTTTGCGTTTTTCAGATAATTTTGTAATATATTATGCAGTTATTTTGTAATAATTTTTTTTCAAAAATTTCATTGAAAAAGTAACTATTATTTCTGTATTTTGATGTACTTGAAAGACGATTTGCCATGTCTTAGAATATAATTTTTTTGGTAAGTTACTTCAAATATCAGAAAATCGCAAAATTGCAGATAACTTTGCACCCGTCGAAATATCGTAATTTAATGTAACATTGAATAAATTATGATATTTGTAATGCAGTAACTACTTAACCACTAAAATTTAAACTATCCTGCCGTACTTGCTCTTTGAATCACGAAAAGATCTTTCAAAATTCAAACGGACTTCAAAAGAGCATCATAATACATCATATACTAACAAAGATATTCCATTTGAAGAAAACGTACAAAGTCAGGAAGTAGTTGCATAAGAACTTAAAAGCCTCGACGAAGTCAGAACTAAGAATAACGATGATATTTAACCACGTTAAAATATGATTAAAAAGAATTCAAGCGAACGGTTCTTCTATTTGAATTATGTAGCGTCATTTTATAGTACTAGTGTAGTAAGAGATATGAATATTATATTGTAATAGTAAATTTAATTACTGTGGATATTTAATGATAGGTTACGAAAAGAAAGATTTAATTTTAGAGTTGGAATTCCATTCACAATAAAAATTTAAATGTATATTTTTTTCTTTGTTGAATTAGGTTAGGTTCGCGATTGAATACTACCTCACCTGATGATAAGCGATGATGTGGCCAACGATGGAGCACGCTTGCCTAAAGTAACCTATTTACTCTTGACTTAAAGACTCCTAGGTTGTAGCTATCAGGAAACACAGACTCTGATTTTCTGGACTTCCAGATCATGAATGACATAATATATACTTTTATATACCTTTTTTTTTCTTTCGGGTGGGAAAATCATCTAATGACATCGCTCGCTCTTGGGCGGAGCGAGATATAGTGTCAGACTTTTACTGACTAAAAACCCACTCCTGTTCCTTCTTTGCCATTTATTGCAGGGCCCGGGGATCTCTTTCGCATCACCCATGGCCCCAGTAGGCTTCGACCCTGCTGGGCCCCTACGGTTGCTGACATCTCCTTGAGGCGCGCGTGGAACACTACGCGCCGTCGACGATTTGGGCTCGGTTCGGACGGTTACCGGACGAGCCACCCATTGCTCGAGTCCGTGAGCCCGCGCCTACGGTGGCCGGAAATCGGGATCGGAATCCCGGCGGCGGTTGGGGCGTAAAGATCGTTGCCTCACGCGATCGGCCGCCTCCTTTGCTAGCATTACTGCTTCGCAGAAGGAGGCGACCGCCTGCCACTCCTCACTCCGGACCATTGCCTGTACCAAGGCCCGGCGCGAGAGATCGCTGCCGCCGATCGCCCCCACGAGGACACGGCGGTGCTCTGCCTAAGCGGGGCACACCTCTACCGTATGCCCCACCGTGTCCTCCGGGCGGTCCGCTTTTATATACCTGTAATACATTTCCATGAGATAATTTTTGAATTTTACGCTGGCGAAGCCACTATTAAAAGCTAATGATATAGGCATAAAATTATATTGATTTGATGAAGTAATAAAGCCACCGCGTGATTAGCTTTACAGTAACAAACGCTATCCACTTTTTTATAATTTCATTAAAAACATTTTGCTAAAGCAGTACTCTACTAAGAAACACATTAACAGCTGTAGATGCACATACATTTAACAAAAATACAATATCAAATAAAATCACAACCCCTGCTATCCAACAACCGTATAATTCACAGGAACCCTCCATAATATACGCATAAATCAAGGAACGCTATAATTTCTAATCACATTGAATATTTGAAAGGCAGTCGATATTTAATATCCATACAGAGTTCCCTTTGAATCCACTCTTCCTGAAAGCAGTGCTCCAATTAACGCCATGATTGTTACAATAACCAGCTTTCGAAAGAATATGAATTTCTGAAACAATTGCCAAGTTGAAAAATAATCGGTCTGTTTCACAGTATAATATATATAATATATATATATATATAAATGACAGAAATTCCTTATTGAAGTTCTGTAAATTTAATAGAATTTGAGCGAATACCTGTCACATAAGTTTGCCAAAATTATTTTCAGAGGTGGCGAAGGACGACAGGTATAATTATCAGTCTTAAAGTTATTTATTTATTTATTGGCACACTAACAGCATTGCATACAGGATTTTTTGTTAGTGTCTGGTATGCATGCCTATTATAGATATGCACAGCTTACACCATGTTAGGTATGACATTAATTGTTGTGTTATCGTAGTAATTATTCAATTCGCCTTACAGAGAAAGTTATATCTCATTTTCACATATATACATTATACTCAAATGATTCTTACTAGGTCCTCATTTTTATCAATGACATTACAAACACAACCTTAAAAAAGAGGACAAAGTCATAATAGTCGCTTAGGGTTGGGTTTTTAATGTAATCGAAAAAAAAAATCTGGAATCGATATAGAAAGAGAAATGTATCCATACCAATGTAAGAAAATTACTGTATATTTATACGAGGATTGATGATGAATTAAAGAATACAAAACAAGTCATGTAAAACTTACTAACCCAATTTTAAAACACATACGATCTTCCCAGAAGACGGAGGCAGGACCTAGAACCGTCAAATTAACATTGCATTAAAGTTTGTTTTTCAAATCTTGAAGAAATTATGCAGTCTTCTGAAATATTCATAAAATGACTTTGTAACACGACTTGGAACAGGAAGGTTACCTCAATTATGCGTAGATTATATAACAAATTAGATGGGCTTTGTTTTATAAAAGTTTGGTTGAGAAATTTGTGCTAATCTTTGTTTAAAATGCGATGGACTAAGTCCCAAAGAAAATCCGTAATAAGATAATCAGTAATATTCTAATCCTTCAGCCAAATATGGTGTTTATGGCCTATTACAATGAGTATAGTCCTATTAAGATCGATGACAAAATCCAGAGTTTAAAAAAACATCTAGTATAATTTCTAAATTTGTTTCGGCGTTTTTTGTACACCAATCTAATCTATATTTAACGTGAAAAAATATTTATTCAAACCAATTCACATAAATATTACAAAATAAAGGAGACAATTTTTTTTGGGCCCACTATTAAACGGTTACGTTTATTAATCATATTACACATGGAAAAAGCGATCATCTTATTATAATTAACAGACCGAAAATTATATAGAAATCTAACCGGAATAATGAAATAATAGTAAAAAAGTGTTACGGCAAAAAATGCTTGTTTAGGAGCGTTTTCAAGTTTATTTTAACGTGAAAAAAAAAATGTTACTACACTGCGCAGCGGTGACATCGGATTTAAATGCGTTTCAAGAGATAATAATTAATTGGTACAGCGAACTTGTTTTTAATGCTGTTATTAACGGTTAACACAAATATCAAGTAACGTACTTTAAAAATCACCGTGGAACGAAACGTAATTAATAGCCCGTTGCAGATGCTCTGTGGTCCAGTTTCAATCAGTTTGACACTGACAGACAACTAGTGGTGGGTCGTTGTCGAATTTTAGACGGACGAGACGTAACCGTTTTGGCGACGACAAAAACGGTTGCAGAAAACGGTCGTCGTCGCAACTGGTTTGAAGACGAAACTATCGTAAAGTGAAGTAGTTGCAGAAAACGTTCGTTGTCGCAACTAGTTTGAGGACGGTAATAAATTCTGTACTCGTCGCGTCGTCGTTTCAAAACCAATTATTACAATGAAAAATGAACTTTATGACTATAAACATGAAAGAAAGAAAGAAAGAAAAAAGAAAGAAAAACTGTTTATTCGCGCGAAATGACGCAATCTTAAAACTAGTTAACAAACATTATCAGTTGAATAGGGAAGATATGCGTCACATCCGCGCAAAACGGCCGAACGCTCAGCATAAAGCTGCGGCCTCACGCATTATGCGATGAGCTCACAGCGCTGTTTTTCAGCGTGGGCCGATGGCGGTGTTGACATAAAGACGCCCGAACGGTGCAGCGTACAACGAGATTTCGACAGAAAAAGGAAATAAAAATAATTACAGAATTACAAATTAAAAGGAAAATTAAATTAAATTAAATTAAAATAATAAATAAATATGTAACGTGACAAGTATATATATAATATAAAGTGGCAACACCACGACGCGCCCGTAGCAGCACTCGTTTTTATAATCTGTGGCAATTTGCATAGACCACAGACGCTAATAGGTACGTGATTGGACGCGATCGCGGTGCCGCTCACAGAATATTTTGACAAAAGGATATGACCGAATGTGACGACAAGATAAGATGGTTTTGGAAATTCAAATAATTGTTATATAGTACTATTATGATGGTTCATGTTTGCGACAATGTTTTAAGTATTTGTGACGAGATGTGAAATTAGACGAACTCAAGAAAAGCGAACATGGGAACAGGTAAGGTTGATCAAATTGTTCACTCACATTGCTTTGTGGAAAATTCCAGGGACGAAAACAAACGGGACGAATGTATAAATATAATTAGTTTATCTGTAATTAGATTAATAATGGATTACCAAGTCAACAAATAAGAATAAACAGTAAAAATTAAAATTATATGCATTGTAATGTGACTATAATGTGAAAAGTGTAATGAATAATTAAAACGTATAATTAATATTTGTTTTGTTTGTAGGTTCCTAGCATTATATTTAAAAAATAGTATGACAACGCAAACTGACAGCAGCGAAACACCACAGGGACAAGACAAATTGAATGCCAAGCCACAGCACCGCTGAAGATCCAAACCAAGTACTGCAGGTCATGCACCCATAAGGTGACAAAAAGTTTATTTTATTGTTGTGAAAGTTGTGCTAGCAAGAGTAACTTTTTATGGTTATATTTAAATGATTGTATTGATTTTAGGCCTCGCATCGGTGGAGGAATAACATTCCAGATCTTCGCAGCCATGTACTTGAAGGAACCTCTAAATGCCGCGGTTTTGTGTCGCGGTGCTGATAGTGGAGCAACTCCAGAGCGAAGACCATACTTGTAGTGTGTTTGTCGCCAAGTAAGTTTGTCAAATAGATAGCGTGGCTTTTGGGTTGTTACAACGCCAAACAGTAAACTAGCCAAATGCAGCCTGCGCCTAGCAGCCATTTTCAAGATCTTCAGTTGATTTATGTATGGAGTCACATGACTCCTACGTGGGACATGTACACAAAAGCGAACACATGCGTTCTGGATGCGCTGAATCAGTCTATCCGTCCTAGCAAGCAAACATGGCCCATAAACAGCATAAAATTCATTTTTCATTGCAATAACTGGTTTTAAAAACGACGACGCGACGAGTGTGATAGTTGAAGCAATGGATTTTCAACCTTATTTTCTTAACAGTAAGATAACAATTCGCATACAGTAATTCGAAGACTGGTTTATGCAACGAAGACTGTTTGGTCGCAGGATGGAAAACGGTTGTTACGTTGCAGAACAAAAAACGGTCTTTGAAAACTGTTCGTCGTTGAAACGCCCACCGCTACAGACAACATTATTATTGTTTCCGATTACTAGATAGTTGCATGTTTCTTCTGTTCTTTTCGTATTTTTATTCGAAAGATTTTATGAAAATGGCATCTGTAGATACATGCATAATCCACAAAGCCGTTGTATCAATTGTGCAGCACGATTTCAACGGAATGTTGAATACTGCTCTTGCTGGATACTGTTGTAATTGTTTAGTGGGCAGACGCACTGTTGGCTGCTGTGCATATGTGATGTGTATAGTGTGGTTTTTATCTTGGGCGCGGCATCAAGGTGAGGTTGAGCCACCTGCATCTTTTTTAGATGAAATACTGCTTTTAAGAGATGACTTTGAAAATGATGATGATGAACAGTAATAAATACTTGTGATGCTATTATGTGGTTTTTTTTCTCCTTACACAACCAGCATAAAACACATCACCTTATTATTTTAGATCTACAGTCAATGGCCGACAAAAGCCGCGCTATTTCGAAATGTATACATCTACGCATTTTCATGAATAAGTCTATCAAATCGTGTAAATCACATCAAAGTCTGTCACGTAGTACAGACGTGACTTTGTTTTATACTGTATATTATTGAACAGTGCACTATTTTAACTTAAAATACCAAGGAGACCTATCCACTCATTAGACAATCGCTCTTGTGAGATTTTAGGTTATTATGAGAGTCATGTTTTGACTGTCGTATTTCACGGTACTCCAGTTAGATAAAGTTTTGCCAATATTACCAATGTAATCTAGAGATTATAAGGAATAAATTAACGTGCATTTCATTGCTATACGCCACAATTTGTGGTGGGCCTATTCCCCAAACAAAAAAAATTGTCTCCTTTCTGTTTTTAAAATTTTGGATAATCCATGTCAAACAGTTGAAATACCAGCACTAACAACTGATATGTATGATTACCATCAATATTCGTAGCATGTTGATCTCCATAAAACTCACTTGAACCCTAAATAATTTTCAAGTCCAATATTGTCAGATCAATCTTCCCATAAATAAAGAGCTCTCGTTCGACCTGAGACCTGAAGGGTTTCAGATTTTTGCTGAATGATTTATTTAGGGTCAGTGCTACTACCCATCCCGTTTATTTGATTAAAGATCAACTGTGTGAAGAAAAGGTAAGGTTGAATGTCCTTTATACTGCTTGGATATTTTATCTGGAGGCAGAAGTCTCTCCAGGACGAGTAAGCAATAAGCGAGGGCTTATATATATTCGTTTTATAGCAGTACGTCGTACTCGTATAATAATGTGAATCTAGTTGATTGCACAGGCATAACTCGTGGCCTGACTGACATTAGAAGCCCTTTCCATGAGGGTTGAAAAAAAATCACGTTTATGGCATATGAGTTATTCTAGAGAAAATGAAGTGTAAAGAAATTCTCGACCGCCGAAATGCTCGACCGCCTTTAGCTCTTGGGAGTTGAAGTTTTCTCAGACTTTAATTTTGGGTGGTTCATTGAGTCCAAAGCCAAGGTAGCTGCTAGAAAACTCGGCGTTCTTGAGAATGTCCGGCGGTACTTCACACCGGGACAGCTTTTATTGTTATACAAAGCACAGGTCCGATCGTGTGTGGAGTACTGCAGCAACATATGGGCTGGTGCTGCAAAATGCCACCTAGCAGCTTTGGACTTGGTAGCGTGCGAAGAGACTAACTAGTTATCCAGATTTGGTTAAATCCAATCTTCAAAGCCTTGAGCACAGGCTTTGGGTAGCCAGCCTTTCGGTGTTTTACAGGTTGCATTTTGGAGAGTGTGCATTGGAATTGCATAACTTGATTCCGTCATTTCTACCATCAGACGACCTGACGTACGGTGGGTATCCAGTTTACGTTGGCGTTGATGAAACTACTACAGTCCGGACTAAGCGTTTCGCCTCGTTGTTTATACCGTGTACATCGAAGGACTGGAACAATTTGCCTGCTGCGGACTTCCCATCCGATTATAATTTGGGTGTCTTCAAAACTAGAGTGAATAGGCTCTTAATAAACTAGTGCGCCTCACTATCAACGATTGTATCACTGCTTACCATCAGGTGGGATCGCAGTCAAGCACTAGTTTATTTCAAATAAAAGAAAAATAAGTTATTTGTTTAAACTGCGAAGTAGTCACTGCTTTACTGTCACCCAAAGGTAGAAAAATATTGGTAAGGAAACAACAAACTAGGTTTTGGTCTTCCTTCTAAACATTGAACAAAAATTTAAAACATCTCACTATGTCCTCACACTTATGTTTGCAAAAGAATAAATAATATTTATTTTCATAATAATCAAAAACTATGAACAGTGCAAGTGATCAAAAAGCAAAATTACTTTGAAACCCTTTGGAAAAGTGCCTAGAATGCAATTATTTCCAAGTTGTGAACGGTTACTATTTATAATAATATTTTAAAATTATTATAAACTAGCTGACACGGCAAACTTTGTACCTTCTAACAGTCAATGAATGTAGTATATCTTTCGAAATAGTCTATTGATTGCGATGGAGCAAAGTTACATACAATTTTAATGTATAATATAAGTTATCTACGTCGATTTCGTACATTTTACGTTATGCGCGCACAACTAAAAAGTTCTATAGATTTATTATATGTATAGATAGACTAGCTTATGCCAGCTGCTTCGCCCGCGTGAATGTAGGTTTGTCCATACAAACCTTAGACCCCCGTTTCATCCTGTTAGGGGCTGAATTTTGGAAAATCCTTTCTTAGTGCTCGCCTATATCATAAAACGATGACTCGTGCAAAATTTCACGTTCCTAGGCTCAGTA